>OW569339.1:10215467-11424967 GCA_937595015.1 Polyommatus icarus
TGTTATCAAGAATTCAAATCGATAGGTACTTAGTGCACCATCTATCGATTAATAAGTATAACTAATTAAAAAGACACTTAATGACTTTGTTTTGTTTAAATGCTCTTTTTAAAATAACTTTATTTTAATTCTATTTGTCTATTATAATTTTATAAAGTAGTAAAGTATTCGATCTGTATATTATAAAGTAGTTAGTAAAGTATTCGATATTCTGTCTTCGCGCGGCGGCGCTGGGCGGCGACCGACGCCGACCGCCGTGTATTAAAAACAAACAGGTGTTGTTAATTGTTATACAGTACATCATTATTATTATTAGTATAATATCCATACCTATGCCTTGTACTATTATCTATTCTGTGCCATGAGACATTCGTGGCCTTAACACGACGTGGTAATGATGATGATGACGATGATGATGATGATGATTATGATGATGAATATGAATTGCATAGTAGTTTATGCTTTCTGTTCTTAAAACAACGCCGAAACTCCCAAACGTGTATCTATAAGGAATCAGGAGTTCTCTCAGCATCATCGAAACCATGGTATACCTTGACCCAATATTTGACTTTTTGGTAGCGTATTCTTAGTACACTTCACATAAAACCAAAATCACCATATGTTTCCATATAAATTTCGAGGAGTTCCCTCGATTACTCATGGATCCCATCATCAGGTCACCACCTTTGTGAAAATGGGACCAAATTGGAGTGAAACCTAATACAACAAAACAAAAATTTCGAAAATCGGTTCACAAACGGCGGAGTAATCGTTGAACATACAAAAAAAAAAAAAAAAAAAAAAAAAAAAAAAAAAAAAAAAAAAAATATCCACAGCCGAACATATAACCTCCTCGTTTTTTGGAAGTCGGTTAAAAAGTATAGAAAAATTACAAAATTGTGCAAAAAGGCGGTCTTACTGCTTTAAGCAGTTTCTTCCAGACAACCGACAATAAAATTAAAAATATAAATATTAAATATACTAATTACATACAATATTATCATAATATTTATTAAACTAAATAAACTTTACACAGATAATATAATAAGACAAAAAAGTATAGTTATAATATAAAAGAACCTACACACCAATAGTAATAGGCATGTGAAAGAGTGCTGCTGTGTTTTTGTATTATTTTCCTAAAATTGTGTTAGCTGGGTTTTTAATGTGTAATACTGGTAGAATATTAACCATTAGATATTTGTGTTCATTTACAAGTGTAGGAAAGTGATGTAATATCCAGAAACGTGCTATTTTGTGTTCCCTCGAAAACTCCATCGAAAGTTTCAGTAAAGCGACTACCACTTTACTGGATCGACTTTCACTACCACTTTACTGAATCGACCGACTTGACTCCTTGACTATATTGACTTTTACTTAGACTTTGACTAGACTTTAGACCTGACGATACATGAAAACGATGATGGAAAACATAGAAATGGCTGTATGGGCAATGCTCCCTTTGCCTGTCCCGACCGGGACGAATTAAAAAAAAACAAAAAAAATCTCTATGAACAACACATATATAGGTACTAGTAATCTGTGGAACAACAATAACAAGAAAAAATAGGTAGTTTGAGTGTGCGAGTGCGAATTACAAAATTTGTATTTACTGTTGAAAATCAATCTTCTGTGTTTTGAAAATTCCTAATTTGCAAACTAAATCATTAGTAAATTAACTAACTCTGTAACTTTAAATCAGTAGAGGTGAGAAATTAATTGATTGTAATTTTCAAATAGAATTTACTAACTACCGATCCGATTTTGTCGGAAATGAAATTTAACCAAACTAATATACATTAAAAGCAACGCCAATAGCAATTGCTCAAAACGTTCTCCATATTATGAAATTTTTAAAGAGTTTGCAGGTTTATATAACGATTTTTCTAACTTTTATTGGAAAGAAAATGGCCACTCTCTTTGTCCAATCTCGATTTGCCGGTCTAAAGATCGAAGATGATGAAATGCCGGGCGAGAATCAAAAATCTAAAAAGGCGAAGGCTAATGCGGCTAAGAAAATTGAGCCTCCGAAAAAATCGAAGACCGCCAACAACAAATCTCAGGTAGGTACTTTTGCCACCCATATTATTGATCACGTCATTTTATAACAACAACTACTAAAACTCACTTTTTAATCATATTATAGGCTGCTCCAAAAAAGCGTAAACAAAAGCCAGCCGAACCAACAAAGGAGCAGTGGGAGGAATGGAAACAAAAAGACGAAGAAATTGTTGATGGCAACTTTGAATCAGAGCTTCAGGAGGTAAATATTTTTTAATATAAGTGTTAGTTTAACTACTCAATTGTGGGTATCGCAGACACAATAAATTTTCAATTGCTATGCGGCAGTCTGCTGCCGCTTGGTGATTGATGGGTTAACAAAATCCGTTTTTTTTTTCATATGTATAGAAAGCTTAATATCACTATTTTCTTATCCATTTAGGCTATTTTACTGTCAAAACTTGATTATGAAGAAAAGAAAGATGTGTACAATGCGCTGAAGAAAGAAGCCGAGTCAGAGAAAAAAGTAGAATCCACACGAAAGGAAAACAAGAAAAATAAAAAGAAGAATGTAATGAGTTTGGAACAATTTAATGATATGGTTAATAATGAAGATTTACCCATATATGGTACGTTTTATGAACTATTTATTACCTTTCTTTTAATACAGTCTTGTGGGATCTATAACATGGACCAAATTATAATATTTTACTAGCTGTCCCGGCAAATGTTTCTTTGCCATAATATATTAAGTATATCGCCCATATTATTTTAAAATAAGTATGTCACCATGGCAACGTCCATCGCTATCTCGTGACCTGCGTCACGTCATAAACAATGGTCGCTCTTTATAGACAAATATAATTTGCAATAAAATAAAATTGCGACTATAATTAAAGATCTAACCTCTCCTATCTCTCAAGTTGGAAAAAAGCACACATTTAAAAAAAAGAAACATTAAAATCGGTTAAGTAGTTTAGGAATCCATCGCGTACAAACATCGTGACAGGAGATTTATATATAATAGATATGCTTAATCCTTTCAGTAAACAGTCTTGTGGAAGAAATACCCTCACAGGATGATAAAAAACCCTCTGGAAAGGATACACACTTCTTTGATCGGGTACAGGATGAAACTAAAAATGAAATTCTAAGGGACAAAATTCTTACAAGGGTTCGGCAGCCGACAATAACAGATGAAATAGCCACAAGAGCTCAATTTATGGATGCCCTAGAGAGAAAAGACCAGGAGATAGCTGCACTGAAAGGAGAAATAATAAGCCTCAAAAATGAACTGTTAACTGTGAAGACTAGGAATAAAAAACTATGTAATATACTTGGACAGGGAGAAAGTAAGTAGTATTTTTTTATAAACAGATTATTACAAAAACAATACCAATTATTTAATTATTTTTGCTGTAAATCATCCAAAGATAAATTCTTATTGGTTTTTGATATTTATTGGTATGCTGCTGTATGTGTTACTTGGCAGAAAAAACTGTAATATTATGACTTAGGGTCAATTTATACTAGCGCAGAGTCGAAGCGAAGCGAATTTTAAACTTTAATAATTAAACCTTAACTCTAGAGCGTAATGTGAATCGAGGCCAATCAGCGTTGATCGGGCGCATCCACGCGAATTCGCGCGAATGCGCGCGCCTTTTTTATTTCTCAGAAGTAATAAAGTGTGTTAACGCTTTGGAGTTAAGGTTGGATTTGTATGTTTAGTTTTAATAATTTGCTTCGATGCGCTTCCACTCTGTGCTAGTATAAATTGACCCTTAGTGCATTGAGCTATTTTTTTATTAGTTTTACAATTCATGTTTATTACAGGGTACATATTTAAATCCTAGATTAATCACTTTTCATTTAGATTTTACATAATTAATTATGTTTAGATAAGAGATAAGATTCACAACAAATATTTAACATTTACAAATCAAACTAAATTTTATTTCAATGTTGGTTGTCTTAAGACATAAACCTACTCCAGATTATGTGTTATACATTCTAAACTCGTAAATTTCAGTGAAAGACAAGGCAGAGGTTTTGGTAGAAGTTGAGAAGCTCAGGGCAGTGCAGGCGGAGCTCACTGGGGAGTTAGCAACATTACATTCAGATCTCGAAAAAGAACGATCGAAAAACGCCGACCCAAGAACTAAGGACAGAGTAAGATTCTTTTTTATATTATGATGAGGTTATAGAATTGACTGTAACTACTTTGACGTAGCCAGTTCACGACTAAAAGAAGTCACATTTCTCTGCAGAGTTGTGGATGTTTTATTATCTCACTAGTTAAGTTGTAATCTAACTGTATTAACAATTAAACATATATGCTCTAAATCCATAAAGCTTGGCTTAAACCTCTTAAATCCCAGATGTCAAAATTCTATTGATAAAAAGATTTTTTTAAATATCTATATTTCAGAGAAATGTTTTTAAAAAGAAAAGTGTTCGCTTTGATGTCTCCGCCGAAACCAGTGCTGCTCACAAATGTTCAGAATAAAATAATTATAAATTAAATGAATGGTCCAATAAATTTTACAATTATAAGTACACTTTATTTTGAATAATTCCATTTTTTTCTTTTCAGAAAAAAAGAGGCGGAAATTCTGAAAAAGAAAAATAGAGTGTTTATACATAGATATTAGATACTATATTATATCACAACTATAGTTCGTAAGGTATTTTCTTAATGGCCGAACACAACTTTAAAATTGCTCAGCAAAACTACAATAACTAACAATAATGTGTACTTGTTGATCTGTCAATAACATGTCCTTAGGCTATGTCCACATTTGTATCATGTTCGCTAGTGTGGACGCCCTGCCCACTCCAAACAGTCTGTGGCGGCCTAACATTCCTGCATCGCGCTATCGAAGTTTTCTAAGCACTTCGGTATACAACAGCTGAAATCTATCACGTGGGCTCCGGCTTAACCGAGCACATCACCTCGCTCGGTCGGAAGTTCTTCCTTTGTGGCCTCCACTTTGTGTCCCACACATATTCCCACAAGTCCAAAAAACGAACACTTTGCTTTTTGCCTAAGTGGTTTTAAAGTTGTGTTCGTCCTGTCATTATATTATGGTCAATTTAAGGCAAATTAATATCGTAAGTGTAATTATTCGAGATGATTGCTTTGAACACTAGGTGTTTCCAAGAGATTCTTCCATTATGTTAAAAAAACAAAAGATGATTATTTTTTTAAAAAGTAACATTATGAAAAGTGATATGAATGGAACATTTATTTTCAAATTTTTTAAAAGATCTCATTCTCAGTCAATTGAGCAAAATTTTTTTATTTTTGTTAAAGCATACTGCCAATTTTTGCATTTACATGACAAGATTTAAGCTCAAATGCCCATTTTTTAATTTTTAGCTTTTAGCTGTATATTTTGTGCAATAACTGAGTAACTGCATAAATATACAGTCTGGCCATATTATGCTAACTATAATTTCCTGATCATATCTAAAGAAAAACTCAATGAAACTGTAACTATGAAAATAATATTGAATTATTTAGCTGGTTACTATTTTCGAATATTCATGTCTAATATTTTTCCTTTATTATGCTACTGAACCCCAGAACTGTAAATCGAATTATTGAATGGATCTTTTATACTAACTACCTATAACTGATATTCGTTCGTTCTAATTTATGTAGAATCTGTGATTATTTTGATAGTTTAAGTTAGCTGAGGCCTTGTATTATTTTTTATACATAATCGAATTTAGATTGCATGTAACAGTCTTAATTCTGTACTTATTAAAAATTTAGTAATAAAACGCATATTTTTATTATATCAAGCTTTTTGGGGGGCAAATATTTTTATAGATATATGCCTTTTCAAACTGTAAGATATGTCGGATCGTGTTGGAAAACGTGTTAAGTAAAACATATAAGAAAACAATGCACGATTTTATTGCCATTTTAATTAAATACACAATTGTAATTAAATAGGTCAGTGTAATTTTACATTGTAAATATATATTCAGTGTAGTAAGACTAAGTGTAGAGTTAGTGTCGGAAAGGAAATTAAAATTGTGTATTAATCTACCGACAATGTTTCCTGACGAGTCTTAGAACCGAAACGTCAGCAAACTGACATACAAGAGAATACCTGAAAGGTATACTACGATAAATAAGTATTATAGGGATACAAATTATGCATTCATAAGTAGAAACGAGTCAAACCCCCATGTTAAAACTTCCAGGAAGTCCATTGCATCTTGTTTTTATATTATGTTTTAGGTCAAGACTCTACAGCTAAGAACTTCTCAGTGTTGCCAACATAAAAATAAATAATAACCATAATATTAAGTTGGCTACGCCTCGAGGACTTCCTAAATTGAAACATCAGTGTCGACCACTAAAGTATTTGTTTTATGTGAAACATTGTGATAAAACAAATACGATACACTTAAAACTAAGTTTATTAACAGTTAATCCTATAAACAGATAACAATACATAAAACATACAAGTCTTAAGGCAAATAAACCACTGCTTTCACTGGCTATTTTGATCAAGGTCTGACTAGCTATTTTACACTATGTTATGAAAATACATACTCGCTACAATTATTATGAATCGGAACGCCTAATGCGGTCTTCCCACGTTGGCCTATGATGAAAACGAGCGACTGCGAACATGTAATGGGTAATATTTATCCATAGTCATCGGTGTCGTTTGTGGTTCGCGTATAGCCGCGTACTGACCAAGCGAGCCGTCTCGCCGCGGCAGCCTCGCGCGCAGTTGCTCGGTCGGTCAGTACGTGTTAGTGCGCGGCAAACGTCCGAGGCGCCTTTGAGCATCGACCAAAAACCGACAACTTTTGGCTTAGCCGCGGCACGCTCGGGCGAGGCAGCGAGGCTGCTCGCTTGGTCAGTACGCGGCTAATCGCGATCATGGTTACCCATCGTAGCCCAACGTGAAGAGAGCCCTTTAGATGTGGGGAACTTAAAATTACAGTGTCATATTGGCAGTAAATACAATTATGGCAACGCGAATTGGTTCTCTAATATATTTTTGGTCCGAAATTTTATAGTACCTAATCACTCCGCGGTAATGACATCATAATACTGTTACACGTAGATGTTACAACTAAGCGAAGACTATTTATATCTAGTTATCTATAATATGGCAGTTGTACAGAGCGACTCAGCAGTCAGCCCGCGAGATTCGATGCTCTGATTCGAGTACAAAACGAATTGTCTATTCGATGGGTTAACGCACTACCCTATCGCACTGTTCATACAGTCACTCACAACACTGTCTCGGTTCGAAATTACGTCGTCTATCGTTGAACACTGTGGGGTAGTTCACAATTCCCGTCTCGGAAACTTGCCGCGTTGCTATTGGTCAACGCTTGCCGCGGCGAGCGCTCATTGGCTGTTGTGCAAGTTGTCAAATTGTGAATCGGCCCCTAATCCGTTATTCCACGTTCAAAAGTTTCGAATGTAGCCAAGTCATTTCGACTTGCTGGCGTGATCTTTTCCATTATTTCTGCTTTTTGTTTGTTTTTGTTCTAGCACGCTGGCACATCTGAGCATATGATGCTGCTCTTGGGTCGCACGGTCAAGTCGCAGTGTTTGTCGTCGACCACTTTGTTGGACACCTTGTTGACGCAATGCACGTTCCTCTCTCTGGTCGCCTTTTCGCCCTGCGAAAATAAGATTTTTGGTTAGTTTTAACCATATTCAATTTTTACTACCAGCTTTCGCTCGAGAATACCATGTACTATGTATCATAGTTACTAACTATGCAGTTGTTTGGTCAGTGTCGAGTTTGGAAATTGTATCATAAACGCTGCACACTAGCACAGTGCTCACTTCGACAGCTGCAGAATGCTACGCTAATAGTCGATGACCAGTTTGAACACAAGACAATAAGTAAATAAAACTTTTGCGAAGTTGTATACTATTTGGATTTTAGACTGTCTATATTGTCGATTATATATTTTACCGTAACCAAACTGTGCAGTGAATGTCGTAATCATATTATTGCGTACAGTGTGTGTAGCGTACCTAAATCCTTTTTCCTAAGGGCCTGGCTCTCTGTGATAGCCAGCCAATTCTCTGAAGCCTTAACGTCCCCAGTCCCTATAAATACTTCATAATAGTGGTCATAACTGTGTACGTACCGGCATATGGCAAGGTCGACACGGCTTCCAAGGTCCGACCCACCAGTGCGCAGCGCAGTCCGCTACACGACACTTCTGTCTCAGCGCTTCATGACGCGGCGCCTCCATGTGGTAACACGCTGATTGTTCCACTTGACCTGAGAACAGATTGCCAAAATCAGATAATAATATGTCCAAAAACCCTGGGTATAGTCTTTAATGATGGAGAAACGCCAATGTGCTAGAGAGTTTGCCCATTTGCCCAAACTATGCCTTACTGATAAAAGATCTTTAACGTTTTTAAGACGTTATGCATAGTTTATCTTCAGTTCGAACGACAAGGACAAAACGTTGTTACCATGGTTTTCACACAGAAAAGGACAAAGCGTTTTATAGCTGTAACTACTGTTTACACATTTAATAACAAGGGTGTATGAATAGGGTAGCTGCAGTCAGCTTATTTCTGCTCACAAATGCAACCAGTGCCTATAGTGCCTACAGTAGGTATGGGTTATGAACTATAGTTGGTATGCCTTTATACTCGTACATTACATTTTCTTTAATCCTATTCTTATGCGTAGATTTCGCAAGAACTTCCCATTTGCGGTCTACACTCCAACCAACCTGCAGACCTAATTCAAACCCACTTTTAACCGCCCATTTGGTCAACTCACGGTTATGCTCATCGAAGCACTGGTAGTGTCGCTGCATATACCCGTCGCCGCAAGACGCGGAGCAGGCGCTCCAGTCGGACAGGCGGTAAGAGAACCTCGCTCGTGGCCTGTCCACTGTATACTGGTACGTTACGCCCGGGTTGCGACGAGAACCGCTGAAGATACGTTGCTGTGGAAAAATTGATCTTTATAACCCGCTTGCGGCTAGAATCTAGAAACTTCTTGGAGGAAGGAAACCTTTAGAACTTGCTAGAATCTAGAAACTTCTTTCGTGATTTCTTATATGCCTGTGATTAAAACTTCAAAGATAATATTATAATATCCAGTTCAGTGGACTGCGAATGCTATTTTCTAAAGACTTCGTTAAGACAAGAGAATTTGCTAAACATTCATATAAAGAGAAGAGACTTATAGGTATGTTTTAGCCAATGCTCTTGTCTTAACGAAGGTGTGATCTTATCCGATTGTTCTCTGGTGTAATGTGAGCGTAGCCTTACAAAAACTTTGATGTCCTCGGCGATGGGTCCGTTGATGTGGACTTTCTCCCAGTCGCGGTCTCGCTCGTAGACCGCCGGGGCTCCCGCTACAAAGTACTCCGTCAATGTTGTATTCCTCCTGCACCAACGATAAAATAAAATAAACTTAGGTTTTCTGACAAAAAATTGTCATTTTCAACTTTAACAAGTAGTCTAAAATATGAGTACACAATACGAAAGCAATAGCTGTGTCGAATCTAAAGGGTCTTTGTTTCATCTAGTTTCGTAGATCCTTTCTTATTATTAGATTAACCTCCTGTCATATTCTTGCCATATCCATTTACTTGATCTAATTGAACGTTAAAATAATATTCTTTGACTTCTAATCTGACGAAAATATTAGAAACGCATTGTCTTACCTTGCTCCACTTAGATAAATCCTTCTCGAGTTCTTGGCGCTTCTGATTGAAATGAAGTTTCCGGGACTGACTTTCTCCTGAACTTTTACGTTCCTCGAGCCAGCTGGAATCACAGCAACCTAAAACAACACATACTAGTTATTACTACGATAAAGTCACTGATTGGCATCTAGCACTGTCCTGAAGGCAGGTCATGGTAGCCTTGACGACACTGCGACCCTTGAGGATCAATTGTGACTGAAATTTAGCATGATTAAGCACGAGCTATTGGAGCATAAGTGCAAGTGGCTTCGATGTGAACACATTTTCAGAATGAACTTCCGTTAAAAGTTGCAAGTTTTTCGTTGTCACCATGAACGTAAAAAAAAAACGGTCGTCACACGTCACGTACGTACACAAACGGATACGATTGGTGCTGATGACTGATATCGGTACATACTTTACAAATAGCTACTCTTAAGGCGCATAGAGTCGTCGATAACCTTGGACGTTTGGGCGTGGCTTAGGTCCCCCTGCTCTGCACTCCCCGCACGAAAACATCGTACATAGATTAAGCGCGCGTATGACGAACAGAAGCACTCCTGACTTATCACTGCCTATTTTACTCGAATCCACTACCTACCTACTACTTGCTTTAAAAATGTGCAATTTATATGAAAATGAATTACTATTGTGAATAAATAGATGTTTGACGAATGACTTTAATAAGTTTAATGCTACACGAATTACGATTTACGCTTAGTATCAAGTATGATATTTATGTCTAATTTATTAAAAAAAATGAAAAATTAATCAGTAGGTATTTAGATAATTTTTCAAGTCTTGGCTGTCTTAGTTAGGTCCGTGCTTGTCTTGCCTAAGCTAGGGCATCGCAACCCGGGCCCAATTTTTAAAACCCGGGTTTTCGGGTTTTTGTTGATTGAAAACTGGGTACTTACCCGATTTTTTTTTCTTTTTTAACATTAATTATATTTCTTCGCTTCATTCTTCGATATATTAATTAAACAGGTACTCCTTTGTTTATTTGCTAGGCAATCGCGTTTTTTTAAAGAGGTATGTAACGACGTATGTAACGACGTATTTCTATCGACGGTCCCTACGTATAAAAGGTCATGTCCATAATAGCAATTTTTTTATTGCATCATGCACTTCCATAATATTATAATGAGACGCATATTCCTACATTTTTTTTTCTATCACAAGTAATTCCGTAGATCAAAAGACGTAAACGACGACAAGTTGGGAGTTTTATTAGATTTTACTGTGGTAGATGCGGACATCTATACTTACCGTCTTGTACCGCGTTGGAAATTACGCGCCGTTCCGCGTCATGTCGTACTTGTCCGTTTCTACCACTAAGGTAGAGAATTATTTATAGACTTGTTATCATTTACGTTCAGTTATTATAAGATTTTTGTTCGTTTTTAGTGGGACTAGTGCCACACATTCAATCAAATTTGGACTAATATGAATATTTAAGTGTTATAAATAATCTGCGACGTTATATAATAGCTGCGACGGAGGCTGAGGCCTGAGGCTTCTTTGCATGATGAATTAATAATTATTCTAAACTTTGCATACATATTATGATTTATGAGCCAATGGAAATACAAAATAAATACATCAGGATTCATCAGCTAAAACTTTATCCTTCTATTTTTTATAACGACATAGGCTTGTAATACTGGGAACTACAAAAAAAGGGTGCGCCTTTTATTATTCTGGCAACTCTGTCTTTACGTCAATGACACATGATGCGGCATGTGTCAGTTTACAGCAAGATGGCGCGTGAAGTTTGTTTGTCAGTGCCATTAGAATTTAACGAAATACTCCATAATACGAATTTTGCGGATATAAGTTGTCGACTCGAAATCAATATTTTCAATTATTCACATAAGGTTTCGATCGAGTCTATCGTACCCCTGCACGAAATCAACAAAAATTTCGAAAATCGGTTCACAAACGGCGGAGTAATCGTTGAACATACAAAAATAAAAAATAAAAAAATATCCACAGCCAAACATAATATAACCTCCTCGTTTTTTGGAAGTCGGTTAAAATTATGACCTTCATAAATTCTTAAGAGTCAGTAAAAATTTACCTTGCTCAAGACGTATCCGAAAAGACCAATAAGAAGAAAAAGGCAACTTCAACATTATGATGTTTAGTTTTACCCTTTAGTGAAAACAGAATAATTAGTGAATACATATTTTATACTAAAATTTGTAGACTTTTGAAAACTATACAGTTTAACTTATCAAACAATCACATTTTATTAGAATTTTTCACTATGGACCTATAGTTATTGATGACGTGTCTTTTTATTCGTTCATTATAACATAGAAAAAATTTCTTAAATTAGCAGCCTATAGAAAGATATGTCTGTGTTTTTAGTTTTTCTTACTGAAGAGCCAAAATTTCTATTACATAAATATTATAAACTCTGACAATAAGATTAATTTTATAAAGTGTTGAATGAATTTAGGACCTAATATAATATTTTTATTCTAACAACGTAAAAACGGACACGTACGACTTACCCGTTTTTACGCTGACAATTCAAGACTCGTCTTGAATTGACAGAGTCTTGAATGGGGATTGTCCATTTTTTTTAAATTTTGCTCATTACAAAAACATTTCGAGGAATAAGGTCAATGATCGTTTTTCTGTATATAAACGAAAGAAATACCCATTAGTTACTTATATTTTTGAACAAATATGTTTAACCTTAGTTTGACCTTCAATGGCGTTAAATTAGCAATAAATTCGACCAACATAACGTTTCGTACTTTTGGTAAGCTTCTCGTATCAACTTTCACATAATGATAACTTGCATTTGACGAACCAGCCATTATAAATAAGATTGAAAGGAAAAAAACATACTACAGAGGTCAATTGGCCGCCGATGATGACGTCAGAGCGAAACTTTAAAAATTTATTGAGAAAAAACTAGCCAATGAATTTCTAAATTATTTAATTTATATTCTTAAAATACCCTATTTTAACGAAAAAAAATATAAAAAGTACATGTGATTTTTTTTAACAATGCCCATTGACAGAGCGTAAAACGGTCATCTTGTAATTTTGGCGAAAATATTGAAAATATTTAAAATTGTGTTGTATGATATATCATCCAAACGGTAGGCCGTTTGGATGATATAACACAATTTTAAATTTACATTATGCTTTACAAATCAACCAATAACTGTGTTCATGTTTAATGATAATCTACAGTAACAGTTTGAATCTTAAAAACGCGAATTGCAAAAATTATGAAGTAAACAACAATTTAGGTACTGTTCATAAGAGCGTCCATACACCTATACACTTGTTTTATTTAAATACTTAAAATATTAATACTATAACGTCTATACGCGTGGAACAATCAACTTATAACTTTCACGACCTCCGTGGCTCAATGGTTAGAGTGTGGGGCAACTCAAGCCGGGGGTCGCGGGTTCGAATCCCGCCGACGGAACAAAAAGTTTTCCAATGTTCCTGGGTCATGGATGTGTATTAAATATGTGTATGATATAATAAAAATCTTAAATATATTATGTATAGTATAAAAGTATTAAATATATTTCCGTTGTCTGGTACCCGTAACACAAGTCCTTTAGGTACTTAGCACGGGGCCAGACTGACGTGGTGTATATATATAGATATTATATTAGATATTATATTATTTAACTAAAAATAATCATGAAGTAAATAACAATTTAGGTACTCTTCATAAGAGCGTCCATGCGCGAACCACATTACAACCTTTTTACGTTGATTGTACTCCAAGTCTAACTACTCTACATAAACACTCATGCAAATATTGTAGTGATCTAATGCACACAAACAGACGCTCGATAGCACACACACAGGCGCAAGATTTAGCAACGAGTGACACAGCCTCCCCGTCTGAATGCTAGCGGACGACTGCCGCCCGCGCCCGCGCAGACCACCTTTGAACCAAATCGTTCGGAAATACTGTTTTTCGATATCTTTTCAAAGAAAATATTGTTTGATTTTTATAAAAAATGCTGATATTCAAGAAAAACAGATTCTAAATATGTCTACGCAAAAAAAATACCGTATATCACAGCCGTTTAGGAGGAGTCCCGATTTCAAATCGAAAATCGATGTCACGTATTATTTTTTTATTGAAGCAAGGGTAAGACATAAAGCAGAAAAAAAATGTTGATATATTAGTTGTTGAACTGATCTTTCACATATATTTTTTTCAACTTTTTCCTGCCAGAAATGAATGAGTAGTTACAAAAACAAAATGACCATTTCACGACTCTATACGCCTTAATGTCCTCTACATTCAGCATTAGTAGGTGGTTGGTTAAGGCCACATACAACGAGGATTAGTGAAATTTCGTGTTTTTATTTTCACTAGAACTTTGACCACAAGTAATTATAAGCATTCAAACATTTTTTGTAAGTTAGTTACGTTCCTTACCAAGGTTAGGGTCAGCTTAAAATTTTGATTTAAATCCATTTAGCACTAAAAAAAAGATTTTACGTGACAACGTGTGGGAGAGAGACGCAAGGCATTCGGCGGGCCTCTCTCTCGTTCGGTGACTCATCGTAACGTTACCGAGCGTTACACTTTTTCATAAGTGACTCCCAGCCGCAACCTAATTTAAGACGTTGTCACGTCAAAATGTGCATTAAAAACAATCTTTTCAAAATTTTATTTCTTCTAGAATTCAGCGAAAACAAATACAGGAATAAATATATTTATGCCAAAATGTTTCAATCATGATTCCGGAGGCACCCATCAGCTTCGTTTTTGATAAAATATACCAATTATAAAGATAAATCGCTTTGTTTACAAATTTGAACAATCTGTTGATATGTGAGAGCAACGCCTGATCATGAATATTTGGTACAAAAATCCACAGGCACTTGATGGAAAATAAATAAATGACATCAGTCAAATATGTGTGTCAGAGGCTGACGGTCTTACCACAAAAGATTTAAACATCTGTTGAACAGTTGTTTTGAGACAATTTTGTATGGAATTTTTCTATAATCAACTGTTCAACGGGTGTTTAAATCTTTTGTAGTAAGACCCTGATTGTCTATCATAGAAAACCTAGAGTATGTTCACAAATATATCCCAGTATAGTGACAGCTCTTTACGTCTAGAATCGCCGTGGTCCCATACCGTTGATTCGTTTCGAAATATTTGCCAGTGAATTATCGAATACGTATTTCTTGTAATGTAATTATAATACGTCATACTTATCTAATACTAGTGGAATACCAGTACAAACTAGCGCCGTAATTTGACGTCTTGGGCAGTGGTCAGTAGACTGGGTTTTATTCCGGAACCTAGTCAACATTTTTGGTTTACAAATACTACAATATTGCTTTGTAACCTAAATTATTTGGCGAGAGACTACCTTATAAGATGCTATTCGATCATTTATATTCACCAAACGATCATTTTTACGGTTTTGGTAGGTTTGAAAGTCAAAAAATGTAAACATTACAGCTAGTCAGAAAACAATGTACAGATTACTGCAACACAGAGACAGATTTTTACGTATACATGTCAAAAGTCAAAACATTGTAAAATGATATAATATGATATGTCCAATCCATAGCAATAGAAAGAATTATTACATCTTAGCAATAAAATCTGCACAAAAAATCGTAAAAATAATATTATCATGCGGATAGATCTAGATATTTTGTAGATACCTACACCATGATTTTGGTGCACCTCGGGAGGAAATAACTAAGGATTCTACATTATTTAAGAAAAAATAATGTGATCGAAATGAAATACCCTAAAACCTTATTTGATTTTATCAAAAAATATATATTTTATGAACAAAAATCGCGACGGCATTTAAAAGTACTACACCATGATAATATTATTTTTATATATCCGCATGATATATAAAAATAATATTATCATGCGGACAGTTCTAGATATTTTGTAGATACCTACACCATGATTTTGGTGCACCTCGGGAGGAAATAACTAAGGATTCTAAATTATTTAAGAAAAAATAATGTGATCGAAATGAAATGCCCTAAAACCTTATTTGATTTTATCAAAAAAATATATTTTATGAACAAAAATCGCGACGGCATTTAACCCATCGATCCCCAAGCGGCACCCGGCTGTCGCATAACAATTGAAAATCTGTTGTGTCTGCGGTTCCCACGATCGAGGTATTAAAAGTAAAAACTAAAGAGATTGCATTTATGCAATTATTAATTCTTGACTCACGACAATTTGATGCAATGTACAGGAACCGTAATTTTTTTCCGGACCAAAAAGTATACTTCGTCCTTTCTTCACCAAATTTCATAAAAAATGGTTCGGCATGAAAAGGTAACAGACAGACTATTCTAATATTAGTATAGATTATAATTAAAGTTTAAATTTAATAATATACACATTTCGTAAATATTTCAAACACCTACCCGCTACCGGTTGTCATTATTAATGTCGAGCAGAAAAGCCCTAAAAATTGTATTTTTGTTTTGAATATATTTCAGACCTCTTAATAATTCATTTAAATATCTTGTTTCTATATTTTTTGTTATGGTGATTGGTGACAGCAAAAATAATAAAATATTCTTGAAAATTTAAGTTGTCTAGCTACCGAGTTTACTTGATATACACCCTGGAGACAGACAGACGGATATCTCTTTTAGGAACAGATACTGCAAGTAGAGTTATCGTTTTTGAACTTGTAGAGTGTGTTAGGTATATTGATTCCAGGTGATATAAGTGATCATCATGGGGCTACACTCTACATCTTATTTATTAAAGCTATTGCAATAAACTCAATCACAAGAATCTCATTGAGGTCATAATTTTAGGACCTCAATGAGATTCTTGTGATTGGTTTGTGACTGCTGGGAAATAGGGAGCTTATTTAAGCTCCCTATTTCCCAGCAGTAAGCGAGCTGTTTTATTCTAGTTAAGAACTTTTGAATCTACTTTACCGAATTTTAAATCTATTTCGCTATTAATACTTTGGGATGTGTGTGTCCCTTATATGTACATATAAAGTTCACTGTGAAAGTAGCAGCGTTAAAAGATTTGCTTTTGAATTCCAATGTTTCTATGGAAAATACGCCAATATCATGAACATTTGCGATGAACTATGTATGGGTAATACTTTATTTTGTTATAGTAGATTGTAATTTGTATATTATGTATTATTATGAGGAAATACTTTCTTATGTTCGTGAGTACAGAACAAACATCATATTATTTAAATATCTATAAATACATCATTTTATTATAATACAAAATTCATTAAAGATTTCGTTTATCAAGTTATGCATTTAAGTTATGAACATGGCCTCTCTGTTAATCATTACTCTGTATGTCGAGTTAACCACGTGATCACATTATTTCTGAAAATACAAAAATCGACTACGGCTTGATATGTAAATATGTACCTTTCGAGCGCCATCTATTGAGCTAGTTTGTCTGAAATTCTAAAATGTCAGTCGCCTATAATCCCGCCTTAAAGCTGAACTTCTTTTTCCACTTACCAAGGTATCACCGGAGACTCTGGTAGTGTCCTTATTGTAGATGCCCTGCACGGTCTTGCAGGCGGAGCCCGTACCGCCGCAGACGCCGCACGCGTCCTCCACCATGTCAGAACCCACTATCCAGTCGCAGCCCACCTTGTAGCATACACCTGGGAATATGGTTACGGTTAGGGCATTGCTCTTTTACATGGATAAAGTAGCGAGCGCCAGATGGATGTAAGGGTATGATGAAGAATTTTTTATTGAAACCAGGTTTGAAGGCAGGAGTCGTTTATGCCCGAGCCGTACACATGATCACACTTGTACCTTCTTGTACATAAAATGATTGTAGAGGTGTTAGTTATAAAAATTTCTTTACAAAATTTTCTGGTCGCATTGCTTCATGAAACTCGATTAATCGTTTAAAAACCATTATTGATTAGAGTACAAATGTACTATCAGAGAAGTTGATTCCTATGCAGATCGGGGACCTACGTAGTTTGGTTGCTTTACGTCAAACACAGCCGACAGATCACAATAATTAACATTGAATTGACATATTCGAACCAAATAACGTTGGTCTATCAACTGCATAGGAATCAATTTCCTCGATGGTACATAACCGAGAAAAAACTACGATCTTTTATAATATAACAAGCTTACGCAGACAACCAAAATCGTAATCTTTCCTTTTGGCTGCGTCCTCGTACTTTGTCGGTAGTTTTTTTTTTATATCGTCGTAGTCGGGTAAAGAGTATGTTACCTGAGATACACATATCCCTGGCGCCCAGAGTCTGCCTGCACGGAGTACCGTCGGCCACGAACCCGCCGTTGATCTCGAAGTCAGCGCCGTTCCGCGGCACGCACTGTAGCTCGCATGGCCGGTCTGAAAAAGATTTTATTCATATTTACCTCACGTTACCTGATGGGAAGCAATAAGAACTACATATGCGTAGTTCAGTATTTCAGAGGTTCCAAAAACTTTTAATAGACTTATGGCCTGTTTCACCGCTTCCTGATAAGGTGCCCGATAGGGTTATTTGACAGATTTTCCATACTCCATCTGTCAAATTAAGTGGTGGATAGCATTATCAGGAAGCGGTGAAACAGCCCCCTAAACTCTAAAATCTAAATAATAAAAAAGCATTTAGTTTTTTTAATATTTGGGACCTGTACGATTTGGAAAATAGACAAGTTAACGGCAAACCTAACCAATGCAATGGCAATGACTGATGGACTATACTTACTTAGTTTAGGTTAGCCTATCCGACATCATTTTGACGAGGGATTCATATTATTAGGTCAGCGGCAAAAACCTTGACATGAGTCTCGATTATTTTTTTTTACTCTACTAGGTATAAATCAGATTTTTTTATAAGAGACCATAATAGATTTTAAAATATGTACACCAAGTGTCAAGACATTTTTTGCGTAGTCCCAAATCCGTCAGTAAGTTTTTGTTTCGGGAAGGTGATTCATTTCCCCGCTGGCGTCATCGGTCAGGAAATAAGTTGATGCAGACGTTTAAGTTTTATTGATCACTTGCGTGTGCACTGAACTTTGACGACTATTTTACAACAGGAAATGTGCAATGTAAGTTAAGACAATAAAGTTTTACGATTTCAAGCAAATTAGTTAATTTGCTTTAGTAAAAAGCTCGTTTAAAGCTTGAGGAAATAGGGCTGACTCCAGATATCTCTATACTAGGTACCTATATCGGATAAGAAAAAAATTGCGACACTTATTATAATTAGGGGCCAACTTATGCTAATTGTAATTACTAATTAGTACTTTCGTATGTTCTTGTGACTTCACTTCTAGTTGAGTTGAGTTTTCTTTATCTTTAATTTTATTATTTTGCCAAGGATCTCGCGTAGTATCCCGACCATCCTCCATAACCAGAATGCATCTTTTGGTGGTAGGTGTAGACTGTAGTTTATTAGTTTAGCTCTGTACTTTTACGTTATAAACGCAACTTTGTTTCCTATTCAGAGTTTTTTAGGCATAAGGATTAAGGCCGTCCCCCGAGCAAACGACCTTGGCCATACATTCGCCGCGTTGCCGAGATCGCGCCATAACCCTATTATTTTTACTTAACTTAGTTCAAAATTGTCCTAAAAAAAATTTAAAACGGCGAATATGTAGTTAATGATATTGTCGATCTATTGGCGTGAGTTTCAAATAAAAGAAATTTGTAAATCCTAAGGAGATGCTGAATGTTTGCTTGAATTTTAACAAATTGGTATTACTTTGGAAGCTGATATCATGAGTATAAGAAACAAAAATAGAAAATTTAAAACGACAAAAGGAATGTTGATATACTGAAGATTATTGCTGTATTTTTATTATAACTTTGTAGATTTCAGATTATGAGTTTATAAGGTTTTAAATACGGTCAATTACGGAATCTCCGGACGGAACGCCCTTAAGCTGTTTTTCCACTAGAGATGTGTTGCGAGGAATGTGTTTTTGAGAACCAATTGAATCGCTTCATTGACGTGACCTCGCTCAGCGCGGCGATGCTATTGGATCTTAAGGACACATTCCTCGCAAAACATCTCTGGTGGAAACGCAGCCTAACTCACGCAGAAATTTCTGGATAATATACCCAGCTTTTGTGCTTGTTTTGTCTTACCTTGGTCGATGTACGGTATCCACTCCTCTATGGTCTCGTTCCTGTAGGTGTTGTTGTTGTACCGCGAGCACTGCACCTCGCGGAATGTCGGCTCATTGATGGGGCACGGCTCTGTGTTGCACGTTTTGTATCTGAAAAAAAAATCACATTTCATATTTCGAATCTATCAGTCCTCTTCATAGTCTATTGGCCTGAGGACCAATTCTTATTACGCGTTCGAAACATTAAAGTATACCCTAGTGGCTGGTAAGACTGACTGGATGATAGTGACTTCTTCTGGCTAGATTTACTATTTTGACTTAGTTGTACGTGTTGATTAAAAATATATAGTATACAAGACATGCAGACATACTAACACTTCAAGTGTACAATATGTTATTTCCGGACAATCTTCGTCCGGAAATAACAATACACAAAATGTCCTGAAAGATACCAATGTGACATGGGCTTTACATAAGTGCACTTTAAGTGCAAGTTACTTCCTTTCTGATTAGCATTAAAAGCAAATAATATTCTGCAACTTTTCGTTTTGTTGGTAACTTTTTACCAGGAGGTAATAGGAATTTTTAGTTTCCAAGTATAGTAAACCTTCGCTAATCCGGCCCCTGGCTAGTCCGGCACCCCTTTGTAATCCGACATGCCCATCACTGGTTAATTTAGGTACCATCGAGGAAATTGATTCCTAGGCAGTTGACGGACCTACGCGCTACGTCATGTGGTCGACTTATGTCAATTCAATGTTAGCTGCGGCCTGCGATCGGTCGGATGGGTTTGACATAACGCGACCAAATTACTTAGGGTCTATACCGACGGACCGCATTTCAACTGCAATCCAACCGCAAATTGCAGTTCAAGTGCAGTTTGAATGCAGTTGATAATGGTTCGCATTTATATTGCAGTCGTGTCAACTGCGTTCAAACTGCACTTGAACTGCAATTTGCGGTTGGATTGCAGTTCGTCTGTATATACCCTTAGGTCCGCTATCTGCCTAGGAATCAACTTCTCTGATAGTACATAAACATTTCATAATGATACCTGCTCCTATCCCCAATACAGTATGCTCCATTATTCTCTGGCGCGGGGTTGTTACACTCCCTGGACTGCGTGGACACTCCGGCTCCGCAGGTCCGCGAGCACTCGCTCCACTCTGACCACGGGCCCCACCCGCCGTCACGTGGAGCTGGCGACTCGGTGCGAGCGACGCACGTCTGGTTCTGACACCACTGGATGGGAAAAGAGCAATTAATGAACGGCGTTTTAATGCAGAAAGAATGTAGGTACCTAAAACATTTTTTTTTAACAGGAACATCAGCAAATTTGAATGGTAAAAAATATTTTCCAGATTTGTGATACCCTTCAACACAGAACAACCATATCATCAACTCTAATTGATGACAAATTGATTGATGATAATTGATTTTCTTTTATTTTCTCGGAAGATAATCGCAATATTTTGCTTATTAATACCTGTGTTAATACGTCGATCGTGGGAATCGCAGGCACAAAAGATATTCAATCATTGATGGGTTAAGGATTTTACCTAGGCCACTGAACAAGCTTACGAACATTTCCAAAGACCTTGTAAGAGTTGTTCATTAGCCAAACGAACTACTCATGTAAAAATTCAAGCTACGTGGTATACCAACCATGTTCTCCCCACAAGGGGTGCCAGGGGCTGCCGGACGAAGTATAGTCTTGCAAGTATTATTCACAAGGCACCACAGATGTTGGCACAGCTCATCAGGCCTCGCGCACACTATCGCCTCTGCCCCAAACTGTAGGTGGCACTGCTCAGCCCCGTCATATGTCACACCTGGGTGAGAATCACACAAAAACATTAGTTTCACCATTGAGATGTAAGTTTCACTTCATTCAGTCGGTAATCGAAAGTGGTCTATTGTTGGTTTTTATCCGCTAGATAGGCCGTCGAGTGTTGACCCACTGGCGACAATGGAAAAGCAAATATTGGAATTCGCGCAAAAAGTATGATTACTTTCTAGTGAATCTGACTTCCGGTATCTCGGCCTTTTACGTTATCAAAGCAAAAAAAGTTAAAATGTAAAGATAGAAACTTATTGGACTCACCAGCGGGTTCCTCAGGATAAATATAGTGTGTTTCCTCTTGCGATGGTATGTCACTCAAACATTCTCCCAGACCCGCGCTGTAAGGAAACAAGGCTATTTTTGTATCAATCATAATTATTATATATCTAGGTATCGGCTCTAAATTGTGCGACAAATTTTATGAATAGGTAATTTTTGAATGGGTACCATAAAACCTTCATTTTTGCTTTTATCTCAAACATTTTACTACCTAGATCTGAAGCTTTTATAAAGACTAGTCATTATCATACATACTTTCCATTATCAAGCATCTAATTATTTCAAGAAGTTGTTTAAAACTTTGTAGCGAGTCAACAGAACAATTCACTCCAATATAAGTCGCAAACATATGTACTCTCTTGCTCTTTAAATTCAAGTTACTAATTCAAGAAGTTGGTAGCCTTAATACTCCTAGAAGTTGGTGACATATTATCCTCTTTTTCTTTGGATTCAAGTAACTAATTCAAGAAGTTGCTAACAGAACAACTTACTCCAAGAAGTTGGCAAAGTGTCCTCTTGTTCTTTGGATTCAAGTCACTAACTATTAAGAACTTCATAGACAACATAACAACTTACAATACCCGGCAATAAATATTGCACATCGACCTTTGGAAAGAGACAATCGGCTAATTTCGGTTTCATAGAGCGTTATCTTTGTAGCACACACCTATTTGACATTATGTCAGTCGTTATTCAAATTCAATGGAGTGCAGTCGCGTCCAGGTCAAAATATATATCTAGAGTTGTTAACACCCCTAAATTTGCTACAGCTATAATTTTCCAAAATAATTAAAATATACGTAAACATAATTTGAACACGCTTTTTATTTTATTTTACCTGATCCTAAATCCATAATTTAAAGAAAACTTGGTGTATTTTATACAAAGAATAATAAAATTTTCAAAAGAAGCAAACCATAATAATTATGGTTTTTTTTAACAGCTCCTAATATATACCGGACTTTTTGTGTTTCGTGCGTAAGAGATAGCGCTCTACAAAACCGAAATTAGCCGATTGTCACTTTCCAAAGGTCGATGTGCAATATTTATCGCCGGGTACTGTAATCGAAGAAGTTGGTGACATCTCTTAGCTCTTTGGCTTAAAGTTCGTAACTAGTTACTTCTCGAATTTGGTAACCGAACAACTTACTCCAAGAAGTTGGTGACGTCCCGTTTGCTGCAGCGCGACCAGGCCACCTGGACGGTGTCGGACTCGAAGATGGGCGTCATGATGTGCAGCGTGGCGCCCTCCCGCCGGTGACAGCCGATCTTCTCCGTGTCGTGGTACAGACCGAAACTGGAAGCAAATGGTAATAATTAGACCATTGTCAAGATGAGTCTACTAGAGTCCAGAGTTTTTAGGACTAGTCCTATACAGAGTGTAAGAAAACTAAGTGATAACAAGGGGTGTATCATGTATGTGTTCCTGACTTTCTAGTCAGTAAACTCTATTACTGTGAAAGTAATAGCGCTGAAAAAGCAAAACTTTTTTTCTGATTTATATGGGCATCTTTGATTCATATCTTTGAAGTTTGATTCAAACAGCGTCATGTAGGTATATCTGCGGTCATATTAATATTATGAAAGAATTGAATGACTCTACAATATTGACGACAACTTATTGTCTTTACTGGGGTATTTAAAACAAGTTATGAATTTACTGGAATTGTATCGCTTTAACACATAATATAAAAAATAGTAGCTATAGAGTGTACACATTATTATTTTGCACCATTGGTCGAATTCGAATTGGTAACTCGCACTTGTATGGATAGCGTTAAAACAATATTTGAAGTCGTCCTATCAGACGTATAACCGCATAGGTAATATAACCGCATCTCTACGAAAGTGAAAGTAAATAATCATGATAGCGTTATCTTTGCATAAATAGTTCGTTATCTATTATGTTGTAGGTCAGTTAAACTGCACTTATCGAGTAGATAAGATTGAAGTTGCTATGTGTTACATAAGTTACGTCACGTATACGTGCATTTACGGAGGCAGAGGGGTGAGTGGTGACAGACGTGGGAGTATAAGTACGATACGCGGACTTATGGCTCGACGATCTTAATCCTTCGATCGTGTATTCTTGGAAATCTATTGTTATTCTAATGTGTCTCGCTCACCGTTGAGCTTACGGGGCTTGATGGGTTAATCGCCTGTGTGTCAGCAAAGAGCCTCGAGCCTCGAGCTCGAGGATATGGTAATCCAGTGTGAGCGATTCTCGTGTGTCACTGACGCGGACATCGAGCCGAGTAAGTTCGCGAACTTAAAACCAGTTCGTACGTCTATCAGGCCTACAACACTGAAGTAGCTTAGAAATGTTTTTAACGTTTTTAAGGTTCCGTAGCCAAATGTAAGAAAAACGAAACCTTAAGATTCCCTTAAGATTCGTCATATCCGTTCTCTGTCCGTTCCTGTGCCAGCCACATTTTTAAAATCGCCCTATTCGAAGATATAGTTATGTAGAAGATAATATTCTTGACTCTCTTTCCTCCAATACCTAGCGTAATTTGTGGACATTTACAAAGACAAAATACCATAATTAAGAATGCAAACCGTCCTACTGAAGTCGCACATAAAGTATAAAGCCCCGTTACATTGGCCGGCCCATACTCATCGTGTCAAAAGTCAGACGATAAATCAAACTGGCCATAAAAATTGACTTTATTACCATTGGTCGGACGTTACCACCCAGCTGAAAACACAGTTATTTATAGGCATTCGAATTGCTTCAATTCTTTAGGTATGCATTATCTTATACAAAATTCTCGTATCGCGATGTTAGTTACCAAACTCTATCGAAATGGCAGGACGATTGTATACTTATTCTTTGAGTCTGAGAAACGGCATCAAATCATCAAAGATAGGTACGTTTTTCATCCTTAATAACGGCGCGAAGTCCTGAATCGCGATATAAATGTTTTTAGGGTTAAGTACCCAAAGGGTAAAAACGGAACCCTATTACTAGATATCTGTCCGTCTGTTTGTCTGTCTGGCTGTATGTCTCCAGGCTGTAACTCAAGAACGGTATATTGAAATCTCCAGGCCGTAACTCAAGAACGGCAATACTATAAAATCAAATTAAAGTCCTATTATACGTAACAAACGTGATTTTTTGGCCTTTTTTGCTCTATGTCACCAGGTAATGGCACCAGGTAGGTGCTTGAATTTTTCACAAAATCCTTATTTATATGTGTACTTTAATATTTAATGATAATCTTATATATAAAATTCTCGTGTCACAATGTTAGTCCACGAACTCCTCCGAAACGGCTTTACTGATTTTTACCAAATTTTGTATGCATATTCAGTAGGTCTGAGAATCGGCTACTGGGTACTTTATATATTGATAAGTGCATTTGTTGAATAATTAATAGTAAATTATTACAACCTGAGACTGACGGCGACCATTGTTTGTGCGACGGGATAGCGATCGACGTCACTTTAATAAAATAATATGGGCGAAATACTTTATATTATGGCAAAGCAACGTTTGCCGGGACAGCTAGTATTAATATAAAATAAAAAATTAGGGGGGCTCCCATACAAAAACCACAATTTATGCCCTAATTTTGCTCTATCATGGTACGGAACGTGCGCGAGTCCGACTCGCACTTGGCCGTTTTTTTTAGATAGGCGTGAGTCGTGACATAAACAACGCCTCTATGAGATTGACAACGTCTGAAATTATAAAAGTGGGCTCGAGCATCTTCCCGCACCGTATTATTTTATTATACGAACATTTGCTGGATTAGCTAGTATTGTTAATAATAATTCAAGACGCGAGTGGAAGAATAAGGTAAGTAACATAAAAAAACTTCCCGTTTTTTTGCTTGTTGCTTAAATGGAGGCTTTAGGGCCGGAAAATAATTTGAAATAGAAAAACTGTAGACTATATTATGTATATCCAGATATATTAGCTAGGTTATAACGTAGGTAAGTTACAAGTTTTATAAAAGTAATAAGGGAAAACATTAGTTATTGTCTGTATGTTACGAAATGTTACTTGTTCGATTCTTCCACTCACGTCTTCAATTATAATAGCAACGAAGAGTTTTTCATTGTAGGTACTCTGCATTGCATCTATAGACTATTGTTTCACATTTCCATTCATAAAACGATGAATGAAGTGTATAATGTTCATTGATAACTCGTAGTTGATTATACAATGTGAATAGAACCGCAGTACATTAGTAATTGTAGTAGTACACTAATGCATGCACGTACGGAGTAGGGGGTAAAATATTAGCACTTAGTGCCGCACTCAAGAAACGAATATTAATTACATAACTGTAATTAAATATAGATTGTGACATAAGCATTAAGGGCGTTCCGTCCGGAGATTCCGTAATTGACCGTATTTAAAACCTTATAAACTCATAATCTGAAAGCTACAAAGTTATAATAAAAATACAGCAATAATATTCAGTATATCAATATTCCTTTTGTCGTTTTAAATTTTCTATTTTTGTTTCTTATACTTATGATATCAGCTTCCAAAGTAATACCAATTTGTTAAAATTCAAGCATACATTCAGCATCTCCTTAGGATTTACAAATTACTTTTATTTGAAACTCACGCCAATAGATCCACAATATCATAAACTACATATTCGCCGTTTTAATTTTTTTTAGGACAATTTTGAACTAAGATAAGTAAAAACAATAGGGTTTTGGCGCGATCTCGGCAACGCGGCAAATGTATGGCCAAGGTCGTTTGCTCGGGGGACGACCTTAAGCCCGATACCTGTTAAACTCTTCAATAAACTGAAGTTAATCTAAAAGTGCCTGAGTGCAGCCGTAAGGGTTCATACTTGATACTACCGAAAGTCCTTTTAATATTCCTAGTAGTTTCAATCAGAAGTATAAAGTGGCGTAGCTAGGTAACCAACTCACCAAGGGCCCTGGGGCAAATAAAAAATGGGGCCCCACTGCTATGTAAACTGATTAGGTTTTATTTTAGGTGCCAATAATATGAGTTAGGATGACAGCCAACGATCGGGTAGTTTGCTCTAAGTACTTTATTTTGCTCTATAAATATTTGATTAGGTACGCAATTTCCTAACACTGTGGTTTTATCATTACGCCAGAGATCAGTATATTTCCGCCGTAAATTTTTTCATAAATAAAATTACCATAGCGTTCGCCACTGAAGTCGTAAAAAAACAGTATTGAACTGCATTCCTGAGCTGCAGTATAAACAATGTACAGTAGGCTAACAATACACGGTAAAGGGCACACACACATAAGCGTGATTTCGGAAAGCAGAGCATAATACGCATGCGCGTAAAACTTGTCTCGGAGTTGGTCTAAACTCTAAATAATAAATTGATTGACGTGGCCGATTTTTCTTCGATTTCGCTACTAGTTAGTTACGCTAAACTGTTTTATTTGCATTGCAAGCGTCGTAAAGCAATATTTTACAATTGTGTGGTCGGACGACCTTATTGTTTAAGATAATGAATTGAAAGAGAAAAAACTTGTGTGGGCCGATAGCTGCACCGGGAGCAATACCCCGCCTGACGCATTGTCTACAGAAGGTCATTGGCTGTTTGCACTTACATAACTCGCGTTTGTTTGGCACTGTTCCCTTCCGCTGCTAATGTCTATACGTCGTCTTGAGTATTTAAAATCTGCAGGCTAAAGAATATGAATTGCGATGATATCAGGAATTTACGTAAGTTATAGGTATAAGTTTTTTTTGCGTTTTCTAAGCTCAGAAATCTAAGTTGTTTCTTAATTCTTGATCCGAAATGCCGCGTATCGTAACTTTTACTTCCCACATTAATTAGCAAATTACTTGATAATGCCAGAGTTTTGCTAGAATTATTGAAAATATTCAAAGAAAAGTCAACTGCAAACAATCCATAGGCCTAACACCTCATTGTAAACGTAATGATTAATGAAAAACAGCAAAAATGTTTTATTTCGAAATTAAGAGTTAACACTTTTGGAATTGCCCTAAATTATTATGCCTGCCGGTTTGGGAACTCGGCGTAACAAAATCGCACGGGGCAAAACGCTGGGAACAGTAATGTTGAATGAAAATATCTTAGGGGACATTGTAATTCAGCACGTGTAGATAATGTGGTGCATTTCCTGACAACTCGCTCCTTATGTATGTCGTATCTGCGGACCCACACTTATATCACCGGTAATATAACCCCTATCCTAACGATATAAGGACTATTATATAATGTCCGAGGTAATATAATTCCGAATAGAGCTTCTCTGAAAGCCGCGTGGGAAGAATAGAGACATTAATACTTGGTAGTTTCGCTATTCTGGGTATAAATAAGTGAGGTATGTGGTGCCATACTAATACCTGTATGATAAGGTATCAGGTTGCAGGAAATAATTCATAGGACACGCTAGCACTAGATAGTAGATACTATACTCTAGGCTGAA
Organism: Polyommatus icarus; assembly: GCA_937595015.1. Lineage (NCBI taxonomy): Eukaryota > Metazoa > Arthropoda > Insecta > Lepidoptera > Lycaenidae > Polyommatus > Polyommatus icarus. Next base: position 10,243,813 of record OW569339.1, read on the forward strand.
GGGTCTACAATAAATACTAAGGTCTAAGAGTGTTATAAAGGTGTAACATATTGTATCAACTTACTGCCAATTATGTATTACAAAGGAAATCAGTTTCCTTTATTTTTAATACAGATACTTTACTAGATTAAACATCTAGCAGCCTAACTAATGTGAGGGATTACGTTAAAATGATCTAATATAATAATAAATTATCACTCTTATGGAATTACGCTAAAATAATAAATAGTGGATTAACAGTTATTGTATAACTTTGCCAGTCTATTCTCATATTTCTGTCGACTTTGCGTTCGCAAAGTAGGCAATATTCTAGCAATAAAAGAGGACCACCAAGTTTGAATTATCACAGTTTAAATAATATACAGTATAGCCTCTTCATACTAAACCCCACGCTACTACAACCCCACGTGCGTTTCAGAGATGTCAATTCAAATAAAAGTCGTGATCTAGGCGGCTGGGTTTGAAATATCGCGATAAAATTACGTAATATAGCATCTGCCTATTAATTCACTTTTCAGATAGTATTTTTTGCAAGAATTAATTTTTAATCACGGCTAAGTTATACTACTGTGTTACATATTTATATTGTGGTCGTAGGTAGAATGTAGATGCTTAATATATTGATGACCGATCACAATAGAATTTTAAATCTATTCACAATGATGAAATTTAATTAAAATTAAGTTATAAACATAATTTACGATGACACCTCAGGCTAAACACTCTCGGCAACAATCAACATATTTTTTTCATAAATTTTATGAATGAAAACGATAAATCGTTCCTTATAAGATAAGTAACAACGTATTGATTTATTAATATATTGATTATATCAAGATATATTGGGAGTTATAAATTTGAGCAATTTATTATACTCAGTTTTACTCGAATACACTTTTAGTGAGCAAGATAATATTTAGGAACATGAAAACCACGTGGGAGTAAGAGTAAGATTATTAAAGTTAATATCTGTGCATACAATGTACAGTTTATCTATTCAGTAAGTATTTTATACTGGCTTTTTACAGAGCTTTTTACTTAGATACTATTTATTTACAATACATAATTTATTGTTTTAACCAGCTTACACATAGTGTAAGCTAGAGTTACACCTAACTTTAATGTTCACAACGTTACATCTAAGATTAAAATAACCTACGCATTTGGTCGTGTTATATCAGCCCAGTTAGTAGAAGTTTAAGTATTAAACATTTTTTTGTCTTTTGACAATATCTCCAATATTATAATTGTTTATACGCAGGGAAACTTGTATTGCGTAGGGCAGGTATTTGAATTCCTAAAAAGTCAAACACGATGAACAAACAGTAATTAAACATATCAATAAATGATGGTAATGAGTTTAAAGGTTCCGTGCCTAAAAAGGTAAACACGAGGACCTCATTACTAAGATATTACGTACTGTCTGTCCGTCCGTCTATCACTCGGCTGTATCTTGAGAGCCGCGATAGCTAGACAGCTGTTGAAATTTTTACGAATTATGGTGCCACTATCACCACTATTATATTACAATTTACTATAAATATTCAAGCGGAGCTGCCCTACAAAAAACGCCTTCTTTGATCGATATTAATTCTTTATCTAGTGACTTTTATTAATGGTACGGAACCCTTTCTACGCGAGTCAGTCTCGCACTTAGCCGATTTTTGAAAGTTTACATAGTAAACATGATTTCCATGTTCTCGGAAACCAGCGTCCTTGCAGTTCTCTCAACTTAGAAACGTGACTCACCCTAACCGCTCAGCAACGGATTATTTTCAAACTAACACAAATGAAATATTGCAACAGTTTTAAAATATTTGTTAAAGCTCTAGAATATTCCAAGTCTATAAACAAACAATTGTGCCTATGAGTTATCAGTCGTAAGTTTCACATTTTATTCTGTTACTTTGTACCTTTACACAGCTTTCAGTAGTAGGTAAACTTCGTTTATATTTTTAGATAAATTAAACACTCATAATAGAAAAATTGTTTTCCATTGATCAACATGTTTTTTTAATTTACCACACATTTATAGCCCCGCAACCTTCTTCGCGAAAAACTTTGTTCATCACGCGAAAACCGCACATTTTTCTGTGGTAAAAATAATCCTTGTGTCCTTTCAAAGTACTTTACTCTATGTAACTATCAAGTTTTGTGGTTTGAACGTGAAGAGGTGTTAGACAGACAGACGACATATTATAGTTAGTAATTAATTAATTATAGTCCTCGCGGAACTAGTTGGCCGCTCTGGTGGGTTATTATGACCTCTTATTTCCAGCCAGTTTACGCCCGAAAACGGTACATTTTGGGCGTAAACTGGCTGGAAATAAGAGGTCATAATAGCCCACCTGCCCGTATACTCACATACCGGCAGAGCGGCCAAGTAGTTCCACGCGGACTATTATAGTGTGGATATGGGTAGGATCAGTATAAAATATCGGTAGATGCTTAATATAATATTATTTCATTCATTAATGTTTTAATCAAGTTTTCTTATTTTTTACTACTTGTTTTTATCAGTCGACAATAGCTATTCTTAGCATATTGTTATTATTTTGTCATGAGCAGGGTCACTTGTGACATATTAATAAGTGTCATTATAAATCATTATTATACTATTTTGTATTTATTTTTATCTATCTACCTACATGTTCCAGCAAAAGGTCACTAATGACAAAATATGAAAAACTATTTGATATATTGTAATATACCTAGTTGGTAAATGTTTGGTAAGAAAGCAAAGTTTACTCTAAGATACGATGAGATGAAAAACTAGATACATTTTTTTAAGATATAAAACTAGATATTACATATCGTATTTCTAGCAAATTCGTTGTGCTGAAATTCTTTTATTAGCCTACATAGTTCATACATTTTTCAGAGATGAAAACTGTAATCTATGTCCTTTTCCAGGACTCTCGAGGATATCTTTACCCAAAAATTTAAATCGGCTGAAAAAAATCTGTACACGCAGCATGGAAAGGAAACCGACACATTTTCGCACTTACATAATAACCAGTATATAACATTTTACATTTAACAAGGAAAACCCACGTCTAAAATGTAAAAGCTTATCTCTCACGTTCGAGTATGTAGTGATAATTTGTAACAATGAGTCTTAACCCTTACATTACAACTAATTTCGTGGGCTGACCCGCGGGTAAGGGCTACCATTATGTAGATGTGGAGTCAAATTCACGTTAATTGAGGTTTACGAGGGACCCCACACCGTAATGAGCACGTAGATAATGCTCGTATAACCCATTGTTCGTACAAGGATGGCCATACTGTTGAAAGGCATAAACGCCATTATGAAGAGCAACAGAAATAAGTCAAACTCGCTGACAGCAGCTCTGAGGCGTTCCATTTACACTTTCAAGTCTTTCAACAACCGTAAGGCCCACCTGGGCCGCGCTCTTTGTTTCGATTATATTACGTATTTCGATGACTTCGAGAATACTTTTGTATGAAGAAGTTTGGTTAGTTATGACCTTTGATACATTGACCACACTCTGAATGAAAAATAAAAAAACAATCTGTGAGCTATTAGTATTATTTCGGCTATTTAAAATTGTGCTCTATTTCCTACGTGTCAAGGTATGACTTGTGCTTTGTTCGAAGATTTTACTGGATTTCACGAATGTATGCGTTTTGTATTGCGAATAGTGTATTTTACTCATTATAAAATATATTTTTAGACAATCATTTGAAAGAAATACATCGAAATAACTTTAGGTTACAGTCGAAAAAGTTTGTTTCTATTTATAGAGATTCGGAAGCGAGGGTTAAGGATAGTTGAACGTGACAACGTAATACGTTCTACTATCGTCAGTAAACCGACATTACAGACAACCGATTTTTAATTTATGTTTTATCGGCACTTAATTTAGAATTTGCGCTCTTTAGTGAATGCAAGTGGAGGAAATGCAATTATACAAATTGTTAACAAAAAAATTGATTTTATCCAACTTTTTTCAAGATTTTAACGTATATATTTAGTTTACTTGTATGTCAATTACCCTTACACTGTAGTGTGTTTGACCGCTCTAAGCGTCTAAAAATAAGTATTTAATTACGGGCGTGTGGCAACCCTAATTACAGCGAGGCGAGCCGACTGGTGAGTCGAGCCGCGCCAATTATTTCACATAAATCACACATTTACTCTACCATATGAAACGCTTTTAATTGGGACTACACTGAGCATTTAAGTGTTCTTACCTAGTATTCACTTCATAGCCAGTGCCGTAAATAGCCTTTCTTGCGCCCTGTGCGAGCTTCTATAACTGCGCCCTTGCGCAATGCTTCCAGGGCCACAGGCCTCCCTATCGTACCGCTGAGGCACTGCGTCCAGTTCCTGTGGCGTGGATGCGCTGCAAGAAGAAACCTCACCTTCTGCCTCACGCAGGTACTCACCGGGTACGGGTGTTTCGGTGAGTACCTGTGTAGGGTTGCCAGGAGAGAGCCAACGCCAGCCTGCCATGAATGTGGCGCTGCGGAGGACACGGCCCAGCATACACTTGAGGTGTGCGATCGTTGGGCCGTGAAGCACCACGATCTCGTGGCGGTGCTAGGTGGAGACCTCTCACTCCCGACTAGCATGGTGCGCTGCATGCTCGAGAGCGATGAGGCATGGCAGGCGGCGGTCTCTTTCTGCGACATTGTTATGTCGCAGAAAGAGGCCGCGGAGCGAGACAGAGAGAACGATCCCACCTCTCTGCTGCTCCGACAGCGTAGGACGGGAGTGCGGAGGCGTCGCTACGCGAACCTCCTAACTCTCGTCTAACGGGGCTCCGGGTCAGGATGGGAACCTGCCCGGCTTTGTTAGTCCCGACGCCGAGGGGAACGCTTTAGTTTGCCTAAGCGTTCCCTTACTTTGGTGGAAGTCCGGTCCGAGGTAGACCGGCCAGTCGTGGTAGGAGTCCTGTGTTTGTTAGATCCGGGATATCCCTCCTCTATACGGCTGAAGGCGAACCGCAGGTGGAGGGCCACAGGCCTCCCTGGTCTGGTCATTCTTGCGCCCCGCCAGAGTCTGCGCCCTGTGCCTGGGCACCGCTGTGCCATCGCTGTATTTACGGCACTGTTCATAACACTTACCCATTATATACAGTGTAGGTATGTATATAGCGATAGCGTTTGGCTAAATGTAGTCTTTTTGCGATTGCGTTTTCAAATAACAGAATATTATAGTTTGTGTTATTAGACTAACTAGCTCTATGACACTTATAAGCTGTGCCTGTGGCTGTGCCATCTACTTATGTATGATTTTATAAAGATTTTCTCCGCTCTCGACAAGTTTATAACACGAAATTTAGAACATAACAGGTGGCGCTTATAAATATTTCCCAAACTTAATCATTGTTACAACACATGTCCGGGAAATAAAATATTGTTTATGGCTTTACATGTCTCCTAATGCCGCAAAAAATTCGATCCACGCACATAATTTTTGGAGGCGGCATTTAGTATTAATCATGCGACATATTGTGTCGTCTATTTTCGCATTCTTACACATAGTACGAGAGATTCTTGTCCCATATTACAGGATTAGCTGGCGTCTAGTAAAAATAGACGTCTCGGGTCATTTGTTTTTGTTAAAAAATACTTTTGATTCGTTGACATAGTCGACAAATTAATTCGTAATTATTTATAGTTTTGTTATGTTACACGGCCCTATAACTATGCGATATATAAGTTTTGTTTGCACAGATTATGTCATGAATTTTATTACCCACATTATGTGGTCATAGATAAAAAAGTGTGTTACATCTCTATAATTTTGCCAACATGGCTACAAAGATACAGTCATTCATTATTTTTTATTTATGTGTTGTAATGCTAACTAGATATAAAAAGAAAAGATTTTCCGTGGACATTAATTTAGCGTGGTGTTTTTAACCGACTTCCAAAAAACGAGGAGGTTATATGTTCGGCTGTGGATATTTATTTTTTTTATTTTTTTATTTTTATTTTTTTTTTTTTTTTTTTTGTATGTTCAACGATTACTCCGCCGTTTGTGAACCGATTTTCGAAATTTTTGCTTTGTTGTATTTGGTTTTACTCCAATTTGGTACCATGTTCACAAAGTGGTGACCTGATGATGGGATCCAGGAGTAATCGAGGGAACTCCTCGAAATTTATATGGAAACATATGGTTATTTTGGTTTTATGTGAAGTGTACTAAGAATATGCTACCAAAAAGTCAAATATTGGGTCAAGGTATACCATGGTTTCGAAGATGCTGAGAGAACTCCTGACTCCTTATAGATACACGTTTGGGAGTTTCGGCGTTGTTTTAAGAACAGAAAGCATATGCTACTATGCAATTAATATTCATCATCATAATCATAATCATCATCATCGTCATCATCATCATTACCACGTCGTGTTAAGGTCACCAATGTCTCATGGCACAGAATAGACAGAAGTACTGCAAGGCATAGGTATGGATATACTAACTCGTAATAATAATTATGTATTGTTACATAACAACACCTGTTTGTTTAATACACGGCGGTCGGCGCTACAGAGGCGACGGTGTCGCGCGGGCGGCGCGTGGCGGCAAACGAGAGATCGAATATTTTACTACTTTATATTATACAGATCGAATACTTTACTAACTACTGTTCACTTCACTGATAATATATTATTTTGTGAGTGTGAGTTGTGACTCTTAATGTAAAGAATAGACGTCTACGTCTTACGCCTAAAACTGGTCTTATGGTTCTGGGACGTTAATCCCTCTGAAGTGAGCGAGAAGAAAATAATTATTGTAGCGAATTAGTTATATCAAATGTAATCGAGTAAGCGATACCGCGATGCAGAAGCTTAACAACGACATCTGTTGTTGAATTGCGGAACTAAATTTTCTTAGAAAATAAAAAATTTACAAATCTCAACACTTAACAAATTGTAATAAATTACGTAAAATATACGCGAAGGTTTACGTACTAGTGTAACTAAAAAGAGTGAAATTATTATTATTTTTAACAAAAAATTAAAACCGACTTCCAAGGTAAAAACAATAATAACATTAATATGAACTAAAAAGTATTAAATAATTTTTACTATCTAATAGTGCCTTTTTCCGAATTCGGCTAAACCTCAACTATTTCTGTACTCAATCTTCATTATTTTGAAGTCGGTGCCAGTTCCAAAAGTTTCAAATATTCTGTCAGAGGACTGAAGATTCAGCTATCTGGTACCGACTTCAAAATAATGAAGATTGAGTACAGAAATAGTTGAGGTTTAGCCGAATTCGGAAAAAGGCACTATTAGATAGTAAAAATTATTTAATACTTTTTAGTTCATATTAATGTTATTATTGTTTTTACCTTGGAAGTCGGTTTTAATTTTTTGTTAAAAATAATAATTGGCATAAAGAATCGATGACTATATGCCATGGAATCTAATGTGGAAATCACTGGTCTCTATTCTTTAATACTACAAATACAGTACACTATTTGAGGAGTGGTAGACGATCTACATCTAGCGCACGCACACATTATCATGATTTCGGACAACTTGAAGTAGCAGCACACACGTCGAAAGACAATGTATGATTATTATCTTTCAGCTAGTTTGACTTCAAGATCATGGCTGAGTGATACTAAAGTTTAGACATAAAAATAGGTACTATGGGGGTAGCTGTTAGATGGGTAGTAAGTAGATGAAAGGTACTATCAGAAAAGTTGATTCCTAGGCAGACGACGGACCTAAGTAATTTGGTTGCGTTAAGTCAAACCCAGCCGACAGATTACAATCAACCAGCAATCAACATTGAATTGGCATGATCCGACCAAATGACATTGGTCTGTCAACTGCCTAGGAATCAATTTCCTCGATGGTAGGCACCATAGACTTATAATATATACTGTAGGCACTATGCCAGTTGTATACTCACTTGTGTCCCAGCTCGTGTGTGATGGTGTGTGCCAGCGCTATACCGTTGTCCTCGTTGACGGAACAGCTGCGGTCCGGCTTGCACATGCCAGCTACATGCGCAACTCCCAGGGTGCTGTAACAGTAGTTGGTTAAATTTAAAAAAAGAAAGAAAAGATTTTGCGTAAATATGTCTATGTGACGATTGGGAAGAACTGGTGTGAACATAAAGAGGTTCTGAAAAGGTCAGCGTCACAAGATTTGGTGAAATCAATAACAGAAAATTTGGCTATCAGTAGCTGTCTTTGGGCATCATTAGCTCTTTATGCGAAAATTAGAGTGAACGAAGAGGTTTGGAGAAAGAAGCTCAAGAAGTGAAAGAGGTTCTAAAAAGGTTGTCTTCGAACTTAAACTTATTATTCCCAGTGTCAATCTATCTCTAAGAGGACCTCATTAGCTATTCAGCTTCGAAAGAGTAAAACCGAGTTTAACACACGAGTCCATCGTACGCATGTGTTCAAATAAATCAATGTCTCGCCATGTCTCGACTTTGAAATCCTATAAATCTCCTTGCCCTTGTATTTCGGTTAGTTTACGTAATCTCTGAGAACAGACGAGATCGATTTGATATCTAATTATTAAGATTCACGATCCAGTATTTGTCATATTATTTCTGGGAATGAAGTCAGGGGATTTATTATACTATTAATTGAAGTCACATGTTAAACAATATCACACAGGACTCATATTTGTTTCGTGTCAGACTTTTGCTTCCTATTTGTGGTACAATTAGAATTCTAGGATGGCTAATGTGAAACATGTGAAGCCGTATAAGGCGACGTATATTACGCAATTTTTTTCGTTACTGACGATACTCAAACGGTTTTATTAATATTTCTTATATCTGTAGCGGCTTACATATTGGAATATTTCATGACTTGTTACCTTTTTGCATTTCCTTCTAGGATGCAAGGTTCCAAAATGAAAGATCTTAAAAAAATTCACCCATAAGAGGATTAAATTTTACCGATTACACGCAAACGAAGGCGCCGGCAAAAGCTTGTTTTGGTCAAAATATAGGTATACTGAAAGCAAATATCATTCCTAGCGTTTAATACCATTGCTAAGTATTACAAACTCATTTCGAAATAACGAACTAGATCTACAAATCTTTACTGAGCCATAACTATTCAGATATTTGAACTGACTTGATCCCCGCTAAAACATTATTATTGTTTATGCTCCTAATATTATTTCGCTTTACGAAACAAAGCTCGAAACGCTATTTATTGGTAACAAGATAATAACCTAGGTAATATGGTAGTTTAATTAAACTACCATATTACCAATATTATATTATCAAATCTCCAGTTTAATAATCCTTAATATTATTGAGAGGACTTAGTATTGTTATAAAATTTTCTTGTTGTAATTTTATAAGAGTAGTCAGCTAGCACTTACTCATCAAAATGTACACATAAAAATATGTAAATTAAAAATTAACAAATAAAATAAGCCTTCGAATGTCCTTTCAAAAATTTTGAAAATATTTCAAGGCGCTTCATATTGATAGTTATCTCATACAGAGTTATTGTTCATTTAAAAAGAATTTTATGTTGACGACATAAGTATAACCTTTGAAACTCCGAGTGTACGTGAGTACACTAATTGGTCGTGATCAGTACACAGAAGTATGGCGAACTTGACAGGACATCAATCAATCAATCATTTATCCCGTTGCTGTCGACTGAAGAAAGTTATGTCTGCACTTTGCACGCAAAAAATTAGGCCACTGCGGCATTCGGTGCGCGATTTTAAAGGAATTTCGTAATGTTTTGGACAATTTTGTGGTGTTAAAGGCATGCCGATACAAACCTTTTTTTGTTTAATAATTACATACACTAATTACTTATTATGTATACAGTTACATAATATTATGTAAGTGTATATCAAATACGTTTTTGTTTTCATTCATCTTTTAGATAGTAATGTATTCTTAATCCTAAAACGAATGTTAAATACATAAGATCCAATATACTTATCATAATCCCTAGCTATTATTTGATATTAAATACGGCTCATAAAAATATAAAATCACGCCATAACCGTGTCACGATACGGGGCCGGGGCGACCCCATAACTACCCCATATGAGGCAAATACGATCCCATAACTATTCTATAAGGCCGACGAAGCCCCATATGGGGACGATATGCCCCATAAGAACGTACATGGCAATAAGATCGTGACGCTGGGCGGCCGGGAATAGCCGCCACCCGCCGCCACTAATACTCCGCTGACTCATGCGGAAGCGATGAAAGCTAAATTCTACTACTGTACATGTTTGATACTAGCGCTTATTGAGTTTATGTTCCATTTTTAAATTTTTGTTTTTTGTTTATTTTTTTTTATTGAACAAATTTAGGCTACATTCAATTGACTGCATGGCTTATTATTTATTTAAATAAAATAATAATTATATAAATATAATTTATGTTTTAACAAAACAAATGCTAGATAAAGAAAATGCAATGTTAGTGTAGACTAGAAGCGCGTTGATGTCTAATACATACAAAATTGATATATTTGTTATCTTGGTCGCAGACCACAGAACAGATTTTCTAGGCTATAATATTTTATCGACATAAATTGCTCATAATTTTGTTATATAAATATTGTAATATTGTTTGATCAAAATGTTGTGTATTTTATTAAAAAGACTATTAAAATAAAATAAATAACATTTTGCTAATAACTCATTTAAATAAGACTTTATTAAATAAAGTCTAATTAGAATATTTGATAAATCACCGGAAGTGAACAAATCATTGATCGTAAACCTCACTAGGTGGTCTTTGTAACTCGTAAATAATTTTCAACTTCACGAGACTTGAAATTATTTAAACGCACAATTAAATTTATTTAGACGTATTTTATTACTCTTATAAGCTAGTTAAGTTCACATTAAAACAAAATAATTATCAACCATAGCAATTGAGAGTATAGAGACTACTCAACATATTGAACGCTAAAAATACAATTTTACAACAGTGAGTTTTGCTGTTTCCATTAGATATCACGTTAATTATATTTAATACATATAACAACAGTTGGATTTTATGGTTATATTATGCTCCCTTAAAACAAAATATATTTCAATTGCACGAACAATACTTTTTAAGAAAAAAATTGTGTGAGGACGTATTACATCTTTACGTTACATATACCTATAACCATTGACATATAACCGCACCTTCTCTGATTAAAATACAATGGCCAAACTGAAATCCCAAATTTCAACACCCCACCAGAAACAATCCTTGCTATACAATTACTGAAAGAATGGCAATTACCCATTCCATTGTCTGGTCCCAAGTGTCGACAGCCGATAATCCGATAACACAAAATAAATGGCGATTGTTTAAAAATGTTCCCGAGTCCCGACGACGCATCCTACGTGACGTAGGATACCATCAGTAAGGTCCATGCAAGAAATCCGATCCCTTTATTAGCACGCAACCTTAAGTTAATTTTAATTGCTTAACAAAAAAAAAGAAGTAACACTTTTGTTTCTTCACTCAAAGCTACATACTCTTTTTGTATAAAAAAATGGTTTTGTTTGATTTCACGAAACTGCTTATAACAAGAATCGCATTATTTGCATTAAAATTGTAAAGGTCTGTAGGTGGTCTTTGCAACTTGTAATTAATTCGCGACTTCGCGAGACTTTAATTTTAATGCATAATCAAATTTATTTGGATTTATTATTATTTATTACTCTTATAGTTAGTTATGTTTATATAAAACAACATAATTTAGAAAAACTTAAATATTTTTTATTCCATATTTTTTAGGGAGATTGCGCACGTCACCCTTTTTGTGTGATCGAGTCTACGGCTTAGGGGAATTGTGCTTAAGATGACATAGTCAGGTAAGACGACACATCGGCAAAATTCATTGAAATAACTTTCTGTGAACTTGTGACGTTTTATGGAGCACCTCAGTGTGCCCCTAGTAGCCCAACTTAGTATGTCGGACAGGGACCGTACTTTATAAAGTAACAAAGGTTTTCCTAATTTTGTTGAGAGAAAATTTTCTTACACTTTTGTTTTTTTGGTGAAAAAACGTATAAGGTCGGAATATTTTCTTATAAAAAATTGTTATTATGAACATGGATTATTATAGACGACAAATATTAATAAAAGCGTGTTCTAACGTTTAGTATTTTTTAACAAAATTTAAATGTATTCACTATTACTCATTTGGTAAGATGACATACTAGACGTCGGCTTAAAATGACATACTATAGTTACTTATATTTCCGCTAAATCGGTAACAGAAGCATTGTATATTTTTTGACGATGATGAAGAACTTAAGAATCCTTACACCACTGACAACTATAGGGGGATGATAATGCAGCTTGCATTTACGTATTGTATAAGACGAAATACCATCAAAGTCTAAGGAATCATAGTATGTCGTCTTACCATATCGATATGTCATCTTACACTCGTCGACCTAGGGTGCAATTTATGTTTTTTTTCACTGTCATATTAAGCTGATTTTTCTAAAACTGTTTAATTTCGTTGTTTATGAATCATTTATTTATAAAAGTAAGTTACTGATCTCATATGACTTACCTTATTTTAAATATTTACCTTCAAACAAAAAGTATGTCATCTTAAGCACAATTCCCCTACATACAATCTGCATGGCGCGCGGCATCAGATTGTATGTAAGCCGCAGACTCGATCACACAAAAAGTGTGTCGTGTGCGATCTCCCTTAATGAACAAAAAAGTTAAATCAAATCATATTGCGATGTCAAAAAAATTTGGATAAGCAATAATCCATTTACTTGTTAATTTATTTACTCGTCTACAAAGCAATGTTTACATTTACACAACGCAATTTACACAAATCTCACGTTTTCCTCATATCGCTCACCCACTGCTCCACATTACGTATGTAGAGACTCAATACCTTGAACCGTGTAATGCAAATAAAGCTTAAACTCTTCTTAATTTGAATTCTATGATAATTTTTATTATTCTAGGTCAATAGTTACATGCTTAAAACTGCTTATTGATTGTGAATAGATTCGACAACCTAAAATTAATGCTAGCGTTAGAAGAACTGTATGCGCCTACAATTGCGCTTCTTCTTTCGTTAAAGCTGAACCTTAATAATTAATCATGTTGTTCTCCCCTGAAACATATTCATGAAAGTATAAAAAATACGTGTGGCGCTGCCGCGGTAAAGCTAAATTGCGTGGTATTTTTTATCAACATAATTCGCATACGTCTAGACGTATGCGACTGCGGCGACTGCGGCGTTACGCATACGTCTAGACTCTAGACTCTAGACGTATGCGTAACGCCGCACCGACCGTAGTTCGTAATCGCTTGGGGTATGTTAGGTTTTTTCGTTACGCTTGATTCGGTCGCCCCGAAGCCCGCGATAAAAGCTATGCTATTGCATAGCTAAGTATGCTATTGCATAGTTAAGCTATTGCTTAACAATATAAATTAACGCACAATTAGTAGCAATTCATAACCCAGATTATCGCAAATGGACCCAAAAGAGTCAATTATAAAATCTGTCACCTAAATTTTTTAATTCAGGTTCTCCCAGTATTTACCTGTTAATTACCTTTATGTAACTCGGACGACATTGCGCAATGCTATTGGCACAGAGGTGAGAGCCGGCAGACAGCGCGGCGTCGCGACTCAATTCCGATCGTTTTTTCTCGTATTTACTGTCACGATAATACGTGTTTCTTGTAGTAGTTAGTACGAGTGTTCGAGTGTCTATCGAGTATGCTGATAAGTTTTTTTGCGCTCTTTTGATCTAATTATAATAACTTTGTTCTTTAATAAGGCGCGGTCGCAGACTGATGTTTGAGGAGATCAGTTGGCAAATACTTATTCACATTAGACACAAAAGTCACCTAGTCAAATACTATGTGAGTTAGACTATGGGGATGCATGGGGCATATTGTTATCAGTGTTGTTAATATCATTCAAATTCCGTAATAGCATATATACGTCTTAACAAAATAAAAATAAAAATATCTACAGCCGCTACCTTTTTTAAAAGACTTAAAAAACTCGATGTACGATGCATCTCCCATAATTAATGATTGCTTTAATATTGTGGACAGTGCTTGAAGTACCCGCCTTGGGCTCATACACCGTTAACACTCATTGTCTTCTGCCGTTCCGAGAAACAGTTTGTACCGTAAATTGCCTTAATATTCGCAAAACGCCTTTTAGATCTCACGATAATTTACAGTAAGCGCTTTAAAGTATTCCCGAATAATCGATAAGTTTTAATTATGTTCATTGAATTATATTGTATAAATATTTTTGCGAAATAAAGTCCTTGAATCTTGTAATCTAAGATTACAGGATAATAATTACTATCAGATTATTATTGGCAGACTGACGGTAAGTGAATATAGAACCATGATCAATATTAAAGAAGAGTATTTAGAGGCATTTTCTCTATTAACTTTTGGTAACAATATGAGGGTTACACTCATTAAGTCTATGTCTTACTAAAATATCTCAGAACACACTTGCCATGTAGTCCTGATTTTTTTGTCTCTTTAAGCTGAGACTATCAAAACAGGAGTAGAGATATTATGCTATAGTAGAACATTGTAGTCGTTACAAATACTTATGGTCATAGGGTCGGAAAGTAGACAATATATCACAGTGTTAGTACATTTGCAACACGGTTCTATTTATCATAATTTTTCATCGCCACACCTCTACGACTTGGGCGTACGATTTGCCCGTGGCTGTAAATGCTATGCATAATAAATCTGTGAGAAATGGGTTTGGTTCTTTGTAGTCTTTTTCAGTTCAAACGAGTTGGCTCGCAATATTATTTCGTTTAATATTATTTTTAATTATTAATATCTATTATTTGTTGTAAAATTATAAGTCTTGTATTAAAGGTTTACATACAACCTAATTGCATGGAAGTTGGATCGTAGACAAATAACTAGGTACTTCGTAATGAGGAACTCAAATTAAGGAAGTTAAAGAAGACCATTACCGAGGCCTGTTTTTTTTTCTTTTTGTCCTTAAAAAATGTCATTAAAGTCATGGCTTTAATTGCAGAAATTGCGGAGACATGGTCTGGTGAACCCTTATTGAGGTTACTGCAGTTCATCGCGGTTAGTTTCTTAACCAGTCATAATATTTAGCTATTGAATAAGACTTAGCAGACTGTTTGTTTTACGAAAGCTTTTTCTGTTGCATAATGATCCATCTGTATCCTATCAGCTATCTAATTGTTAATGTTTTCACACTCTCCGATGCGATATCGTATTAGCAACTGCAACATGGACTAAGGTTGAAGTAATGTCGGAACTCGGAGCTAATAACCCATGTCATTATCAATTAGATGAGCGTATATGATTGTTTTGCTGTAAAAAAAAAAGTTTGGCTCCGACTCTAGTGCGCAAACAGTTCCGAACACGTTGGAAAAAGTACCTACGCTGGATCTGTAAGCTTCATCTATATTTAATCGTGCATTATACATCTTCCACCCTTAATTTTACTAGCTTACATTGTACAAGTTACGACTAGCCATATCGTATCGGATACTATAAATACCAGTACTCGCGGTACGTATTGGTAACTCAATGTAAATAATTGTATAATGGAGGCTAGAATTAGCTCGCTTGCTCATTTGTTTGGGCTTGTAGGCGTGGATTATACAATCTGTATACAATTAAAATCCATTATACATTCATCGATCATTTTTTTAGCTATCGTTTTTGCGTTTTGTTTTATAGACGGCATGGTAACAATCTATTTCAATTATGATTAATATGACTTGACAAACTTTATCAACGCGGTGTTAAACGAATTTTAAATGTAAATGATGTTCACGTGCTATTATAAAACCATTCATCTTTATTATTGGAAAATTTTGTAGGTTCTCAACAACACTTTGTAGATTTTGGTTTTTTTTTCCACTGGCAGTCATAGTTTTTATACCAATTAATATAAAAAAAGGTTAAACACACAATTCTCCAAAAGTGCCAATGCACTCTAATAAATACCACATAAAATATAATCATACACATATTGTGTACGTCTTTCAACAAAATCATAGAATGATTGCCAACGATGATAGTAGTCGTCTATGGACTTTTTATCAATACCTTTTTTGTCTCTCTTAAGTATAAAACTTTATAAGAGGCATTTATTATCAAGGCATTAACATTTATTTTAATCTTTGTTTATATTAGTACGACTACTATTATAAGTAAACCGGCACCATTTATCACCATTAGGCCGTGTTTGTCAAACGGATCACTCGGTTTGTTATTATAGTGGAATCTCATGGGTAATGGCCAGTAATTGCTTATAACAACCCGAGTAAAGAAGATTACTTTAATTTCAGAAATAGATATATTAAGATGACTTGAAAAGGGATTATATCGAGGTTATTAAATGTAAAATTGGCAGTAAAGATACTGCTAATGATATGATGATACTACATGCGGTTGACATAGATTTGAGACTTAGATAATAAAAAAAACTTAACATTTTACAGGCAGCGCCTAGACTATCGCACCAGCTTTGCGGTCAGCGCCTAGACTATCGCATCTATGCGGGCAGCACCTAGACTATCGCATCTATGCGGGCAGCACCTAGACTATCGCATCTATGCGGGCAGCACCTAGACTGCTAGTACCTAGACTATCACAACATACGCCTATTATACACCTCTGTGGTGTAGTGGTAGAGAGCGCGGCTCTTGACTCGGAGGTCGTGGCTTCGATTCCCGCGTTGGAAACATGATATTTCCAAGTTTGGTTAGGACAATGCAGGCTGATCACCTGATTGTCTGACAAGTAAGATGATCCATGCGTCGGATGGGCATCTAAAAAGTCGGTCCTGCGCCTGATCTCTCGCCAGTCGTGTCGGTCATCTGTCCCACTGGGTAATGAGAGTAAAGGAATAGAGAGTGCTCTAGTATACTGCGCACACACTTTGGCACTGTAAAATTACTCCTGCGTAGCTGGCCTGGTTTCAATTAAACCGGCCACCGTCACCTAAATCGGTGTGGGAACTATTATTATCACAACATCTTCGTGGCTAGCTCCTAGACAATCTCATCAACTTTGCGGCCAGGAGCCCGATTTTCAAGTTCAAGTCGAGCGCACATGTCACGCGTAAGACAGCCAGCACTCAAAACGACATTCGATTTATTAGAATCAACTCCCAGCTGCCTGCAGGTGTAACGAAAGTGTTCTATTTCGGAGTGAGTTACTCACCGCCGGCCGGCGAGTGAGCAGATGCCCTGACCTTGTCTCGAGAGCTTTTGCGAAAAAATCGCAATCGAGATTAGCGATCTATTTCGATATAATTACAATGTTTGCATAGAATATTGGCCTACATTTATTCGATATGCTTTTTCGCACGTTTATTTATGACTACTTGTGAGTAACATACGTTTAATGAGAGAGCTTTTTTTTAAAAGAACACAATTGATTTGCAATCTACTCATCTACCTACCTAATTCAGTATTCATTCAACACAATTAAAAATATGTTGTATTGATTGTTATGTCATAAGAAAAACATTTTTTGCTATGTTTTTAGAAGCAGCATCAATTCCAAGCTTTTTCATTTCATATTAAATGTGTTTCATAATTAGTTAGCTTAATTACGTTATCAAAATCAAAAGAAAAAAATATAAGCAACGTTTTAATCAATATAGTACAGGAACTGATTGCAAAAATCTGTAGTGATATAAAGCATAATCAATCATAATTAGGAATGACGAATGTAATTGTATTCTACCATATTTGTTTCTAAATGCCAGCACAATTTGGCGGCTCATGATCACTTTGATTATATCATCGGAATATAATTAGGGTGATACGAAATTCGCAGTTGTCATTTTTAATTAAATTAAGTGATTTTAAATTATACGCTTAACCTTTTCGGGTGTATTTTGGGGTGTATTAAATTGAATTATTTTTTTATAGATATCATCATCATTAAGGTCAAAGCATCGGTCACGGTCATACATAAGAAGCTTTTGAGCAACAAAAAAGGATTTTTTTAATTAAATACTTTTTCAGAGATTGGATGCTTATCGCAATTTTATGGGAAAAAAAACTTAGTAATAAAACCAAATGTACTAGTTTGTTTGGAGTTGTCCGACGTGTGTTAGTAACAGAGGATAAGTCTGCCCACCCAACCCGGCCGATCCGAGATAAACGCTTCCGCTAGCGTGATGGATGGACTGACTGATGTGGCTGTAAGATGCATCTTGATATAAATAAATATTATATTTACTTTAAACAAAAAGATTTCCACTTACAACATTATTTGAGCAGTTTTTATATACAAAAAACATTTTTTACGGTTTGATTTACGCTAGCGATTAATCTATCAATTCAATTTGTATAATTACGTCATTATTAATAATGATTTGGCGGTTTTTGTTATGGATGTTATGTTATTAATTTTCCCTTTCTTTTGTGAATGAAAGTGAGAACATTGATGAAGTATTCCTTTTAATGTTCAACATTAGCCTTCTGTACTACAATTTGGCAATAGATAAAATAAGTAAATTAAGGATAGGAAACTTATTTAATTAGATCGTATTTTGTTAAGTTTATTAGATAATCGATTGAAAGAGATAATCACTTAAAGGATAGATAAAAGATGTTAACAAATCTCCTGTACACATTTAAAGTTTCAAATTATCCTCCTGTACTACAATTAAGCGATAAATGAGGTAAGAAATGCATACGAAAATATTAGGAACTTTGTAAGACGATTACTTACCTACAAGGTGTGTCGTGCATGCTACAGATGTCCTGCCTGGTGACGAGTATAGCCACGTCATGATGATGAGGATCCTCGTCATTATTGGGGTTCAACTGGAGCTGCCAACGGCAGAATGAGGCCAGGGTTTCATCAGCGTTGCTCGTCACGTTCAGCTCCAACGCTGTGGACATCTCCTCCACCAGGATAATCTTCACAACCACCACCTTTATGTAGTTCCCAATCGACGGATCATTGTACAGCTTGGAAACCTGAGAGAAATAGATCATCACGCGTGAGTCTAGACGGTGAAAATAAATTTAAAAGGCGTGGGAAGGCCTATAAATAAGCGGACAGACATAATATTTTACGTCCGGCGTAAATATCTGACTTTGTTATATCGCTCCCATTGTTTTACACGCGAGAAAGTGTAAAATATACTTAGTTTAAATATTCGTATGTTTATAAAATATTCTACCGCAAAATGAGTTTGTTTATTGAAAACGAGCTATAAACTTTGATATATAAAATGTAGTTACATAATTTTAAAGGAATTGACATAAATCAGTTGTTCAAACGTTTCATTAGTTTTTCAGTTTACTATTCATATCTTGAATGTCTTGTATACGTGAGAAATCTTTATGATGAGGTTGAACTACTTATCAGCGCCATTTTATAAGTTTTTCTTTCTACACAGCTAATTTATAAGGTTTTCAAACTAGATATTGCGAGACGTCAATCATACCAGTTTTTAAGACGCTTTTATTAGTTTGGGCTGTAGTATGTGACGGAATCTTTGAGCACGATTTTTACCTATTTCCTGTTGTCTAACTAATTCGAATTACAATGCAATGACGACCTCTGTGGCTCAGTGGTGAGCGCGTTGGTAGCTCAAGCCGGGGGTCGCGGGTTCGAATCCCGCCGACGGAACAAAAAGTTTTTTCAAAAGTTCCTGGGTCTGGATGTGTATTAAATATGTGTATGATATAATAAAAATCTTAAATATATGTAAAGTATAAAAGTATTAAATATATTTCCGTTGTCTAGTACCTGTAACACAAGTCCTTCAGGCACTTATCACGGGGCCAGACTGACGTGGTGTGAAGCGTCCATAAATATTATTATTATTATTATAATAATTTGTTATTTTTTTTTAAAAGCTGTGTTTTTTTGTTTTTTTTTAACTATTTATTCTATCTGTATTGTAAAACACATACCATGTTCATTATGGTCAGCAAGTATGTCTCCAGTTTGTGCGGTGTGTGGAAGTCAGTCATGGACTTGTCTGCGACGAGCAGCACTTCCACATGGCGAGGTTTGCTCACCGACCGCGTGTTACGACGAGTGTTGGTGTTCCATCTGTTGCTTCGGTAGTTGTTCTAGACAGATTGGAATAAAGTTAAAATTAAACTTTAAGAAAGATGATAAGGTGAGAAATGGCTCATCTTTAATACCTTTAAATAATTTGTATCAGTATAGTTTGGGCACTTCGCTTAAACAATCAAATACTTCAGGAAGAAGACAGGCTTAGAAGTGTTAGAACATACATATTGATGATTAGTAGTAGTAGCCTGGGGTACTCGATATTTTGCATCACTTTCCTTTTCCGCTTAAATAGGGTAAAAGTTGAATTAAAAAGGAATGAGAGTTTTACATACCCTGTAACGACTTGTTTCTTCTGTTTCGAAGCTCGCCGAATTCTTCTCTTTCCACTGGTATGGGGGTTGTTTCGTTGCACAGTTCTTGGACCGTTTATGTCTTCGTCTTCTTGCCTCTTCTCTCTGTAATGCTTGCTGATTTCTGCCTCTGTTATGTGGTCTATTCAGTCGTTGTCTTCTTTCATGCGAGTTGCTGTTCACAGGTCTGCCTCTCGCGGCTTGCATTCTCCTCTGCTCCATTCTCAATCGCGTTTGGTTTTTCGTTTGTCGTCTGTACGCAGCGGGGTCCTTTCTCATCGCTTCCATTCTTCTGTGGCGCTCCTCTAGGAAAGCTTGTCTTCGTCTGTGGTAAGCTTCCATCTGCCTTCTTCGATAATCTGTGTTTCTATTCGTATTTCTGCTCATATTGCGCTCTCTATTGCTACTTCTATTTGCGGGGTTGTACGTATTCGATCTATTAATTTCTCTCTTTCGTCTATGGAATGCCTCTACTTTGTCGACGGCCGATCTTCTGAATACGACGTGCGGTCGTCCCGAAGACTTATCGGTGGGCTCCTGAGTCGAGGGTTCTATGTAGTACTCTCCGTTCTCCGTAAGCAAAAGACCCGCCTGGAACAAACATTTCAATCAATTTAAGGATTACATTATACGGTAATCAATCAGAAGATGATGTTAAGCGTACTCAACGGCGAGTTATTTCAACGAGCACGCAGAAATCGCAATCGAATTAGAAATTGCGAAATATCTTAATCACAGTTGAAGGGCTACTTGAGATGGCAGACGCGGTTTCTACGCATCGTCACGTGAACCAGTCCAGCAGTGGGTCAAGAAACTGCGCAGATCGGCGGATAAAGAAGCCGACGCGGTTGGCGTAAAAGTTAATAGAAACTATTACATGCTAGCCCGCGCATGATCACTGAATGATTCATATTTGATAAGGGACGGATGGAAAACATGCTACGTTTATCTAATGAATTAAATCTACCTCATTTACTCGCAACCATAGAGCTCGCAACGATATGAGGCACTATCATCCTTATAGATCACGAAGCAAGTACATACGTCGATTTGATGCAGTAAATAATAAAAATACGTATTAAGTAATATTGTGAAAATGATTGACACATCAACTTTAGTAAATTTAGATTTGTTTGGTTCGATAATTTTGAATCTTCATAGACTTATTAGTAAAATATTAAATAATCCATAAACATCTAGAACAGAAACTAAAATTCTTAAGGATTTTTTTTCCATACGTACGTATAAAAAGAGTGACTTTGATAACATTATGCGATATACCTAATTGCTTAGGAGGGGCATATAAAATATTCAAGTCGTTCACGTCGATATATTATGTAGAACCACGTGTCATAGCAAACATGTGGATTGTAGTGCGCAGAATTTAAAATATTTAAATGTACAAACAGGTCAAGTTTTATCCACTTATGATCTTATCATTATTAATTGACATAGAATAGAAACTTCGTAAGTGTGGAGTTATTATGTCAAATTATACGGTATCGAATGTTCGCGCCTACGCCTAGCGTAATGGCGTATTGTCGGTTAGGTGTGAACCCAAAAGTTTACATGTATGGAAAATGTAAATACGTAACGTAACGGAAATACATAACCCGCGTAACGTTCGCTCACATTCGGCGGCTCACAGTCGGTTTGGTGTGAACACGGCCTTAAAACGGCAGAATGGTTAAGGAAATATTATTTTCTCACCTCCGGGTGGAAAAGGTCAACTTTTTCCCGCTGCGCTTACCGATGTTGCCGTTTTCCGCCTCCGTCGATGAGAAAAATAGTATACGCACCATGGGCAGTAAATAAGAAAGCCTCGGATCACATATTTGATCTGAGACATTTCTTATTTTTCTGCCCTAGGTGCGTAATGTAGGTACTATTCCGAAATATGCATTAAAAATCTTCTTGCGACTACTTGATAAATCGATTTGAAATAATTGGAGTGCGATTATACTACATTTGGCTTTTCTAGGCCTCAGGATGTAATTGTATGTCTCGGCCACGGACTATCGTAAGCACAAGCAACTAGATTATGGTCGAAATTCCGATGCGTCTTACACAATTTAACTGATCGGGACTGCCGGGACTGCCGGGACTGCCGCGGTAAAAATTTTGAAAAACATTTTCATTAACTTATGCATTTATAATTCGCATACATCTACTCGCACGCACACAAACACCGTGCGGGAATCTGCCGAACTGAAACGATGTTAGACGATGCACGGCTTTCAAAGCCGCACCACTGTGCCGGTCAGAGTGGGGGTGTTAGGTTAACTTTCGTTACGAAATTTCTTTGATTCGATCGCCGCGCATAGCCCGTGATAAAAGCTATGCAATAAATTAAAAAAAATGACATAATTAATTATTAAGTTTTAAGAGTCGTCTAGTGGTTTCTACCTAGGCATTATACTAACAACTAGGCATATACTAGGTTATACAATAAGTGATATAATGTCATGACGTCAATTATCACTTATCAGAGATCAGCGGACGGAGTTGAGCGACCGCGCAGCCTCCGCGCCGCCGCGCCGGCCTTTCGTGGGTGAAGGCTGATCGAGCTGATTCCGTTTTTTACACTCTCAGCGATGACACTGTCTGGACTCTGGAGCGTTGTAGATATGGTTTATAATAACATATTATGATAGTTTGACACAATTGACACAACGCTATTGCTACATAGCTCCGTCTGGTGGCAGAAAGTGTCATTAAATTCTTATTGACGGTTTTTGTAAACACTATCCATGAGAAGGCGCTTTGTGCGAGTCGGGTCTGTCTCCTAGCTGCAAATGAAATATTTTTGATATTTCATTTGTAGCCCTTATTATTCATAACGGAATTTATGGTGGCACTTTCAAATATGTTGCATGCTAGAATATTAGCAAAGGAGATATTATTAGAAGCAAGTTTGGTGCAATGGGTTCCTTAACTTAGCCAGGGCCCAGGGCACAATTTTGACATGTTGGTAGTGTAGCCCCTTGATTCTAATCTCTAACACAAATTCTCATTTTACTGTTTAGCAAAGATGAAAAAAAAAGGTCTTTAAGATCTGACACTTATCAGTATCATGAATGTGTTAATTTCTTTGAAATCCCGAAGTTTCAACTGATGATGGACTGCTATAAATATTTACGACAGAATGCAGTCTGTTTATGCGATATGGCGATTCTGTTTATGTTTTCTGGGTACTAAATCAACTTGCATTCGATAATTTCGTCAGTGAAATTTGGAAATCAAAGTTGTACTTGTATGGGATTTGACAATTTTCTTTCTCATAATAGGTGTGGGGAAGGTACCGAATACAAGTTGCCTAAGGACTCTGTTTGATATTCTGAAGCGGGTAGAGCTTGACTGTGACCTAGAAGACGTATTAATTATTTTCTCAGACGGCCACTTTGCAAAAAAGCTCTTAGTTTCATTGTCATACAATAGTCACATACTTTTATTTAAGGCACACCTATATGCATTTAACTTTGCGGTGTTATCGTTATGGGTGGCATAAATTATGTCATTGTAACAAAGGAACAATGCGGATGTTCATCTAGTTTTTTCAACATTATTAGCTTGAAAAAATTAAATCCCAGCACGTTTTGCATTAGCATAATATATTTGCGCGTGTTTTAGACATTTATTTATTCCATTTTATTGCTACTGACAAGGGCTGACAAAAATTTGACGTTTCTAGAGCAAACATACTTAAGAGTTAGAGAAAGATGGTCATGCTTTTGGCAGCCCTATCGCAAGTTCCGCTCCGCCCACTCATTAATTAACTTTACACCAATACATCACTCGGATGGACACAACCTCAAACCGGTTATCACGTGACCTTACTCGTTAAGGGGCAATTACACGCATCCGTTCTGCAGATATTAAATTAAACCATAGTAATTGCAGTTCGCGTGAAGGCTTTGATTAGGCGCCGGCAACACAAGCGTCCTGGGTACTTAGGCAAGTTGCATTCATTCATTCATTCATTGCAAAGGAATGTGGTGGAATTTTCATTTGATACGTCATATAAGACTCTGCAAAAGTCATTTCACTTAGTGATTTGGTTTAAATGCCTCACATACATTTTGTTACTAGCTTCGTTGTCACAGTTATCGATCATAACTTGAGAAAATACTCTTTAATGCGAGCAGTATTGGCTCCATTTCATTTTCCACAGTGGTTTCAAATAAACTTCGAGTGTTGCTGTAAGAAGAAGCAGTCTTCGTCACTGATAGGTAAAAAAAAACTACAACTTTCTGCAAAACCAAAGCGTGTAGTCAAAACATGAATGAAAACTTGATCCCCTTGATCCTGACATTCAAATCCTGAATGTAAAATAATGTACATTTTTATTATTTAGTCGTAAATAGAATTTTATGTCTGTTTTATTGCTATTGATATAACGATAATGATAATTTAAAATTTATTTACTAACATGTCTATTAATTTAAATTGATTTTTGTTTTTTATGAGAGGATACCATGTCCTGTAAAAACTATAAACAACGCCTACTCAAAAATATACCAGCCTAAGATTTTGGGAAATCTAGTTTGACAAGGGTTTAACTTTATTTAAATTGACAATTTTCCTACTAAATAGTAATATTAAACCCAATGTTGTGCGTCTATGAGTCTGTCTGTCTGTTTGCTAGCTCTGCAACATCTTATATTTGTGTATATTTTAATGAGGATAATTTGGGAAGTTATTATGTAGCTTTTTGCTCCGTAGACCTAAGACGACTCAATATTAAATTAACCAAAAAAACTACGCTTTGTTCGCGGCCTCTTTGAGGTGATTAATAAAGTCGGTAGAAAAGGCGGGGCAAATTAATAAATGTCACCACTCCGTTAACACAATATTATTATGCAGCCAGCGAAAAGATAATTCACAGAAAATATTTTTATTCATGAACGAATGAATTTTATTAATGAAAGGAATAATACAATAATTAATTGCTTTAAACTCCTTATTAGAAAAAATCGGCCAAGTGCGAGTCGGATTCGCGCACGAAGGGTTCCGTACCGGTATAGAGTGAAAGTTGACAAAAAATTGTGTTTTTTGTATGGGAGCCCTGTTAAAAATTAACATTATTTTATTTTTAGTATTTGTTGTTATAGCGGCAACAGATATACACAATCTGTGAAAATTTCTTAAGTTACAGCCTGGAGACAGACAGACAGACGGACAGACAGACATCGAAGTCTCATGAATAGGGTCCTGTTTTTACCCTTTGGGTACGGAACCCTAAAAACGAGACTTTATAAATTAAAACGGATGTGTTCTTTAGATCAAATCATTCTGACTTTCTTATTCGTTATTTATAAAAAACTCAACACATATTTTTCTGACATAACCCTAGCTTTGTTATGAATGTGGTTAATCAGTTTACGGATTACGAATCGCCCACTTATGTATTACAACAGATTTAGTATTGTGTCATTGTATCAATGAACCTAACTGCCTACTTAAAGATTTTTTAAATATACAAAATCTACAGTTTAACATCGAACCTCCACTTTATTTGGATGTCAGTTAATAAAAGTTACTATTGTAAATTGTAACAAGGCTCGGCGATTTTTATTAGACGGGCACATAGCGGCAAAAGGAATATGAAAAGCTTGCTTGCTTCTTAAGGTGAAACCGCACTAGGGTCTAGGCATAACTACACAGCAAAGCAATGCGACACCTCACAGAAACGCGTCCAAATATTCGAATGTAAATTGTATGAGCTAATAATTGGACTTGAAGTGTGAGGGCCCTTCGCTGCAGTTAAGCACATCTAGTGGAGCTATTTATGCTTATTGCTTTATGTAGTGGTAGTACTTACAAGTCCGTCACAGGCGGATATGGCGACTCTGGAGTTGGGCTGGCCGCGCACGGAGCCGGTGTAGTGGCAGGCCGTGGTGTCCGCACGGGGCCGCTCGCGCGTGCGGCCCGTCGCCGTGTGTCGCTCCACTATCATCGCTGGCGTGATGAATGTCACGGAAGGCCTGCGGATAAAGTTTGTAGTGAGGTAAAGAAAAACACTGAATAATGAATATAGTATAGAATGTAGGAAGTAGTCTTGAGCTTCGACAGCCCTTGGACATACAAGGTACAGTGCGACAAGGCTTTAATGAAATTGGGCGGTGGCGCTGCTGGTAAAGGAGCACTGTAAAAAATGACGTTTTTCTATGATGGCAGCCCTAGTTCCTTTTTTCGCCACGTTCATTTAAAGCCTTGTCGAGTTGTAATGTTTCTATTCAGAGAACGGGCAGATAGTTTGCAAATCTAGACAGCGCGGTGCGATATTGTTGTGGTAGTGCGACAAAGCATCGTATCGTGTGCAGACAACTTAATAGGTGCAAATAAAGGAAAACTATTATAGTTACATAATATATTAGAAATGATTTGACATTTGGAAAAAAATAAACATGATAATAATATTTATTAACCTTTGAAAACATTATCTCTAATGTAGAGCTGTGATGAATACCATATATGGAGTAAAGTTCATGACATCTTTAATAAATGGCCTTAAAAATATATCACACTATTATTTGTATGACAAATAAAACAATTTATCTTTTATCTAAATTTACGGGTATTTTGACCATTTGCTTCAGATAATTTTAACAGCGAATATAGAATTAAAACAGAATCCAGAACCGCCGATATGGCATTTAGCATAGGCTGCATAGCGCTTGTAAAGCTTTATGACAAATACATCTACTTTGGTTCCTAATTTCGCTATCGAATTATTGAACACGAGTTGTCTACATACCCTACCGGTAATTACCCATTATTTTAATAAAGACTTACTGCCGAACTCAAAGACAAATATTAATTACTGCACTATAATTAAATGAAGGTTTTAAAATAAGCCCCATAGATCTGTCAAACTCTTCAATAAATTGTAGTTTATTCGTGATTAAATGTCTGTGATTGCGGCCGTTAATATAGATTAACAATTTTAATTATACATGTGTATTGCTACTGGTCCTTCGATTAGTCCATAAATTCAAGATTATCGTCGAATCTACTGCGACGTGATTTAGAATAGCTCATTAACATTTTTGGGCGTTTGTCCGATTCAATATTTATTTGTAATACTAATCTGATTGCTGTTTGTGCTGATATATTAACAGCCGAAACGATCATCGACCACAGCTGTATAATAAGTTAGTTTACGAAAAATCGTGATAAATTACGGAATAATTGGAAAAAACCCTTGCAAACGTCTTATAACTTTATATATATTAACCCGTCAAGCCCCATAAGGACACCGGTGACCGCGACAATAATAGAATAACAATAGATTTCCAAGGATCCGCGATCGAAGGAATAAGATTTTTGAAAAGTTCAAAGTCCTAATGTGTACCGAAATAAATAAGGATTCTGAATTATTCTAGATCATAGCGCATTAACTGAACCGTTTGGTAGTAGACTAGGACCTAGGTAATAGATAGCTAATAAACTAAAAGTATAGTCCTGTACGGTATGTAATTGTGCATGAAGTTATTAGAGTAAATATTAACGACCAAATAGACACCTAACTCTCATTAGCAAATTGTAAACATTACCTACTTATTAGGAGCTATGCTCAGTAAGAAGAAACCACAATAGCCAGTAGTTACTAGTCAATTCTGTATAATACAAAATTTTATGTATGTTTATTACTATTTACCTGGTTTTGAAAAAAAAAAATCAGCACAATTTTCAATTTTCATAATATCATTCGGCGGTGGTTTCATAGTGTTGCTTTGGTCAAGATGACACATTATAGGTACAGCCTTCGTGGATTACAATTACGAAGTTCAAAAACAAAAGGGTGACTTTGATATTGAAGCATGGCAAAAGAGAAGTAAGTCACTTTTGGACGTTAACTTAAACCTTGGTTAAACCACAATTTTTATATACGAATGCCTTCGCAACTAAAAGATCCTCTCTTAAATATTTAACGATACGTCTCACCCGTATTTTATTCGCACTAAACATAAACCGCTGATGTTTTTAGTATGTCTTATGATCTCTGTCGACCGAAATTTATGTAACACACGGCATAAAATAAAATATAAACCCCTTAAGTACCGCAAGTGGCTGACGCCCTGTTGCGCAAATCGTTTTATTAGCTTTTTTTACATGGGTCTTGAACTTTGAATAATGTATTTTCGTCATGTAAGTTTTACAATTTCATAATTCATTTCGAACGATACAGTGTCATGTGAATTTTCCAGCACAAAAGCATATTATGTACTTAAAAGGACCAAGAAGTTGTCGATAAGGAAATCTTATTAATATAATCGTTTTAAGATCACAATAAATTACGACTTTACTCAAAAGTGATACAATTACTTCCTGAGCTAATGATTTTGATTATTTCTGAATAGGTTTGTCACAAAATACAAAACCTAACAAAACATGGCCATAAAGAGTGGTGCTATATTTCATAGCTGTCACATTTTGGGTTGAAAATGATTAATTTTGGCAATAAGTAATTTAATTGATTGCAACTTCATTAAATCTGCGCTAAAGATGAAAAAAACGTTATCACGATAACATTTTCAATCATAATTATTCGATTAATATAATATAATATGCAAATGTGGTACTTAGAAATGGATGGATTGTTATGTAAATTATTTCGGGCTCAGTCAGTCGTCAGTCACAAATAACCCGTCTGGTGTACTACTACCACGCCGGTCGGTGTTGCCATTGCGAAAATTTATTATCGATGGCGCCAATTTAGCCGCCATTAGCTAACAGTTACTAACTACCAATTTTCGGGTTATTGCACACTGATTTCAAATTGGGCTACGGCTTTCATTTTAGGGCAAGTATCGATAAAATATTTAGCACCCGCACTAATATTACGAGAAAGCATAATCTAAATTCTAATGTATGTAACTTTAAAACTGATTTTTTTAACTTTAAGTTGTTTTTGAAAAAACTAAAGCAAGCAAACTTAAAACGAAAATGGTATCACAAATAAATCACTCCCGTCGGTCTATGAATATCAAACTTGATATTGACCTTTTGTTCGTGCATAATATGCCGGTTGCCGGTTGCCGGTCGCTACACATAATATGTTATTCCAATGTCGAAACATATTGGAAACCGAGGAAGTTTAATTTGAATGCGTATTTATTCAGTGGCGTATTCAGGTTACGCGGAAATTGTAGCAGATTATGGCGTGGGGTGTCATAGGTACTTAGTTTACTTTAGATTCTCAACATACAGTCTAAGTTTTAACATAAACCTATTTTTTTGAGTTTCATCACTAAATTTGTAAAAATAACACGTCTTCTTCTCTTCTTCGGGTGTAAATTTTAGGCGACAGATCACGACGAACATTTATAAAATGATGTATGAAAAATATTAAGAACCGTCTTAATATTTTTCATACATCATCCCGAAGGAATCACGGACTGTGCAGTTCACTCAGACTAGTCAATAGACTGCCCCCGCCCAAGGCCCGAAGTGCGGGGGCCATAGCACGTGCTACAAATGCCAAGTGAATCCGGCCCTGTATGAATTGCATGTGTCGCATAAGTTTACATTTGTTGTTTGTATCGCAATTATAAATATACATGATCTCCGACCATACGGTGACTTTCGAGCTGTCGCTTTTTTGCCGCCGCCATTAAAAATGCATGAGATCTGTGTCTCGTTACCTCTACATTATGTAGATTGTTCTTCGACGTATTAAAATATCCTTTAAAACCTTTTACATTTCCATAAATACATGATAATATTTTCGGTAACAAAAAGCAAGGGTATATTACAAAAGCTATGTTAATAGCAACTTTAAAGGCCCCGATTTTCTTTTCGACCTACAGCAACTCATTTATGTACTGGATGTTGTATTTCAACACGTCGTTCTTCACATTAAATGGTAGGCCAGTTGATCTAAAGTATCCTTAAGTAGTATCCTAATAAGAGTCCTCAAAAAAGATAACGTTTTAAATTGACTGCGTGCATCGTTTGACCTAATTTTTTATCTTTCAGGCAAATTAAAATCTCCATCAACGAAAGCATAATTAAAGCTCATCAGACATCTTTCATCGATGACCTTCGTTTTTATGAAACTAATTGAAAGAAATTGGATGACCAGCTGTTACATTAGCAATTTCAGCAATGATGTAATTGGAGGCTGAGATAAGATGAAGCTATTGCGACAAAACATGCAATTATAAACCGTCTAAGCAGTAAGCAGCTACTAAAATGTATACTTAGCTACACAAATCCCATCCTTAATCCAACAGAATTTAAACTCTAATCTCTGTTCAGAGAGTTGAAATCCATTTGTCTCGTTTTCAGCAAGTCTACAGTTACTGAATGATGCATCGGCGATCAAAAAGGCCGCGGAAATTCGCGTGCACTTCTGAGAAGCGCTTATCACTCGGCACTCGGTACCCGGTACTATGGCGCTTTGGTACTCGGTACTTCGGTAGCGACACGCGACGTACTGGGAACCTTCATCTGCACATTGATATATCTGATAACCACATCTTCCCATTAATTAAGAAAATGTTTCTATTTAACCTTATTGCTTGCCTGTTTCACAATCTGCGGGTAAATGCTAGCTTCACAAGTCTCTGTCGCTTTGTGAATAGTGAGAAAGCAGATTAAAATAAAAGATTATACTTTATTTCTCTCTGGATTCTATGAATGTTTTACCTAATATATTAGTAATGTTAGTAAATTAAAAGCAAATTTTTATAAAGTAATTTTTTGCGTTAAGTACTGATAATAGAAACATCAAAGAGAAGTCAAGAACAAAATAATATGTTATATGGCGTTGATACCTTCAAGAAGTATTTAAAACCTAAAGCGTCAATAGTGAGAAAAATGCAGTTAAAATGACCTACAACACAAACCTTCAAAGCCTCAAGTTATCTAATAAACCTTAGTTCCTGCTAACCTACTTCCTATGTATGTCAGAAAAAACTAAGTATGATGATAATTCAGAGAATTTCTATGGGGTTACCGTGAAATGACTATTATAGAGACTGGTTGGCCGCAAACCAAATACAGAGAAGGTCAATCAATCGGCAATAACGATCTTCGTCGCGCTTGCCGCCTCAAATAGGGCAATTCGATTCATAGCCTTTCTATCGTCTCAAACGTGTGAGGATATTATATTGCTTTGGATATAATAGGCACAATCATATGCGTCAGCCTAGAATTTATACGCTTGAGGTATCTTCCGAGCGAGGTCGTATGCTCGGTCAGGCCCTTGTCATTTCAGACGGCGTATATGTCATGCCTATCTCAGAAACTTCGATGCCGCGACAGGATACTGCGCGTTTGGTCCGCTTTAACCTTGTTTGTTTTCACCAACCTCCCTCTAACGCTATTAATACCCGCCAGGACTTAGGAGACACCGTTTTTACCAACCACTCTACCACTAAGAGTGGTTGGTGAAAACGTTCATTAAAGAGGCTGATTTTAGTGTCGCTCTAACTGCTCCCTGTTGGTCAGGACTCAGGGAGCAGCGGCGCGGCGTCGACTTTAAAAATATTATGTAGCTATGAAATATCAGCGGTTATTTAAAAATGCTTCGGTCGGTGTGAGATTAGTCTTATGTCTTGATTTTAAAATCAGCCTATGTATTTCGTTGTTTGTAAAGCATATGAAATATTCTTCAAACTAATTATCTAGTTATAGTGTTCTAAATTAGCATCAGTTCCGCACCTGTTGATGTTGCGACTAATTGCCGTGTCGGTGCTAGTGGTGTTACACTACAGTCTTTCTAATATTAATATTAGCGGTTTAAATTGTTCTTATAAAATTAATAAGTGACACTGTGACATATTATAAGTTATAACTTATAACCTTTTTCTATTAAATCGCAGTCAAGATTTTCAGGCCTCTCTATTACGAAGTTTATTGTCGTCGTATCGTAGTCTGATAGTGGATAGGGCTATTCACAATTTAAATAATGCTGATTGGACTATGTTTCACATGGCGAATATACATGACTTATTGCCTATAAACTCCCCTGAGGTATTCCGTAGACGACTGTACTTCTGAGAAGCGAATCTGTGGGGACTGTCAGCGTGCATTAATAATATGAAACCGCTATTTTAATCGTAAACAGATAACTGATCGTATCTTTTCATTTACTACATTATTCACTGCAAGAATGTTGCGCGGGTCTGGATTAGGCATTCATTATATCTGACGGGAGATAACGAGGTTTTAGCTATTCGTAAAATTGCGAAACTTCAGTTTACATATAAATTGTTTTCGCTTGTTAAAGTTAACAAGCGAACAGGAGTTACTCCTTGTAGCGCCAATCTTGCAATGGTCTCTACATTTTGTAGTTATGACGTCAGAACTCAGAACCCAGTAGTCAATCTTAGTAGAGATTTTGAGATAAGTATAAATTTTGTAGCTCTTGGCTAATGTCTCAAGTCTTAACTTTGTATGCAACTACTGTCAATGATGTGACACTTTACAAGGCAGCGGCATTAGTGCCAAAAGTTCCCGCGCAGCAAAATACACTTGTCTGTCTATAGCTGTCTACAGAAACTCATGATTACAACTCAGGTCCATTTAATTGGACCCTTGTTAAGTGATATGGTTTTAATTTGTGAAAAAACCTGGAATACTATATCATCCGATTGTCCGGCAAAAAATAGGTATCAGCATTACGCCAGACATGAAAACGCAACAGATTACACTTTCAGTTCTGATAAGAGCACACGTTCTATATTTGAATGTTATGCAATGTTAAATAATATTTGAACAACGGTCGTAAATTTAATGTACGTCTAAGACTGGTGGTTAAAGTGATAAGTTTGGATGTAAAAATGTACGAGAATAGAATGAGGGATTTATTGCACGGACCGTGTTAAGTGTATTAGGCGGCTGGCCAGAATCTTGTAAAACAAATGAGCGAACAAATCAGTGCAATTTAAATGCACTTTAAATTGTAAATAAACATGTCAGTACGACAATACAGTATACATGACCAAATAATGTAAAATTTTAGACTATCCTCAGGCGCCATTTCGTTATTTTTAGCTCTACCTATCAGTACTGATAGAGGTAAAAATAACGAAATGCTTAGAAAACGCTTAGAAAAGTACGTGAGATCGACGCTCGATCTTTCCTGTCCTCAATTATAGATATCAGAATGGTTACATCCCTTACAGGGCTGTGAGTTCAATTCTACAATTTTTCGAATACACACTTGTGCGAAACATCAAAAAGAAACCTCTTTGAAAAAGTCGTAATTGTAAACTAAGCAAATTATTACATATAATATTGTCTACGGGCGGTGTTGCCTGTATCAAATTGATAAGTAAGCATAAAACGATCCACTATCGTACCGTTACCATGGCAACAAATCGACTACAAGTGCACTTTTAGCGCGGTCGACATGACGACATTATCATCTCCATACGACGAATTTATAAAGATTTATGTATGCGGTTCTCGGAAACCGTCTGTTCAGTGTTAGCGATCGTCTCGAGGTCGTACTGAAATCTGTCTTGTGGTTTTTTTCATCTTACTTTTTAATCCTGCTAACACTCCACGATACTTTTATTATTGATCTTATCGTTGTGATTAAAATCCTCATGAGAACACTGTTCATTGAGGCTGGGACGTCGTGTTCTATTTTCAAAAAAGGAAAATGGCCGCCGTCGCAAATGGTTTCTGGAGTCTTGACAAATGCACTTTTTAATTGATTCGCTTGTAGTTAAAAAAATTGAAATGAAATGATTTAGGTTATGTTTTGAACAGAGCTCTGTTTTAACTTTTACCTATCTCTCGTTTGACTCTACAAAAGTAAACGTAACTTGTCATATTGTAGTCACAGATAACAATGAATGAAATGGATTTCCCGCATATAAAAACTGAACAAATAGTGGGTGATAGTAGCAAGTTCACAGTAGAAGGTCGGAGAATATGTGTCAGACTTGTCGCAGCTAGGGACTGATTGAGTGCAGCTATCGTGTTACACTTTACGATGTGTTATCTTACACTCTCGTACGACTAGTATACTATACTATAGTGACTATACAGTATACTTAGCTCGTGGAACCTTTTGTTTGACATTTTGTAGAGCAAGGAGAAGGCTTATCTTTTTGGTTCGGTAAATGGAGAGAGCTTATTTAAGTAGGTAACCATGACTATAAGGACTCTACATTTTAAAAATGCTTATTCTAAAGAACACTCCAACTTAATTATTAGTTGTAATAGTATGTTTGTGAAATAACTTTTATCTAGGGGAATTGTGCTTAAGATGACATAGTCAGATAAGACGACACATCGCGGCAAATTTCGTTGAAATAATTGTGCTTTCTGTGAACTTGTGACGTTTTATGGAGCACCTCAGTGTGCACCTAGTAGCCCAACTTAGTATGCCAGACAGGGACCGTACTTTACAAAGAAATAAAGGTTTTCCTAATTTTGATGAGAGAAAAATTTTCTTACACTTTTGTTTTGTGGTGAAAAAACGTCACTTCGGTCAGAATAATTTCTTATGACAAATTGTTACTATGGACATGGATTCCTATAGGCCATAAATTTTAATAAAAGCATGTTCTAACGTTAAGCATTTTTTTACAAAACTTAAATGTATCCGTGCTATTACTCATTTGGTAAGATGACATACTAGACGTCGGCTCAAGATGACATATTATACAGTGAAACCTGGTTAATCGGGACCTGGCCAAATGAAAAACCTCTGTTATTGATAGTTATAATGAAGTCCCGGCACAATTTCATTAAATTACCTCTGTTAATGGAATTTTTGAACCTTGAATGAGATTAGAATTCTAAGACTTTTTCGATATTTAACTCTATAATTCAGACTCTGTAGCTCATTTATCTGTATAAATGAGACAAATTATGATAGGTGTAACAAGTTTTGACATGTTTGTTTACAAACATTTCGCGTCGTCAATTATACTATAGACTAGCTATGTCAGTACTATAATAACTGTTTTTGATAATAAGGGATAAAAGTAAAAAATGTCCAAATGTAAATATTAAACGTTATCAGTATCTGATAAACTTTTATTAAATTACCAGCTGCTGTCCCGGTGAACTTCGTGTCACTTTAAAACTTTTCCTGGACTTCTACGAATATTTTAAGACTAAAATCAGCCCAATCCGTTCAGCCGTTTTCGAGTTAGAGCGCGACTAACACATTTGGAAATCCATTTTTATATATAAGAAGAAGATGATTGTGGAAAGTGGCGTGATGAACTGTGTAGCGAGAATCACCAGTACCAAAGTCAACCCTGTGTAGAATTATTAAAAACAACGAGGAAATTTGGTCTCAGCCTTTTGAAAGAAAATCAATACTCAAAATAATAAAAGCTTTTAAAATTGAATAACGGATTAACGGCACATATTGCGGCACGGCACGGCAAAGGCACTCTGTGAGTGCCGGCCTCTGTAAAAGAGACACCCATAATTTTAAACCTGCTTAATTGGATGACTGGATTATTGAGAGCCCTAAATAATTGGTACAAAAGTCTTGGACCCAGGAGATCTCAATTAACCAGGTTTCACTGTAGTTACTTATGCTTCCGCTAAATCGGTAACAGAACCATTGTATATTTTTTGACGATGATGAAGAACTTAAGAATCCTTACACTACTGTCAACTAGAGGGATGATGATGCAGCTTGGATTTACGTATTGTATAAGACGACATACCATCAAAGTCTAAGGAATCATATAGTACGTCGTCTTACCATAATATCGATATGTCATCTTACACTCGTCGACCTGGCGTGCAATTTATGTTTTTTTTTCACTGTTATATTAAGTTGATTTTTCTAACTGTTTAATTTCGTTGTTTATAAATCATTTATTTATAAAAGTAAGTTACTGATCTCATGTGACTTATTTTATTTTAAATATTTACCTTCAAACAAAAAGTATCATCTTAAGCACAATTCCCCTATGGCTTCGCCCGCGCTCCTGAAGAGAGAAAATTTTTACTTAATCGTTTCTTAGTGGATGGTTTTAGATTCGGTCTGTGTGATGAATGATGATTGATGAATGATGATCTATAAGCTTTGCTTTTAATTGGAATAATAAAAAAGTGTATTAAAGTTTGAATGCCACGTCATCATATTATATACTACTTCACATGAACGGTGAACGAAGTCTCGGAAGAAAGCAAATAAAAACTTCTGTTATATCTTATCAATTACATAATATTAAGGAGGCCTCATTGTTCGCCCATTTGGATAATTTGAAGATAGAGATAGTTGATCTGGGTTAATAAGTTGTCCACTGTCTAGTGCTGACGATAATAATCTTGATAAGATATAGTTGAGCCGTTCA
The DNA here is from genome assembly GCA_937595015.1 of Polyommatus icarus. Taxonomy (NCBI): domain Eukaryota; kingdom Metazoa; phylum Arthropoda; class Insecta; order Lepidoptera; family Lycaenidae; genus Polyommatus; species Polyommatus icarus. The sequence continues at coordinate 10,280,459 of OW569339.1, forward strand.
CCTATGTTGATTGTATATCTGAGATGCAGGCTATGTATTACATAGGCCAATGTATAAAATAAAAAGTACCTAAATAATTACGCACGGACGTAACAGACAACTATGTACCAAAGGTATATTCTACTCAGACTGTGTTTTCTTCTATAATAAAATATCTCTTCACTTAGATATCATAAAATATTATAAACTAAGTATATTATATTGTCCATTTCTAAATAAATGTGATAGGTCAAATTGTCTCCGCATTTTTTCATCAATCTACTTTTTATGTTTTATTCTGGAAAAGTAAAAAAGAAAAACACACTTTTTCCTCTTTTGAGAGTGTTAAGATAGCGAGATATCAGATAAGGTGCGTCTATATTAACTTTGATATTCACGGTCAGGGTCTGATTCTCATTTACGTAAAGTGTTATCTGAGATTAGTTCGAGTGGCGTGATGTTGTATTCGGCGCCCGTGTGACTGGCGGCTCTAGATACTTCTGTATCCGCCTACAGCTGCATAATAAAATGGTCAGTTCAGACCGCAACGCGACGAGGCGAGGCGAGGCGCGGTGTGGCATAAATATTATATGTATGGCTTTGTCAGATTTCAATTGCGTGAGACGTCTTGCAAATCTGTCAAATCCATATAAATTTAGAAATGCATCTACGCATCGTGTTGCGGTCTGGATCAACCCTAATGGACAAACAAACAAGTTTTCTTATTCAAAATGTCAATAATAATTAAAGTAGCCATTTTTCACAGTGCTTTTTTGAGATCTTTCTTTTTTAAGAATTATTCTATGTGAAATACACAAAGAAATGTTAAAAACGAAACCTTTTGAACTAATAATACATCACAAAACAATATGCACGCTTTTTTTTTCTTTAAACTATCACACGTAACGCGAAAGTCGCAGCGAGTTATTTACGTTACTAAAGCTGCGTTAAGCGTTTTAGCTCTATATCTCTATTTTATCAAATTACCGGGATAACGAGTATCTCACCTGCTGGTAAATAAATAAAAAACGTAGTTTTGTATGAAATCATATGACTTAAAGGAAAACTATAAAATAACCTACACGTAAATCCATTTTTGAGTTACTTTATCATTTTATATGCATCTTCTTACCTTAGATCCAGCCTAAGGTCCCGACCATCGACGGTCAGATTGTAGTGGAGCATATGCGGGAGGTGCTGTTCCACCCCGTGCAGATCTCGCCTCGCACGTGCATGGCCATGCTCGTGCGCATGTTGCACGTCGTGCGACAGAAATACTCCATCGTGAGACACCTTCACCGGTGTGACGACCTGCACCTGCGACGGGTCCAGGTCTCTGTGTGAATACATTCCTGTGAACAAACGATTTACTGGTTTAGTGTGATAAACTTTTTTGAGATTTTCAAGCATATAATTTAAAATAATATCGTGAAAATTTACAATTTTGAACTGATGGTAGAGAAACCTTGCTGCGAAAAATCAAACAACTGATTGAGTTTTTGCAAAGAAAATTATAGGGCTGTAATTAAAAAAAATACGAAGTTAAAATATGTTTCAATAATAATATTTAAGAGTAAACGATAGTCTTATTCATGAAAAATAAATGACTATTTAGCTGGATATACTGGTGGTAGTCAAAGAATTAAATTTGAAGTGGTAAGTTATCAATCACTAACCAATTTTCGTATTCAATAAATTATATTTTGTATATTTAATTAACAAGATAAATAACATTGTCCCAATTACATAATTTTGTTTCTCGAACAAAATAATATTAAGTTGATCGAGCACTTTCAGTTTTAAAACTTTACTAGGAAAATACGCGCGACTTTATCTATGTTTTAGTATGTTTTTAGATTTATGTTCAGCATTTTATAAGTATCTAAAACAAATGTTTTAACGACGCAAGGATTTTATCTAGTATCTATTATTTATTTCAAACGAAAAATTAGGTTATAATTATTGGTGTTGATCATTTGCAGTTTGGGGCTCTACCGTCTTTGATATCTACGAAAATAGAATCGTAGAAATTTTAAAAATGTTTTTTTACGATATACAAACAAACATATTTTATACCTACTAAGTTTATGTATATAGAATAGTGCGTGTGGTAAAATAGTGTCAATAGTGTTTAGATGACCGCGCTTTCCTGGAAAGACGGAAACTATCAAAAATAGTCGCAGGCGCAGCACAAAAGTGGCTGACGATGGGAGAAGGCGGGTCTGAGGTGTTTGGCTCGTGTTTATTATTGATGACGCAGCGCTACTAGTAATATGACACTACTAGGCTGTTTCACTTTATCGTTATTATTATATTCAAGTAATCTGCACTTTATCACGTTGTTAATCTTACCCGTATGTAGAGGATAAGCAAAAAATACAAACAATAAGTTTCACTCCGGGAGTACCGGCAGAAGTAAAAACAGAATAGCAGAGCAGGCATACATTTTCATTTTTTCTTATACTTATTTTATATTATTTTATACTACGCCTTGGCGCGCCTATACTAACTCTACCTTCGTCTTCCGAATATTCAATATTTTTTTAGTCTTTGGATCAAAACAGTTACTTTCATGCCGAAAACGTATCTCCGTAAAGTCCTCACTCGTTTACGGAGATATTTTTTAATTATAATACTAGCTGTCCCGGTGAACTTCGTGTCACTTTAAAACCTTCCCTGGACTTCTACGAATATTTTAAGACTAAAATCAGCTCAATCGGTTCAGCCGTTTTCGAGTTTTAGCGCGACTAACACATTTGAAAATCCATTTTTATATATAAGAAGAAGACTAGCTGCCCCAGTGAACTTCGTGTCACTTTAAAACCTTCCCTGGACTTCTACGAATATTTTAAGACTAAAATCAGCCCAATCGGTTCAGCCGTTTTCGAGTTTTAGCGCGACTAACACATTTGGAAATCCATTTATATATATATATTATATATTAATACACGATATAAAGTTTTCATTTCGTAAATGATTAATGTGTAGAGTTGAAGTAGCGTCTTGGCGTATGATGTATGGTATAATTTATTTCGGGTAACGACTAACGTATCATCAATGAAATGCAATTATTGAGGTGTTGACATCTGTGATCGTCTCTCAATAGATCATTTTAACACTCAGCTCATTAGCCTCTATTTAGACCTTTCAACTAGAGTGTTTAGGTTTCAAGGTGAATAAAAATAACATCAGTGCCTTTAACCGCAAGGTTGAACCTTAAAATATAAGTTTTTTTTTTTCGAGTTTCATAAAACACAAAAAATTAAAAAAAAACTGATTACATTTAGGGAGTACCAACAGACTAAAAAACTTGAATTTATATTATTAAAGTATGCTAATTATACACTGGGATACTTTTTGAGGAGTTAAATATAGATATTACTTTCTATCCTACGCTGCACCGGTGGTTTAATCTAAACCCATATAAAAAAGTGCACAGCACCACTAAAAAAGTTTTCATCATTTTTAAATTTTTAGTGACCTATTATTGTACGGTGTAATTGATTGTACTGTTGGTTCTTGGTAGAAATTCTTAAGAAATGATAATAAATTTTAATATATTGCACGACTGGTTTTGAAATAGTGTATTAAACCAAATATATATTGTATGAATCTACATTGCCTATATTATAGCGTAGGGAGTATGGAGTACCTACATAATATGAAGTGTTTATATAAACATTTTCGTTTGATCTCAGCACATAAAACGAGATATGTATCTCTAAAACCTCTCAGTTTTACGATATTTTCGTTATTTTTAGACGTAAAACTAGAATGTGTACACCTGGTCGTACGTAGTTTCATTTGCTCTTCATAGACGTCTATTATGTAAAATAATAGAAACTCTATATTTTCAACGTCCCTGTATCTGTAAAATACTGCCATTAATAATAATTCATCTTTCATCTAGATTCTAGCATTTCACTAAGTATATGTATAAAGTGTGGTTACATATGTATAATTAAAGTATTATTTTAAATTAACAATCACTTAGTTGATATTGAACCTTATGATATCAGCTTCTTAACAACATAGGTAACTTTTTGACTTATTGAATACGCTTGTAAGCAAAAATGTGAGATGGCCCATCATAACATGAAAGTCGGAAAACCGCATTTAAAACAAAAGTAAAAAGTTATAATTTGAAACTTTAAAAAGTATGTAAGTACTAGATTACGCCCGCAACTCCGTAGCGTCAAAATTAGTTTAATCGCACGAAAACCGTACATTATTCCGAGATAAAAAGGATCCTGTGTCCTTTTCCGGGACTCACATAGTATACGCCTCCGTGGTCTAGCGGCTCTTGACTCGGAGCTGTGGGTTCGATTCCCGCGTTATAAACATTTTATTTTCAAGTTTCATTAGGACAATGCAGGCTGATCACTTGATTGTCATGCGTCGGATGGGCATGTAAAAAGTCGGTCGTCCGTCCCACTGGGCTATGAGAGTAAAGGAATAGAGAGTGCTCTTGTGTACTGCGCACACACTTGGGCACTATAAAATTACTCCCGCGTAGCTGCTGGTTTCAATGAAACCGGCCACCGTCACCGAAACCGGTGTGGGAGCTATTTATTTTATTTTTATAGTATATCAAATCCCACCAAAAACATGAAACGTAAAAGGTCGAGCCAAGAAAAATATTGCAGGATATTCAATACTTCTGTCGTAAAAAGTTTTCAGATCACATTCAAGCCAAGCCTTCAACTTATTTTGTAATTTAAATCAACATTCAGTAAAAGGATCAATAGATTTCTTATTTTATAATTATTAAAGTGGCTTGGCAATGAGCACTAGAGAAATAATCAGTGACTAATTGGATATTATTGGGTACCATCGGCCACATGCGTCGTTGTACTAAAACACTTTACGCTTGCTGTCTGCGTAAGTATGGACTCCTCCAAATATGCAGTTTTATATATTTTGTTTCTCTTGTGCTCATTGCCAAGCCACTTTAATAATTATAAAATAAGAAATCTATTGATACTCAGCACGGGTCCAGACTGACGTGGTGTGAAGCGTCCATAGATATTATTATTATTATTATTAGATATTATTCTGTGGTACTCATTACACATAAAATATTTTTAAATTTAATTATTGTTTCATTGTCAACGTTGTTAATACTATTATTTATTTAATTAATACCATTTCATTAAGTACATAACTAACTTAAAGCCTTTTGTATCTAAAGCAAATATTATGCAGTCGAAACTCATACTGTTCTTGCAAAGTTACAAACATAAAAATATTTTATTGTAATAAAGTATTTATTATTATATTATTTTTCAGTATTTAGGTTTCCCTGCCCAAAGGATGAAAACGGGACTCTATTATTAATAAGTCTGCGCTGTCTGTCCGTCGACCATCCGTACGAGTATGTCACCAGGCTGGATCTCGAGAACCGCAATAGCTAGATAGTTGCAATTTTCACAAATTATGTATTTCTGGTGTCGTTATAAAAGCTCGAAGTCCAATTAAAATAAAATAAATTATTAATGGGGGGCCTCATTCAACAAACACGATTTTTTCCCCTTTTTTACTTTGTTGTTCTATATCCAAAATGGTAACAGTAAGGTTTTTGAAAATTTCAGAAAATACTGAATTGTATTTTAACTTTCATAATTAGTAATAAAAATTAAATAAACTAATTATTTAAGGGGGGCTCCCATACAAATTTACGGTACAGAACCTCATGTACGCCAGTCCGACTCGCACTTGGCTGGTTTCATAATTTTTCCTTTCATTGTGAATAAAGACCTATCCGGGTACCAAATTTCAGGGTTCTAAGTCTGCTAGAAGTACCTTAGAATTTTGATGATCTATATGTCAGTGAGTGACAAAATGTAGTAACTTTGACCATCCGTAACTATTGAACTGTTTATCGAAATTTCATGTAATTTGGAGGTTAAGCTAGTTTTAATACTTGCTCCTAGTGACCGAAATTGTAAATCCCTAGCTTTGTTAACATCGAAGATAAAGGGGGTGTGAAATAGCCGCGAAGCGCTTCGAAAAAAGTATGGTACGGCCGTGCCTTTGCTAAAAAGCTTGGCTGGGGCACTGCCGTGCCCCCAGATTTCAGCGCAATCGGTATAGTTGTATGAGCGTAAAGAGGTAACAGACAGACAGACAGACAGAAACACCATTGCATTTATATTATTAGTATGGATTACATTCCTCATGTAAATATACTCCAGCAAGTTCGGCTTATAACTGCACATAAGAGTATCCAGTATCGCTCAAAGTGTTGAATAGTGCGTTATTGCGAAGATCCCAAAGTTATCACTTATCAGTGATCGTATGAGCAATTTCCTATGAAGTAGGCTTGCACTGTCAGCTGCAACCAGCTGTACACGCGACAGTCGACACCGACTAGCCCGCCTACACAATACTTATAATAATATAACTGCCTAATACTTATTCATAACTAGATGATGCGCGCAACTCCGCCAAAACTCGTTTATCGCGCGGGAACCGTACATTTTCCTGGGACAAAAGTATCCTATGTCCTTTCCCGGGACTCAAAGTATCTCCGTGCCAAATTTCAGCAAAATCGGTTCAGCGGTTTGAGCGTGAAGAGGTAACAGACCGACAGACAGACACACTTTCACATTTATAATATTAGTATGAATTACTATATTCTGTTGTTACTTTAAGTTAATGTCTATTTGTTACCTGTCCACGGCTGACTCGCTAGTAGTAGATTAGTGTTTTTAATAATTTAGCGTTTTACCAAAATTAATTGAATCTTGAGTAGGTACTTACTACCTGTTGTAGAATATTATATTTTTTTTCAATATAATTGCTTATTATCATTCCATACAGATACATCAAACATTAAATTTTATTACTACTTACTAGTATTCCTGGTTACTGGTATCATTATTTATTGTTATGGCATTTAATAACAGCCTACAGCGTAATTATTCAAAACCACCTCTATTAGCGTATTATATAATTGTTATAATATAAATTTATAGTAAATTAAATCGATGCTGTCGAAGATAGAAATAACAATGAAGGAAATATTATAAACGATCTACAAAAGGGCTATCGACATACGATTACAAACATAATAATATACACACAATGAAAGTAATTTATAATGCAACATGTGTATAGTAAAAATGATTTTATAATGTGTATAATTATGTAGATTAAATTGCGATTAGCACTGGGCTTTTTGTATAATATGCGTGGGACATAATGTTTTATAATGCGTATAGTTACGGGTACAGAATACAGATAACGATATCTTCAATCTAATACCTCAATTTTCATTTTGGTTGTCAGTATCCTAATTATCCATAATATAAAATACCTAATAGTAACAGTAATAATACTATATTCACCATTTTAATAGAAAGTGATGGTCCATTTGTATTTTGTATACGAGACAAAGAGTTTAGGGACTCTACCTACATTTTTAAAAGATTTTTCAATTTCAAGTATCATTGATCTGTTATAATTGCGCTTTCGGTATATTTTTACAATCAATTTAGGCCCTTTTCCCCTATTTTTCAAATGAAACCGCAATTTAAGCAGCATAAAACTAAGATTTTTACATAGGCGACTCTCCTTCGATCAATTAATATCAAAAGGACAGACTCCCCATCTGACAGAGATAATTTTAAGTCTTTTCGAGTCGAGTTGAATTATTATGTAGGTCTCATAACCTATTATGTAATGACTGTCTATTATATGTATATTATCTGTATATTAATTATGTATACTGTGTAATAAGCATGTAATGTAGTACATTATACTACAGTACCCGCTTCTACAAGCGAGTGAAGGGTCATGTTCCGTAGAGCACCGACCTTAGCGTAGGTGGTTTACAAAGTTACACTAGAAAAACACTCCGAAGTTATAAAAGCTATTATAACTCCACGACGTCGAATCTAAACATAAGAATGTGATTATAACAGAGTATAAATTTCGTACTAATATATTATGAAGCATAAAAGACGGATTTTCGAATAATTGTAAAAAGCATATTATTATAGATAAACATTAAATTAACCAGTTAATATTATATCTACGTCACACAGATATACACGTCTTTTAAGGAAAATAGCTAAATAAAATTATTGGAAAGAGGAAAAGAAAATTACAAATAGAAGGTTTTATTTTATACCTCTACTTGTGAGTTTTGCTATCAACAATGATATTGAAATCGCAGCAACTTTTTTTAGTTTTTTCCTGTGCTGTTTGTGATTATAAAAAATAATGAATTAAGTATAATTTATGAAATAAAAAATAAAAAAAAATATAATAAAAAACCTTATAATTGGAGTTTACTAGAAAGTAAGTAGAGCCACGGGTGACGTGAGACGTCTTAGAGCAAACTTTAACGTGGAAAATTAAGAAGTTACTACACGAGAAAGGCTAAATTTGATTGTAGCGATAAAGAAAGTTACATCATCTTTAATAGTATAATCGGAATAAGCAAACAGGTATTATGCATGATGTGATAAGAACGTTGTAAAACTGTACAGAGGAAACGACGCGGCACTGTATATATTTATATTATGACAGGATGTTGTATATGAGTAAAAATATATTTTATATTAAGTTTTAACTATTGTAACTTCTCAATCTACAACATTTTATACTAATAGGGGTTGTTTTGAGCATAGTGCCTCTCAACAACAATTTACATAGTGTCATAGATACAAGAGTGTCCTAGAACTCGTAGAAAATATCCCACCAAAAACATAAATGTAAAAATGCTGAGCCAAGTTCCATACAAATATTATATTTCTTGTCTATGGACTTCGCCCTAAAAAGGATGGAGATCTAAATGAGTGCCAAGTTCCATGGAAAATCGAAATAAGTACGTATAGGAACCAAATAACATTATGAACAAATAATAGAGTATTTCTTTGCTTTATTGAATATCTACTCGTATAACAATTGATGTTATTTAAATAATGTGAGATCTTAAACTAGATTAGATCTAACTTGGCCAGTTTTCATTACGTCAGTCATTTTTCATAAAGTTAAATTGAACATTTTAATTCTGATGAAAACAAGCCAAGTAAAATCTAATCTAGTTTAAGATCTCACATTATTTAAATAACATCAATTGTTATCGATATTCAATAAAGCAAAGAAATACTCTATTATTTGTTCATAATGTTATTTGGTTCCTATACGTACTTATTTCGATTTTCCATGGAACTTGGTACTCATTTAGATCTCCATCCGTTTTACGGCGAAGTCCATAGACAAGAAATATAATGTTTGTATGGAACTTGGCTCAGCATTTTTACACTTATGTTTTTTGTGGGATATCACTACATTTTGTAAAGAAAACTTTCCGAGCAAGGGTAGACACCTTCATCTTCCCAGTTCAAACATCCATAATATTCGACTATATTCAATGGCAATTCGCAACCTTAAGGTGTCGTTTCACCACTTCCCGACGAGTGTCGGCTATGCTATCCGCAACTTATCTGGCAGATACTTCATCTATCAGATAAGTTGATGATAGCCTATCTGAAACTTATCAGGAAGTGGGGAAACTTGCTGAGACTTGAGTATCAGACGAATAAAACAAAGAAAATCCAAGCGAATGGAAAATGCAGCTACCATCAGAAGGCATTGGAATAATACGGTATAACACAAGTGTATTTCCAACCATTAACTATATAGTGTACAACTTACTATGCGGAAGTTAAGTAGCTATTATTATAGCTGTCTAACAGACATACAGACAAACGGACGGACGGACAGACATATTGAAATAATAATATTCTATGTCTATTCTCGGGACTCAAACTATATCTCCATACCAAAGAACAATCGGTACAAGCAGTTTGGGCGTGAAGACGTAGCAGACTGATAGACACACTTCATAAAGTCACCTTCTATTAATTTCAAGTTTTTTCAATTCACAAATAAATGTTTACGGGGAGCTCCCATACAATAAACGTGATTTTTGGCCTTTTTTGCTCTAAATCAATAATGGCAGCCGAAAGGTACTTGAAATGTTCACAAAATCCTTAATTATATTTCTTCTTTCATAACAAATAATAAAAGTAAAATAAAATGAATATTTAAGGGGGGTCTCCATACAAAAAACACAATTTTCGCTCTGTACGACTCGCACTTGACCAATTTTTTTTGTTTTCGGATTTTTTCCTACGGTTACACACAATTACCGAGCTGGATTCCAAATATCAGCCTTCTAAGTCATCTGGAAGTGGGTTAGAATTTTGATCTATAGGTCAGTCAGTCAGTGATAAAAATTTAGATTTTCGGAAGTTAATATCTCAACAACCGTTTAAGCTGTGCTTATGAAATTTAAATCATGTATTTATCTCGCAAGTCTCATTATATGAGCTAAGTTTGAAACGTTTATGTGAAATAGTTTCTGAATTATGAGGGGGTTAAAAGTAGTTGCAAATGGTTCGTGTAATATTACACACGGTGCATGCTCGCCATTCTGTTATGCTGGAACTCGGCTTGACACTCTACCGCGTGTCTAGATTAATAAGAAATTAGAGCAAAGTTAATAACAACATTTCATACGCGGAAATAGAAATAATAAAAGTAGCTCATATTTTTCCTTACCACTGACTATTTTTTAATATGTGCCTTTCATGAAATTTGGTTAAACTGTTTTGCATTGTATTTGATGCAAATATACTAACAATTTTTTACCATTTTTAGGGTTCCGTAACCAAAAGGTAAAAACGGGACCCTATTACTAAGACTTCGTTGTCTGTCCGTCTGTCTGTCACCAGGCTGTAACTCGAGAACGGTAATAGCTAGAGAGTTTAAATTTTCACAGAATGTATATATCTGTTGCCGCTATAACAACTAATACTAAAAACAAAATAAAATTTATATTTAAGGTCCCGTACAACAAACGTGATTTTTTGGCCTTTTTTTCTCTATATCAGTAATGGCAACATGTAGGTACTTAACTTTTTCACTAAATCTTTAGTTATATGTGTACTTTAATATTTAATAATAATATTAAAATAAAATAAAAAAATAAAGGGGGCTCCCATACAAAAAACAAAATTTTTGGCCTAATTTTGCTCTATAATGGTACGGAACCCTTCGTGCGCGAGTCCGACTCGCACTTGGCCGATTATTTTTACACAACACTAGACACCACTAGACTTAACTTTTTTTAACGCAGCGAGTGATCGAGCATAATCTGTGGACTGTGATCGTGCGACAGGTGTGACGTCACGCGTCATATTGCGTCACGTCACGTAGATTCGCGCCTTTTCTGCACTCCGATAAGATTTGCTCCACAAATATTGACAAGCGAGATAAGCGATAACGGAGATAATAGATTCAGATCGTTATACTTTACTCTCACTATGATATAATTAACTAATTTTATTCATTATCATCATCAGTTCATTACAGCACCACCAATCAATCTCGGAGAGATTTAGAATTATTCACCTTCGATATTATATTAAAGATTGTGACACAAACTCTCTAGTTATACTAAGCAATTTGTAATGTTCTCAGATTTATTTTATTTAATAACCTTAAATTATTACTGGTTTTGACCGCGGCCTGATAAATACTTCGTTTTTTGGGGACACCGAACACACACTGTGCTTGTGTATGTTTGTAATTCTTTCTGCACAACTACCGTAGTGCCGAACGGATTTTGACGAAAGCTTAGTAAATAGTAATGGCACAGAGTATATTATATTAGTAGATTAAATGGCTAGTAGTATATTGGAAGTTAGAATTAACAATTTACAAAAATACACTTTTCTTGTCGAATATAATATTTCACCGGAGCAGCTGACAAAAGCCAATTCCGCGTACATCCTTTTATTAAAAAAAAAAAGTAAACTACAAGGCCCAATAAGTTTTATACTTACGAGTAATTGGAAACTAATGTAACAGTATACGAGTCGTTAAAGCGAACGCTCCGACCTTCAGGTAATCACTGCCTGCACACTTACGTACATCATGAAATTAAACATCATTTACTTTTACGAAATCATCGTGTGATGATAAATGACCTTGCTAATAATCTGTGGTCTATAACTAATACTTACCACAAACAGCAATTTTAAAGGAGAAAGTTGTTGAGGATTATAATAATTGGTAATTAGGATTGAGTTTATTAGGATTGAGAGATTGAAGTTTTCTTGATTACACTCCATTTAATTATTTTGCAAAACATAAGAAATGTAATTGAGATAGTAAAATTGAAAACAGGTATAAATAAACAAACGCGGAATGAAAAAATTTAACTGCATTTAAACGATTTAAAAAAAGAACTCTGGAATTCCAACTGACATAATTTTTTTTTCATCGACACACGCGCACAGAATAATCCTTCAAAGTAATCTCCCGTCGCGTCAGCTGGGAGTCCGGGCGGCCACTTATCTACATTTCAAACAACAAGACATACAAAACGACTTGTATGATTAGCTATTACGAGTTTATTTTGCCTTTATTTATCATTTGCTTTAATTGCTTACGGTAAATGCAGTCGAGACGGTAAAGAGACTAAAAAGTTTGATGTTTTATAAAAGTTGATAATCTGTGTGTTTAGGTGCTGTGCAGTCAAAACTTAAAATAACTTTATTATTTAAAAAATCATTCATTAAATTCTATTTTCAAAGTGTAGTTTTTTTTCGAATGTTAATGAATAATTTTTTTTTACCAGCATCAAGAAATAAATAAAAAAAAAACTCAAGCATTTAACTTACCAGTATGTACAAATTGTCTTATGCTATCCTGAACGTCTTCCACGTCGTTCAGCTCCACCCTCGCGGGCAAGTGCTTGCCACTGCACCTCATCACCATCATTTGAAACAGCAGCAGCTTGAATATGGACCATAGCACATCCATCCTGCTGGCTCGGCGGACACTAGCACTCATATTGACTGACGCTACCGTAACATCACAACACTGCTGCACTATTTATGTTTATAATTCGATATGTTCGGCTTATCTTGCATTATAATGGACCTGGAAAAAACAGAAAAGGTCGTCAGTATTTTATCAACAAAATTACTTGTAGATGGAAAATAATAATTGGAATTTCTTACAAGAGCTTTTAAAATAATGTTCTTATCGAATTGGCTACTAACTATTCAATTATTATTACAAAGATTTAAAAATCATAGAACACTTTTCTGAAGCCGATAAGGTCCTATTAAAAAAGTTTGATTGGTTCTTTTTTAAATTTTGAATTATTTCTTAATTTAAAATTAACTGTCACTAACACCCCTAATCGCGAAATTATTCGCGCGATACGGCCGACATGGAAACTCGCTATCACCGAATGGTGCCATGTATTACATAATTTTCGTTCTTAGGTAGATAATTTTATCGCTCACCGTGTCGACTCATTAGTATATTTACATGAGAACTTGTTTACACGGTGACGAGTTAACAAATAAGCCTTAATAACGGTTCGCAGTTTTCAAAAATCGAAATTGCGGAATACAATGCAGGCATAAATCAGAGATAATGAGGTGACATTAATTTTGGCGGGCAAAAAAACCGCGGGCTCCTTTGCCATCTATAGATGGTAGTGATTTCGATGGGGCAGTGCCATAACGGGTGTGATTGACAGTCGCGCTTGTTTCACCATAAACAAACGTTTACAGAGCTTCTGCATAATTTATGGGTCGTAGGATTTAATTTCGGTGAACGTCGAAAAGTTGCGAAAATGAAGACTACACTGGTAGGTACCTACAAATATAATTATTTCACTATTGACTTATTGTGAAAAAGTAGTTTGATGTAGAACCTACATAATATTATGTTTCATTATTGTGAACCTACAACACGCCAGACTTTAGAGCATCTACTATGGGACGGAAATATTCGGACGTTCTTGTTTCTATACAAAAATATAACAAAGATTGAAAGACAAGGGTTAAAATAACATTTTAACAGCGTTTCTACATTTTTCATTTATTTTAAACCACGATCCGACCGACGTAAAATTCTTTAAGCCAGTAGGAAAACATGCAAGACATGTTAACGCTTTGAAATACACGATTTTAAAACGAGATGTTTGTACGGGCAGTACAGACGTTTAAACAAACAATATGAGTCACTCCTTAAATAGAAAGGGAGTCTGGGATAAGTGAACCCTTCCACACAAAAAAGTAGGAATGCGCTCCGAGAAAAAAAGTAAATAAGGGACTAGTCCACGTGCCGAGGGACAGATTAGGCGCCGGGATCCGTGGCACCGTCTGTTTGTTTTTCTTTTTTTATTGAAGATGGGCCGTAGGCTTGGCGCCACGATTGATAATTAATGTTTGTGTTTATGACTTCGTAATTCCTCAGAGGAATCGTTTCCCATTCCCGTCCGTCGTGAGGTGCATTGTCATTTGTTGAGTATCACAACAAATGCACGTTTTGCGAAGTGATCGATGTTTTCAATATGTAATTAATGTTCGATTATAAAATACACGTGGAGACACTTTGCTCTGAACCATTGTATCGATTTAAATATATTACAATAAATTGATATATTTTAAATAAAATACAAATGTCTTCGCCAAAATAAATATATTATTACTTCGATAAATATTATTATGAGTATAAATTTAAAATAATAAAAGAAATATCCTGTTCAAGCGACATTTATACGGTATACATTTAAAATAACATTACAGCTTAGGTTTTGACTAAATCCAGCTTTAGAGCATTCTAGGAAGATCATTTGTCTGAAACTACGGAACCATACAGACTGGTTCCATTCAAGGCTGAGCAAGTTACATGTGTTATGTAAATTTTACTTTGAATACAATAAAATTATCTAGAATGTAGACAGTAATAAATAATGCCTATTAATTAGCACCATGTATAAATTATTTAGCTTTTTCTCGAAAAAAATTAGTTCTTCCATATTATAAAGAGTCAGTTGTTATTATTGTTATAACACTTTATGACACAGTGAAAAGCTTTTATTGCTAATAAATTAATCGATTAACCAAAATTATAGGATCCGTATTTTTAAACCCACGCAATGTTAACTGTTGACGCATAGATTAAAAGCTCTAAATTAATTTACAAACGTTATAATACACTTTATGGATAATTTTTGACCATGGATAATAATTTGCCCTGTGAATGTCCGCTAGGCTCCTCAGTTCTTCCCTAGGCAAAACGGTCATTAGTAAAGGTTTCGTAATTCGTAAATCTAATACATTTCTTGGTTTTTCAAAAGTCTTGCTCTTTGCATGCTTTTAGTAATGATCTAGTGTGGAAAAAGAAGCTGTAAACGATTTTTTTAACTTTCCCTTAAAGGGTCCGCTTTGGGACCACCTCCCCTATACTTTAAAGTTTTTAAAACTTTACACTCATACTGAAAAATTTGAAAATCAAGTCCAGGACGAAGTGATAGTTTGATCCCTTTACACACGTTCGTTAGTTACTGGGAAAAGTTAGATAACTAATATTTATCTGAATTACATCATATTTATACTTTGTTCCTAAATCTTAGGCATGATTAGATGCTAAAGATATATAATTAACACCTTCACTGCGGCAAAAAAAAATCATAAACCTTCGCCTGGTGCGGCGGCGGGCCAAAGTGTGCCCCCAATGATTTTTCCGCCAGTACGGGGTAGGCCTTTCTTGACCCACCAGCACAAGGTTAGATTAAATTACTATAACTTTGCGAAAACATAATGTAGGTGTACAGTTTTTGGACTGTTAGAATAACCTTGAACCCAACTACTTTAGATTTGATCCGCCCCGGGATCTGCCAAACAGGAAATGAGAAATAAACCAGGGAATATGGCGGGCCGATATCGACCCGAACCGCACTAGAAAGTATATTCAGTAGAGATGGGACAGGCAAAATAAGGGGATATCGAAAATATATATTTTTATTAATATATTTAAATTCCTGTCTTTAAAACACAAAGCCCGTTTTTGTTTGCACATTCTGCAGTATGTTTTATTTTTTTTTAATTTCTTTTTTGATTCGACACTCCTCATGGTTTCTCCCAGTTTTTCATATCACCCTGCACAATTTCGCCTTTAACGCTCATCTCAAGGACATGACTTTTTGTTTCCTGCTATCGTGCGTTGTTAATTTTATAAAATGAATAATTATTGTATTTTAAAAAGATAAAACCGACTTCAAAATCGTACGTAATTGGGAATCAAAATTACCTATTTTAAACACTACTGAACCGATTTTGATGAACAGTATTCCCGAAGTTAAATAGTACCCAGTACAAAAAAAGAATTACTCTAATCGGACTAGTAGTTCCGAAAATGTGCAAACACAAACATAAAAACATACATGAATATGTATGTCACTTTAGAAATTTGTCACATTTGTTATAGAGTAAAACATATCAAAACTAGGCAGTTCTGAAAATAATACAAACAATATACAGATTGAATTGATAACCTTTTTTTGAAGTCGGTTAAAAAACGCGATGTACGTCAGCTACGACTTACGATAGATTGCACATCACTAACTGGCGAGGCGGACGCTCGGTGCGGTATCGGGTCGCCAACCGCCTGCTTGTACGGCGGGCCGCAATAGGCCCACTGCCGCATTGAGTTGATTTTTGACACCTCCAGTGCGTGGTGGGCCGATAACGACCTGCCATAATTTTTTTATAGGAAAGACCTATAATTTTAAACACAATCTCAAATATATATTTGCCTCTGTCGTACCTTTACAAACACCTGAGATAATCGTTCCGTACCGAGTGAGAGAACATAGTTTTCTTCGTCCGCACCAGCTGAAATTCCGCGGCGGGCCGATTTCGGCCCGCCCCGCAGTGAAGGTGTTAATTAAAATATGTAATCAGTAATCACATGGAAGGTGCAAGACCTTATTGCCTTTGGCACTCTTAATAATAACGTACTTAATAATAACAAGTTATTACAGTTTCACCTAGAGCAGCGGTTTCCAACCTTTTCAATGTCACAACACCTATGAGCAAGTATGGGAATTAAGTTTACCCCTAGCTAATTAAAAATAATTCAACCACACAAATTCGACCAAAAATACCTTTATTATGTAAGAAATTGCACGTTTAGGTAACTAGTAATATATAAATCTTGGACTTAACAGCTAGTATGAAGGTTGCAATCGCAAGTTTGAGAATATTAGGTTCGGTTTCTATGTGCCAACTCTGTTACCCCCCTAGAATTGCCGTTTTATCCCTGCGGGGGTAATTACCCCCAGGTTGGGAACCGCTGACCTAGAGTCTATATTAATAATATTATCCTAAGGTATCATTAGAAAATGGATATATGTCCAAGTATGAGTAAAAACAGTCAGTCACAATAGATCCTCATGGGTCGCAGTGACGTCAGGGCTATAGCGACCTGCCTTCTTTAAAAAAAATGCGAGTCGAACTCGCGCACTAAGGGTACCAAGCAAGAGCAAAATTAGGCCAAAAATTGTGTTTTTTGTATGGGAGCCCCCCTTAATTTTTTTATTTTATTTTAATTTTATTATTCAATATTAAAGTACACATAAAACTCAGGATCTTGAGAAAAAATCAAGTACCTGTTGCCATTATTGATATAGAGCCAAAAAGGTAAAAAAAATCACGTTTGTTGTATGGGAGCCCCCCTTAAATATTAATTTTATTTTGTTTTTAGTATTTGTTGTTATAGCGGCAACAGATATATATTATATACACAATCAGTGAAAATTTCAACTCTCTAGCTATTACCGTTCTTGAGTTACAGCCTGGAGACAGACAGACAGACGGACAGACAGACGGACAGACAGACGGACAGACAGACGGACAGACAGACGGACAGACATCGAAGTCTCAGTAATAGGGTCCCGTTTTTACCCTTTGTGTACGGAACCCTAAAAATGAGTAAAAACCAAACACAAGGGGCCGAAATATTTTATAACGCTAATAGTGCCACCCTTAAAATGCAAAAATATTGTAATTATTTAGTAATGCCAATTGCCAAAAGCCATGCATATGCAATCTATAGCTGTACAAAATTTTGAACTGATGGTCCAGTCGAAGCACGGATTCAACCAATACCTTCGTAAAAAAATCGTCTTTTGTACACCTTATTTATACATAACCTTGCGTGTTAGTTAATTACAAGTTACAACCTATTCGCGGTATCCTTATCATATTGTATAATGTGTACATAATGATGGCGAATCACGTCTAGACTAATAATGACGTATGCACCACAAATCTCCTGACTCTGTTACGATAAAAAATCTGACATTCAACTTTGCTTTAACCTATCAACCCCATAAGGACACCGGTGACCGCTACAATAATAGAATAACAATAGATTTTCAAGAATCCGCGATCGAAGGACTAAGCGGGGTAGAGAACCATGGGATTTTAGTGGGTAGACTCTACGGGGGCCCACATACACCGGCCAATATCCCCAATATTTTTTCACAGAAATTATAAACGTTTTTTGTACGTTACTTTCTAACCATTTGTAGTGTGATTGCCTTATAATATGACAAAAATAATATTTATGTAGCTTGGAAAACCCAAATCATTGGTTATTCCTTTTTAATGATAAAAGAGGTTAAGAAAATAATAATTATTTTTAAACAAACATGGTACGAGCTAATCTATATAAATAATAATCATCATCATCTATAACAGACTATAAGAATGTCAATATATTATATAAATATTATAAATTAAATTAAAATATTTATAATCATTACCGTTTTATTTAAATGTCTTCGAAAACGATTTTTTTTTCAGAAACTTTAATGGATAAAACTCTGACAGTAAGCACAAGACGTATGTGGATATTTTGGGATATACAAACTCATATGTAAAGTAAAGGGTGCTGGGTGTAAGTTTTTTAATAACCATTCTGAAGGCGTTTGCTAGTTAAGCGTCTTTAATCTAAAACGATGTTAACTAATTCCATACAAATAAGAGTTCAAGCCGTCAAAAAAGTGTTTTTTGAAAAGTGGCAGACCACATTCAGCCCACAGATAGAGGTTTAATTTTATTGTGCTATCTCTTGCCGGTCTCACGCTCGTATTTGGAGTCATCTTGCGTCCATAAGGCGGCGCCAGTTTTTGCGCCGGTTCCCAAGCGATATAAATTATAAAAATGCATTTAATGCGATTAGAAAATTATGTGTTTCCACTTTGCAGCTATATGCAGGTATAGGTGATAATTTCCCGATAACATTTTACTTGTTAATTTTAGGAGTAATTTTTGTTGCGATAAAAGTAACGTTTTGGTCGCCTATTGCCCGGTCTTCGAAATGATTTAGCATAAGTAAGTAGCGATTTTCACTACCCAAACATAAAATAAACTGCCATTATTCCTATGCTTTTGAATTTTTGCAAGTCTCTTTAAAATGTTCAACTGCATAACATAAGCACACAAAACTACGTGTTATTGTGCGTGCTAATATTTACAGTACTATACTTAGAACAAGGACTGCAGGAACATCCGTCGTCTCCCGCCAGTGTGGTGGGAATGCTTTGTTTTCCACATAACATGACATCTTGAAAGTAATTATCGGTTGTATGAACTATGGATACCAGACGAGTCACAAAACTTATAAATGTCAATATTAGAAAGATATTCCGTGACTAGTATCGTGTTTTGAGCTATAGAAATGTCGTAGTGCTATCTAATTGCTCCTCTACATGAGTGGCCAGCGCTGGGCGATCGAATGGCGCATGCGATGGCTATGCAATGGTCGCAACGCCTCTACAATATGATGGCCGTGTTCAGTTGTGATCTAAACGTCGTTCAAGATGGACGTGTAAGCATTAGCCATTGTGGCAATGCAAAACGTGCATTTTAGTGGGCCACTACGCTGGCCCATCTTGTAGAGGCGCTATAAAACATGGGGAGCCATGTAAAAACATCTTTTTATTTTATCTTTTAGTATAGTTTGTCAAAAAGTCCCAGTCGTCATTATAAATTTCAACGCAAACGAAGTTGAAAAGGATCATCCAATATTAAATAAGATTTGATCTTTTCTTACTGATTGTAATCATGATAACAATGTACCAATTAATAACTACTAGGAGTTAAATTGAACAATGCCGCGTTTTCAGCTTCATGCTATAGTAAATAAGGTTATGGCTAAGCTATTCCTGAGTACACTATGACCTATTTCGCGTTAACGTGTTTGAAAACATAGTAAAACAATAACACATCTATAAATAATCTAGACGATTTCTAGGTTCTTATAGCTAACTAAATGACGGCCGCAACTCCATTAAGGTCGTCCCCCGAGCAAACGACCTTGGCCATTCATTTGCCGCGTTGCCAAGATCGCGCCAAAACCCTATTATTTTTACTTATCTTAGTTCAAAATTGTCCTAAAAAAAATTTAAAACGGCGAATATGTAGTTTATGATATTGTCGATCTATTGGCGTGAGTTTCAAATAAAAGTAACTTGTAAATCCTAAGGAGATGCTGAATGTATGCTTGAATTTTAACAAATTGGTATTACTTGGGAAGCTGATATTATCATGAGTATAAGAAACAAAAATAGAAAATTTAAAACGACAAAAGGAATGTTGATAATATACTGAAGATTATTGCTGTATTTTTATTATAATTTTGTAGCTTTCAGATTATGAGTTTATAAGGTTTTAAATACGGTCAATTACGGAATCTCCTGACGGAACGCCCTTAATATATACTCCGTTATATGCCAAAATTCGTTAATCATAGGGGAACCGTAAATTTTTCCGTGATAAAAAGTATCAAAGTATCTCTATACCAATTTCAACATAATCGGTACTTACAGCAGTTGGTATGTTGTATGACAGACAGACACACTTTCGCATTTATAATATTAGTATAGATTCTAATCTTGAATTTACTCGGGAAACTACATTGTTTGTCGATATAACGCTATGTTTACATGGGGTTTTCAACGATAACTAATAATAAACATTTGTTAGAGAAGAAAACAAATCTATAAATTGTTATACTCGCAAGCTTGTACAGTTATGTAGATACCTCAGAGGCAAAATAATGACATTAGGTGCTAAAATTGTATTTTAAAATGTACTTACATAAACATTTATAACAGTGATAAGATGAGATGAGATAAAGACTTAACATATTATAGAGATAAAGTGCTAAAATGAAAATTTTATAGGAGAGGCAAAATTGTAGGCCAAATGCTTATTAAAAAGTTGAGGATTCATGTGACTCTACCTATAGTTTCGTATCGTAGAGCTACAAATGTTACCTGCATATTATCTCGATAGTAATTATTTACTTACAAGGAATTATTTTTGTTACTTTTTAACTAAAGCGGCTTTACAGTTTTGACTTAGGTATGAGGGGAGATGACGGAATAATGAAGAGTTTACATTGAAATGTAGAGCAAAGCCTTTACCTATCCCTGGACTGTCGAAAAACGATACCATTAACAAGAAATGTAAATAATCAGCCAAGTGCGAGTTGGACTCGCACACGAAGGGTTCCGTACCGTTATAGACCAAAAATAGGCCAAAAATTGTGTTTTTTATATGGGAGCCCCTCTTAAATTTTCATTTGATTTAAATATTATTTTTAACTATTAAGGCTTTTCTGAAAATTTCAAGGGCCTACCTGTTGTCATCATTGATACCGAGCAAAAAATGATTGAAAAATCACGTTTGTTGTGTGAGACCCCCCTTAAAAATTTAATTTATTTTGTTTTTAGTATTTGTTGTTATAGCGGCAACAGAAATACATAATCTGTAAAAATTTCAACTCTCTAGCTATTACCGTTCTTGATTTATAGCTTGGAGATAGACGGACAGACATCGAAGTCTCAGCAATAGGGTCCCGTTTTTACCCTTTGGGTACGGAACCCTAAAAAACTAAATATTATTATTATTATTTATTTATTGTCCAAAGCATGTATTACAACATTTTTACTAGTAAAAATATAAGTATGCACTTTCCCATACAAAAAACCTCGGATACGTACGGATAAACCCATACGGATAAACCTCCTAGAGGTTTATCCGTATGGGAGAGACGTTCTGTAATCTGTTTACATATTTTATAACTACTCTTATATGTAAATATAAGTTAACATTTTATTACATAATATCTAGCTTAAGTATACAGTTTATTAATTATTATTTTTTACATGTAGTATATACAGTACATACAATATGCACACCTTAGATTGTATAGCACAGATTATTACTAATTGCTTAGTACACTTATGTTTTAGCTAATACTCAAGATGGATCTTTAAATACATTTTTTTATATTTATCTTTGTAGTTCATTGAGTTTGAATACAATATGTATTGTAAATAGGCAGGTAATTCATTTAAGTAAAAATGTATGATATGTTTTAATGTTCTAAAGCCATAATTGTTCGTTATTTTTGGTAGACAATATTTCTTAAAATATAATACTGGTCTTAAGTGGCTAGGTCTTACATGTTCCTCTAAGTATTCAGTGATTCTCATTTCAGTTAGAATACAGAATTTTATTTTATAATGCAATCAATTTTAATTCTTTATCAACTTTAGTTGCCAGGCGGTGCTAAACTTTAATGCAATCAATATAGATCAAAGACTGGCAAAAATATATTTACGACCGACCATAAGATTTCTATTCCGCTGAAGTTATCAGTCAGCTGGATGCATTAACAGATTATTTTAATACAACATTAATCTTTATCACAGTTTTAGGTTTATTTTGAAGGAGGTGTACGGTGTATTTTGAAAATTAACTATAAATTACAAATTAACTAAAATTCGTTAGCGTTTCTATTTTGCGGAAGGTGCGAAGATTTTTTTAAGGTAAATTGCTTCAAAACGTGCATTCTTTCAAACTTACGAATAATAAATAATATATTATGGAAGAGTAACGGATTCAAAAAGTTGGTGCCACGAGACGGGCACCTAGATATTACTTATGTATTTCGTGAATTTTTCGTACTCTCAGTTGGTTTAATCACACTCGTGTCCATCATTCAATTTTCGTTGCCCTAGGCTACATAATTATTATGTGAGTAACTATGAAGCCATATTTGAGTGGTAAAATGTATGAGAATTAACGTTCTATACTGTATTATATTTCGATGTTTCAAACTAATAAAGCACAAAATATACTTCACTATAATACAACCCTGTTGACCACTGACCACAGTTCTTTTTTACCAAACAAACCAGTCCGCCAAGGGAACCCCTACGCACTCACAGACTGGTTTTTAGAGTCTTTTTGTTTTGTCTATGCTTCGATTTGTTTGACAGACTCCATTAATAAGAAATAACAAACATAATTGCTTTATCTACGAACAACGCTTAAAAACCATAAGTTACAATTATATCCTAAATGTTTAACAACCAAATATTCTTTCGTCAAGGTCTTTTGAGCTAATTTTTATTTTATTGCTGGCATCACATTTCCTCGCAGAGATCACCTTGATGATTACCTACTTGATGTTGAATATAGAATTGCTTACAGATGTTAAATTACGTTGAACGGAACACGATACTTCAAAGGACGCTCTCTTGTCTCACTAAAATGGTCAATGGAGCCTAAAAAATGTTAATTGCAACAAAAACATCGACACCTAAACGAAATCGATACTCGAATTAGCATCGCGACAATAACTCAAAATATCGCGCGGAGTTTTTGTGCCGACACACGGGGAAGTATACAGAATCCATTCACCTATACACACGTCAAATCAGGTTATTCAAGGTTAGGTATCGTACACAACTAGACCGAGAAAATGTAAAAAAGGCTGATTTTTATTGTACCCATAAAGATGTTTCTCCGATCGGTTCCGGCTCGTAACGCGGGATCATCATTATCGATTATCATAATCGTGCGGCCGATACTGTGCCATTAATAAAACGTTGACGTGTGGAGGAATTTGTCAGGCCAAGCCTCCGGTTCGCCCTATTTGGACTTGTAACTATAATAATCTGAGTAAGGAAAAAATATAACAGTTCAATTGTTTTTCCATCAAATAGAGGGACCCGGGAGCAGCGCTCGGAGTTTCAAGAAGAAAACTTGTGTCATATTTTATGTTTTTGTGAGAAAAACAAACTTACTATTAGAGCAACTGGGTAGTAGTAATAGTCCTACACCTAGCCGAGTTACTCATATTATACGAAACTACTTCGTGTAAACATGGATATAGACTACAAGATATCTTCTAGTCGAAATCGGTAACACAGCGTTGCATCTAATGAAACTCTAGCCTCAAATTCCAGCAACCTACATCGAATTCACAGAACATCGAGATCGCACGCCAATGTTCGATAGTTAAATATTGTTTAATTCACACACTTGTTTACATTTCGGCCATCATCATAATCACTCTTAAGACTGTATTCACTAAAAATTAGGTCTAGATTTTGCGGGCAACTTTATTCCTGCCAAAATTCGTTCATACTTCATCGTATGGTAACCGTCACGCTGCAGTTGTCAAAAACTGTCCTAGGTCCTCTCCTGGGACTCAAAGAATGTCTATATCAAATTTCTCTCCAATTGGTTCAGTGATTTACTTGTATGAGTACAAAAGATTGACACACTTTTGCATATATATATTTTAAGTATGGTGTTCACTCGTAGTGTGGATGACCTTGCTAGGACGAGTGAATCTTAGAACAGATAGCGGACGCAAACAAGTAAAAGAGGTAGCAAATAATGAATGATACAAAAATAGAAAATTTATAATCATCACATTAGATGAACACGTGAGCGTATTTCCTTATCAGATAGTACGCTCGTGTTTATTTAGAAAATTATGATTTCACAATTTGTCATTTGTAGGCCTCAGTTCAGAAACAACATCCTGTTTGACTTTAGTCACTAGGATCATCCCCTAGTCACAGTTTTACGATGCTATCGTCATTTTAATTATTGTCTGCCAACCAAAGTCATCCAAAGGTGAGTTGAGATAATAAATAGCAAATAAAACTGTTCTCGGAGCAAGGAGAACCAAGAACAAGTTTTTTTTACCTTTAATTCGATTTTTAAACTTTGACAATTGACTAATTAGTCATTTTGAAAAAAAGAACGATCGATTCGATGTGGATTAATTTTGGTTTCTTAGCTCTATAGACTATAGTTCTGTCTATTGTGGTTCTATTAAGGTAGAGTTCCTTGCAAAGTTTCTCACCACAGTAAATGGGTAGATGATGAAGCAATGATAGTTTTTTTAAAGTGTATGTAATGCACGCAGCGCGTCTAAAATCTATCAATAATTTAAAAATAGAATAAATGTTTTTTTTTTTTCTCTATCAGTCGGCTCCGTCTTTATTTCGCGAGGTCATAGGTCGTAAGATCAAATCATGTTCATTAACATAAATAGTTACTTAATGCTATACTAAAACTTTATGCTTAAAAAAAAAGATAACGAGAATATAACTAAACGTATTTTCTTATAAAGCTAAACGGAACATGCTAAGGGAATTAGTAGATACGACGATTCTACTATCTGAATACCTACAATATTAATGCAGTTTTATTTCTTACTAGCTGTTGCCCGCGACTTCGTCCGCGTTAACATAGTATAATAACAAAGATCGATAGTTTTCCCCTTTTTGTGGTTTAGACAAAGGTTAAAACGGGACCCTACTTAAGCAAACGTCAAACGCAAACGTCAATATACTTTCATGTTTCTAACTCAAGAAATGACGGACTTTCTACCCCAATTTCACCCCCTTGGGGGTAGAATTACCAGAAACGCTTAAATACGTATCCATTCATTTTTAATCAGTAGCACAAAAATAAAGTTTCATGTTTCTAACTCAAGAAATGACGGACTTTCATTCAAACTTTCAACCCCAATTTCACCCCCTTGGGGGTAGAATTTCCAAAAACGCTTAAATACCTATCCATTCATTTTTAATCAGCAGTCCAAAAATAAACTTTCATGTTTCTAACTTAAGAAATGACGGACTTTCATTCAAACTTTCAACCCCAATTTCACCCCCTTGGGGGTAGAATTTTCAAAATTCCTTCCTTAGTGGGTGTCTACTTAATAAAATAACCCTACTCACCAAATTTCGTGGCTGTAACTTTAACAGTTTTTGCTCAGCGATGATGAATCAGTCAGTCAGTCAGGACATGTAATTTTATAAGTATAGAAGATTCGATCCATCCTCTCTTCTATCCTTACTAATATAAATGCGAAAGTGTGT
This sequence comes from Polyommatus icarus, assembly GCA_937595015.1. Classification (NCBI taxonomy): domain Eukaryota; kingdom Metazoa; phylum Arthropoda; class Insecta; order Lepidoptera; family Lycaenidae; genus Polyommatus; species Polyommatus icarus. The sequence goes on from OW569339.1 coordinate 10,306,527, forward strand.
CTGTCTGTCTGTCTGTTACCTCTTCACGCCCAAACCGCTGAACCGATTTTGCTGAAATTTGGCATGGAGATACTTTGAGTCCCGGGAAAGGACATAGGATACTTTTTGTTCCGAAAAAATGTACGGTTCCCGCGCGATAAACGAGTTTTCGCGTAACGAAGTTGCAGCCGTCATCTAGTTAAAAATAAATAAAGTATTCTCATATACGCCAAACAAACTTTAAATGTTTGGAGTTTTGACCAATAATAACGGGTTGGTCGTTGTTTTGCCATTTCTTGATTTTTTTTTTTTTGGAGTTGGCTGTTGGATAGGAACTAAACTGGATAGAGCAAGGAACGAGACTGCTTTTGTGTATGATGAAAGCAGAATTTTGGGTACAAAGTTGTAACCTAGCTGGGGGCTAAAAATGGTCACATTTAGCAATTCCACTCAATCAATTCCGCAAATGAATTGTCAAAACTATCAAACTGACGAATGTCAAATTAGTACGAATTACTAGAGATGAATTGCAAGCAGAGTGACAATTTTGCGATTTTCAAAAATGAATCATATTATGATTTATAATATGATTCTCCAAAGCGACCATTTTAGCCCCGCAGTGTTGTTAACTAGAAATCAATGTCATGTAACGCCTATTGACAATTTGTAACTAACTGTAAATGGTGACGAGCTATTGTATTGTAAAGAATCTATTTACATTTTCAATTTGTATCTTGTAATTTAAACTTTTCTGATCGGGTTATACTTCTAAAGGAAAGCAATTTTATCATTAGGTACTATTTACTACAATGAACAAATATGCTTAGATCTTTTAACACTACGCAACGAACGCTATTCTAAAGTACTCCAGCGAACGAGTAATTCAAGTAAAGATAATAATAATATTGAAGAATATTGTAAAAATATAATTACTAATTAGTTATCAAATGATTTAATTTTTATTAGAGAAAATCTTTATTACATAAAGTAAGGAATAAGCCACCCACGATAACCGCCCAACTGGTAACTGGAATTGTCCTAATTTCCGTGACGTGTGCATCACGAATACATAACTCGAGTGTGTCACAGACAGCACAGTCACAATATACTGTACGAACCAGTAGGTCGACTTCAAGAAGCTGACAAATCGGCGCGTTGTACCAACTACGTGGTACGGCTGCAAGCATATAACAATATTAACGGCTCAGCGACGCGACGCAGCGTTAGCGGGACCCTAGACGGTCAATTTTATTGCCCAATATTACATTTGGAGCAATATTATTGACCGTTTAGGGTTCAGTATTGAACAGTTTGACCTACTTTAATTTTAATTGCACCAAATTATTGTATCAATATTGTTGTATTTGTGTATTGTATGTATTGTATATGTCGATGTGACATACTACGTCGAACGTATTTAAAATTTTTAAGGCGGCCTACTGATTCGTTCTGTCTAGTGTGTCACTGTATTGACGCGGACTCATAACGGTTCACATTTAACGCATCCTACCCAATTCCTAAATAAACCGTTGCGAAAATCCTAGCACGTGAAATGAAACGCATAAATCGCGCGAAATATAATAATCATAATTCATAAGTCTCTACATTTTCGACTTTACCGGCCACACTCTGAGATATAAATAATTAATTAAAGTTAAGTTATCATTAAAATGATAACTTAACTTTAATGAAGAGTTTTAGGAGGAGGCATAGAGTTTATCTTAAAAGACAATAATATCGTCATTTAGGTTGTAACGTCAGTTGGGTTGTCTAACAATAACATTATGTATCGAGTTTGCTACGCCGGTTCTTCTCGTCGAACCGCAGGTGGTTTTAGTGAGTAGGAGTCTCACATACCCCCGGGGTGCTTCAGCGGTTCTTCTCGTCGGGCTAGTGGTATGCATCGTATTCCCGACGTGCAAAAAATGTACTTTATAATACATGTTTTAAATAAAAAGGCATTTCATTTATTTATTTTATAGTGGTCAGTGGTTTAACTGGTAGCAGTTATCAAAGTTTTATGCGATGTCTACATTATTAAAATGAGTAATGTGTGCTGCATAGAATCACACTACTGTATCTACCACTAGCTTTCTTAGGAAAAATGTAAAGTAGCAGCCAAAAATCTGGGTCCTACCGTTGCGCGACGAACGTTGCTTGCAAATTCAATATCAGACGATTTGATCTAGAATTCTAAAATGTAGATTGTAACTTCTAAAATCTAAGGTATTTTAATTTGTATGTTGGCATTTTCTATAGGTATCCATTAAATTTGTCGTTCTTCATATTTATGTGAGTTCTAATTTCTATCCTGAAAGAATAAGCTACAGTTTTTATAAGGTTCAGCCTACGATTCAGCTGTATATTCTAATAGCAACACTGTAAGTCGTAGCATATTATTGCGCAGATATTGGTTTATCGCGCGCGCGTTTTTCCGTAAAGAAAATCCTATGTCCTTTCTACGGACTAAAAGTATCTCATTAGCTATGTCCACATTATGCAATTTCATCTTAAATTTTCACCATCTTCTATTTATTTAACTTTCGTTTGGCATATTCAATAATGTAACGTCAAAATCCACCCGCGTTGAAAGAAAAGTGTCATAGCGAGCGCTACGTTTACAACGCGCGTCACGGGCATGCCTCACGTTCGCTGTTGATTGCGCTATAACGCATGCCCTTGATGAACAAAAAAAGACCCAGTGTGGACAAAGCTATAGCTCTATTAAAATCGGCTTAGCAGTTTAAGCGTGAAGACTGAAGAGGTACTAGACAGCTACAATTTCACATTTTGATATGATAGATAAAATTAAGACCGTTCTCCATAGATACAAAATAACAATTGAGCTGTTTATTTTAGTTTTATCAGGCGAATCTGCAGGCGTTATGTAACAGAGTAACTGCAGTTTAAAACGAGTCAAGGCCGACATATAAATTTTATAAAACAAGACTCCATTAGACATTAAATTAGTCTATAATTCCTATACTTACATTGTAATTTACAAGCACTTATTTTGGGACCTATAATTTTCTGAGCCAAATAAATTATTTGTGTGTTTATGATCATACCTACATAGAAAATGCGTAATGTGACTATTTTTTTTTCTTACAAAATTAAGTAGGTACAGGTCATTAAGTATTACATCAATCTATACTTATAAAATTACATGTCCTGACTGACTGACTGATTCATCATCGCTGAGCAAAAACTGTTAAAGTTACAGCCACGAAATTTGGTGACTAGGGTTGTTTTATTAAGTAGACACCCACTAAGAAAGGAATTTTGAAAATTTTACCCCGAAGGGGGTGAAACAGGCGTTTAAGTTTTAATAAAAGTCCGTCAGTTCTTAAGTTAGGAACATGAAACTTTGTTTTTGGATTAGTAATTAAAAATAAATGAATACATGTTTAATCGTTTTTGGAAATTATACCCCCAAGGGGGAAAACTAGGGGTTGACGGTTATTATACTATGATAATGCGGACGAAGTCGTGGGCAACAGCTAGTAGCTTATAATTAGGGAAAAACCGGGAAAATTTTGATTGCGGTAAATAGTCTATTTTTTACAATGTTAAAGAACGCAGTCAAAAATAACCCAAGTAGGTTTGTTTGTCAGTTATTTTAGTGTGTAACAAATCTAGTTTTAACTAGTACATTTTTATTTGTCAGCAGGCGATATAAATTGATTACAGCAGCTGTTTATACGTGAATAGCGCACGTCTAGCCACTTTACGTCATTATCGTGGTGCACTCTTTTGATCAATTTATTAAAATCCACTAAGCCGCTGTGAGGCGTATAAATAGTCCCTTATTATTATTATATATTATTTGACCGAGCTTCGCTCGGTATTCGATGAAACACGAATAAAATGACATTTTCTAAAAATGATTCCTAGCTAGATCGATTTATCGCCCCCGTAACCCCCTATATACTAAATTTCATGAAAATCGTTGGAGCTGATTCCGAGATTCCAATTATATATACCTATATATACAAGAATTGCTCGTTTAAAGATATAAGATTTACAGCAGCTGTAGCTCGCGATTTAATTTTTCTCGACACGCAATAACAAAGACACATTTTCCCCGTTTTTTCCAAGTTTTCCACAAATTCGTCGCTTCTACTGGCCGTAGCATGATGGAACCTATAGCCTGGAACCTATCCTTCCTCGATCAGAAGAATCGGACTATCTAATTTCATTTTTAAACCAGTAGCAAATAGCAATTCTGAAATTAGTAATTAGCGCGTTCAAACTAATAAACATTTTCTTTAAACTTAATTTAGGCTATAATATATTATTATCGATATCGATATTTTTATCGATTAATTATTATTTATTTTATCGATTATTTATCGATTAAGTATTTAGTGACCTCGATGTAAATATTTACATCGAGGTCACTAAATACTCGTTGAAATCTTTAACATAGGCTTTGTTGGTTTTGCAACAAGTGCTTGAAATATTATAATATGTTTTCTTAGATCTAGTTGAACTACAATAATCTACAATTTTATTCTGTTTTTGCTGTAAGCTATCTGTGTATCTATTTCGTGCATAAACCTATTTTTTCTTCGAATTCGTCATCTTGACTACAGTCGTAAAAAAACCGGCCAAGTGCGAGTTGGACTCGCCCATGAAGGGTTTCGCAGCAGCAATAAGAATTATTTCTATGAAATTATAAGGTTTTTGATTTATTTTAATATTTCATTTTTGATATAATGAAAGTTAAATTAAGGTTTATCATTTATGACGTACAAAAAAACTACTGGCTAGATCTCGTTCAAACCAATTTTCGTTGGTAGTTTTTATAGTAATGTACATCATATATTTTTTTTAGAATTATCATGCCCTACTTTAGAAATTAGAGGGGGGGACACATATTTTGCCACTTTGGAAGAGTTTCTCTCGCAAATTATTCAGGTTAGAAAAAATGATATTAGAAACCTGAATATGATTTTTAAAGACCTATCCATAGATACCCCACACGCATAGGCCAGATGAAAAAAAATTTTTTTGTTTCAGTTGTACCTACCTATGGGGACCCCTAAATTTTTTTATATTTTTTTCATTTTTGTATCAAAATCTTAATGCGGTTCACAGACTACATCTACTTACCAAGTTTCAATAGTGTAGCTCTTATAGTTTCGGAGAAAAGTGCTGTGACATACGGACGGACAGACAGACAGACAGACAGACAGACAGACATGACGAATCTATAAGGGTTCCGTTTTTGCCATTTTGGCTACGGAACCCTAAAAATAATAAGACAATTTAAAATCATCAAGACGTAATAAAAAGTTGACGCATGCGCCATGCAATAATTTAAGTGATTTATATGAAGTATGTAAAATAGTGAGTCTATAGCCTGTGCATTATAGACATAAAAGGAATATCAAGATGACGATGACGACCTCCGTGGCGCAGTGGTGAGCGCTTTGGTAGCTGAAGCCGGAGGTCGCGGGTTCGAGTCCCGCCGACGGAACAAAAAGTTTATAAAGTTACTGGGTTATGAATGTATATTAAATAAGTATATCATATAATAAAAATCTTAAATATATGTATAGTATAAATATAAAAGTATTAAATAATAAATATATTTCCGTTGTCTGGTACCCGTAACACAAGTCCTTCAAGGACTTACCACGGGGCCAGACTGACGTGGTGTGAAGCGTCCATAGATATTATTATCCCACCAAAAACATAAATGTAAAAATGCTGAGCCAAGTTCCATACAAACATTATATTTCTTGTCTATGGACTTCGCCGTAAAAAGGATGGAGATCTAAATGAGTGCCAAGTTCCATTGAAAATCGAAATAAGTACGTATAGGAACCAAATAACATTATGAACAAATAATAGCTAGTCTATTTCTTTGCTTTATTGAATATCTATAACAATTGATGTTATATAATGTGAGATCTTAAACTAGATTAGATCTAACTTGGCCAGTTTTCATTACGTCAGTCATTTTTCATAAAGTTATTGAACATTAATTTAATTCTGATGAAAACTAGCCAAGTAAAATCTAATCTAGTTTAAGATCTCACATTATTTAAATAACATCAATTGTTATAGATATTCAATAAAGCAAAGAAATAGACTAGCTATTATTTGTTCATAATGTTATATTTGGTTCCTATACGTACTTATTTCGATTTTCCATGAAACTTAGCACTCATTTAGATCTCCATCCTTTTACGGCGAAGTCCATAGACAAGAAATATAATGTTTGTATGGAACTTGGCTCAGCATTTTTACATTTATGTTTTTGGTGGGATATCACTACTTTTTGTAAAGAAAACTTTCCGAGCCAGGGTAGACACCTTCATCTTCCCAGTTCAAACATCCATAATATTCGACTATATTCAATGGCAATTCGCAACCTTAAGGTGTCGTTTCACCACTTCCCGACAAGTGTCGGCTATGCTATCCGCAACTTATCTGGCAGATACTTCATCTATCACATAAGTTGTGGATAACCTATCTGAAACTTATCAGGAAGTGGGGAAACAGCCCCTAAGCCTTGTTAAGACTTGAGTATCAGACGAATAAAACAAAGAAAATCCAAGCGAATGGAAAATGCAGCTACCATCAGAAGGCATTGGAATAATACGGTATAACACAAGTGTATTTCCAACCATTAACTATATAGTGTACAACTTACTATGCGGAAGTTAAGTAGCTATTATTATAGCTGTCTAACAGCCAGACAGACAAACGGACGGACGGACAGACAAACGGACAGACATATTGAAATAATTCTATGTCTATTCTCGGGACTCAAACTATATCTCCAACTATACCAAAGAACAATCGGTACAAGCAGTTTGGGCGTGAAGACGTAACAGACTGACAGACACACTTCATAAAGTCGCCTTCTATTCATTTCAAGTTTTTTCAATTCACAAATTATAAATGTTTACGGGGAGCTCCCATACAATAAACGTGATTTTTTGGCCTTTCTTGCTCTAAATCAATAATGGCAGCCAAAAGGTACTTGAAATATTCACAAAATCCTTAATTATATTTCTTTTTTCATAACAAATAATAAAAATAAAATAAAATAAATATTTAAGGAGGGTCTCCATACAAAAAAAAACAATTTTTGCTCTGTACGACTCGCACTTGACCATTTTTTTTTGTTTTCGGATTTTTTCCTACGGTTACACACAATTACCGAGCTGGATTCCAAATTTCAGCCTTCTAGGTCATCTGGAAGTGGGTTAGAATTTAGATCTATAGGTCAGTCAGTCAGTGATAAAAATTTAGATTTTCGGACGCTAATATCTCAATAACCGTTTAAGCTGTACTTATGAAATTTAAAGCATGTATTTATCTCGCAAATCTCATTATTTGAGCTAAATTTGAAACGTTTGTGTGAAATAGTTTCTGAATTATGAGGGGGTCAAAAGTGCAAATGGTTCGTGTAATATTACACACGGTGCGGCTCGCTTCGCTGGAACTCGGCTTGACACGCTACCGCGCGTCAAGATTATTATTATTATCAAGTGAAGTATGACGTGTTCTAGTTACTATATATAATGTTCGACCTCAGACTTAAATGTTTAATAGTACTAGTTAATAGTTACTAGCTATATGACCGAGCTTCGCTCGCTATTCAAAATGTTAAAAAAACACACATAAAATGACATTTTATGAAAATGATTCCTAGCTAGATCGATGCTCGTTTAAAGATATAAGATTCCAATCTATACTTAACTAGGTGTAGAAATTAGATAATAACCTACATAATATCTAAATTCTAAACAAAATGTTCAAATAGACAAAAATGTAAAGCGTGACTAAAGTATTCGACACAGTAAGCATATTTTACCAACTATTATTATTTAGTAATTTAAAGCTGAATATACAATTTAAGCAAAACTAGAAAATACCTACAAGAAAAAGTAAAAAATGTGATTATAAGTACAGCGTAAAGTTGGAATGTATCGACGGTAAGTAATAAAAATATAGAGCTTCGGAAATTGGACAGCAGATATAATTCAGAATCTGGAATGGGCAAAAATCTTGAAAAAAGTAGGTAAGTTTTAATTACAGTTTTCTATTTTTTATTTCTTTTATATATTTCTATTGTTTAACCCCAGACAAAAAAGGAGTGTTATAAATATACAAGATGTCCTATTCTCTACATGTTCCAATATTCACACGTAGATAAAATGGATGGCCTACTCTATTGGATGGTATTATGTCAAGTGAAATTTAATCGTGGTATTTGTTTGGGCTTGAGCGCTTGACACAATCCCATAAAATTTCATAGGTCCGCTGTGGACGATCGCTGGTTGAGTTACGTTGATGCTACCGTACCCACAACTGGCATAGCAGCTTAAGCGGGGAGTGGAGTAGCAATATGGGAACACAATTTTTCTTGCACTTTTTTACTATATTAGGAAGTTATTATTCTTAATATAGTGGAAAAACGTTATGAGTAGGTACCATGGGGTTTGAGTGGGTAGAGCCTACTGGTGAGTCCCACATAACCTGACCAATATCCCCATTCCGCCGGGGATGCGTAAAGCATTTCATAAATAAATAAAATTTCCCCGTGAAAAAAGGTCCGCTTTTTACCAATGAATCAATTTCTTTAACGCTGCAATTTTTGTGGGAACACGCTGCGAATAGGAATATATTAGGTATAATTTAAAGTTATTATCGTGAAGCGTGGGATGAGCTAAGGATACATAAATCCATCCTTGATTGTCGGGAGAAACGTAGTCGAACTGTCTATAGGCTGGGGCCTGAGAGTATGTAGGCGGCCGGAGTTATTCACTTCAGCTAGATATAAATTTGTGAAGAGACATTAAATTACTTTAAGTTATTATTAAGACCATATTAAATTTATTTTAAGGCTGTAAAATTTAAATTACTAGTATAAATAATTTTAAGATGGTTGTATAATAAAACAAGCTATAACAAAAAACTTTACAGATTTTAATAAGTAGAGTTTTTCTTTCTAGATTAATCTATATATATAAAAGAAAGTTGTGTTAGTTACGCCACTTATAACTCAAGAACGGGTGAACCGATTTGGCTGAAAATTGGTGGAGAGGTAGCTTAGAACCAGGAATAGGACATAGGATACATTTTGTCCCGGAAAAATGTACGGTTACTGCACAATATACTTTTATGTTTTGCGCGTAAACTACTCAATCAATTTTGATGAATTTTGGTATGGATATACTTTGAGTCTAGGGAAAGGACAAGGGATACTTTTTGTCCCGGAAAATGTACAGTTCCCGCACAATAAACTTTTATGATTTTCGCCTAAACTATTCAATCTATTTTGATAAAATTTGGTATGAAGATACTTTGAGTCTTGGGAAAGGACAAGGGACACTTTTTGTCCCGGAAAATGTACGGTTCCCGCACAATAAACTTTTGTGATTTTCGCCTAAACTATTCAATCTATTTTGCTAAAATTTGTATAGATATACTTTAGAGTCTCGGGAAAGGACAAGGGATACTTTTAGTCCCGGAAAATGTACGGTTCCCGCTCAATAAACTTTTGTGATTTTCGCCTAAACTATTCAATCTATTTTGATGAAATTTGGTATGGAGATACTAATTTAAATCTATTGTTTTCTTAATTACACCAATTCGAATTAAATAATCATCGTTAAGACAGGACAACGTCTGTCGGGTCAGCTAGTTATTCATAAAGTTTGCCATTTTATGAAAAATTGAGCCTGATAATGCTTAATTCTGGTTACTACAACATTTGTATATTTTTCTGTATATTTACCTGACTAAATTTAAAAAAATCGAAACGATGCTGCAACCTTTAATATATTTTAGTGTTGAGTATTTTCATTCAATTTAGCCTTTAAAATTATGCAAGCTAAAAGCCCAAACAAGCTGTATCAAAGAAAACATTGTTCACACCGTAGCTAAAATAATAAGGCTCGGAATCACTTAAGTGTATGGCCGTTTCTACATTGCCGCCGTCAACGGGACGTCACCGACGAAAAAACAAATAAAATGCCTCTTTATGACCTAAGCCAGGGGTCACCAAATGGCGGACTGCGGTTCGCATCCGGACCGCCGACCCATTGTGTGTGGACCAAGTATTTTCGAAGATGAACTTTGTGACAAATAAATTTAAGTCTCAACTTACTGATGAGTGATGAACATATTTAATTTCAATAGCTTGCACCAATTTCACTCCAAACAAGCATCAAAATGGTCACTTTTCTCATGGATTCCTTTGTTGTTTCCGTTAAATCCGCGAAGGTCATTTCATTTCTTAAAACGGATCCCGAGCGAAACTAATTGGTGGGTGGTGACCCATGACCTAGGGCCTAGGCTATAGGTATAAGGTATCATTTTCTACCGACATCTGTCTAGAGACACATGCCGCACACTATGTAGTGCCGAAGAGCAAAATGAAACCTAGAGTCTAGGTCATAAAGTGGCATTTATTCTACGAATAATAAAAACTAAGGAAGAGCTGTAACTCCGTCAAAAAACATGCTCCAAAATACTTGTCAAAAAAGTGTACCTTAGGTACACATTTCAATACATTTGCAATATGGTGTGGTATTTGCAATATTAAAGTAATAAAAGAAGTAAACAGTATGAACAGAACAGAAAATAGAAACAGAAGATATTAAGTGTGTAGACATAAGATAGTATAAATTATTGTATTCGGAACATAAATCCCTCGAATGAAAATCAGGGACACGAGTAATATATATAAAAAAAAAAAAAAAAAAAAAAAAAAAAAAAAAAATGGTGTGGTGGTGGCCTTGAGTGGTATAAAGGCTGACGTTACATGACAGTTCGAAAGGAACCAAATTTTAAACGGTAGGTATGTATGGGAGATATAGTATGGGAGTTACGTTTCCTTAGTATTTAGGGTTCCGTACTCAACAAGGACCTACAATGCTGTTATTTGGCATGAATACACATATTAATGATGGCAACAAAATGGTACGTGAAATCGTAAAAAAATATTTTTTATGGTACCTCCCCTACAGATCAAGCGGGGATGAATATTTTTTCGCGCTCACCCCATCGTGTGGGGTGTCGTTGAACAGGTTTTTTAAAAATATTGCGAGTATTCATAGATCATTTTCCGATTTAGGGATCCGTTTGTGAAATATTAAGTTTTAAAGTGGAAAAAATCGTTAGAGTCCAGTGTCCCCCCCTTCTACCAGCTAAACGGTTGGTTCTGGAAATGTGAAAAAATTCACGGGAGTAAGAAATATGCTGAATTTAAAAGGAAAACTATCACGGCTAAGAAGACTTCATAAGTCATTGAGTAATAGTCGATCAACTAAAAAAAATGTATCCGGCGAAGTATAAAGGAACTTTTCGTTCAAATTCCTAATCGAAAGTAACCGAGATGATGTTGTTAGTAGTGTTTACACTACTAACAACATCATCTCGGTATGAACGTTCATTTATAGCGTGTTTTAACACGCTATAAATGTACGTTCCTTGACCATAAAAAAATTGTCAAAAACTAGCGGTACTACGGAACCCTATATTGCGCGTGGCCCGACACGCACTTGGCCGGTTTTATTATTCGTAGCATTTATTGAATTTTGGTCGATGACGTCCCGGTGACGGCGGCGGTGGAGAACGGCCTATGACGACACGTCCGTCATTGCGAATGTTGCGAACCATGTTTTACGACCACCTCCGCAAAGTGCTAAGTTACCAAACGTTAGGTGCCAAATGAATTTTGCAACTTAATACATGTGAAAAAATAGGATTCAATGTAAAAGTTACGTACATCTTCCGATGTCTGTTCTTGACACGGCGACTACTGTGGAATATCACAATCTTTACTTTTTATACTTAAAGAGGAAGAGTTTCTTTGACTCGGATAGGCTTTAAAACTATATCTTTTATCTAGCCCAAAATTTACTGCTTTACTAAGTACTCATTTAAACTTTTCTAGCCCAAAATCAGCCAGTAGTCAAAATTTGAAACAGATCTATTCTCTATACTAGACCATAAAGGACATATTATGTTATGGTACTTTTGATCGCAGGAAGATGTAGGTTTTCCGCGGATCCTGTTTATGGGCAGAGCCGAGCGCACTTTCTAGAATAATATAATATTATTGTCCGATAGCAATCGTTCATTTTTTACATTTTCCTTTACCAGCAGGCCCAGCAGCGCTCCCGCCCACGTTCATATAGAGCAAAATCTTTCCCAAAGTGGGCGATAACACCCCCTTGTGGGTGCTGAAGGCCTAAAGGGGGGCGATGTGGGACCCAGAAAAAAAGGGGCGATGTGTAGAGGAGCTTGGGGGTGATCTTTAATGGGGGCGCCAAATAAGTTTGGGAACTCCTGAAATAGAGCCTTGTTGCACTTTATCTCATTTCTTAGCGACCATAATAAAATAAAACAATGTGAACGGATTCCAATATATTATAAGTATACGTGCGAAAGAGATATTTAAGCAGTTATAGCCTATAATAGGACAGTGAACGGATTTCTCTTTATCTGGCGACCGGACTTAAAAATACCGCATCATAATATTCATAATAAATACTTGTTATTACGTTCAAACAACTCTTATTAAAATAAATTGCCAATACGCTCCTTCTGCGATAACACTTTGATAAACTTTGCACTAAAAATAAAAAGAACTTGCTTGAATATTAGTCGTACATAATTATTACATGTAAAGATAGTATGTATTGTCGCGACTGTATTTTAAAACAATGACGATAAGACAGATAATTTCGCCATCTTTGTTAAACATTAAAACCGCTTTTAATGTATAACAAAGATGGCGAAATTAAAGATTAAAATACAGTAATGAGAATTATGCCCGCCTACCTGTATATCAAATTCTCGAAAGGCATACTTAGGCACGAAAATGATACTCAAAATTTATAGCTTTTTAATAAATATAGAGTTACGAAGTCATAAATTTGAATGATTTATATCGGAGATGAACAATATCTTACATCTTGATATTCTATACTACTCCTAATATAGATGAAGTAGATTACAAGTCAAGTTATTTAGCGTAAATATTAATATTTATTATTAACTCTAGGTAAGTAACAAAAAATGTGGTTGTTGATTGACAATCCTCCTCGAGGAAATAATAGCCATTAGCCGGTATTAATTATACATAATAATATATTAAACCTTTTTTCAGACGAAGAGCAACGGTTATTTCCTTTCCTAGTAAAATACTTACCGACCGAACTCCATAGTTGCTGATCGTTCTTACTTCTTACCTCTATAGGGGTCAGGAAAACTTTTAGATTTTATAAAATTACAAAAGGCTGTCGCTGCTCATACCCCATGAGGAATGAGATATAATCACTAACACTTACATTGTTTCATCACAGAGAGAAATTCAAAACAATGTGTGTAGGTTGACTATTAGACCTAACTGTACCGTGTATTGCCTAAACGGTAACCTAACTAGCTATTGTCACAGTCGGGGCCTCGACTATTATGTGTGAAAATCTCACTACTTTCGTTTGTAGGACATACGCTATGACCACAGCTATGATAAAATATTTCTTTAACACCGCAATTTTAATTATTATATAATTTAATTTTAATTTAGTTATGTCTGCTAAGTACTGACATACGGTTTTGCTCGATAGTTTTACTCCAAATCGAGCAATATCCACCGTGTGGACCGCCAACACTGACAGCTCGAAGGCTCGCTTCGAGCTGGCTCGATGGAATTAAATATGTCAAATATGTCAATTCCTTCGATTTGGTACTCCAAAAATTTGAATTCAGTGCTCTAATTTTTTAGCAATAAAATTACAGAATATTCTGAGTGTAGTCCACCCTTACGGCAATCAAGTACATTAATTTAAAGTTAATTTAAAAAATCATATCCTCACTTTGTTAAAGTTAAGATCACATTAATATACTTGATTGCCGTAAGGGTGGACTATACTCAGAATATTCTGTAATTTTGTTGCTAAAAAATTTAGAGCACTGAATGTAAATTTTTAAACTCCAAAAAAAGCAAATACCTAAAATCTAAGAACTTAATGCAAATATAACTCCCGCCACTCCGTTGCACCAAATTTCCCTAGTGAGTCTCGGGAATTTGGTGCAACGCGACGGTATCATCGTCGATCAACGGTATCGGTAGTATATAGTTATCTCCATACCCAATTTCAACAAAATCGGTTCAGCGGTTTGGGCGTGAAAAGGTAACAGACAGACAGACTGACAGACACACATTCGCATTTATCTATTTGTCTTGGTTTCCGCGCTATAAATTAATTACGGTGCAACTTCGTCTAGCCTCGTATATAAGAAAAGGACGGCATTATGTACCATATTTAGTTAGATACGTTTCCATCAATTATGTTGGTATTTAGAAAATGCACGACCAACACTCGTACGAGAATAACGAGCTAATGCCATGATCACACCTACCGAGGAGAGTGGCCAGACTCGTCCGAGCACGTCCACACATAACATACCGAGTGCTTAGCCGAGGGCACTGTCTCTCTACCCGGTAGATGTGATCAAAACAATGCCTAGGTTACATGGTGCGAGCAGACATGCGAGCTGGCCTTGTCATTTACTGAGGTGCAGCTACTTGCACCGTGTAACTGCATCATACGAGTTACTTTCAAGTGCGAGTGGGTCAGTTACTCGCGTGCTAGTTACTACAACAATTTTTGTTTTCACTCGCCACTCGCCTTCCCCCACCACAGACACAACTCGACTAGGCGATGTCACATGGACATTACCTATCTACTGCGACGTCAATAGCGTGCATGGTGTGACCCAGGGAGGTGAGTCAAGCTACTCTCGTGCGAGTACACAGGCGCAGTAGCTGCCTGCTGTCATTGTCATGGAGACGAGTCGACCTGCTATTGTGCGAGTGCACAATCACTTCAGTTGCTCGTACTGTGTAACCTATCCTTAACTCTTAAAAAATATGGTAAGCGGGAAAGTCGATGCTGATTGGAGCTGACATTCAAAGCTCTGTCACGATCTCTCCCGACCGTTTCCGATGTCTGCCCGATGTCAGATGTGCCCTTTTCCATTATCATACGTTAAATGTGTTTATGGTGATTGATACCCATTGTTAGTAAGGCTCACTGCAATCGTTAGATGCATCAATCGATGTAACGCGGATGTTTTGGGGTTTTTTTTATAAAATAAGTGGGCAAACGAGCAAACGGGTCACCTGATGGAAAGCAACCGTCGCCCATGGACACTTGCAACACTAGAAGAGCTGCAGGTGCGTTGCCGGCGTTTTAAGAGGGAATACGCTTTCTTCTTAAAGGTTTACGTCGTATTGGATTGTGGATTCATGTGGATCTTTGACAAAGAGGATTTACCAGATTTTACTTACTGTGAATTAAACTTATATCTTGCTGGAACTGACTAATTTAGCCCCAACATTGATAGACTTTAATCTTAGGGCTATTATACAGCTCGAACGTCGAATTTTGCACAAAATGTATATTGACATACACACAGAGGAAATCATAACATACTATGAAAATATACAGCATTGAAGTGTGCAATGTTCGAGAAAAATTGGGGCAGCCGCCTGATTATTTTTATCCTGTAGCGGTGGCTAAATATACCCAGTATCTTATTACTGAGCGGGCAAGTTCAGGGAAACATACTGAACCTAGCCAGTAGCCAGTCTGTTGCCGGAAATTCCGATATGTCTCAAATATATTTAATGAAATGTGTCAGAAATTAATCAGAAGACAATTCTGACACATTCTATTAAATGTTAGATGTTAGACATAAAACTAGTCCAAAGAATCGAAAAAAAGTTTTATTAAGATTTTTGGGGCAGCCGCATAACCTAGCTGTTATGTTTTTGATAATTTGTCTCAATAAAAGTCGTTATACTGAGAAAAAAATAAGGAAAATGGACATCGCTTATTTATTTTAAGATAGATGTTTTATACTAAACTATATTTTAGGATGTGCTGACGTGTCTAGTAATTTGCAAAGAATTATTGTTTTTTTCAAGAAATGTAGAGTACAAAATATTATTTTATTGATAACATGTATTTTTAACGAAAAACATCGATTAGAATGAAAATAACACTTAAGGGCGTTCCGTCCGGAGATTCCGTAATTGACCGTATTTAAAACCTTATAAACTCATAATCTGAAAGCTACAAAGTTATAATAAAAATACAGCAATAATCTTCAGTATATCAACATTTCTTTTTGTCGTTTTAAATTTTATATTTTTGTTTCTTATACTCATGATATCAGCTTCCAAAGTAATACCAATTTGTTAAAATTCAAGCATACATTCAGCATCTCCTTAGGATTTACAAATTACTTTTATTTGAAACTCACGCCAATAGATCGACAATATCATAAACTACATATTCGCCGTTTTAAATTTTTTTTAGGACAATTTTGAACTAAGATAAGTAAAAATAATAGGATTTTGGCGCGATCTCGGCAACGCGGCAAATGTATGGCCAAGGTCGTTTGCTCGGGGGACGGCCTTAACTGAAGACAAGTTTTTTCTCTGTCTATAAAACAGATATAATATGCTCGTAAAAAGCCTATATTAAAAGGATATAATAAAATTATTTATCCGATATACTTAATACATAATTTACTTATATTAAAATGATAGAGATTATTTTTTTGTAATTCAAAATTTTACTGTTTACATTTAAGTGGTGATAAAATTTATGTCCGATACGTTTAAATTGGGCGGTGAACTACAAACCAGATCCTTAAGGATTAACATTTTTGGCACTCGCAAAAATTGGGGTTCCTTCGGTTGGTATCAATAACATTGTCCGTTGTTAATCCGGTAATAATATAATTTGCTGGATCTCTCTGTCTGGTCGAAATTGTAATTTAAATATAACATAATATTTTCCCCTACCAACTTATAATAAAAAGATTCGAATTCGAAAAAAAATCGAAGATTAGATTATATTGTGTAAATATACGTTGTAGAATTAGGTAGGTACACTTTGTTTTGTTTCTGTCTGAGACGTTGAAAATACTTAATTATTAAATATCTGACTAGTTACATATTTACAGTCAGATAAGGATATTAAAGTCGTATGTTAAACGATTTTTATTTTAGGATTAGGAAGAAGACGATCACTTTTTGTGGCACTAACTTTTGAACTTTTATATACGAGTACAATATTACTTTACTTATAATAGTTATTTTTATCATAACTAATATAAGTAAAGTAATATTATAATGGACGATTGCCAATTTTTATATATGCCATGTTTTAGGCCACTGTGTTTCGCCATAAAAATCGAGCGTTTGATCGACTATTTATGAATTTAGGCTAGTAATATCGATTTTTGGGTTAAAGTTGAACGTTCTCGCTAATATTGTTTAATGTGTTCTACATTCGGAAACAGGAAATAATTTGACTATTTTTGACGAGGAAAGTCACGTCAATCTCGTTCGTTATACGTCAATAGCAAATGATATTGTAGCTTCCTAATTTTCATAATTAAAATATTTTCGTTTTAGATTAATTTGATTCAAAGTTTTATGGGTCAACATTTTATTTATCCAAAATGTAAGAGACCTTCTTTTATCCCAGAAAATAATTTGCGAATTTTCGAGCATCTATAAAATGTTCCTAATCTATATATATAAAAGAAAGTTGTGTTAGTTACGCCATTTATAACTCAAGAACGGATGAACCGATTTGGCTGAAAATTGGTGGAGAGGTAGCTTAGAACCAGGAATAGCACATAGGATACATTTTGTCCCGGAAAAATGTACGGTTACTGCACAATATACTTTTATGATTTGCACGTAAACTATTCAGTCGATTTTGATGAATTTTGGTATGGAGATACTTTGAGTCTGACTTTTGGTCCCAGAAAATGTACGGTTCCCGCACAATAAACTTTTATGATTTGCGCGTAAACTATTCAATAGATTTTGATGAATTTTGGTATAGAGATACTTTGAGTCTCGGGAAAGGACAAGGGATACTTTTGGTCCCGGAAAAATGTATGGTTACTGCACAATATACTTTTAAGATTTGCGCGTAAACTATTCAATTGATTTTTATGAAATTTGGTATGGAGATACTTTGAGTCTCGGGAAAGGACAAGGGATACTGTTCCGGAAAATGTACGGTTCCCACACAATAAATTTTTATGATTGTTGCCTAAACTTTTCAATCTATTTTGATGAAATTTGGTATGGAGATACTTTGAGTCTCGGGAAAGGAATAAGGATACTTTTTGTCCCGGAAAATGTACGGTTCCCGCACAGTAAACTTTTATGATTTTCACCTAAGCTATTCAATCTATTTTGATGAAAATATTTGGTATGGAGATACTTTGAGTCTCGGGAAAGGAATAAGGATACTTTTTGTTCCGGAAAATGTACGGTTCCCGCACAATAAACTTTT
The DNA here is from genome assembly GCA_937595015.1 of Polyommatus icarus. Classification (NCBI taxonomy): domain Eukaryota; kingdom Metazoa; phylum Arthropoda; class Insecta; order Lepidoptera; family Lycaenidae; genus Polyommatus; species Polyommatus icarus. The sequence continues at coordinate 10,324,871 of OW569339.1, forward strand.
ATGATAGTTGCCTAAACGTTTCAATCTATTTTGATGAAATTTGGTATGGAGATACTTTGAGTCTCGGGAAAGGAATAAGGATACTTTTTGTCCCGGAAAATGTACGGTTCCTGCACAATTTATGGTTTTCGCTTAAACTATTTAAACTATTTTTATGGAATTTGGCATGGAGATACTAATTTTAATCTATTGTTTTCTTAATTATACCAATTCGAATTAAATAATCATCGTTAAGACAGGACAACGTCTGTCGGGTCAGCTAGTATCCTATAAAAGGCCTGGCAGGCGGCGGTCTCTTTCTGCGAATTTGTTATGTCGCAGAAAGAGGCCACGGAGCGGGACAGAGAGAACGACCCCACCTCTCTGCCGCTCCACCGGCGTAGGACGGGAGTGCGGAGGCGTCGCTACGCGAACCTCCAAACTCTTGTCTAACGGGTCTCTGGGAGAGGATGGGGAACGCTTTAGTTTGCCTAAGCGTTCCCTTACCTTTGGTGGAAGTCCGGTCCTAGGTAGACCGGCCGGTCGTGGAGGGAGTCCCGTGCTTGTTAGATCCGGGATATCCCTCCATAAGCCGTATAAACGGCTGAAGGCAAACCGCAGGTGGTTTTAGTGAGTAGGAGTCTCACATACCCCCGGGGTACCCAACCCGGGGCACCCATGAAGGGTTTCCCCTGCGACATCAAAAAAAAAAAAGCTAGTATCCTATAAAACATTCCGTTAACAGAACGTTATATTTTAAAATATGCTTTTGCACCTGCGACTTGATAGCTTTAAATGCATATCTTGCGAAATGATTGGCAATCCATCTTTAGTCCGTCTTCGATAAAGACTTCCTCGTTCAACCTTCCTTGTCTTTATCATTTAATTAAAATATCATGCTAAAATTCGCAATAGGAATTAATTTTATGTTCTTAGCAAAGAACATAGCGATTTTTTGCTGACTTCAACTAGGAAAATAACAAAATATACAGTAGTATGTACTGATTAGATCTTACTATGGACTTGGAGTTTGTATGTGTATTTTTTATTTTATTTAATGTTCGAAAAATACAAGATGTATCCTATGTCCGTTCCTAATTGTTATATTTTGTATCTTTTATTAAAGTTCACCACAAGACTAATCGAAACATTCTAATTTTCACATTTAAGTAAATATTTTATTTTATGCCAATAATATGGCTAGTAGCCGTAAAATATTCAAAAATAAATTGAAATGGTGCCAAAACAATGAAGAACAAATAAAGATGGATATTATGGCATCACAACACTCAGCCGGTAACTTTGCCAAATTCTGGAAATCGACTAAACGCCTCAATTATGTACAAACCAGACCAGTAAGTATCAATGACGTTCAGAATCCATCTGAAATAGCTGATTTGTTTGCTCACCATTTCAAGGTAGATCCATTGCCTGTCCCTGATGACGTAGGTGCTACACCTGTTAGTAAAAAGGACAAAGAATGTTTAACTGGCTTCTCTTCTGATGACGTAGCTAAGGTGGTATTTAAAATGAAAAAAGGCAAATCTCCAGGTTTTGATGGACTAAGTCTAGAACACGTCCTATTCGCTAGTGATAAGGTAATCCCTATGTTGACAGATCTCTTTACAATCTGCGTCAACATAGGGTACCTGCCGAAAAATTTAATGAGGACCATGGTGGTTCCTATCCCGAAAAACAGAACGGGTGACCCTTCTAGCCCTAAAAATTATCGACCTATATCACTAGGAACTATAATAGGGAAGATTTTAGAAAGGCTGATTTACCCTAATGTAAATAGGAGTGCCAAAATTGATGACGCACAGTTTGGTTTTCGTCCCGGTCTCTCAACGGACTCGGCAATATTTGCCCTTAAATCGACAGTCTTATATTATAAAAAACGTAACACATCCGTCTATGCCTGCTTTTTAGACCTTAGTCGCGCTTTCGATCTGGTAAACTATACTTTACTATGGCGAAAGCTGCTGAAATCAAATGTTCCACCAAAAACTGTAAGTCTGTTGAGACACTGGTACGAAAACCAAACTAACTTTGTAAAATGGGGCGACGCAACCTCTAATGACTTTAGATTAGAGTGTGGGGTGCGCCAAGGGGGGCTAACCTCTCCGGACCTTTTTAGCCTGTATGTTAACGACCTGATTGAGGAGCTCAGGAGCACTCGAATAGGTTGTCACATAGGTGCAACGCCCGTTAACAACCTAAGTTATGCTGACGATATGGTGCTTCTGAGCCCCTCAATCAAGGGGTTAAGGCGATTGCTAAGCATTTGCGAGGACTATGCTAGAAGACATGGTCTCAAGTACAATGCAGCAAAGACGCAAATGATGGTATTTCGGGCTGGAAAGGGTCCGCAGAGGGTCCCATCAGTTAGATTAGACGGACAAGAGGTAGAAAGGGTCGAGCAATTCAGGTACCTGGGGCACATCTTAACCGAGGATCTCTCAGATAATGAGGATGTAGTGCGCGAGAGACGGGCACTGGCTGTTCGGTGCAACATGCTTGCACGGCGTTTTGCGCGTTGTAGTGTTGAGGCAAGGCTGACGCTCTTTAGAGCATTTTGTCAATGCTTCTATACGTGTCAGCTTTGGCTCAACTGCTCCAAAGCCACGAGAAGCAGTATCAGGGTACAGTACAATAATGCATACCGTACCCTGATGAGACTGCCAAAGTTCTGTAGTGCTTCGGGCATGTTCGCCGACGCCGGAATCCCAGACTATTTCGCGATTATTAGGGCGCGCGTCGCAGCTTTTTGGTCACGCATCCGCTCTTCGGAGAATGAGATCATTTGTGTGTGTGCCGGGTGCCCGGAAAACTCGATCCCAGCCTACTGGCTTTCGGTGCATCGCGGCAGTAACCAAAAGTGACAATTTTGGATTTAAACTTTTTAAATGCACTTAAATGTACTTTTATTTTAATTTATATTTTATTTTAGATTTTAACTTTTTAAATGCACTTAAATGTACTTTTATTTAAATTTATATTTTATTTTATTTTTATATTACACTTATTATTTTAAACTTGTCACTTTTAAATTTATTTTATATATCATTTTAAACTTGTAAGTTATATTATGTTATTTTATGGGTCTATTGCCTGAATTAAACGATTATTATTATTATTATTGTTATTATTATTATTATTAATATTCTCATAGTTTGACGGTGTTCCGAACCCGTTTCTTTGGGTGATAATCATATTTGTTTCTACCTAGAAACAAGAAAAATTATAGGTACAATTCAAAAAAATGTTCAGCAGAGCACGTAAAACGCATAATAAGGAATGAAAATTCCCTATTATCATTTCACCTTGGAAGAGTATCGTTCAAAAACACATTTGAATCCAATTATCCTCTTGTAACTATTTTATTCCCTTGAAAATAAAATTGTAAAAGTTTTAATTAATTCTTATCTCAACGAGCTCGCTCCAAGTTAAAAGGTACGAATACATTTTAATTAATTACCACAATTCATTTTAAAAAGCGCTGTTGTTGGGCTCTATGTATATTTATAGTCATACTCATATTATACTACACCGTATAATTATGCGCCTTAAAGTTTAGACAATATTATGGTATTAAAATTTAAGAACATTTATATGATGTTTAGTGCTTTGAATTTCTTAAAATATTGATTTCCATTGAATAGAAGAAGATGGGACTATAAAGTTTATCAAATAGGATAATTTACATTCAGAAATAGTACTTTACATTTTTTTAACTTTTGATTTTTATTCTAGGTACCTAAGTACACTTTTAATACTCATAATACAAAAAGGGATAATATTGTTCCTTCCCACAGAAATTTTTATGTGCCAGATTATCTGGTTAGTAATAAAATATATTTCCCAAACAGTTGGTAAACAATAAGACATTATGTAGCGAAGGCAACAACCAACTGCCAAGTTCACGATCGCTGGGTTATCGACCGTTCTTATCGTCTCACACCTATTGTTTTCACAAGTTCGTAATATAATCAATACTAAAAAGTAAAAATATTATTTTTTCTCTCTATATGATTGTATATCATAATATTGTAGTATCATAAAACTTTTTCTGAAGTAGGTTAAAGAAAGCTGTACCCGCCCAAAATTACGATATGAAATATTTAATTATACCTGTAGCTAGAAATTATACAGAAGAATAGTTGACTCAGGATGATTTATAAATTTATAGATATTTATAGTGCGTGTTCACACTTTGAGACCACAAAACGTACCCACCTACGCCTTTTAAGATCATAAATTGATTAAAGAATGTCTGAATATGTTCGATAATACATTAATTTAGAACACAGTTTATTAGTGGCATCGTTAGCAAGATTTATTGCGAAATTTTGCAAACCTAATGTCATGTTGCCACTTTCTTTTTTCCGCGGTTTATCTTAATTAAAATCTCCGTTATCAAATCAACGCTGAAAACGTTGATGCGAAATGCAGTTAGATGAATATTACTTCATCGGCAAATGTATTCTTAATCTTAAATAAGGTTGCCGGTTGGTTTGGCAATTTAATATATTATACTAAAATGTATTTTGCCTAAATTAAGTTGTGACTTAATCAATCGAGTACGTTACAAAATATCAAACAAAAAGACAGCTGTTATGATCATCAAACTATAGGTCAAACCACGAGGCTCGAAATAAGCCATACAATACTTGTAGGATTATTGGATAATACGGTAGAAAATCACAGAAGAAACTGCCTATCTCTATCTTCTTCCATATGAAGAAGATAGAGCTTTCCCGCTTTCCCGATGGATTGGGGACATCGGCCGGGGTACGTGAGACACCCACGGGCAAAATAATTGTCTACCCACTAACGGCTAACCCTATGATGCTCGTGGCAGAGCAAATGCATTGCATTCGCAATGAAACCCGCCACAGGGCCCGCAAGTCTGTCAAATCTCTACATACAGACATGTAACATCTGTGTAGTATAATGGCGTAAAAACTGATCAGGTACCACCATTGGTGTAGCACCATGGGGTACGCCACTCCACCATGGCAAAGTCACTATAAAACCCGCCACAAGTCTGCCAAATCTCTACATACAGACATGTATCATCTGTATAGTATAATGGCGTGGAAAACTGATCAGGTACCACCATTTGTGGAGGACCATGGGGTATAACTATAACCCTACTCCACCTAGGAAAATTCGCAATGAAACCGCCGCAAGTCTGCCAAACCTCTACATATACAGACATGTAACATCTGTGTAGTAGAGCGTTAAAAACTGATACCGGTGACCTTCGCGGGGCCGCGAGTCGCGTTTGGCCGAGTTCACGGTGAGGGCCGCGTTATAGCCGGCGTTTGACGTAAGCAGGGTTTTATCTATGGTATAGAGTGCACTATCTGTTACCGATGGGTATATCTTGAATCTTTCAGTTCGCTTTCAGCGAGCTCGAGTATAACCATTCAGAAAGGTTAAAAACTGAATTATGTAAGACTTGTTGCGCGCGTGATTGTACTAATATCTGGTATATTCTATGTCCTTTCCCAGGACTCGAACAGAGGTTGAAGCGTGAGTAACGAACAGACTAACACACTTTCGCAATTTCGTATCGATTCTATTTAAAATTAAGGACATTTATCACACTGGGCGTAAGAAATTGTGCAATTACTTTTATAATAATAGTAACGTGTAAATTAATTGCCTGATTGGTAACCCAGCCTACTGATACGGCCATATAAGTAGCAGTTTGTGTGATATTACGAAAAAAAGTCATCCAAAGTGGGCGGTGCATCGTCATTAACTGTGAGTCCGTGACATACAAATTCGTAAAAATATAATTTATACTACCGCGTAGGATTTTGTCCCACTTTATATCAATACTTCCATACCAATAAATGTAAAAGTCTGTCTGTTACCTCTTTACGCCTTAACCTCTGACCCGATTTCGATGAGTTTTTTTTCTGAGTAAATTTTAAACAATTCTTTTCAAAATGTCTACGTGTTGACCTACCACCGGTTCGGGAAATAGCCCGGCGAGAAGAACCTAGTAACTTGTAGTCCCAGGAAAGGACATAGGATAAACAAAATTTGACATAACTGGTTTATCTAGTTAGCTAGCTCGATTAAGTTTAAAGGCATTAAGTTTTTTTTTACCCAGTGACTAGCTAGTATATAGACTTGAGGTCTAGAGCTGATGTACTATGATACAAGGAACAAATGATTCTGTTTTTAAAACTGACAGAAATAATTAAGGATAACGAGTCAGAATTTATTCGTGTAACGAAAATTAATAACGGCTTCTTTATTGATATAAATGGCTAGTTTAATGTTTGGGAAGTCGACACTAGTGACACACAACACCTACAATACACCAATTAAACTTAAATAAAATTAATTTATAAAATGCAATAAAATTAGTCACATGATGCATAATATTTTATGTGGATTACTTTCTTATGAAATAAACCTTGTTTTATAAGGTAACGTAATTATAAAATTCATTTGTGCACGTTATTTATACTTAAACAAAAAAAAATATATTTAAGCATGTCCTGAAAATTGATCCATAAAACAGTTAAAAATCTTAGAATTTAGGAAATACATAATATATTCTTATTTCATACAGGAATATGAAATTTTTGATAAGAAATTACATTTATTTTATGTAATCACTGAGCTACGAGTTACGACACCGCGAAAGGACGTTATCGGCCTAATCACCTGACACTCTGTCCGTTGTTACTGACCCTACGGCGCCTATACCACTGAATATCGTAAGGTCACCATAATCATTCACAAAACATTTAAACATTCATTGATAAAACTTAAATCCTACTATTTTCTGTCGTATTATCACCATTTTGTTATATCTAATACATAAATGTCCGTGTCAATAACTTTAATTTTAAGACGCGCTTCAGAATTGATAAGGGAAAAATTAATATTTCAAGTTGTATGTTTAAGTTTAGCTCCGCTTAGATTCAAGAAAGTCCCTTGATTTATTTTTAAAGGGACCAAAACCTTTCTATTAATATTCTAGAGTCGAAAATGTATATTACTAAGGTCTATTACAAAATCATTGGCGCCAGGTTGTGTCCTGTCATGTCTTACTGCAATTATTCTAAATCGGATTTCTACAACTCCTAGATACTTGTAAGTTGTAACCTACAAAGTCTATGTTTCTAATAAGTAAAACAATCTACACTAAAGGTGAGGATAATTGCGATACAAAATACATGAAGATGCGTTTAATAATTAAGACAAATCGCCATAGACTACAGTCTCTAATTAATATTTTTTACGTATTTATATACTTAAACTAAACTGCCTAGCTCTAGTTTATACGTCATAATTTTACTATTTCTTAGACAAGACAGACACAATAATGAGACAAAGTTTTTACAAGATTGTCGGGTCCCTGTGTGCGTTAGCTTAAAGCTGTGTTCCGTAGAGTTAATAGTCTCTACAATTTTAATTCTCTATATTTGCTTCTCGACCTCTTTCGTAATAATATTCTGCTTCTCTTGATCGTTTATTGAATAAAGGTTAGGTAAATAGGCAGGGTGTAGTACAAAAGCGGTCATGCATGGTACGTGTCACATTCATGGTATCATTTGACACATACAACAAGGCCGGCAGTCGGCGCTATCTTACTACCATATTGAGTACAACCTGTGACTACTAGGTTGTATAATTGTATAACTAGCTAAATAGCTAGTTATATGACATATATTATGGAATACCGAGCTTTGCGCGGTATTCCATAAAACACGAATAAAATTATTTATATATATATATATATATATATGTATTAATATGTATTAAATTATAATTATATATATATAAGAATTGCTCGTTGTAATGGGAATCTCGGAATCGGAGGGGGTTTCGGAGGCGATAAATCGATCTAGCTGTAGGAATCATTTTTAGAAAATGTAATTTTATTCGTGTTTTATGGAATACCGCGCAAAGCTCGGTATTCCATAATATATGTCATATAACTAGCTATTTAGCTAGTTATACAATTATACAACCTAGTAGTCACAGGTTGTACACTCGTATATATATATATATATATATATATATATATATATATATATATATATATATATATATATATATATATATATATATATATATATATATATATATATATATATATATATACTAAAGATATAAGATGTCTACTTTGTCTATGAGAGTACCGCCAAACATAATATAAATTCTAATTATGAACTCAGTATAAATATAATTTGATATTTTTTTATATTTTAGTAGTAAAGAATTAAATAAAAAAAATGAAAATTTTGTACTGTCTACTACTCAACATCGAATCTTTTATTTTCCATACTATTTCTAATTACCTATGTAATTACTTATATTAAATTATTATAAGCGAACCATCCTGATATTGTAAACTGATTTTTGGAGTTTGCAAAAAAGCATTAGTGATTACGAGTAGACGTTAGTTTAGCTTTTTATGAGAGCACCAATATATTATATCAAAACTGTATCAAAAAAAAATACTGTGTTTTTTCTAACATTAACGAAAGCGTTCTCTACAAATCTCATTAATTTTAGTTGCCTCACTTAAATAGGTGTTTATGTAGTTAGCAAGACTGTAGTTCTATGCAAATGCTTTTCAAATTAATATGCTAACAGAATAATTTACAAGTCGGGTTTGCAAGGTCTCGTAAGGCGAGTATTCCGCTAACCAGTGACAAAAACGTGAATTAACACGTATGAAACATAAGTCATTCACCCAAACTACGGTGTGTTCAATGTTTTTTTACCTCCCACACCACCTCTATTACTATCGATATAAAGGCCACCCCCATAAAACCTCTGAGGGTACTGTAAGCGCATGGAAAATGAAAATGGCAAGTGCTAAAACACTATTTTCCTAATTTAATTTTCAATCTTCAATATTGTGAATACGAAATTTTTTAAATGTATGGTTATAAATAATAATATTATCCGTATTATAGTCCGATTTTTCAAGTTAATAATATAATATGCCTGGTAACAACTATTATAGAAAGATACACTAGAAGATAAGAGTAATATTATTATTAATTAAATTATATATATATATATATATATATATATATATATATATATATATATATATATATATATATATATATATATATATATATATATATATATATATATATATATATATATATATATATATATATATAAATTAAATAAATTTACTATTTATATTACTATATCTCAAATTTAATAGACAGTATTATAATTACAAGTTAAAATTATGTCATGCAACAAATTTAGGTAACTAAGCAATTACTAATCAATAAAGTACCTATACTATTTGTCTGTTTTTAATTAATTAAAAATAATAATGACAACAATAACATTTTAAAACTTATTAAAACTTTATAATCAATTGTAGAAATGTTTACATCCATTAAATAAAAAAGTTAAAATGCGATAACGAAAATTACCGGCAAAAAGTTATGTTACAGTTCACAAGTGCCTTGTCACTAAGGGGCTTGGTTTGGGTTAAAACTAATGAACTGTATCAATGATACTATTAATAATTAAAAAGCAAATATTGGATTAACACCACAGGTTTATTCAGCTGACATCTGTTACTAGGGCACGCTAAATAAGCGAAAGTCAATGAAGACTACTGTATATGTCATTCGAACTCTACAAAAGTTGGTAGACTGTAGAGTTTGAATAACGTGAACATGATTTTGCTCTTCTATTATGTATATTGTATTATAATTTTTTAAATAAATAAATCAAGATGAGAAGATAAACTTTTCGATTTTTAAATATGCCGAAGCTCTGTAAACTTTTTTAACAAGTTATTTTTAAATCTAATCGCTAAACTCGGTATAACGATGACTATAACTTTGCATATAAATTATTATCAAACTTCGTACTTATATATATTTAAAATATAGGGTTTTACGGCAATAAATAAAAAAGTACTTACTAAATTCAAAGGTCCATATTTCTCGCTTGTCGATATCGAACATGATAGGACAGTCCTTTGGCGGTAAAAAGTGAAATTTCATGCGACGCCCCGCTAATTTATTCACTCTCAGTGAAAAACGTGAATGCCGGCCGGTATACACGTGTCCGATCAATAAATTAATAGTCCAATTTTTTTATGGTAAAAAAATATTTTTTTCGGTGATGAACTAAAAATAAATCGTAAGTGCGTTCGGAAAATGTGCGACGGTGGTCGGTAGAGTGGCTCGGAGAGTGGAGCGCACGACGCGGCGACTAGCGTACCACTGACTATGTAGAGACTATACCGTATACGCCGCTGCGCGCGCGCCGCTTCGCCTTCAATATTTTAATATTCGACGCGGAGCGCGCTTTTCCGATTTTTTAATTAAATTGCATCTTTAGGCGCAGCGCAGACGACAGACTATCCGTGACGCACTTTTTAGTCTGTGAGAAATATAACCTATGCAATTATATGCAGTAACGCACACGACGCGCAAAAAGTCCGCATATAATTGCGGAGTTTTTGTACGTCGTATGCGTTACTGCATATAATTGCATAGGTTCTATTTCTCACAGACTAAAAAGTGCGTCACGGATAGTCTGTCGTCTGCGCTGCGCCTTACTTGTATTCATAATATTATGTTGAAGATTTTTGTTTGTTTGATCACTTAAGCACAGATTTATGAAGTAGACCACAGGGAAGGACATAGGCTACTTTTTTGCTGGAAAATGTGCGGTTCCCGTGAAATTCCTTATGGGCACGGGCGGAGTCGCGCGGAACGTCTAGGCTCTAGTGAGTCTAGTCAATAGAGTATTATAATATAGCTTGTATTTTGTGAGTTCAATCACTTGTGGTTTAATCTTTTAAATTAAATCGTAAATATTGTTCATCCGTCTGTCCGTCCAGAGTTCCAGACAGGAGAGGCGGCGCAAGGCTTGGGCGATGTGGGCGACCGCCCACGGCCTCGATCGCGGTCCGAGAGGCCTCGCGCCTCTTGGACCCCGAGAATTTTTTTTGGAATTTGACGCGTTTTGAGACTAAAATTTTATTTTTAAAAAATTATTAACTAAAAATAATCCATTTGGGCCCAGGGTGCCTCGCAAAATGTATCTCACCCACATAAAAATTTTGATCTTGCCCCGGCACTGCCAGACAGTTTGTCATAGATGTATTAATATTACGTCGATTACACAAATTACACAATTAATTAGTAGTTTATGACAAATTGATGACATAGGTATTGTATTTAAGGAAGGAAGTCCTAACTCGTGAGCAACACGGTAGGTACCAACTTTGGTATTGATGATTCAAATTTTGGCCCTTTGGTTTTCCTATTTGTCATAGAAATCCAAAAAAGGCTATTGTGATATGTAAAACTAGCGACCCGCTCCGGCGTCGCACGGGTGAAAAATATATAGCCACTGAAAAAATGATTAAAATCGATAGCCTATGATCCTTCACGTGGTCTATTTCTTATCTGTGCCAAATAACATAAAAATTTCTCCAGTTGTTCGCAAGATAAGCCCTTTCAAATAATTTCCCCCGTATTTTCCACATTCTCCTATCTGGGGGCGCAGCAGTGCCCCAGTCAAGCTTTTTAGCAAAGGCACGGCCGTACCATACTTTTCTCGAAGCGGTTCGCAGCTATTTCACACCCTCCTTATCTTCGATGTTAACAAAGCTAGAGATTTAGAATTTCGATGACTAGGAGCAAGTATTAAAACTAGCTTAACCTCCAAATTACATTATTCTGATCAATAGTTTACAAGTTACGGATGGTCAAAGTTACTACGTTTTGTCATTGACTGACAGATCATCAAAATTCTAACGTACTTCTAGCAGACTTAGAACCTTGAAATTTGGTACCCGGATAGGTCTTTATTCACAATGAAAGGGAAAATTATAAAACCGGCCAAGTTCGAGTCAGACTGGCGTAGATAGGGTTCTGTACCGTAAATTTGTATGGGAGCCCCCCTTAAATAAAAGGTTTATTTAATTTTTATTATTTATTATTAAAGTTGAAATACAATTGAACTTTCTGAAATTTCCAAAAACCTTACTATTACCATTATGAAGATAGACCGAGTAGCCGATTCTCAGACCTACTGAATACGCATATAAAATTTGGTAAAAATCAGTAAAGCCGTTTCGGAGGAGTTTGTGGACTAACATTGTGACACGAGAATTTTATATAGTATCATAAATCTTATAATATATAAAATTCTCGTATCACAATGTTAGTCCACGAACTCCTCCGAAACGGCTTTACTGATTTTTACCAAATTTTATATGCGTATTCAGTAGGTCTGAGAATCGGCTACTCGGTACTTAATATATTGATAAGTGCATTTGTTGACTAAATATGGCAAATTATTACAACTCGAGAAAAACGACGACCATGATAGCGATGGACGTTGCCATGGTGACATACTTATTTAGTCACTACAATAAAATAATACGGGTGATCATGGACGTATAAAAAAAGGCGGACGGAGTCCCACCATACACAAAACTGTGTCGCTCATAGTCGGCCAGCTGGCTGTATGTACACGGTCCGCACGCACACATTCTTGCGCTAGTCCAAGTGACAAGACTCCGTCCGCCTTTTTTTCAACGTTCATGCGGGTGATATACTTTATAATTTATGGCAAAGAAACGTTTGCCGGGACAGCTAGTAAGATTATAAGTTTACGAGTAACAACTGTCTCTTAAGTGACACTACAAGATGGCGGCATTAGTATTCCATCTGTGTGAAATGTCAGTATATCCTTGCAGGATTGTAAATCGCCGTGACGTCAGTGCGTCGGTCAGTCTGTGGAGGATCGATAAAAAGTGTGTAACAATTATTTAGCTAATTAATACCATTGTCGGCGCTCACCATGGACATAGAGAACGGACTGAGCATTTTAATAATACACACAATTTATAAATAATACACAGAATTTCATACAAATTTTGAAATTTTATAAGAAACTAGATGAAACCCGCAAAGATGAAACAAAATTCGTTTTGCGCGGAAACCGTACATTTTTCGGAACAAAAAGTATCCTATATAGTATATTATATTTTCCCGGGACTCAAAGTATCTGCATACCGAATTTCAGCAAAATCGGTTCAGAGGTTTGGACTTTGGGCGTGAATTGGTAAACTCGGTGGTTTGGCTTTTTATGTTTATGATATAAATGGCCCTTTGGAAATTTTAACTTATCTAATTTTTTTAACGATTTAAATTATATATTTCTGTAGCAATACGTATTTCATACTTGCATGCGAAGCTTGCATGACTGTTTCAATGTAATTTACCGATTATTATTGTATATTTTTTTTTAACTTAAAAATTAACAAATATCAAGAGAAATAGTAGTCGTAAAATGAGAAAATTACCACTGTTGCATCTTCACAAGAACACAATCCAACCTTTTGCCTACACCACCAAAATAATAATATTATTTTTAACTTTCCGACTGCAGGATTGCTCGATCCGTTCTCCATGTCCGCGGCTGCTCGCCCCAGTTGAGCACCATGAAAATGTATGATGCCATTAAACAGAAGGCCGGCAGACGCTGATGTCACCAATCACATAGCGCCGGTACAAAGATTAGGGCCTCACTGTATAATATCAAATTGTATTTCACACGGAGTTTCTACAATAAATAGTATATAAGCACGGTTATTTAAAGTTTAAACTAACAAAAACGACTACATTTTGATTTGCCTAACTGTGTTTGTGATATTTCACAGTAAACGCTTATAACGACAGCTCAAGATACTCGTAGCTAAGCTTCATCGAGCCGTTCGGGCTGCGGTTGCATGCCAAACAATCATACAAACATATCTACAGGCTACAGACATATCCTAAAAATAATACAAATTATAAGCATATCTACAGGCTATATACATAGTATATTTTTGAAATAAAAACTAGGCCTCTGCATCCCTTGTGGATTATTTATACAGTGTTTTCAGGGCGAAGTAACTACTTTTCGAATACTGTAGAGCCTGGGACAAGATTTTTAAATGACCGTATGGTTGCCCAAGCATATACGGCATTCTTGCAACATAGTCGGCCTAGTCCTGAGGAAATTACTAGTCAACAAGTCTGGGAGACTGGGACCAACTATGAGTGGGTTTCCTCACGATGTTTTCCTTCACCGTACGAGCGTCCGTATTATGTACTTAAGATCAGAAAATGTCTCATTGGTACAAGTCTCCACCCGGGATCGAACCTGCATCCTCTAGGAGTGCGAACTAAAAGGTTTACCAATTAGGTCACGGACGCTCTACTTTTGTACTAACTTTGTACTAACTTATTTGCATAAACTACTGGATACTAAGCTACTTATAGAACTTGCTTTTGACAATTTCGACATTGAAATTTGAAATCAAAAATGTGTGAGATTTGATCAAATTAGCTTTGATGTCGAAATTATCGGATGCATCTAATTACTAAAGTGCAGGGTTTAGTCCCACAAGTCTAGGATATCAAATGGAAAACTGTACTCAATAAGCAAATTATTCGTTCGCCTTCCGCATTGTGAGCCTAATAAAGCCAATCAACCGGCAAATGCATTAAAATGTATCCAGCCGAGTTCAATATTCCCACGAAATTACGACGTTGGAAGCTAAAAGCGGTGGAGTGGAACTTGAAGATGAAATAGAAGAAAAAAAAACAACAATTAGAGTTCTAGAACACAGATTATGCTAGAGTAGTTTAGTAATAATAGTTTTACTACCACATTTTCCCGCCTTCCATGGTGTAAAACCATAACTTCGCATAGACAAAACATAACTAGTAGTTTGTGTTTTTGTGATTTAAGTTTAATGTGAGGTTGCGCAGATTGCAGTGGTGAAAACTAGTTCTTCTTGACGGAAGGATTTGAAAGATGATCTTTAGAATGTTAAAACGACGGAAAACTGATAGTAATAGAGTTGTAAGTACTTTACCCCTACACGTACCATCGTAGAAATTGATTCATAGGCAGACGACAGGCCTATAGTAGTTTGGTCGCGTTGTGTTAAGTCCATCCAACAGTTCACAACTAACACTAAATTGACACAATCCGACCAATAGATACGCAGGTCCGTCAACTGCCTGCTAAGTACTGACATACGGGTTTGCTCGATAGTTTTACTCCAAATCGTCGAGCAATAACCACCGTGTGGACCGCCAAAACTGACAGCTCGAAGGCTCGCTTCGAGCCGGCTTGATGGAATTAAATATGTCAAATATGTCATTTCCTTCGATTTGGAGTAAAACTATCGAGTAAAACCGTATGTGAGTACTTAGCACAATTTCTTCGATGGTAAATATCATTGGCGCCATATTATGACGCCTGACATAATTCTTAAATTAACACAAAACCACAGTTAAAATTTTAACTGAAAAGTGTTGTAGTTTCAGTCTATCGTCCACTTAATCTTTGTCCGGCAGTGAGCCAAATCGTATGATTTATTGTAGTAGACGCTAGGCGCCATGCCGTAGGGGCGCTGACAGCTCTACTTGTGGTAAGACATACAAAGCTGTCAACAGCTATTCTAAATTAAACCCTCTGCAGTCTTCTCTCTAATCTTTTCGCGACCACGCGAAACCTTAAAATTAAAAAAAAATACAAAGCTGCCTCAAAAACAGCCATTTACAAAAGAGTCCAGGTGGGCTATTATGACCTCTTATTTCCAGCCAGTTTACGCCCAAAATGTACCGTTTTCGGGCGTAAACTGGCTGGAATTAAGAGGTCTTAATAACCCACCAGTTCAGTTGTTTAATAAACAATGCATTGCAACATACGTGTGATTCACCAATAGATAGGGTTTATGTATTCACAGTGCAGTTGGAGAGCAGACGGCGCCTACCAATTCCGACAATGAGGCGATCTATCAAGGCAGGAGCAAGAGGCCTCGGCGATGACATGATGTATTTATAAAGTTAACTGTACCCATATTCTGGTATTTAGTGCAACAGCAATGCAGTTTCGTTTTTGGTTATAATCCCTACTTCCATACTAATATTACAAATGCGAAAGTGTGTCTGTCTGTCTGGCCGTCTAGTCTGTTTGTTTGTCTATCTGTCTGTTGCCTCTTTACGCCCAAACCGCTGAACCGATTTTGCTGAAATTTGGTATGGAGATACTGTGAGTCCCGAGATAGGACATTTTTATCCCGGAAAAATGTACGGTTCCTGCGCGATAAACGAATTTTGATGCAAAGGAGTTGCGGGTGTCATCTAGTAATAGAATAAATGAGAAAGTTTCTGTTTGTTACTTCTTCACCCTCCTCGCTCAAGACTCCAGCTTATCTATTCTATCTATCCAGAGTTAAATAATTTTAGAAGATAATTACAGATTTACAGTAATAAAACTTAGAGATAATATCCACCAATTAACTTGACAGATCAAGTATGGAGAATCTGTCAAAAAAGTTGTGAATAGCCTATTCGGCACTTTATCAGAAAGTGGTGAAACAGGCCCTTAGTAAAAAATATTGTGTGACACTCAAAGTAAAAAAAAAATCTTTCAATGTTTCATGAGTGACTCTCCCCTCAATGTGAATTAGCCTGCAGACCTAATTTTTCAGCCCAAACATCAAAAAGTTGAAAATATCCTTTTATTTTCTCAACCTAATTATTACGCGAACGTAACAGACGTATTTTGATATTATAATGATATTATATTACTAGAAAGCAAAACAACTAGAGCGCAAATAAGAATACCCGCAAACAGATAAAAAAACTTGAATAATAACATCTTTATGAGTTCAGATTTAGTGTTTACTGCCGTGCCACAGATATCGAACAGTACAGTTGACGACAAACACCGTTTACCTACATATAGACCGTATGTCTATAGCAATAGAGTCGAGAATGTAACACCAAGTTTGTCCACGAGTCTACAATCAAAATATTGTTGCTATACCATCGTACAGAGTAACGAGAATCATGAATACCATGAATTTTGAAAGACATGCGACGGCCAAGGTTGAGATCTCCTCTAAAAGTATAATGAGGGCATTGAAATTTAAAATAATTCTGAATTTAGTGTAGGTAAGTGATAAAAAGATATTAAAATTTTATGCTTAAATAAAAACAAAGCTTTACCAACTTAGTTGTATTCATTTTATATTCAAAACAAAATGAAGTTAAAATATCAAAAAATTACTTCGTTTTGTAAACATACATTCTACGAATAATAATAGTTTTTATTATTCGTAGCAGATATTGGTGAAATAACAAAATATTTTTTTACTCAATAATCATTTCAAGATGATCATTATATGAAATAGAATTTCGTAGCATCTGCGTAGCGTTTGCGTAGCAAATAAAAATATTATTATTGTGAGTTCGTAGACCCTTGGAAGATCTCGTAGACCTCTAGAATTTTGAATGAAATTATTTAATAAATTGATGGTTGATATCATAAACTACTTTTTTCTTACTTAGTTTTTTCCTGTGCATGGTAGTGTTTAATTAATAGAAATAAGTGGTAGAATCCTCCTCATACACTTGTTATTATTTTAAATTGTAAAACTAAACTTTTGTGTTAATTACTTGATAACAATATGTATCGTATTTAGCAATGAGTCTGTCTAGTGACAAAGAACTATTTTTATAAACAAGGCGTTCCCCGCAACCTCGCCAACAATAATAAGAAATCCACCGAGAACCGTACATTTTCCCGCAAAAAATACAAAAATCGGTTCAGTACTTCCCGAGATAATAGGGTGTTTGAAAACAAACAAACTCTTCAGGTTAAAAATATTAGTTTTTAGTACAGATTAGGAAATGTGTCTTTCTGTTTCCTCCTCACTCTAAATTTGACTGCACGATTGTACAAAACGATATTTAGGCCGTGTTCACACCAAACCGACTATGAGCCGCCGAATGTGAGCAGGCTCACTGTGAGCCCCAATGTGCCTACGCCTAGCGTAATAGCGTATTGTCGGTTAGGTGTGAACGAAAAAGTGAATGTATGGAAATACAATAAACTGCGTAACATTCGCTCACATTCGGCGGCTCACAGTCGGTTTGGTGTGAACTCGGCCTTATATTTTGTTTTTTTAATAGGATTACTATATTATTGTTTGATAGGAGTGGATCAAAAATGGAACGAAATTGCATTAAAACTGGAGGTACAGCTTTTAAGAGGCCGGGTACCCTTGTAATTTCTCATAAATACTCGTACGTAATACCAAAATCATTTTCTCATACGAAAATATTTAACATGTTTGAGTTATTTTTCAGTTTAAAATAGTAATTACCTAGGTTCCTGCACAAAAATTTACTTCCTTAAGGAATCAATCTAATGGGAATGGTTTCTTAAATTAGTAATGAATCAGCAATGCTAACTGATAACCAGTTAACCAGTTTGTTAACCCAGTAGATTAGTCAGATACACATCTGCGACACGAAGCGGTTGGACTAGCCCAGATATCTAACGTTTCAAAACCTCAACAGCCAATGATTTGGAAGGTAAGGATGAGATCCTACGAACACTTTTGTTATTAGGACCACAGAATTCAATTTGGCCACATGATTGTCATTTTGACCGTGGTATTGGAATTATTATCCATACTAATATTATGAATATGAAAGTATGCCTGTCTGTTACGCTTTCACACCTAAACTGTTATTAGCAAATTTTAACAAAACCTAGATATTTCGAGCTCCGGATAAGAAATAATTCTTATCTCAAAAATCGAAAGTTCTCGTACGATAAATGAATTTCGACTGAAAGAACTTTTAGGCGTAGCTGACAGTGTTCCTAAAATTATAATTTTTCGCAATCACTAACATTGCTATTGTCTGTCAAAATGTCATTAATCGTTATCATTACTTGTGCACTATTGTCCAATCTTACGAGTACAGCCAGTATAATATTGTCTTTCTCTCTGCTAGATTCAAGAAAAGGCACTATCCTAAATCCTGTTTTATATACCACATTAGTTATATAGTACAACATAGCCTATCCTTACGTATGTAGACTTTATATTTAGCTAAACATTCCAACCAAGACTTCATAAAGATACATTTTCTTATTTATTAATTTCCCAGCCACAATTGGAACACGAATCCGGTAGAATTTTATCGTATCTAATATGAAACATGCGTCGGGATGTGTTTTGGCAACTTGATATTAATGTGCGGTTAGTTTATTTCGTTTCCTAGAATGATTTCTTTGAATGAGCAAATTGAGGATAATTTTTAGGGTTCCGTAGTCAACAAGGAACCCTTATAGTTTCGGTCTGTCCGTCTGTCTGTCTGTCTGTCTGTCTGTCTGTCCGCGGTTTTACTTAGAGACTATAAGACCTACAAAGCTGTAATTTGGTATGAATACACATATTAATGATGGCAACTAAATGGTACATGAAATCGTAAAAAAATATTTTTTTTTATGGTACCTCCCCTACACATCAAGCGGGGATGAAAATTTTTTTTTCGCGCCCACTCCATCGTGTGGGGTGTTGTTGAATAGTTTTTTTTTTAAATATTGCGAGTATTCATAGAAATATTAAGTTTTAAAGTGGCCTTCTACTAGCTAAACAATTGGTTCTGGAAATGTGAAAAAATTCAGTGGAGTAGGAAATATGCTGAATTTAAAAGGTAAACTATCACGGCTAAGAAGACTTCATAAGTTATTGAGTAATAGTCGATCAACTAAAAAAAATGTATTCGGCAAAAAAAAATTGTCAAAAACTAGCGGTACTACGGAACCCTATATTGCGCGTGGCCCGACACGCACTTAGCCGGTTTTTTAATTTTATCTAAGCAAATGCTATGATACACGGTGGGAAATGATGGTAAGCCTACCAAGCGGCTAGGCGCGGGTGGGGCAGTGCCCCGGGGCCCTCAAGCTCAGGAGGCCCTCGAATCCTTACCAGAAATCTCGATCGATGAGAACTTTTGCAAATTTCTCCCATTTTCAAAATAAATTAGACACGTTGCAACCGCACTTTAATCATGATATTTCAGTTGCGAGAAATTCGAATGTTATGCCTAGGGTCTGACTGCCACTAAAGTTGCGTAGCTGTCTACACCATGTCTACACAATGCACAATCAACACTGACCGTAGACAATCATAGACAATGATATTCTACTTATACAGATCTGTTACGTTCATACTATTTTCCGGCTTAAATCTCTTCTGAACAATTTTCAAATTCAAAATTGGACTTTGACAGATAAGTGAAACAAAAGGTACAAAATGCCATTTATATAAAAGAGACAGACTAAACAAAAGACGACCCAATTGGGTCGTATTTGAAGCTTCACAACGCGCGCGGTAGTGACATATCTGCTTTGATTTCTTTATATATATATTAATATATCAATGATCATAGACGGATCCCCGTCGGTCTGTTCCTTGCTCATCGCTCTTATACCAATGAACTGATCTTTAAAAGATATGAAAGTATTAATGATAATAGATACATGCAACTTTAGCTACGTCTTACATGTATTTTCTAGCCTTTATATACTTTACATAACTAATTTGAGACAGGATAGTGATAAAGCACTTTAATTCGTAAGTTACTATCGACACACTAGCAGTATTTTATGGAACAATTTGTTCGACTCCAAAATAGGTTTAGAGCTAGAGTTTATATTATGCTGTCAACGCATAAGATATATTCCCTTATAAGAAATCACAAAATCATGCCAAAGCAATAATATAAGATCAACAGAAATAAATATTATGTCTAAAAACATATTAAGTACTAGCGACCCGCCCCGGCGTCGCACGGGTATAAAGCCACTGAAAAAATGATTAAAATCGATAGCCTATGATCCTTCACGTGGTCTATTTCTTATCTGTGCTAAACAACATAAAAATTGCTCCAGTAGTTCGCGAGATAAGCCCTTTCAAATAATTTCTCCCGTTTTTTCCACATTCTCCTATTAGTCTTAGCGTATAAAATGTAGCCTATAGCCTTCCTCAATAAATGGGCTATCTAATACTGAAAGAATTTTTCAAATCGGATCAGTAGTTCCTGAGATTAGCGCGTTCTAGTTAGCCCTTTCAAATAATTTTCCCCGTTTTTTCCACATTTTCCTCTATTTCTTCGCTCCTATTACTCTTAGCGTGATAAAATATTGCCTATAACCTTCCTCGATAAATGAGCTATCTAACACTGAAAGAATCATCAAAATCCGTTGCGTAGTTTTAAAGATTAAAGGGAACAAAGGGACATGAGGGAAAAAAAGAAACTTTGTTTTATAATAAGTATAGAGTATAGATAGATAATAGGTCTATCATAATCTGATGGCAAAAAGTGAGAAAATAAATTGACTCTAGCAATACCGGGGTAATAGGAATAAAACATTTTCATCCTTTTTTATTCCTATAGCGGCTTATTTTGTGTGTGAAACATGAAAATACAAAAATTTATCCAATGATCAAGGATATTTTTTGAAAATCTGCTGTATTATATTTTTCAAAAACTTCCATCAGATTCTGGTAGACCTATAGCAATCATGAACGTAGAAAAAAGGCGGACGGAGTCTTGTCATATTATACAAAACTGTGTCTTCACTTTTCTTCTGAGTCGGCCACGCACACGTTCTGACGCCTGTCAAATGGTATGGACTAGCGCAAGAATGTGTGCGTACGGACCATGTACATACAGTCAGCTGGCCGACTCTAAACGACACAGTTTTGTGTATGGTGGGACTCCGTCCGCCTTTTTTTATACGTCCATGATAGCAATGTGACCGTAGCAAAACGAGTACAATCAGATCTTTAATAATGCGATCTACGTATGTGTATCTAATAAAACACACTTTTTCTTGCACTTTTTCCACTATGATATTATTATACTTTTAACAAATTACACGACCGGTTTCGAAATTATTATTTATCAGTTCTCTCTCAGTTTCTTACATTGTGTATTAAGCCATAATATATGTTGTGATTTTTTCTTTAACTTAAATTTTAATTTTTTGTACAGTACCAGTAATTCAGCCGTGCTTGCCGATTTAATATATGTAATTGAATTTTAGTTAATTGTAATTGAAAATTGAAAAAGTGCAAGAAAAAGTGTGTTTTATTAGTGTTCAACATGAATTTCCACCAATAACCAACAGAAGAATCAATTACATGTATGTATATGAACAAGAGTATCTCGTAAATCGTGAAAATTAAACAGCCGTTAATGTGGAAACGCACCGGCCACCGACGCAACAAATTTTAGACGCGGGAGATCCATGCTTCGGCACGAATGGGCCGGCTCGACCGGAGAAATACCACGTCCTCACCGAAAACCGGCGTGAAATAGCGCTTGCGCTGTGTTTCGCCGAGTGAGTGAGTTTACCGGAGGCCCAATCCCCTACCCTTTTCCCTTCCCTACTCTTCCCTATTTCCTTCCCCACCCTCCCCTATTACCCCTTAAAAGGCCGGCAACGCACCTGCAGCTCTTCTGATGCTGCGGGTGTCCATGGGCGACGGAAGTTGCTTTCCATCAGGTGACCCGTTTGCTCGTTTGCCCCCTTATTGCATAAAAAAAAAAAAGAAACATGGTCGCACTAAATCTGTCAAATACACTATTGAGTTGTCCATCAAGTGATTTTTGGCTTTATCAAAGTGTTTGGTGTGTCAAACATTCGTACCAGTATAGCCCGTATTACTACACTGTATTTAGGGATTTACCATTATTTAGGGCAGGATTGGGTGAATTAAGGCTGTCCCCCGAGCAAACGACCTTCACCATACATTTGCCGTGTTGCCGAGATTGCACCAAAACAGTATTTTTTTAATTATCTTAGTTCAAAATTGACCTAAAAAATTAAAATGGGGAATATGTAGTTTGTCATAATTATTGTCTAAATATTGGTGTGTGTTTCAAATAAAAGTAATTTGTAAATACTAAGGAGATGCTGAAGGAAGCTGATATTATGAGTATAATAAACAAAAATTGAAAAACCCTCCGTGTACGAGGTGGGGTATGACATACCCCAGCGCTAAAGAAAATGATAGCATTTTTAAACAAAAAAAGTATGCGAGTTGGTTTCCTCCATAGCTGCAAATAAGACGTTGCTACTATAATTTCTATCAAATATTCAGTCCTATGTCTATCACCAATTCTGTTACATGTGCTTAAAGTGCGTCTGGGTATCAAATACCCCACCTAGTACAGCACGTAGCTAAAAAAGCAAGTGTAACTTCTTTTGTGTTTTTTTATTTATATGTTTAATATTGTGTTTTTTATTTATATGTTTAATATTGTGTTTAACTTGATGAAATATTATTTTCTGGTATAAGTTTTGCTAAAAATGTCTAGGTTATCCAAAAAAAAAAATAGTTTACGAGCACTGACTAAAGAAGATGACGATTGTGACGCTGACCTAATGAATTCCGAACAAGAATCGCCTGGTAATGGAGATCAAATCCGTGATACCGGATATGGCCCTATACTAATATATAGGAATACTGGGCACATTTGCAAAAAATATAATATGTCCATATGATGTATTTTCCATACTAATTTCTGTGTCTAAATAACTGTCAATATTACAAAAACTCCAGTGACCAAGATCTATTTCATATTGTTTATTTTAAATTGATATTATAAATAGGTTAAAACTAGATATACTATAGTCTTAGAAATTGAGAAGAATTTGATTGTAATAGGTGCTATTTGATTTTTGTACTAAAGAAAAGATTTCATAGTTTGAAGAAAAAGTCAAGTTTTTGTACTTTCGCTTATAAAATGTAATTTATAATGTAAAATTGAATTTGTTTCACTTAAAACAAATCATTATTAGATATTTAAAGATATTACTTAGTATTTTACACTCACAAGGAGCAATTTTTCGGATTTAACTGCCTTTTATTGTTGGGGTATGTCACACCCCACCTAGTACAGCATGGTGAGATTAGCCACCTACTAGGTGGCTAATCTCATCATGTACTACACGGAGGGTTAAATCGGGGAAAGGAATGTTGATATACTGAAGATTATTGCTGTATTTTTATTATAACTTTGTAGCTTTCAAATTATGAGTTTATAAGGCTTTAAATACGGTAAATTATGGAATCTCCGTAGGGAAGACCCATTAATATGACGTTGACTCACTTGTCGTTCGACTCGTCTAATGTCAAGATTATAACATTTTGATCGGCGATTCTATAAAGAAACGATGAAGAAAAGATCTTGGCTTACCCCCGAAATGGAACTACCGGGCCCTGGAAAAGTGTGGAGTGTATGCTTATTAGCAGAGCCATTGTCAGTCCCAACTCCCAACTCCCGGTCGTTTACCTAGTGATCTCATCGCCCCAGAAAAGTTTAAACCAATTACGCTTTCTCGGCCGAAAACTAGACGGCCTACTTTACTTCGGCCATAAATCGGCCGTTACTTTTGTCTGAACTGCCAGAAATCAATTAGGCCTCGCGAAATGTGTGAAGCTGTGACTAACGTCTAACACTGTATATATATTTCCATACTAGTCAATACTATCAATAAGTACTAATATTATGAACGCGAAAGTGTGTCTGTCGTCTGACTGTCTCTCTATTGACAGTTGAATACATAAACTTCTGTCAAATGCCTCAGAAGCCTATCGTAATCCTTTCGTAAAAACAATTATGATCATTTTGTAAGTCATGCGACCCTCAGTCCTGACTCAGGACGGAGGGTCGCACGAATCCTGACGTATCTTGGCAAACTCTAGGCCCAATAAATTACGATAGACAACAGTTTTGGCTGGACGTAACCAAAAAAACTAAAATATATTTTTAACGCGCCTAACTCACTTTATTAGAGTAATGAACCTAATAAATGAGGACTGACAGATTCCGATATTAAATTAATTGGTTCACGTCACGACCGAGGCACTAAGGAACATGTGCAAAAAATTGTTTGACACCTATTGTGAACAGTTTTCCTTGTTATACTCTATCACGCCTTTGTCTTTTTTATGGTAGTTTGGCAGGGACTGGAATTTTGTTTCGAAATTCTATCGTCCTATGTTTTACTTTAGTTTAGGGGAGATCGCACACGTCACACTTTATGTGCGATCGAGTCTGCGGCTTCCATACAATCTGATGGCGCGCGCCATGCAGATTGTATGAAAGCCGCGGACTCGATCCCACAAAAAGTGTGACGTGTGCGATCTCCCTAAAACAAACAAAACCTACCAAACATTTCCACCACCTACTGTTATAGCTCTTATACAGCCGGAACCATATTGGTATTGGCTACCAAATATATAATTTCAACGTTTACACTTTGGTATATTTCTTAACTACTCGCAGAGGTTGGTAGGCAGAAACACATGACTTTTTCTTGACCCTAAAGACTTATGTTAGAAGTACAAACAAACAAGGGTCTCATTATGTTGATCCATGGCGTATAACCATGATTAGTTCATGATCGCATGTAATATATTTTGTCCATCATAATCCGTACTCCATCATTGAGACGCCTCATAGTAATGTATGTATTAATTTATATAAAACTAGCTGTCCCGGCAAACGTTTATTTGCCATAATATATTTGCAATATGATTTTATTGAAATGACTAAATAAGTATGTTACCATGGCAACGTCGATCGCTATCCCGTCGCACAAACTTTTTAATCTTTATTTATTTTAAAGGGATTTTTGTACAAAAATCCCTTTAAAATAAATAAAGATTAAAAAAAAAACTTAATGGTCGCCGTCAGTCTCAGGTTGTAATAATTTACTATTATTTATTCAACAAATCCACTTATCAATATATAAAGTACCCAGTAGCCGATTCTCAGACCTACTGAATATGCATATAAAATTTGGTGAAAATCAGTAAAGCCGTTTCGGAGGAGTTCGTGGACTAACATTGTGACACGAGAATTTTATATATAAGAAGATATCATTACGTTATCGGCACGCAATGAAATTGAAAGTTATTGAAAGTGCTTCGCAATGGACCGGATAGGTCGGGCACACACCGCTGTATATGTTCCCATCCGTTCATCTATTATTAATAATTACAATGTTTTAATTCTAAAGTGTCTATCTGTCTGTTACCTCTTCAAGCTTAAGTTGCAGAACCGATTTTGATGAGTAGAAAGAATTTCTTATCGAACCTTTGCGTGACGTAGTTCTTAATAAAATAATTGTAGCAACTAGGACCTTAAACATTATCTTATATAGGCATTAGTATTTATTTAACTGTTATTTATTTCGTAATAATTAGCAATTCCTGATTAGAAGTCCACGAATCAACGAATGCAATCATTTCGAAATGATGTAGTCAAAACTTCTTATCATAGGCTATAGCAGTGGGCATAAAAAATCCATTTGCTATTTGGGCAATCATTTTTTGTAGATACAAGTCCAAGGAAGGTCAGTTTTTAATGATTCTAGATGTTGGCCGCAACTTTGTTAATTTTTTTAAGGAACATATTATTATTCCTCGATAAAAACTATCGTGTATTTTCGGTACCTTTACTTTTTAGGAAAAATCTCATCGTCACAGATTACTAAGGCGCCTATACGATCGATCGTGACTATTGATTGCATCAAAAATGTCGCCCATATTCGATGAAGTAATCGATAACGTTTGACGCGACGGATTGTACAGATAATTACACTCTGACATTGGCAACCCACGAAACTGCCATTAAAGAAGAAGAAGAAGAATCTTACCGTGTATGGGACCCCTAATATACGAAATATCATCGGTTTGAGCGTAATACGGCTACAGATAGACAACTTCTTGTATTTCTTTTATGTTTTGAATTTTTACCCAACTCTCTTTATTAATTAATTCTTTGGCCAGGATCAATTCATACCTAAACACATTGAAATAATTCATTATGGCGAGGACAATTATTAGTGTGTTATTGACGCAATCAGGCAATTATCCTCCTGTCAACTTAACTTTCCTTAAAACAATTTCCTAGTGGTGGAAACCCCGTAGTGGTTTTTAAATACTTCCCAAAAAGCGTTATTTTATAATCAACTAAATGACGCCCGCAACGGATCAAAATTCGTTTATCGTGCGGGACATGTTTTCGGGATAAAATGTATCTTATGTCCTTACCCCAGACTCAAAGTAGGTTCATCGAAATTGGTTTATCGGTTTAGGCGTGAAGAGGTAACAGACTTTCGCATTTATAATATTAGTTTGGATTACTTTATCGCACGAGAACCGTACATTTTTACACGATAGAAAGTATCCTATGTCCGAACCCAAAGTATCGCCATACCACAGTGAAATCGGTTCATATGTTTAGGCGTGAAGAGGTAACAGATAGAGTACACTTTAGCATTTACAATATTAGTATGGATTCAGTCTCCATAGCCAATTAATTTTATTTTATTTCATTTTATTAATACTACACTGAAAATCTTTTCTTGATGTTGATTAAAAATAAGTGGGTTAGGTAAGTACCATCAAGGAAATTGATTCCTAGGCAGTTAACAGACCAACGTCATTTGTTGGATCATGTCAATTCAATGTTAATTATTATCTGTCGGTTGAGTTTGACATAACGCGACCAAACAACATAGGCCCATCTGTATAGGAATTGACTTCTCTGATAGTACTTACATATTTTTTTTGCGAGACTAAAATCACTGCTACTAATAGGTACTCATAAAATGTAATACTACTACATACACATCGTTTTATGACTATTGTACATTTAAGACTAGCATTAAGAATGTTTAAGTAAACTGTAGGTGTTCCTAATAAAAACTACATGCTATAAAAGTCCTGTTTATCTTTTATTCAGTGGTTTTATCCATATTATAATAGCTGTGACTTCCGAAGCTAATGAAAAGCCAGGATGTCCTTTTATGTTCCTTTATTTTTCCAACATATTTTTAGAAGTTTATGTTTCTAAGTAGGTACTTGTGTTTGTGACAAACAATTATAACAAGTGCAAACTAAAAAAAAATTGAACTGCTCTAGCGCCAACTTCTTTGATGAGTACATTAATATGTACGATCTTCTTAAACATATTCCTTCCTAATGGAAGGAATCTGTTTAAGAAGATCGTTATAATAATAAACTGAATAGTTACATGCTGCTAATTCATATTCAAAGTAGTTACGAGGAAAGTTACACGTTACTTTTGTTCAATATTTGAAAAGCAGAACTATGAAAGCCTACCTTACGAGTTACACAATGAGGATGTAATGTTTTATCATTGAAAGTGACGGTATAATGAATATAACAAATAAATATATACGAACGGTCGCTACCACAGAATTTATGGGCGTACCAAAACTCATTAAGTCAGATTCATCAAAGAGTCAAATAGGAATATCGTTTTAATAGAAGTGGAATAAAACTATAGTTTTATAACTAAAATTCATGTATTTTGATACTCAATAGGGTAGGATTATATAGCGACGTACAGATTAAGCCACGTATGTTACTAACGTCACTAGATTGGCAGTCTACGACAGAAACGCGTCACCACTTTGAAGATGCCTGCAGGCATATCTGCCATACATAATGACATAATAACATTATGAAGTGACATTGTCTTTTGGGCTATCAAGTGGTTACGCATTTCTGAGAATCGTTTGTAAGACATTGCCACTCTAGTATTTTAGAAACGTATTTTAGAAACTCATTGACACTGATTATGTTTCAGTAGAGTATTCGGGGCAATATAATTCCGAATGCTCTGTCTACTGCGGGGCGCGACAGTAACGAGGCGAGTCGCGAGTGAGCGTTTACACTCAGCCCTCTACAGTCTAAATACTTTCCGCGTTAGGCAGCGGCATGACGAGTGGCGGTGTGACTTTTTACATATTCGCGCTGGGCAGTCCTCTGCTCACTTTCCTACTCGACAGGGCTGAATTAAGGCGCTTTGCAGACGACGGGGCGGGGCGGGCCGGTCAATTTCGCCGCGAGCGATAGCACAAAGGGAATCCTATATTACCAAGTACCAACGCACACGGCGGGCAAAAAGACCGCGCCGCAGGTGCCCGGCGGGTACTGGCGGCGAATGTCCGCGGCTGCCCGCCGTGGATCACACAAACCAGTTTACGTGCAGTAACGTAGACGGCGCGGCGTGTGCTTTGTGTACGCGTCGAAATTGACCGGCCCGCCCCACCCCGTCGCGTCGTCTGCAAAGCGCCTTAGGGCTCACACGGTCAATCGCCCCGCTGTTTGCGTCTCAGTAACGTCAAACATATTTTTTCATACACAGTAAGTGTTTCATACACAGTAGTTTCGTGGTACCTAAAATCTACATGTTCTGGAAATATTTTTTTTAATTTAAAAGTTTAGTTCCTCAAAAATGCTACGGGCCCCGCGCTAGCTGAATACGCCACCGACACTGTATAACCATAGTTTTTAAAAGGTTTAATAATAACATGATAAGTGGTTTGTATTTATAGCCTGACTTCCGTTTCCATCAGTAAAGGACTGGATTATTGACTGTTGTATAAACACATCGTTGAACGAAATGTGGAATACATTTAATGTACTCAGCAACGGATGTATGATTTTCTTGAACCGAAGTATCTTACAAATGTAAACTTAGACAGATAAAATATTATGGCTAAATGCAGAAGCAATTCCACCATCTTGTAAGGTGCCACACACATTTGGCAAACGTGTGTGGCACCTTACAAGATGGCAAAACGGCAATATTTAAACACTAAAAAATAGAGTAAAATACTAAAAAATATATAAATAAATAGTAAATTTACTACAAAATATTTAAACTCTAAAAAATATTTTTTAGTATTTAAATATTTTGTAATAAATTTACTACTTATTTATATATTTTTTAGTGTTTTACTCTATTTTTAGTGTTTAAATATTTAGTAGTAAATTTACTAAAAAAAATTTAAAACAAAAAAAATATTGTTTAAATATTTTGAAGTAAATTTTTGTGTACTAGGTACTAGGTAATTACTATCTTAAACTGAAAAATAACTCAAACATGTAAAATATTTTCGTATGAGAAAATGATTTTGGAATTACGTTTGTATGAGAAATTCCAAGGGTACCCGGCCTCTTAATGTCATCAACCCGCAGGAAAATATATCTTGCGATGCAACAGGTCTTTGAAAGCACAATCTCGTCTGTTGAATTACTGTCGAAACATAATCAAGCTTCTGGGTATGTTTAATATAGTAATGAAAAATGTACTACACTATAAATATTCCCTAAGGCCTAGATTACACACTTCTACAGATTAGAGTGGTGAGACAGTGCCAACGTGTAGCGTAGGTAGTCCCTAACACCTTCATAGTAGAGTGGCGAGACAGTGCTCTCAATCAAATTGTCTGTTTGCACTGTCTCGCCACTCTACTCGGTGGGTGTAGCAAGGTCTTACTAGAAACGCATAATGGCAAGGAGCCATCTCATTTGCCTCAATAAAATTTTCAGTGTTTACTCGAGTTGAGTGTTTACGCGCCGAGCACGCAGCGCGTGTAATGCGTAAAGTGGAAACGCGTAACCACTCAACATTAATACGTGTGAATTATTTTAAATACACTTTGTAAATGTAGTTTTAAATTGAGCATTAAAAATACTTTTTTCCCATTTATTTAAGGTCGCTATTTACCCTTTGTCTAGTCGCGACTACGCGAAGTTGCGCCGGAGTCAAGTCGTCAGACAAATGATAATGCACAAGACTATATTATTATGCAGTTTAGATTACAGACTTGACATCTCTCTTTTCGAATTTCTGTACTTTTACATGTAAGTTTTTGTTACATGCAGGTGATGTAGGTACCACACACTCAAATTATAATATAAAATAATAATGATCTTTACGGATCATACTGTTACGTAGCTTATATTATCCTCTTTGGCCCTTAATACTTAACCGTTGAAGAGACGAAAATGTGTATAGAAATATTATGTACTTGGTATGTGACATAGCATATAGATTTTATTGTGGAATTAGGGCTGTAATCCGCAATCGACTAATTTTTTAATCGAAGCTGCGGGCAATAGCTAGTGTACATACCTACTGTGTACCTAGATAGGCTTTAAAGCACTTTTATCATAATGTAACCTTTGAAAACTTACCATGGTGGTAAGAACTAAGAACACCCACGAACAATAGCAACATCTTAATAATACACTTGAAAATAGTAATGTAATAGTCCATACAGAGGGGAGAATTAATGTTGCAATCTCGCAGATAGCGGGTCAGAGGCCGGGTGCTGGCAACACTGTGGGGAAACAAATATCTCACTAATAAACTATTATGCAATACAATCACCATTTGAAGGTAATATATCATAATACCTAGCTTCCTGAAGCAGCAAGGAGAGCTATAGGTACCGTACTCAGCGAAACATGGCGGTAGCGGTCATTGACTCCCTGTTAAAAACTTGTAATTTTTTATACAAAGCCGCGATTGACAACATCTGACACTTCATTGTCAATCGCGGTTTATATAGAAAATGACAAGTTTTTGACAGGGAGTCAATGACCGCTACCGCCATATTTCGCCGAGTACAGTATAGTAAGTTGTATAGTTCTACAAGTACCTATGCTTGGCGTGATGGAAATTAGTAGGTACTAAAAAGAACTCGTGTCAATGTTCTTCATAATAATTGAAGACATGAGTGGATGAACCGCGTAACTAGCATCTTACAATATTAGAGCAATTATCTAGTAATTACTAGGGGTGGGCCGAAATTCGTTTTACATTCGGTTTAACCGAACTTCGGCAGCTTGAACCGAAATGCAAAAGAAGTACAACCTCTCCTCAGGCGCGCGCGAACGCGACTGTTGGCGACTGAGAGGTGAGACAAATCTGGCGGTGAAGTGCTAATGTGGTTTTTCTTAAATATCTTAAAAAATATAGAGAATATTAAAAATCCGCTAGAAGGAATCCTCGGTGATAGAATTTTATATGATGTGTAAAAATATCAACTCATTTTAATGCATGGTTTTGGCAATATAGGAAAAAAATCGTCAAAGTTAGATGCATCTTTGTGATTTTTTTCTATCGAGAAAATTTTACGATATCGTGTTTTTGCTCAGATTGAATTCTTGGTAATATAATATAGTATCTATGTTTAGAAAATTAAACGATTCAGGGCTTATTATGAAGTGCAAAAATGATTTATAAAATCGACAATTTTGGGTTAGTCTCCTTCTTAATAAAAAAAACAAAAATTTTGACTTTACTCTTTACAAATGACTAGCTGGCTAACGGCCCCCGCGCCCGCGGGGAAGCGCGGAGTGCTGGCGGGGCACACCTAGCAATATTTGCAGCAAGTACGTAAACAAGTCACAACACGAAAAAGCGCGGCGAAATTGAAACGAAGTTCGGCCGAACTTCGGCCGAAATTTTCATTTTTGCCGAATGTTCGGCCGAAGTTCGTATTCGGTTCAAACCACATTCGGCCCATCACTAGTAATGACTCATTTTCCCCCTCATTATTTGAAATTTTGAACAAATCTTGTAACTTGCCTACTTCATCATCTGGCTAATATAATATCAACTTATGCTTTACCCACTCATGCTTTCAATTCCTGTATCAACATTTAGCAGCGTTACATTTCGTATGTAAGCTACGTTATTCGTAGGATGTAAGCTTTATTTTCCTGTTTTCCTGGGAAAACAGGAAAATAAAGCTTGGGTCAGCAAAAAATCACGGCTTTCTAGGGATTTCTTTTCAGATTTTTACATACAAAACAATAATAATTTATTATGACTATCATGTCAACGCTTTGGGAAACCAAGAACCCATATGAGAATTTGAGACCCGACCCGACTCCAAAAAGATAACGATAATACAACTCGCAATCAAAACAGACATGGGAAAATGCAATTAGCATCACTAATTATCCAGAGGTCAAGTTCGTGGAAGTGGTGTGGCTTACTGAAAGACCTCTGTGTGCTTCGGCGAAGTGCACGTTTATGTTATGTACACCGTTACAACTTACAGTGTGGTACAGTAACCCTAATGATATAACATCATTAATCAAATTATTCATCTTATAAACGAGACAATCTTGTAGCATCGAGGAAATTGATTCCTAGGCAGTTGACAGACCCTCGTCATTTGATCGGCTTTAAACAACGAATAACATAACTACAGGAAACGTAACTCCCATACTTCAACCGTTTTAAATTTGGCTCCTTTTCGAACACTAAAATATGACAATTCAGATTCTCGCCAAGGTCGTTTCCCAGGTAACGTATCATAATATTGCGCGCTGAACGACAGCCTGCGCGGTTATTATCAATGTCACAGTTATGAAACAAAGCGGATGGCATTATGCAGTATACACCAAACATATCTACTATCACGAAGAAAGGAGTACATAATTATTATTTTAAAATCAAACATTTTCCTCTGATCCTTAAATCGTCGATAATAATAATATATAATAATTTTGCACAAATCGTGTACGACTCGGACGAATTTAAAACTATCCAGAGCACCTAGACAAGACGTTTCCGGATTACAAAAATGTATGTGCTAAATTATTACAGAACTAGCTGTTGCCCGCGACTTCGTCCGCGTGGACTTCAGTTTATAGCGCGCGGTGTCAACAAAATTGGTGTCAAATTTTAAAGCTTTTTAAAACCCTGGTACCCTTTAAATCAAAATATCTAAAAACAGCTGTGCAGTGCGCACATAATATTTCATTTTTTTATATTATACCTAAAGCTTATTTAGCCTCCCATTACACAACTTTAGCTTTACCTATTTAGCATTGGTAGGTTTAAGGTTTCGTCACTCATCACTGCGTAGATAAAGTACTGAGTACTGACTACTAAGTAGAGTACCTAGTGAGTTATTCATTATATTTTATAGACGTGCATAACAGTCGCAAGAATCAAAAAACGGTACTCAACTTGGTACCACCTCTTATAGAAAGATGCACGAGCAAGCGATATCGCGATGTAGGAGACGCACGGCGCCATCTATTATGATTTTTTGGAACTAACTTAATTTGAACAAATTTACGCATTTTCACCCCCTTACAACCCCTTTTTCCGGTTAAAAAGTAGCCTATGTCCTTTCTCAGGCTTTAGACTATCTGTGTACAAAATTTCATTACAATCGGTTCAGTAGTTTTGGCGTGAAAGCGAGACAGGCAGACAGACAGACAGAGACACTTTCGCATTTAAAATATTAGCAAAGATTATTACAGAATTGAAATAAAAAACTTACGGTACAAATGCAGATTTTCGTAATCTCTTTAATTTTCGGTCATTACTCATACAAAATATATCATGACTAGGGCCCGGAAAAATATGTACTAAAAAATCCAAAATATGTACATAAAATACGGACTAAAAAATCGAAAATATGGAAAAATATGGAGTATTAAATAGAAATATGGAAAAAATATGGAGTATAAAATTCCAAAAATTAAACGTTGTTTTAGTGTTATAGGTAAGAAAAGAGTCACTCGTGACAGTTAACAAAGAGATAGAGGCCAGAAATATGCTATGCTGGCTTTGTCTTTGCATGTTTGGTAGGCCAGAAATATGCTATACTGGCTTTGCCTATGCATAAATGGTTTGTGAATAAACATATGTGACAGTATTAACTGTACAACTTGCATGACATGCTGATCATAATATTGTAACCATGACAGCACGTAACGCACGTCATGCTGCATGATTTGACGTGGGAGAGCCGTACTTCGGCACGAATGGGCCGGCTCGACCGGAGAAATACCACGGGCTCACAGAAAACCGGCGTGAAATAGCGCTTGCGCTGTGCTTCGCCGAGTGATTGAGTTTACTGAAGGCCCAATCCCCTACCATTTCCCTTTCCCTGCCCTTAAAAGGCCGGCAATGCACCTGCAGCTCTTCTGATGCTGCGAGTATCCGTGGGCGACGGAAGTTGCTTTCCATCAGGTGACCCGTTTGCTCGTTTGCCCCCTTATTTCATTTAAAAAAATGATCGTCTTGGGTTCGCTTAATATTGGCTAAATGATCCCTGCACGTCACAACTCACAATTCACGATATTTTTTTACTTCAGTTTTTGTTTAGCCATGTCAGTAACATGACCTTCAGCATAGCTGAAACTTTATTTTCTATTTCTTCAATAATCGTCTTTGAAAACAGAATACCGAAAAAATATAATAAATAATAATATAAAACGCGAGAGGAACGAAATACGCAGCCGCATGGTGGCGGGAACGTATTTTTTTTGTATTTTAGTGAAAATATGGACGATTGTGACATTCTCTTGCAAAATATGGACTTATCTTTGTAAAACCCTAAAATATGGAAAAATATGGAAAATAAAACTTGGGATTTCACAGTCTAAATATGATAATTCGTGTAAAAACACATTCCCTAATCATGACTATTAAAGTGTATGCTACATAAACGAGTAATCTGGCTCGGCATCCAATTCAGTTCGTTTCTTACTAAACTAAGTACGAACGGCATTATAAAAATAAGATACTCCATACTGATGTCAGTCAGACCCCCGGTTATGAATTATGATTAAATTGTTACATCTTGCATAACACTGTCCATGGCGACTTTGTAAAAATTTTGTAATTATATAATTTTTTGATTATTGCATTTTTACAATAACATGTAAACTTAATAAGACAAACACAAAGAGACCAGCTTAATTTTACGCAAATACCCTGGCATCCAACTTAAATAAACCATCTTTTTGGGCATGTTTTTGGGTCGGAAAAATACAAGAACTTTACCTAAGCATAATTTTAAAAAAATCACTTACTGATGAAACTTGAAAGGTTATTCCTGTATTAAAAGTCGTATCTGTATGACTTCTACACCATTTCACAGGGCATTTAGGCATTTTAACAACGAAAATTTTGTAAAAAGCTACGTAAAAAGTAAGTAAACCAAAAGTAAACAAATTGTAAAATGAGTTTGACAATAATTATCATGTCAACCTGGTTGAACGTCACTCGAGTATATATACACGAAAAATGTGTACCGAACACATGCATAAATGTGCATGTATTCGGGTCACATTTTGTAGCCATTTGGTGCACTTTTTTTGACGGAGTTACTCTTCCTGTAGTTTAAAGTTCACTGGCTTTAAAGTATTATGTCAATTCAATGTTAGCTGTGATCGGTCGGATGGGTTTGACGTAACGCGGCCAAATTACTCATTAGCTTTGTCCACATATTTGGGCATTTTTTTGTTCATCAAGGGCATGCGTTATAGCGCAGTCAACAGCGAACGTGAGGCATGCCCGTGGCGCGCGATGAAATCGTAACGCTCGCTATGACACTTTTCTTTCAACGCGGGTGGATTTTGACGCATTCAATTATTGAATATGCCAAACGAAAGTTGAATAAAAAGAAGATGACGAAAATTGAAGATGAAATTGCATAATGTGGACATAGCTATTAGGTCCGTCATCTGCCTAGGAATCAAATTCTTTGATAGTACTTAAGTATGTCAACGCTTTTTTGGGAGATTAAACAATTTAGCTAGTCCCGTCACGCCTACATATTCGCAGCCGAAACCCCAGATTCACAAACAAAGACCAGAATATTGAATACCAGAATGATCCAGGCCTACCCCAGGCTTGAAAAACTCGATTTCAGTGACCATCTTATCACGAAGGTTATAGGAGATAAATTAGTAGGTAGCCCCAACCCATGCGGAATACCCCAGACCCCACTGCATTCGAATCAAACAAAAATTAAAATTTCAACTCTCTAGAGTCTAGCTATTACCGTTCTTGAGTTACAGCCTGGAGACAGACAGACAGTCGGACAGACATCGAAGTCTCAGTAATAGGGTCCCGTTTTTATCCTTTGGGTACGGAACCCTGAAAAGGATTATTATATTGAATACCAGAATGATCCAGGCCTACCCCAGGCTTGAAAAACTCGATCTCAGTGACCATCTTATCACGAAGGCTATAGGAGATAAATTAGTAGGTAGCTCCAACCCATGCGGAATACCCCAGACCCCACTGCATTCGAATCAAACAAAAATTAAAATTTCAACTCTCTAGAGTCTAGCTATTACCGTTCTTGAGTTACAGCCTGGAGACAGACAGACAGTCGGACAGACATCGAAGTCTCAGTAATAGGGTCCCGTTTTTATCCTTTGGGTACGGAACCCTGAAAAGGATTATTATACATGGGATATATTATGGTGCTTACACCAGTAAGCACCATAAAAAGTTGCATTGACATTGGACGCTATAATGATGTAACCTTGGCCTTGAATTATTACCTATTTTTAACAAAAAATTAAAACCGACTTCCGAGGTAAAAACAATAAGTAATAATATGAACTAAAAAGTATTAAATAATTCTTACTCTTTAACAGTGCCTCTTTCAGAATTCGTCTAAATCTCAACTACTTCTGTACATACCTACTATATAGCTTCATTATTTTGAAGTCGGTACCAGCTAATTTAATCTTGAGTTAATCAGTCAATGTCAGAATATATGAAACTTTTGGGACTGGTACCGAAAATTCGTGATATTGAAAATTTTACCCCGAAGGGGGTGAAATAGGGGTTGAAAGTTTGAATGAAAGTCCATCATTTCTTGAGTTAGAAGCATGAAACTTTATTTTTGGGTTAATGATTAAAAATGAATGGATACGTTTTTAAGCATTTTTGGAAATTCTACCCCCAAGGGGGTGAAATTAGGGTTGAAAGTTTGAATGAAAATCCGTTATTTTTCGAGTTAGAAACATGAAATTTTATGTTTGGGCTACGGATTAAAAATAATTGGACACGTATTTACGCGTTTTTGAAAATTTCACCCCCAAGGGGGTGAAATAGGGGTTAAAAGTTTAAGTGAAGGTCCGTCATTTCTTAAGTTAGAAACAGGAAAGTTTATTTTTGGACTGCCGATTAAAAATGAATGTAAAGGTATTTAAGCGTTTTTTGGATATTCTACCCCCTAGGGGGTTAAATTGGGGTTGAAAGTATGAATGAAAGACCGTCATTTCTTGAGTTAGAAACATGAAAGTTTATCGACGTTTGCGTTTGACGTTTGCTTAAATAGGGTCCCGTTGTTACCCTTTGTATAAGGAACCACAAAAAGGGGAAAACTATCCATCTTTGTTATTATACTATGTTAACGCGGACGAAATCGCAGGCAACAGCTAGTATGCTATATTTTATCACGCTTAGACTAATAGGAGCGATGAAATTGAGGAAAATGTGGGAAAAAACTGGGGAAATTACATGAAATTGCTTATCTTAGGAACTACTGGAGCAATTTTTATGTTATTTGGCAAATATGAAGAATAGACCACGTGAAAGGACATAGGCTATTTTTTGCGGAAAAATTTACGGTTGTGTGAAATTCCTAAATTACGCGGGCGAAGCCGCGCGGAACAGAGCTAGTAACTATATATTTTGTCCCAATCAAGAAGTTTCCTAGATCAAATTACCAACTTGGTAACCACAACATCAAGTTTAAATCATTTACTTTGTAACAACATTAATACAATTTTCAAAATCACTCGACAAACTCGAGTCTCGATCGAAAAGACTACGAAAAGTGCCAATAATAGGGTCGTAACTCATAACGATGCATCGTGTGATGGTACTGATAATTATGATGATGATGATGATGATGAATGTAATTTGCATAGTAGCATATGCTTTCAGTTCTTAAAACATCGCCGAAAGTCCGGAACTTGTATCTATAAGGAATCCGGAGTTCTCTTAGTATCTTCGCAACCATAGCATACCTTGGTGTAAAATCTTACTTTTTGGTAGCATATGCCTAGGATCCTTCACGTGAAACCAAAATCACTATATGTTTCCATATAAATTTTGAGGAGTTCCCTCGATTACTCATAGATCCCATCATCAGGTCACCACTTTTGTGAACATGGTACCAAATTGGAGTTGAACCCTATACAACAAAAGAAAAAAATTGAAAATTGGTTCACAAACGGCGGAGTAATCGTT
Organism: Polyommatus icarus; assembly: GCA_937595015.1. Taxonomy (NCBI): domain Eukaryota; kingdom Metazoa; phylum Arthropoda; class Insecta; order Lepidoptera; family Lycaenidae; genus Polyommatus; species Polyommatus icarus. The sequence goes on from OW569339.1 coordinate 10,363,624, forward strand.
GAACATACGCAAATAAAAATAAAAATATATCCACAGCTGAACATAATATAACCTCCTCCTTTTTTTGGAAGTCGGTTAAAAACCTTGAGGATCTTCAAGTAATTTCGTTAATATCGTCAGTCATCATTGTTGAAAACAATTTAACATAAACGGGCACAAAATATCTTCCAAGCTCTTTACTAATTATTATGAAAGTATTTAGGACGAGACATTTCAGTTATTCGCCCGTACAAGTAATTTTATAATAACAATTTTCTTAATGTCAAAGGCATTTTATAATTACCCTGTTCGTAAGAGAGGCTTATGTAACTCTAAAGTGACGATTGCACTAAGTTATGTAGCATCAAATTAGTTATCCAACTTTTTACCCTTAATTTAAACAGCATAAACACACAAATACAGAAATAAAAAAAAAGTTTAATGCTGCAAACTAACCTAAATTTTCTATTATGTATGGCTATGGATGTATTTTGGGTAAGCTCTATAATCACAGATTATAAATTTTAGTTAAATCATCATTATTAAGTACTAGATGACGCCCGAAACTCTGTTTCGTTAAAATGCGTTTTTAAATTTTTCAGGGATAAAATTATCCTTTGCCCTTTCCCGGGAAGCGGTTCAAAGGGGCTTCGGCGTAAAGAGGTAGCAAACAGACAAACACACTATTGAAATTGTAATATTGGTAGTTGGTACTGAGTACTGTTATATTTATATGGACGTGATTTATTAATCTGTGATTAAAAGCCTTAAGTCTGACTGCTGAAACTGTTACCAACGATTCGTTGGCTTAAAAATCTTATTTGGGGACGAGTCAAATATAAAGCACTTTGTTAAATATAAAGCACTTTAGATATAATTTTTCAACGTTCACGATATATTTCCCACTGTGATAAGCTCGACCGTTTAATTCACTATGTCGATCTTAATATAAAAGTGACATAGTTACTAGCATATGGTTCAGAAGGGCATGGTTTATATCCAGTTAAATGTAACTAAAACCAAGGTCGACGAACGATTTTATTTGTATGTAATATATTTGTATATCATGTCCTTACTCAGTGAACTCTGGACCACGGCCGTTGGAGATTAATAAAATGAGTTCATATCAAATCCCACTATCATGAGGCCTCTACACGTTGGCCCATGATGGACAAATACTTGTGAAACCTCCGTAATCCAGTGGTTTAGGCGCAGCGCAGACGACAGACTATCCGTGACGCACTTTTTGTGTGTGGGAAATAGAACCAATGCAATTATATTATGTAGTAAGGCACACGACGCGCAAAAAGTCCGCATATAATTGCACAGGTTCTATTTCCACAGACAAAAAGTGCGTCACGGATAGTCTGTCGTCTGCGCTGCGCCTTAGAGAGCTTGACTCATAGGACGCGGGTTCGATTCCCGCGTTGGAAACATGTTATTTCCGACAGGACAGTAAAGGCTGGATCATCTGATTGTCTAACAAGTAAGATGGGTATGTTATAAGTCGGTCCTGCGCCTGATCTCTCGCCAATCGTCAGTCATATCAGTCTTCCATCCCACTAGGTTATGAGAGTAAAGCAATAGACACGTGCTCTTGTTTACTGCTCGTATACTTGGGCACTATAAAATGACTCCTGCGTAACTGCAGGCCTGGCCTCAGTGAAATTGGCCACCGTTACCGAAATGATTGTGGGAGGTATACGTGTGGAGGGGCATGTTGGTCTATGATTGTCCTCGATCATCACCGAGGCGACGATTAACCATGCCATGGATATTGGATAAAGCTCATCACGACTATGCAATATGGCGCGGTAACGACAGGGAAATGAATTAATTTTATAAAAATAAATTACTTATTTTTTCGCAATATTTTCCCACCTTACCAACTACCAAGTACTAAAGTTTAGGAACTCTTTGTGGACGAATCCAATTCGCGCCTGGCCGTTTTGTTATATTTATAACTGAAATGATTCACGTTTTGATAGAACTTTTATCGATGGACCTTCTTTGGTATGTCCTTCCGACTTCCGTTGTGTATAATGTGTTGAATAAAGAGTACCTAACCCCCATCGTACAGTCAGAAACAAACACGTTAGCGAGGTTATTAAAATAAATAATAATGCATACAAATCTTGGAAAATAAAATTGATAAGGCCCCTCTTGACTAACAGAAACGTGAATATTGAACTTAGATTATTTAGACAAATTGCATCAATAATTTCATCATAAAAGTAAAAAAATTACATGACGATAATCGTAAACGAATAGTTATTGCAATTTTGTCAAATCGCTTAATTTCTAACTTAGCTGTTAAAATTATTACTGAGTTTACTTTGTACCCAGTTCCTGAAATAATTGATGTCTTGTCTTATAATGGCGCCGTACAAAAATCTCGCGGCAAGTCCAAAGTGATTTGTTCAACGTCTTCCATATTTCACTTGTAATTAAAAATGATGTCATATAGCAACAATTGATTGCTATATCACTCGTAGAACCCTTTTGTTTGTAATCCGTTCCATCATAAGGCGCCTAAAAATAACCAACCTGTCATCGCCAGGCTCTGGAAGTCCTTCGTATGATATCATGGCTGTCATGAACACTGTAACCGTAGACCACGCAAAACATTAAGATCGGTCGGCAAATATGGAAAGGGGAGGTTTTATTGACGAGGCGAGGAGTGTGCGTGCGTCTATTGGTGACACGGCAACACGTTATTGGTAGCTATTGTTCCTTATTGAACCTATGCACTAAGCCTGCATATCTTAAAATTGCTCGCAACATAAGTATGATTTATTTTGTTCAATTTATGCCGAACGACCAGCAAGTACTTAATAAACTAATCTACTTATTATTTAAACTATACTGACCGCTTCGAGAATATTAAAAGGCTTCTAGATTAAAATTTATAGCTTGGGAACTGTTTAAAATGAGTCAGCTTCCTACGAGTCCGTTGCCAACGACTAAAGTGGTACAACTAGACACCCACTGTTGGACGCGATTGTACCGCGAAGATATCTCGATACGTCAATCATCCATTGTCGTTAATTATGTGACTGACATTCAAACATGTAGATCCGATCAATGTGTAAACGCCTTAAGGCGTGCATATACTTTCGGTTGTAGGACAGCTTAGAAACTTATGAGCAAAAGATAATAATATGTATTTCCGTTTATTATATGAACTTTATCTATGAAATCTTCTGTTTTATAGCTAACTAGATGTTGCCTGCAACTTCTCTTAGATATGTCCTTTTGTGGGGACTCAAAATGTCTCTATACCAAAAAAGCTCCGAGAAAAGCTCGATCTTCACAGTTCCTGAAACTTTAAAGACACTGCAATGTTTCCCATTACCTGAGTGAAGATCTCTTAGGCAATATTGCAGTACGAATACACTTTCAACAAAATAATTGCCACAGAATAAGTGCTCAACACTCAAAGGACTAGCGCCCTTGTCTTACCGAATCTACACAAAACTGAATACGCATACTTAAGCAAGTACAGGCTGGATTGGAACAAAATGTATAAATAGGTAATTGTAAAGTAATCGAGCGTGTAATACGCTGGGCGTGGGCTGGGAGCAGGAGCTTCATACTCCGATGAACCGCTCATATCACATTGTGCGCGTAGGGTTGACAACTTATATTAATGAACCAAAATTGTTTGGTTGATATTGATTAACCCATCAAGCCCCAAGGGCCAAGCGGCTGCCGGCTGCCGCATAACAATTGAAAATCTATTTATTGTGTCTGCGATTCCCACGATTGTCGTTGTACGAATTTGACTACAAATATAATATAATATGTAATTATAAGCATTTGCGGTATCTTTGTATTTAATTAGGATTTCTTAAAGTCAAACCGCAAGTTTGGATAGTATATTTTGATTTTGTAGTGTATTTTTGAAGAAACTAACATTTTGAAAACCTCCATAATTTTAATTCACAAACATTATATTTATCACTTTATTTTATGAAAGATAAAATAAATGACATAAAATACCTGACTGCAATACTATTTAATAATTTTAAAATTAGTATATTTGAAAACAACAATTACATAATATTATTATGTAAATGGTTATTACTTATGTATCAGCCCTAGTTAGTCTGTATGGAAAACCGACCATGTTTACACAGGGGCTATCAGAGAAGGAACAACCACAGTAAAGGAACGATCATTGACAGTCGGACATTATATAACAGCTTATCATTATAATTCATACATCCATATTATAAGAATTTCTAATAATTTGTGAGTACCTGTTGTACTATCAGAGAAGTTGATTCTTAGGCAGATGGGGCATTAACCCTCAATTCACTAGGTGAAATTTACTAACGTAATTACCTTCTATGAGTCCCTGGGACTCACATATTTTAAATGTATGTTTTTTTATGAAATGAAACAAATTTCATCAACATTTTGTTTAACAATCTTCTTAAGTACTTAGTAAATTATAAGAATAAATAACAAAACCAACCAAACTTCTGAGATCCTCTTGAAAATTAAAGAAAATGCACTTGTCGGTCTTTTAAAACCATTATATTTTTAGGGTTTCTCTAAACTAACAAATGTTTTAAAAATTTAAAAGAACTTAACGTTTTTAAATCAATAAAGGTACACAAAATAAAATAAAATAAACATGAATGTATGCTTCCATACAAAGAAAAAAAAACGTGCAGTGGGTTTCTACCACTATCTAAAAGCTACGTCGGTATATCTTTTTTAAACAAGTAAAACATATCGGCTTCGGACATTTTGTGCACAGATGAGCAGTTTTTGTTCTCTTTTTGTAGTGGCATAAATAGTAATACTTTCCCTCCTAGCTAACTTGTTTCAGGGTGGCTCACATCTTCCGGAATGTCATTTTTGCGTCCAAATCATCTTGAAGCAAGGCTTCCAGAATGGAAACTGCTCCGCGTTCTCTTAGATTGATAAAGTCATGTTTTTTTGAGCCATCTACAATTGTACAACAGAAAAATAAAGCGTACATAATTTAAATTCAAATAACGGTGACAAATCAACATTTAAAAACTTTAATATATAAAAATAATCATAACGTAATTGACTAGTATGAGTCCCTGGGACTCACTCGGCGTAATAACTCACCAAATATGGTATGTACGCACTCATCCTCTCGGTACCATGTCACCAACGTCACTACATGAAGGTACTGAGACGTGGAGGAAACTAGCTGCTAAGACTTTTGAATTATGGCTGTTTAAAATTTTGATGTGAATCCCTGGGACTCAGGAAGTGAATTAAGGGTTAAGTAATTTGGTCGCGCATTAGCTATGTCCACACTGTTTACTTTCATCTTCAATTTTCGTCATCTTCTTTCATTCAACTTTCGAATTGGCGCATTCAATAATTGAATGCGCGGGCATGCCTCACGTGCGCTGTTGACTGCGCTATGATGCATGCCCTTAATTAACAAAAAAGGCACAGTGTGGACATAGCTATTGGATCGACACAGCTATCTAACATTGAATTGACATTTAAAGCCGACCACTGCCTAGGAATCAATTTCCTCGATCGTACAATGATTCTGCTAGAGCAGTCATTCTCGAAGTGTGGTCCGCGACCCCTGGGGCTCCGCAAAGCCTTCGTAGGGGCTGGCTGAGAATCTCGTAGAGCCTCTACAGTCTACAACGTGGCGAGAAAAAACTTAATGAGGAAAATACACATTTGCAATTTCCAAATTAGTTTTTATGCATTTAAAATAATGCACAGAACATTTTCTTTGGGTTCCGAAAATATTGCTTTTTTAAAAAGGTTTCGCCAGCAAATAAGTTTGAGAGCCGCTGTGCTAGAGTCATCACTTGAGCCTATGTATGGTGTTTGGAAAGTACCTTCGTAGTATTATGTTATTCGTTTTTCTAGCTAAATCACGTTAGAAATTCGTGTACTTAATAAAACACAATATTTTTGCATTAGGTATTTCCACGAAACTGTTTTAATTATGACCACTGTAAATTGATAGGTACTTACTTATAAGACAGTATTCTGTTTTATTAAAAATTAATTTCTTCATGAAACATAAATTTTGCTTGAAACAAAATTTGAAATCTGCTTAGATAAAATATATTGATATTAAAGATATTTCAATTCGTAATATTTAGATGCATTCTGGTGCAGTCTTGATTGTTAATTAAAATACAAGAGTAAAACAATTAATCACTTTAATTGCACGTTGAAAAACTTTACGACTTTATTTTTAACCGACTTCCAAAAAGGAGGAGGTTATACGTTCGTCTGTTTATATATTTTTTTTTTGTATGTTCAACCATAACTACGCCGTTTATGGACCGATTTTCATGATTCTTTTGTTGTTATACAGGGTTGAATCCGAGGTTGGTACCATATTCAAAAAAGTGGTGATTTGATGATGGGATCTATGAGGAATCGAGGGGGCTCTTGAAATTTATATGGGAACATTATGGTGTAGGGTGTCCCTTATATGACAAAAAAAAATTTTTCGAATTTCAAAATGCATACCATACCCTGTATATTTTTTACTAATGTTTTAAGATGCTCAAATATAAAATTTTGTCTTCCTAGCACAATTGCAACCCGTGCCGACCGAGCCTCAAAAATTTGGAAAAAGCTACTACTGGTCGGTCCAGTTAAATCACTAGATCTGCAAAAAATTCAAGTGAAAATGAAACAATTAAATAAGATCAGCATTAATCTTTATAAATTTTTAACAATAAGACAGGGCAACATCTTTTTAGATTAGTATTTTTAAAGCCGGCTGTACACTCTCGCCGAGACACAGCGAGGTGGCCCGAGTACGAGAGTGTAAATGGGTGCGCTCGCCTCGTCTCGCCTGTCTCGGACCCTCTCGGTCCGTTGTTGGAATTTTGCGCCCGAGACAAAGGATCTCGCGAGGAAAACGAGCGCACTACTGTACACTCTCGCGTCTTTCAGAACTAGTCCCGCCGTTGGACAGCGTAGAACAGAAAAATGACATTATTAAACGACATTATCAGTCATTATCTGTGAGAAATAAAATTAAATATGATTATAAATCTTTGGATTACAATGATATCATTCGATGCATGGTGAACGGTCAATGGTCGTTTTCGTCCATCTTGTCTGAGTTCTTAACTGCGATTGAACTAAGCGAGAATGTACATGATGGCACTCGGGCAAGAGGCTCTCGTACGAGACTCTCGCTCGAGAGCTCTCGGCGAGAGTGTACAGCGGGCATAACAGTCAGGATACACTTTTCTCGGAGTCGGAGGAAGAATTGTCTCATTTGTTAAAATTTGCGATTCTGTTCCCGTTGAAGTTGACAATCATCAACATCTTAGTTTGGTTACCAACATTCATCATCAAACAGTGATATAATTACTGTCTCTTCACATAAATACCATAAATTATGGCAAAACTTTCTTATAGAGGCTTTAAAAATAGTTAAATCAATTTTTTAGTACTTTTTTCTTCCTCAAGAAGCACAAAACTTAGTAATTATGCTTTAGCTACCACAGTGCGTTCGAAACGTAAGCAAAAATCTTGTAGAGCTCTTTTGTCCTTCGCAGTTATTGTGAATAGTAACAATAGTAAACAAATTTTAAACGATAATTTGCTTTTTCTGCCATTCTCTCCAAATATCATATAAATCAATAAATTTCTTCACGCAGTTAAAAGTTAATAAGCCCACATGTTTGCTCACTAAATAATATTACACTAAAATTATCAAAAAACACGTGTAAAATAAAAAATAAAAACATTTATTTACAAATCACATAACGCAGTACTAACTCCTACGTAACTTGTATAAAGAAGTTAAATCTCAAGTCGGCACGGGTTAAAATTTAGGAATCAAATTTATATTTTTTTCTAGACAATATAGGGTCATTACGAAACTTTTGAGACGGTATGCGTAAAAATATATCGAACTTGAAATTTAAGGGACACCTAATATCGACACCGGAAATATCACTTAATGTAAGGGACAAAACACGACTTTTCAGGAGAGCGAAAAAACAATTTTTTTTTTACAAATTCGTCTGTAACTTTTTATCATTTAGTCCGATCTTAAAGGTGTTTATGGCAAAGTTTCTTAGAATTTTGCCGGCTATATAACTATAAAAAAATTATTTTCGTAAATTTACGCGTTTAGAAAATAGCATGTCCCTTACATTAAAAATTTTTGCTTATTTGTCCCTTACAGCACTGAATTTTTCAATGTCAACTATGCCATATTAAAGTAAGCACCAAGTTTAATATGAAACTGCAACACAAATCTACTGTAAAGGACATAAAAAACTATGCTTTGGAGGAAGTTTGATGTAATATATTAAAATCTAACACAATAAGCCCACCACGACTGGTTGGTCTACCACATAAGAGATATGATTTTCAGCAAAATAAGGGAACTTCGGCAGTCTGAAACATTTCCCTTGGCACCGGGACTGTTCCCATCTACACCCAGAGCCCCTTTAGCCAAGGTGGAACTTTGCAAAACCACGTCTCTGCTCTGTTGTCTTACCGAAATCTGTATCCTGAGCCGAATGGAAGATGGATCTTCCTACCTGTTCCGCGCTGCGGCCTCTTTCTGTGAACCTGAACTAGTGATCGCACAACACAAGTCTAAATGTTGGTTCTTGACCTGGCATTAAGCTTCTCATTTCACCTTATCAGGAGCTACTGCTCTCTTTTATCGCAACTGTCAGAGCTGCTTCGCCAGTGCCCAGTCATGACCTTCCCCTTCTATGACATTCCTTTTTATGGTGTTACGCCAGCTATTTCTATTATCGGCCATTCGAAGAGCGTCGTAGACAGTCAGTCAACTCAAGTTTGGTACGGATTTGATCAGACCAACGAATGAGACAGCGGCTCCGCGGTCTTTTTCTGCTCAATCTTGCCAATTAGCATGAGTTTTCCATACCATGGTTTCAAGGTTTTCTCCTTTTTGTCATGGTAATGTATCTGAAATATTCTAAGATGCGTTATTAGACAGATGGTAGAGAGCCTTGTTTTTATGTTTAGTTTAGCCAGCCTGGATGAGTTGGTTCTGTAAGCAGTTTATGGAATTCAGAGCATTTTCCTCCAGCACCCTTGACGGCGTTGATACGTCTGCGGTCTGCAGACTTCAGAGTCCATGTCTCGTATCCTTATAGACAGATGAAGAATATGAGCATGTGCGCAAATTTCCTCCTGGTTTTTAACAAAATCTTCCTGTCAAGCCAGATTTTATGCATTTGAGACATGGCGCTCTCAGTTATCCCAATTCTTCTATGTATATTTGGTTAATAGGAGCCGTTGTTCGTAAAGATCAAAGACAAATTTGCTAACCATTTCCAATTTTAGCGCGCCAGTCAAAGGCAGAGTGTTGCTTCTGTCTATGACCATGTTTTTAGTTTTCCCTTTATTAATTGAGCAGCCCAAGTTATTGATAATTTGCTTCATTCTCTAAAACAGTTCTTGCGTCTCGATTTCATTTGCAGCCAGGAGAGTATACCTAAAGGCCAAAGGTTTAGCTAAAACATTAAAACTTTATAGAAAACTTTAAACTTTTACGGATAATACTTTTTGAGTAGGTGCCAAAAAATTTATCTTCTTACTTGAAAAATGATAAGTATTTAAGATTAAGGTAAGGGACAAATTTTAGTGAAGCTATGACAGGTATTATGTATCAATTCTTAACGTAAAGGACATGCTAAGAGAATTGTACTAAGCTATAGGTTAACGTAAGGGACTGAATTTTATTTTAAAAGCATTTACGTTATTTTTTTTAACACGTGAAAATATTTACGTCCGTTAAATCAATTTTTTTAGGAAAAATCCTGTCTTGACTTTAAAAAATGTGTACTGTAAGGGACATTTTTTTAACGATAGAAGGATTTCAAGTATGCCAAATGATAGAGCTCGAAATTCTGAATCCAATGATATATATAACTCATTTTCGCCAAAATGTCCCTTACGTTAAGTGATATTTCCAGTGTCGATATGGTGATTTCGATTTTTTCTGAAGTATTTCAGGTATATACTACCAAAAAGTAAGATTTTGCACCAGGATATACCCTGGTTCTGAAGGTACCCAACAGAACTTTTAGATACAAGTTTGAGGATTTTGGCTTTATTTAAACTACTCCAAGCAAATCCTACATTATTTGTGCTGAACATAGGCTAAATTTTATTTTGGAAAAAATAGGGTTTCGTAAGATATTTGAGTTTTTCGGACGCCAGGTGAAAAAATCAACCAGAAATGTTACTTATTTTGCGTACGCTGCCGAAACTATAAAAGATAGAACCATAAAATGTTCTGAGTATTGTAGATCTTATAAATATCTATAAAAAAGTCCGCGACATACCATACTTATCTATGTCGAGTGAGGCACAATAACCATTTTTTTATTTAAAAATCTCGAATTTTTTTGGACAACATTTAAACGCATTTATTTTACTCATGCCATTAATCCTTACCAAAATAATTATTTCATCACCAAGTACAGTTTATGTAGATAAAATTTGGTCTTTGAATGATTAAAATTGGACGTTTGGTTTTGAAATTATGGCGAAATTAAAATATTACGATAGTGGGCGTCACCAAGCGGGATGCGCTAAGACAATCTGTGCAGTGTGCACTGTACACCCTTCGGATAATGACTGCGTCCGCGTCGTCGATGTCAGTGTCGGAGTCTGTGAATTGACCTGGGAATCATTTTGCTGACCGAGTCTTTCCTGGGTAGGCTTTTTGGAGCCGTAACCGACATCCACGCGGGCAGAGCCGCAGGCGACCGCTAGTAATATGTACAACTCGACAACAACCTATAATATTATAGCCTTGTCGTCTAATATTATGTAACTAAAAAGGGTAAAATAATTATTTTTTAACAAAAAATTAGGAATGAAGGAATAAGAATTATTTGATTCTTTTTAGATTAAGAATAAGTAAGTATTACTTTTGTTTTTACCTTGGAAGTCGGTTTTAATTTTTTGTTAAAAAATAATTGTTAATATTTTTAAAGTTTAAGTAAATATAAAAATATTATATTATATTTTGTATAATATTAATTTAAGCTTCTAACCACCTGCACCTGTAGCACGTTAGGTTGAAATTAATTATCATCGTCTCGAAAAATGTCCGATTCCCATGCAGAATACAAATTACAATGCAACGAACTTGCGGAGAAAGTAATTTTTTTTTACCAAGGTTTAATTTTAGAAAAGATACTATACACACCATATATGATGAAATAACGTGATGAAGCAAATAAATTGCACGCTGAACTAAATTTTGTAACATAAATATAGCGCTTGCAATCTACGAGTGCGCGTCGCCTTTATTTGTAGTTGGAAATGTGAATAGACATTTTCGTTAGTGTGCGTACCCGACGGAGCAGTCAGTAGGTAGCGAGCGAGCCATGTACGCGTGTATAGATAATATGGTCACTCACACAACTAAGGGCGACGCGCACTCGTAGATTGCAAGAACTATACAATGAAATGATGATTTTTTCGCCTCTTTCCAGACAATTACGTTTGTAAGTTGTTTGTAAGGACACGCTTTTTACACTTAATAAGGACTTATTATTATCACCCTGATACGTCGACTCTAATGGCCCGAAAATTATAAATTCTGATATTATTTCATTCATTTTGGTGTCGGCGCCGACCGTCAGCGAGTGGTTAGCGTGAGATCAACCTTACTTGCTACTATTAGTAGATTTTTATATGTACCTGTATAGAACACGTAGGTGAGTGTAGAGAATGTGTCATCACTCATCAGTCATTCATCAGTTCTATAATTATCTCGGAGGTGTGTGAACGGCCGCGCAGGTGAAGGTCGCCAGTGCCCTACTGTCATAGTGCACTGTGATTTTGTATCGTGAGACAGCAACGTGACAGGCAAAAATTGTATAGACTAGTGTATTGTAGTTACATAACGCGTCACCATGTTTCTTAGCTTATCTCAAATTCTAAATTCAAATATTTTTAAATTCTGAATCGATCGAATGCAAGTTGTCTGAGACTCTGGGAACACAATTAAAGTTACCTATACCTACTAATATATTATATTCTGTACCAATCTACAATGCGACTGTACTGTACCAATGACTAATTAGTGCACCATCAGAAGATAATATTATAAAACTAAGATAGCGTTTGAAGTTCTGTCTCGTGTCTTGAATAGGAATCTAGGTTTTGATCCTATATTAATCTAGAATTTAACAATGAGCGATTAGCGCTGTGTAAGTAATCCATACGCAAGTGGCTCCGCTCAATTTCAATATTCAAATCATCTGAAATCGAATTTGAACTTAAATCTTTTCTATTCCAAATTCAAAATAGTTGCGTGACGTCATAGGGATAAATTCGGACGAATCCCGCGTCACGAATAATGGAGTACATACAATTAATCCTATAAGGACAGCCGAGGCCGTTGCGCAAAAGGAATTGAACTTGTCCTAATACGGCTTAGAGACAGAAAAAACTTGGTACTGCGACCCGGTCACGGCGAAACATTAAAACGCCATTAATATGTTGCCAAGTTACAACATTATCTTTAGGTGTTGTAAAAAGCGTCTCAACCATAATATAAACGATGAAAAACATCTTGAAATAGGGGCTTAATCCTAGGATAAAATAGGGCTTAGTGAGTAGGACTGGAAATACCACTTACTTAAGATTTGTCTAACTTAACCGCGAATTCTACAAGTTACTAAAATAATACGATACATGTACCTACAGCGAAGTGACATAGACGAATTAATAGGTTCTTTTTTATTACCATCTATTAGATTGTTTTCAATTTCAATTTGTTTGACTGACAATTCAATGAGAGGCTATGATACGCTGCGAGTTGTAAGATCTTGATAAATTTTAGCATTCTCATTTTGTTGTACGATGGAAAATCCAAACGCCATATAAAATACAAATAAAAGAAGAACATTTTTACTCGACAACCTTTTTGATGCTGAAGGTCGAAATTTTTTACTGCGTGGCAGACAGTTTACCGAAAATAAAAGATTATACGGGTAGCGAGAACCATTAACCACAATAGACATATCATTCTGTTTACTTTGCATTAACCATCCATTAACATAATCTACAATCTTCATTAAAAAATATACACAGAGACAATGATGTTTTACATTGTGTTTTACTAATATAATTTATCATTGCACAAATATATAAATTGATACCACAATAAACATGGGCTTTCCTGTGAAGGTTTTTAAAGGTAAAAAATAAGGTAATTTTGTAAATTGTAAGTGATGACTGATGAGTCGCCATTTATTAACCGACTTCCAAAAAACGAGGAGGTTATATGTTCGGCTGTGGATATTTTTTTTTTTTTTTTTTTTTTTTTTTTTTTATTTTTGTATGTTCAACGATTACTCCGCCGATTGTGAACCGATTTTCGAAATTTTTATTTTGTTGTATTAGGTTTCACTCCAATTTGGTCCCATTTTCACAAAGGTGGTGACCTGATGATGGGATCCATGAGTAATCGAGGGAACTCCTCGAAATTTATATGGAAACATATGGTGATTTTGGTTTTATGTGAAGTGTACTAAGAATACGCTACCAAAAAGTCAAATATTGGGTCAAGGTATACCATGGTTTCGATGATGCTGAGAGAACTCCTGATTCCTTATAGATACACGTTTGGGAGTTTCGGCGTTGTTTTAAGAACAGAAAGCATAAACTACTATGCAATTCATATTCATCATCATAATCATCATCATCATCATCATCGTCATCATCATCATTACCACGTCGTGTTAAGGCCACGAATGTCTCATGGCACAGAATAGATAATAGTACAAGGCATAGGTATGGATATACTAATAATAATAATGATGTACTGTATAACAATTAACAACACCTGTTTGTTTTTAATACACGGCGGTCGGCGTCGGTCGCCGCCCAGCGCCGCCGCGCGAAGACAGAATATCGAATACTTTACTAACTACTTTATAATATACAGATCGAATACTTTACTACTTTATAAAATTTTAATAGACAAATAGAATTAAAATAAAGTTATTTTAAAAAGAGCATTTAAACAAAACAAAGTCATTAAGTGTCTTTTTAATTAGTTATACTTATTAATCGATAGATGGTGCACTAAGTACCTATCGATTTGAATTCTTGATAACAAGAACAGCTGTCAATAATTATGATAATATTAAATATTATGCTACGCTACATCCTATGCAAGTTTGTACAATTTTTTATCTGATAGATCCTTCGATCGTGGAAAAACGAGACACAATAGCCTTTCTATTGTTATCGCAATCGCCGGTGACCGCTTCGGGCTTGAAATATTAAAATTGTTAAATTACTTAGCACAATATGTTCACTTCACTGATAATATTATATTATTTTGTGAGTGTGAGTTGTGACTCTTAACAAATTGTAATAAGATACGTAAAATATACGCGAAGATTTATCTACTAGTGTAACTAAAAAGAGTGAAATTATTATTATTTTTAACAAAAAATTAAAACCGACTTCCAAGGTAAAAACAATAATAACATTAATGTGAACTAAAAAGTATTAAATAATTTTTACTATCTAATAGTGCCTTTTTCCGAATTCGGCTAAACCTCAACTATTTCTGTACTCAATCTTCATAGTTTTGAAGTCGGTGCCAGTTTCAAAAATTTTAAATATACTGTCAGAAGACTGAAGATTCAGCTATCTGGTACCGACTTCAAAATAATGAAGATTGAGTACAGAAATAGTTGAGGTTTAGCCGAATTCGGAAAAAGGCACTATTAGATAGTAAAAATTATTTAATACTTTTTAGTTCACATTAATGTTATTATTGTTTTTACCTTGGAAGTCGGTTTTAATTTTTTGTTAAAAATAATAATAACATATTTTTATTTTGCTTGTTTAAAAAAACTAAGTATTTTAAAGAATACGTATACTACTCTACAATTTACTCTACAATCTTATAGTACCTACGTAGGTACTAAACATATAAGATTGTATAGCATTTCACTTTTATCCGAAAACCTCTACATATAACACGAAGTTTCTTGTTCACAGGATTTTTAAATTAAGGGAGGAGACCTAATGCCAGACACTGAACTAATAGATGACACTTACGAAAAAAATACCATAAGAATAAGAATTACTCTACTTATTTCTCAACACTGTAAGTTTTATAAGCTTCTCAAGCTATCTGTTGATGTGACAAAATATATTAGGGACGCCTTCGGGAACAAAATTTTAAAATGAGATCAGTTTTCGTAAATAATGTGACTGCGTCGACACGCACTCGGCAATTTCTTAGCAAATAGGTTAAGGACGGCGAAATTTTGCACGTAAGTTTTGATTTTTTGTGAATTCTATTGATATTGATTGGTCATGTTTTAAACACTTATTAATGTTTATTTATGATTTTTTTCCATTTTCCCTAACAATATAAAGGGTGTCTACTATTAGTTCTTGAAAATGTAAAAAACTTAATAGATGACACGGATCTTATCTTTTAGTTTTGCAATACATATACTAAAGTTATTTTGTAGTTTATCCTACTGTAAATATCATCACTAGTCTCTGAAAATATAATTCTATTAACAAACTAACAACTTAGAACTACTGTACCGAAAAATCGACATGGTGTCTAATATTAGACCTTGTACTGGTCTAAAAATCGATTGCTTTAGTTTTTTAGCAGTAAAAAGAAGAAAAAGGACAGCTGAGAAAAGAAAGAAGAAAAAAGAAGAGGCAAGAGAAGCATGGAGACTAAAGACTGAAAATAAATTTGCTAGGAAAAAAATATGAAAAATAAAAATAAAAGGAAATATAGTCTCAGCATGGAAGAAGAATGGATAGAATCTGGAGACAACGTGGATAATATTTCTGATGCATGTAGTTATTATGATTAAATAAATGAACTCTTTTGAAAAACGGCAAATAAAGACCTAATAATATGAAAAATGTAATTTAATGTTCTATGTCAACTATTAGTTCATATTGGTGTCTACTAGTGATGTTCGTTTTTTGTGATGTCATCTATTAGTTCTTTTGACTAAGTTTACAAAATGACCAATAATATTTTATGTTATTGTTTTGTCAGAGAATAATTATAATAGTTTTATTTTGTAAGAGTTACTGAAGATATGGAAGAAGTTATCAATCCAATAGATTCATAAATATATATTTTATAACATTCAAATGTTTCATGTTTCCTTAAAGTGTCTGCCATTAGGTCTCTTCCCTTAGTACGAAATTTCCGAGTGGGTAACTTACATTGCATTTTTAACAGACTTCCAAAAAACGAGGAGGTTATATGTTCGGCTGTGGATATTTTTTTATTTTTTATTTTTTTTATTTTTGTATGTTCAACGATCACTCCGCCGTTTGTGAACCGATTTTCAAAATTTTTGTTTTATTGTATTAGGTTTCACTTCAATTTGGTACCATGTTCACAAAAGTGGTGACCTGATGATGGGATCCATGAGTAATCGAGGGAACTCCTCGAAATTTATATGGAAACATATGGTGATTTTGGTTTTATGAGAAGCATCCTAAGCATATGCTACCAAAACGCAAGATTTTGCACCGAGGTATACTATGGTTCCGAAGATACTAAGAGAACTCCGGATTCCTTATAGATACAAGTTTGGGAGTTTAGGCGCTGTTTTTCGAATCTAGAAAAAAAATCTCGACCAATTTCGGCTTGCTTGCTTTGCAGATATTTTTCGATCCAACTGCCGTAATTGAATTATTTTTGTGTTCAAAATAAATTCTTATCATGGACGGCAACTTAAAGTCTTCACAACAGGGCCAGTGTTTATGAGTATAGGCCATAATTTTGTCGCCCCTATGTACGAACTCTGCCGCCATCCTAGGACGCTGCCGCGGTCGTTCCAACTAGGACGAAATAGGACGCTGCCGCTCATATGCTATGGCCTATACTGCCTACACAAAAATCCAGAGTTGTTTCACAAAGGCATTTATGTAAATACTCAGTATTATGCTTCTGTATTTCTATTAATCTCGTTCCCACAATATGTACCTCGGATATTCTCGGGTGCTCGTACGGGGCTTGATGGGTTAATATGTGTTTATTAATGCCAAAGTGTGTCTGTCTATTTGTCTCTTAACGCTCAAACCGTAAACCGATTTTGCCTAAATTAGGTACGGAATACGGATATACTTTGAGTCCCGGGAAAGGACATAGGATACTTTTTATCCCAGAAAGTGTACGGTTCCCGCGCGATAAACTTGGCGCAACGGAGTCGCGGGCGTCATCTAGTTAGAAATATGATTAGCTTTGTCTACACTGGGCCTTATTTTGTTCATCAAGGGCATGCATTACAGCGCAGTCAACAGCGATCGAGAGGCATGCCCGTGACGCGCATTGGAATCGTAGCGCTCGCTACTTTTCTTTCAACGCGGGTGGATTTTGACGCATTCAATTATTGAATAATAATATTCCAAACGAAATTTGAATAAAAAGAAGATGACACAAATTGAAGATGAAATTGCATACCTAATGTGGACATAGCACGTATGCGGTATGACCGGAGTAGTTTTAAATCTGCCTACTCATGTTACCTTGTGGTAATTACTCTTGCTTTGCATGCTGACAATTTCGAGAGGATGGGTCGCCTATTAAGACTAAAACCTTGCCCTTAATTGAAAGTAGTAAACATTTAGGTTTATTGTCGATGTCTATCTAGGCTTAAATATTTTAACTGCCCATTTTAATTCCCCATGACTATGAGATTTATATCTCTAGTATTAGAATAGTTTATATTGCATTCCGTAAGTAAAAAAAAAATATTATAATAATAATGCTTATTATAAGTAATCAAAGTAGATGACTACATCTACTTTAAGTGCTTTCATAAATTATATATAACATTATATATAACATATATAATATAACATATATAACATTAACATAACTAAGGTATTAATTATCATTAGGTATACTAATTTAATTTCTTACACATAAATATAACACCACATACAAAATACTAAGGAAGTACCATAATATTATAACTAGACATCGGATTATATGCATTTGCATACTTGCATATGCAAATGCATATAATGGCACTTTTTAGGCGATAATGCATATTTTGGCAATTTTTCGTTGATAGTGCATATTTCGGTAGTTTTATTCCCTTGTAGATGCCTTGTAGTCTCCAAACTAGCACACCGAGACCACAAAACAGAGGTACGATAGATCAAATCACTTCAAATATGTGGCTCCATCCCCATATTTTAAAGAATGTAATACATCCAATAGGTATATTATCTTTCTAGAAACAAACTTTTCATTAATGTTGGCAACATTAGCAAAAAATTTTAATAAAGTAGTCAATGATTTAATAAACTTCCATGGGCATTACGAATTAAGATTACAATCGGAAAATTCTCATTGGTGCTGTATGATAAATTAAAAATCCTGGATTTGATGAAATTGTAAAAATTAGCGCTTTTTTTAACGGCACCACCGGAAAACTCTTCAAAAAAGTAATAAATTTTAACCCCTCAAGCCCCAAGCGATCGAATTCGACCGCGATAACAATAGAATAACAATAGATTTCCAAGAATCCCCGATCGAGAGATATTAAGTGACTTTTGATTGTGCATATTTCGGCCATTTTTTCGTGCATACTTGCATGCATATTTCGGCACTTTGATCGTGCATATAATCCGATGTCTAACTATAACTTATAAGTATCTGCATAAGTCTTGTTAACAACAAAAAGAGACATCCTGATAATATTTTTCTCATTCCTAAAATACAACAACCATAATCCTTTCAAAGCATCGTTATCGTTAAAAAGAATCGTTAGTGAATAATTTTAACGATTAGAAATATTAATAATTCTGACATATTTATTGCTGTAATAATGACTAGGTATCGAGTTCTACAAACAAACTTTAATGCAGTTTTATTTTCTTTATTTTTGATATGAGTTGTAGATTTAGTAGTTTTTTTGTTCGTGGCCTCGACTGTTAGATAAACTACAGGCTATTTAACCAAGACTTTTCCTTTATCGCTTCGTTATAGACTCGCCGTAGTCACAATAGATCCTCAAGGGTCGTAACTCGCTTCAGCACGCAATCGCCGATAAAAATGTATGAAATTGACATATCAGCGTTCGTTTAATATGACGTTGACGTTCGACTCGTCTTATGTCAATTCCATACATTTTGATCGGAAATAGAAAAGATATTGGCTCACCCCCCGGTACTATCATCAATATCGTCCAATGGAAAGTACTCTGCACAGCTATTAGGAATATTGGAAGCCCCACAAAGATATCTCCGACCAAGCAAGGAGGTATTCTTGGTCGAGTATAGATCTCTTAACCGTCGTACTCAGAGACATTAAATTATGATTAACCTTCAATTTAATGAAGAGTTTGATAGTTTGATATGGGGCTTATGTTAAAATTTTGAATTAATTACATTTAAGTAATTAATGTTCCACTCTGATGCGGCAGTGAGTTGTTAAATATTAGCTGAGTTATAGTATACAAATGTTATGAATGCGAAAATGTGTCAGTCCGTTCCGATTTTGCTAGGTATGGAGATACTTTGAGTCCCGACTGCCGGGACATTGGATACTTTTTATCCAAGAAAAACTACGGTTCCCGGGCGATAAAAATTTGACAGAGCTCTATTAAAGTTCGTATGTACTCTTAATGCTGTATTTCCTGGTCACAATAAGGCTGTATACCTAAGCGCTTATACAGCCCTTATACCCCTGAAATGGGCACAAAATATACAGCGTTTTGCGTTATATTAGCTGCACAGTAGTTGTATAAGCATAAAAGAGGCTGCATAATAGCTGTTTTGCGGCTGTACTATATTGTATGAAGAAACTAATACACTCCAACTACTACATTGTAACTCACTTGTTAAGCTTTACGTTGTAAAAAGTCTACTGAACAGAGTTACAAAATAATTAAAACGAAACAGAAGGTAGATATATATTATTTTAATGATGGCGTTTATAATAAAGTTTTGAACAAAGTGTCCATTGTTAATCACGGTTTATAATAGAAAATGACAAGTTTTTTGACAGGGAGTCATACCGCTACCGCCGTGCCATGCTTCGCCGAGTACAGTATTGACTATAGACTATAGTGTAATTAAAAGTTAGTTACATTATTTTGGGGTGGTCAGGGCGAAGCCAAACGTAATTTTGTGAGTTGTGAGCCGCCATTTTTTTCATACAAATGACAACTCATTTTGAGTCGCCGTGTGAATCAAACATAACTTTAGTATGAAACTGAATGCAGCAGAATTCTGCCCGGCAGAAATTCTGCGACTCACAACTCACAAATTACGCTCTTTTGGCTTCGCCCATATTGTTCGTTATTATTAATTATCTATTTATATATAGTTCACTGTGAAAGTAGCAGCGCTGAAAGAGACACTTTTTTCAATTTTTGTGAAATTCATGTCGTTATGACATTTTTCATAGAAACATAAAGTCGAAACTTCAAAAGTAACTCTTTCAGTGTTGCTACTTTCAACGTAAATTCTGTATAAGAGATACACACCCTAAAACATAATCACCTAGTTTTTTTTACAACCTTTGTAATATTAATTCTATTTACAGATAGTGAAAACTTGGATGACAAAGTTTTTGAAATTCCACCAACACGTTATTGTTCGCGTAAGTATTAATATGGGATTTGCTGCTACGCTAACGCTGTATTTTTGGAAATAAAGAGTAGCCTTAGTAGAGATGAAACGAAATATTAGAACGAAGTACCTAATCGCGCGTTGTGAAAGTGGGCTAGACGGAAAAAGCCTTAGCTCTCCAAAGCAGCCTTAGCTCTCCTAAGCTGCCTTGGCTCTCCGATTAGGCCCCTAAGCAGCCTTTAGCCCCCTATGCAGCCTTAGCTCTCCAAATAATTCCCTAAGCAGCCTTAGCTCTCCGATTAATCCCCAAAGCAGCCTTAGCTCTCCAATTAGGCCCCTAAGCAGCCTTTAGTCCCCTATGTAGCCTTAGCTCTCCGATTAGTCATCTAAGCAGCCTTAGCTCTCCGATTATGCCCCTAAGCAGCCTTAGCTCTCCAAAGCAGCCTTAGCTCTCCAAAGCAGCCTTAGCTCTCCGATTACTCATCTAAGCACCCTTAGCTCTCCGATTAGGCCCCTAAGCAGCCTTAACTCTCCGATTAGGCCCCTAAGCAGCCTTACCTCTCCGATTAGTCATCTAAGCAGCCTTAGCTGTCCAATTAGGCCCCTAAGCAGCCTTTAGTCCCCTATGTAGCCTTAGCTCTCCGATTACTCATCTAAGCACCCTTAGCTCTCCGATTAGGCCCCTAAGCAGCCTAAGCTCCTCAAAGCAGCCTTAGCTCTCCGATTAGTCATCTAAGCAGCCTTAGCTCTCCGATAAGGCCCCTTAGCAGCCTTAACTCTCCGATTAGGCCCCTAAGCAGCCTTACCTCTCCGATTAGTCATCTAAGCAGCCTTAGCTGTCCAATTAGGCCCCTAAGCAGCCTTAGCTCTCCGATTAGTCATCTAAGCAGCCTTAGCTCTCCGATTAGGCCCCTAAGCAGCCTAAGCTCCCCAAAACAGCCTTAGCTCTCCGATTAGTCATCTAAGCAGCCTTAGCTCTCCGATTAGGCCCCTAAGCAGCCTAAGCTCCCCAAAACAGCCTTAGCTCTCCGATTAGTCATCAAAGCAGCCTTAGCTCTCCGATTAGGCCCCTAAGCAGCCTAAGCTCCCCAAAGCAGCCTTAGCTCCCCTAAGCAGCCTTAGATCCCCTAAGCAGTCTTAGCTCTCCAAAGCAGCCTTAGCTCTCCGAAGTAGCCTTTAGTCCCTAAGCAGACACCGAGCAGTGGGAGGATCTGTAGTACGGTTCCCGCGGGATGCTGATGGCTGCACGCTCCTCGTCGGCGTCCAGCACCGGGCGTGCGTGGTGCGGCTCGCCCGACACTTACGCGCCGTCACCGACATGCTGCGAGCTGTAATTACACTAATGTTTGTTTGTCTCTCTTATGTGGCTATCGTAGAATAACTGCTATAAAAAAAATTAAGTGAGACGCTTGAGCGGAGTGTATTCTGAATTACTAAAATGAGGATCAAAGCGTTACAGGAAGCTTAAAGCTGTACATGACCGTTATGATATACTGATTTAGAACTTTAAGCGTACTTTGACTCCTTAATACAGACTTAATACTAGAGCTAAATAAAGCTAGAGCTGAATAATTACTCCTAAACCGAAATTATAACACTACAATGTCTTATGAACGTTCTTATACAGCTGTAAAACAGCGTTAGGTGCTATATTGGCAGCTTTTAGGTGCTCATTACGCTTGGTTGCTGCTTGGGAGGCCATCCCCCGAGCAAACGACCTTGACCATACATTTGCCGCGTTGCCGAGATCGCATCAAAACACAATTTTTTTACTTATCTTAGTTCAAAATTATTGACCTAAATAAAATTAAAACGTGGAACATGTAGCTTATGATATTGTCGATCTATTGGCGTGTGTTTCAAATAAAAGTAATTTGTAAATATTAAATTATTGTTGTATTTTTATTATAACTTTCATGGGCGCCGGCAGGGGGGTGCCAGGGGGTTTACTTGCACCCCTTGGGAATCTCGGGATCAACAGGAATGATTGAAATAAAAAGCATTTTGTAACCCAAAATACCATGCCGTACAAAGATAGTTCATAATGTTTCGGCACTAAATGTATTCTGTTGACGTAAATAGACGGTCACTGATGTTGTTCGTAAAAAGGGAATTATTTCTGCCGGTGCCCATGATAACTTTGTAGCTTTATATTTGTTTATAAGTCTCTAAATACGGTAAAATTACGGAATCTCCGTAGGGAAGGCCCTTAAAAACCTATCTAACACAATTTTAGAAAAATAATACAAAAACACAACATCACTCTTTCACATTCCCGGCAAAAATCCGTCATCTGAGTTTTTATTTAATCTTCGATAGCACGTCGATTGCTCGTGGGCCGTATGGGACGTGGCGTGGCGCCTAGCCCCTAGGGATCATTTAGCGCCACACGGTCACGTAGTTTTGGTATGTTCCCTTATGACGTATCCTACTGAGTCCTCAAACATAACAAATTGTTTTCAATTAACTTTAGGTAAACATTGGTTGTAGACCTACTTAGTCTGAATCGGTCATCTAGACTTGTTAGTATCTATTTGCTTACACTGTAGCCAAGACCTCTATGTGCAAGGTATACTGAGAGACTCATAAAACTGAATACTGATAGTATAGACCGTTACTATAGTACGGATATAGTAGTATAGTTACTATGTTACTGGTGGGACTCGGGTAGACTTTTGGGTGGGCCCATGGCCCTGAAACTATAGGACGATTGGCGTAGAGCTTGTCTAATTTGAAATGACGCGCCCCACCACTTCAAAGTTGATATAAATGAAACATTTTTGTACTGTGAATACGAGGGAGGGGCGCGTCATTTCAAGTTAGACAAGCTCTACTTACGTACGTTTCTTAAGGGCGTTCCCTCCGGAGATTCCGTAATTGACCGTATTTAAAGCCTTATAAACTCATAATCTGAAAGCTACAAAGTCATAATAAAAATACAGCAATAATCTTCAGTATATCAACATTCCTTTCCCCGTTTTAAATTTTCTATTTTTGTTAATTATACTCATTATATCAGCTTCCAAAGTACCTAATGCCAATTTATTAAAATTCAAGCATACAAATAGCATCTCCTTAGCATTTACAAATTACTTTTATTTGTAACTCACACCAATAGATCGACAATATCATAAACTACATATTTAAATTTTTTTAGGACAATTTTGAACTAAGATAAGTAAAAATAATAGGGTTTTGGCGCGATCTCGGCAACGCGGAAAACGTATGGCCAAGGTCGTTTGCTCGGGGGACGGCCTTAATTGAAATGGATGTGGTGACGAGCTTTATAAAAGGCCCAAGTCCAGCGGTGAACGCCAGTACTCAGTAGGCTGACGATGATGATATTATGGTGGTGAACTACGATAAGAATTAACGGGTAAATGCTGCGGCATCAACACACCGCTGCTTTTTTGTCTTCATGACACAAGTTGAGCCGCGAACTTTAAACTTTCTTGTAGATGGGTCGCGGTTCCGACAAGTTTGGGAAACACTGCTGTAGTCTGTTCAATAAGTCAGAATAAAAGTAAGTAGTAATAACTAAAATATTTCCCTTTGATGAATTTGACTTTCGAAATTTAAATAACGCAAATAAAATGCAGTTTGATTTCCGGGCATCACTTGCCTTTCTCCATACCAAACGTAAACGAAGGTAACTTTTAAGTTCTGTCTGGCTGTTGGTTTGTCTTATACTTACCTACGTCCATGCTTAATTGAGGAAATTATTTTTATGTTTAGTATGGCGAATTTTGAGGCCTGGTAAAAGGCATAGGATAGGTTTTTTGACTGGGAAGCGAAATCCGGAGACGTTTACAGTTATTAGTATCAAATAGATATGTTACAAATTAAATAATTTGTAACATATCTATTTCATACTAACTATGTAAACGTTGTTGTGCCAAATTTTGCTGACTGCTGAAAGCTGTCTGTCAGTATATGCAGGATGGATCAAGGTCACATAATGTCTAATTGGTAATGAGTCAGAAGTCGTGTGAACGGAGGTCTCCCCTTGTGGACATTATTATGTACAGTACAGTATGCGCACGCGCCGCGAATAACTATGAGACGTGGCGCCCGCCGTTTTCCATTCAATACAATATTGATAGTATTATCTCATCTGTGACATAATCCTTTGGAGCTTAGCTAACCATGCTTTGCAAACGCTATTCTCGTAGCTCTAATGTCGGCACTACATATAGGCGAACGCGTTGGCCAACGCGTTGGCCAACGTGTCGGCCCAATGTGTAGAACGGGCGACTCGCGCGTTGGCGGTTAGCGGTAGGTATTTAGACGTTGGCCGACGCGTTTTGTCGGCACTACATATAGGCGAACGCGGTGGCCGACGCGTTGGCCAATGCGTTGGCTAACGCGTTCGCCTATTTGTAGTGCCGACATAATCTTGATTCGATTTTCCTAATGCCATTTTGTCAATCGACAGGCCGAAATTCGGAGAAAATTATTATTGTAGAAGAATAGGTATATCTGCCCCGGTCCTGTGCCTGTTGCTATTTTTTTTGTTAGATGGATATCCTACGGTATCTTACAAGATACATTAGATACTCTATGGTCTAAAGTTTAGACCTGGTTTAGACTTTAAACCATGAGGCTCACACGCAAGTAAGGTATAAGTTGAGATAAATATTTATTTCATGATGACATTGAAGTGTTGCTGTTCGCCCCTTGAATTGGACAGACGAAATATCTACTTTGCAGCTAGAGTTGCAACTTGCAAGTAATCTCCACCTTGCAACAATCAACAGAGATACCATCGAGGAAGTTTATTCCTAGGCAGTTGACAGACCAAAATAATTTGTCAATTCAATTAATATTGTGATCTGTCGGCTAGGTTTGACATAACGCGACCAAACAAGTACCTATATATATAACAATGTGCGTCGCGCGCATAAAGTTAATATACCTGCTAGGTATATTAACTTTATGGTCGCGCGTAGGTCCCCCATCTCACATCTGCCTATGAATCAACTTCTCTGATAGCACTTCTACGTATAAGGAGATTGTCATAGAAGAACATTATAGTTCTTTGCATTCCAATCTTAATATTGACTCTATTTTTAAAACGCAATGTTTATTTTTTAAATTTAATTCCCGTTAAAACTTTAATCAGTTAAATCTAGCAGTTAAAGAGAAAACAAAGATGAACAGCCTAACTGAGCATGTAGCCCGTGGCATACAAAAATCAATCGGCGGGCGATTCCAGGAAGGTAAAGATTAACCTCTTGATATGTACGAAATTCCGAATTGTGTATGGGCATAAAGAAATAAAACGACATCTGGATGCCTTTAAAATATTAAAATACCCGATTTAGAGACGTGTTGGATTATTTTTGCCGCTCTATGTCTCAAAGCTTGATGGCTTGTGCTCAGAGTTCAGACCCTGATTCTATTTATGTAATGCAACATTAATGCAGCTTCATTCCTTGTTCCAGCCCATTTTATATAAAAATTTTATAATAAAAAATAGTATTGTCGTATCAATTGTGCTCCGGGCCACAGTAACGTCCCCGGCAATGAAACCGCTGACGAACTGGCTAGGCTTGGGGCCAAGAGTCTCATATATGGCCCAGAACCAGTCTGTGGTAATATAACTCCCAGTACCACAAAGCAAGTGCTTAAGGAATGGGGTCACATACTATGCAGGAAACAATGGGCTGGCTGGCCTTGAACACTCCAAGGCACTAATTCCTGGCTTCAACAAGAAACTATCAGAATTAGTGCTCACCTTGGGTAGGACCAATTAAGAATCCTTACCAGAAGCCTAACTGGGCACTGCAAGCTCAACAAACACCTAAACAGAATGGGTATTTGTAGCATAACGACTTGCAGATTCTGTGAGGAGGAGGATGAAACACCTATTCACTTTCTCCTCGACTGTCCTGCTCTACTACAGAACAGGAACAGGCACCTTGGTCGCCACGAATACTCATCCACAGAGAAAATTCGTGGCACCAACCCCAACCATATCGTTTAATTTATGAGCATTGAGCAGTATTGGGTTGGGGATGATTCTCTAGTGCGAAGGAGTCACAATAGATCCTCATGGGTCGCAGTGACGTCAGGGCAATAGCGACCTGCCTTCTTTAAAAAAATCAGTTGTGTTTATATTTATTAACCGACTTTCAAAAAGGAGGAGGTTTTTCTATGTATTATTTGAATGGGTCATTACAAACGTTAGTTATAACTTATACTTAGTCATTGTTAAAGATATTTTATTGAGAATAGGTAACCTAGATAATATTATTATACCGAATTTGTAGTTTTATGGAAACCTAATTGGACTGGACTGGCAGCTTCATTATTGTTGGATTAACATAGTAGAGTCCGGACACAGACCTCAGTATTTTTGAAGACAACCATTTATTTCGACGGGACCTTTATGCCCACTAATAATTAAGGATCAATTTATAGAAACTCGGAGGTAAAATAAGACTGAACGGTCTCAAATTATGCGAATCTGCTGTCAAGATTGACATTGACATTAAAGTAATTAATTTTTTTGGCAACATTAACGGATACACTTTTGAGATTCATCAGAGTATAATTTTTCAAACAAACAACAACAATGGAGCTAATCGACTTTTTTGGTTTGAGCTTTGGTCTCGGGCCTCGGCCCTCGGGTTTGAAAGAAAATAAATAAGTACAAACAATTTATAATATTTCATGGTTTTGATCTACACTATTGCTGATATTAATAACATTACTGCATATTATCAAAGTTATTGTCTAAAAAAATGTTTTAAAATTAAAACGCACAATGTCAAACTAAAAACTATAGGTAATTAAGGTGAAACCATCATGAAACCGTATAGTAAGTACCTACTCCGTACGACACGTCACACGATACGAGTGCGGTATTTTAGTTGTATACAATCATAGAGATAATAAAATATATCTGTGTATACAACTTAAGACTCTCCCAGACAACCCATCTCATGGCAATGAAAAATAATAATTTTAACTATGATGTCCATTTATTTCATAGTGCTGCTGCACACCAGCAACAAAATATAAATTACAGTTGAAATCGGATAAACGAAACGAGTAAGTTGACCCTCATAAAACAGAATCAGTGCGTTCAGGGTTATACTACTCGGAGTTTCTATGGAAGTGGCCCTTATGTGGTTGGGATAAGGGTGTTCAGGTAGGTAGAATATCTGTGAACCGACAGTTGGAGCTACTTAATGACATCAGCCTGGTGGCGCCGCTCCGCACCAATTGCTGGCAATTGTCTCGTGCCCAACATGCTGCTGTTGATAATTTAATTACACAATAATTACATTGTCTTCAGCAATAAACATTTCCATGTTTATTGCAGACAATGCTGTTCAAACTGTGGTGGGACAGGCTGATAAAGATAGCTGATAGGTAAATGGCCGGCCGGCGTTTGTTTGCGTTTATGCATTTGGATACTGTAGCGGACTAAAATGCTCAGATGCTTTGGGCATTTATGCTAATTTATGGGCATTTCTACCATCCCTCAAAGACGGTTTCTACTTTCTGGAGAGTATCAGGAGGGTTTTTACGTTTTAATATTATAAGTACCTACATCAGGAAAAGGTAACTTCTCAGTCATCCAAATTTTTATCAAGCACAATAATTTACCTTTATTAAAGAACCATGTCAAACTGCAGTCCGCGACTATCACTTTGAAATCTTTAAGTAGAAATTAACATAGAGAGTTTAATTGCAAAATGAAACGAAATCGTTTTATAGCGAACGCCTTGATGATAGATATCAATTACATTAATTTAGGAGACTCCTAAACCTAGATCAGAAATACTGCTGCAGTATAATGTATGAAATTTATTGCAGGCACATAACGTTGAGTTAATATTTCGCGACGCCAGGACTTATATTAAGACGAGGCGAATAAAACCAAAGGGCATTGTTCTGAAACATTAACATCAATTAATATACATATTAAAGAGTCAAATACAACGAAATCTGATATGACATAGCCCTTAATTGCTTGGAGTACTGCCTTTATTGAGTACTTAGTGCTCACTTACCTACCATGCACATTGCACATAGCACAACTCTCAATAAATACTTACAGCTTTATGTAAGTAAGGCAATTTCTAGACGTAAATAAGTATAAAAATACTTATTGACGTGACAACGTCTTAAATTAGGTTGCGGCTGGGAGTCACTTATGAAAAAGTGTAACGCTCGGTAACGTTACGATGAGTCACCGAACGAGAGAGAGGCCCGCCGAATGCCTTGCGTCTCTCTCCCACACGTTGTCACGTAAAATCTTCGCCCGTAAAACCGACTTTACAGGCAACCATTTTTTTTTGGAAAATTTTACGGTTTACGTACCTAGTCTCTATGAAAAACCATTTTTGCGCCATGTAAAATATAATATAATAGAATACTGAATAGTATAGTATTTACATAATTTACAACTCTACAAGGCGCAGGTTCGGCCTCATATGGAATATTGTTCTCATCTCTGGGCAGGGGCGCCAAAATACCAACTGCTCCCTCTGGATCGTATGACGAAGGGCCGCTCGAATTGTTGACTGCCATAGTGTTTCAAACAGCTTGGACTCCTTGGAATTACGCCGAGATGTAGCTTCACTCTGCATCCTGTATCGGTTGTATCACGAGGAGTGCTCTGAGGAATTGTTCGGAATCATACGGCATACCACCTGCAACTTTTCGCCACCTTCCCACGCGAAAAACATACCATCCTCATCACCTTGATGAGTGGCAGTCCACCGTGCGTTTTTCGCGTAACTTTCTGCCGCGCACTGTAAAACTCTGGAACGAACTGTCACCAGCAGTATTTCCGGACCTATACGACCTACAAACCTTCAAGATGAGAGCGTATTCCATCTTAAGGCTCCTCTCGCGAAAAAAGCGTGCAGATGAAACCACTTTTCATCGGCATTAACAGAGAAATTATATCTGAAAAAAAATAATTAGTAATCTACATGATATGATACGTAACGTGGTTTTGCCATATTTTTTCTATCGGTATCACATAATAAAGAAATAAAAAACTAAATCACCTCCAAATCGTTGAATGAAACCACTTTACTCCTTCATTATTTATCAAAAGAATATATAAAAAATATCTACTGCTTTGCAATACATAAGTTGATAATTTGGTTTTTTTTTACTTTTTTGAAATATGTATTATAATAAGCCTTAAAAAGGTTTTTTCTCCTATTTCGCCATATCATGGACGCGGCGAGCGTCGTAAGCGCCACCGTACAAGGCGCGCTGTTATGAATGTTATTTTAATGTCATTTACGTCGATATTCGCACTGACAGACAATGATCAAGGTCATTGGCGGATATGGAGGCCTTAAAGGGCCGGCAACGCACCTGCAGCTCTTCAGCTGATGTTGCGAGTGTCTATGTATAAGCGACGGTAGTTGCTTACCATCAGGTGACCCGTTTGTTCGTTTGCCCCTTATTTAATAAAGAAATATATATTATGGGTTTACATGTTTCCAACTGTATTCCAACATAAATAAAATATCCATGGTTAAAGTTGAAGGCATTTTTTTTCTGGTTTGAATGAAAATATTATACTTACTTAAAAAAGACGGGTTTCACTCCGGGAGTGCCGGCAGAAGTAAAAACTTGATTATTAACGTTGTGCATTATTTTTTTTAACCCATTTTTAGGGTTCGGTACCCAAAGGGTAAAAACGGGACCCTATTACTAAGACTTCGTTGTCTATCCGTCTGTCTGTCTCCAGGCTGTAACTCAAGAACGGTAAAAGCTAGATAGTTGAAATTTTCACAGATTGTGTATATCTGTTGCCGCTATAACAAGAAATACTGAAAACAAAATAAAATTAATATTTAAGGGGGGCTCCCATACAACAAACGTGATTTTTTTGGCCTTTTTTGCTCGATATCAATAATGATAAGAGGCAGGCAGTTGAAATTTTCAAAGAATCCTCAATTATATGTGTACTTTAACAATTAATAATAAAATTAAAATAAAATAACAATTTGATTCCCCCATACAAAAAACACAAATTTGGGCCTATTTTTGCTCTATAATGGTACGGAACCCTTCGTGCGCGAGTCCGACTCGCACTTGGCCGATTTTTATTTATGATTATCGATTTTTAAAAAAATCGATTTTTTTATTGCATACTTAATCGAAACCCTTACAATCGATTAAATTTTTAACCCATTTTTTATAAAAACGATTTTTTAAAATTAAACGAAACCCTTACAATCGATTAAATTTTTAACCTATTCTTTATGAAAATACATTTTTAAAAAATCGTTTTTTTTATTAATCGAAACCCTTACAATCGATTAAAAAATATCGACAATCGAAAAAAAAACAATCGATTGTTCGATTAATCGATTTCGATGTTACAACAATAGTCTTCAACCGTCTTACGGTTTTTCAATCAGCACGAGAATCTGACGTGTCCCGTGAGTTTCACAGTTTTTACCCATCCCACAAAAGTGCTCAACGCCGCTAAAGAAGTTTTCACTTCAATAATAATAATAAATAAGAATGTAGATAATTATATGTACCTTAAAACGTATTTAATATTATACCTAAATATTATTTATTAAATAGGTCCTTCTCTATGGGTAACTTCGAATTTAATTTGTTTAATATGTTATAAGTATTAGTTAAATATAAGTTTGAAATTAGTGCAGGATTTACCGTATCTAATGCTACTTAATTTCTAGTACCAAGGGGGCAAGGGATACCTACCTACTAAAATATATTATATACTAACTGTTGCCCGCGACTTCGTCCGCGTTAACATAGTATAATTACTACTTTCAACCCCTATTTCACCCCCTTGGGGGTAGAATTTCCAAAAGCGCTTAAATACGTATCCAATCATTTTTAATGAGTAACCCGAAATTTGCTTAGTGGGTGTCTACTTAATAAAACAACCCTACTCACCAAATTTCGTGGCTGTAACTTTAACAATTTTTGCTCAGCGATGATGAATCAGTCAGTCAGTCAGGACATGTAATTTTATAAGTATAGATAAATCTCCTGTCACGATGTTTCCTAAAATATTTAACCGATTTTAATGTTTCTTTTTTTTTAATGTGTGCTTTTTACCAACTTGAGAGATAGGATAGATAGATCTTCAATTATTATAGTCGCAATTTGATTTTATTGCAAATTATTTGTCTATGTTACGCTCAAAGACCGAAATCGCTCAGTGAGCGAAAAAATAGCTCACAACGCGTTGTGGTCACAGTGAAACAGCCACGACGCGAATTTCGCGTCGCGGCTGTTTCACTCTAATGAAAACGTCCACGACGCGTTCTGGCAATCACAAAAAGACCATAACGGGAAATTCGTGTCGTGGCTGATATGCTATTCGTTTTTCTTGATTTGTTCTTGATTGATTAATCGTCCATAGGTGTGGAAGATCAAATTTGAATTACCACGCGTACTACAAAATATTTTTTCTTTAACTAAATTACTGCAAAACGTGTTTATCATTGTTATTAATTATAAAATATCCATAGTTCCGTACTAATATTATTACTGTCTGTCTGTCTGTCTGTACGGATAGTTATATGGAACTGGATATTTTATAAATCTATACTTCCATACTTAATATTATAAATGTGAAAGTGTGTCTGTCTGTCTGTCTGTTACCTCTTCACGATCAAACCGCTGAACCGATTTCGCTGAAATTTGGTATGGAGATACTTGAGTCCCGGGAAAGGACATAGGATACTTTTTATCCCGGAAAATGTACGGTTCCCGCGCGATAAAGGAGTTTTGGCGCAACGGAGTCGCGGGCGTCATCTAGTAATAATGATAATTTACACGTTATGCAGTGATTTAGTAAAAGAAAAAATATTTTGTAGTACGCGTGGTAATTCAAATTTGATCTTCCATACCTATGGACGATTAATCAATCAAGAACAAATCAAGAAAAACGAATAGCATATCAGCCACGACGTGAATTTCGCGTTATAGTCTTTTTGTAATTGCCAGAACGCGTCGTGGCCGTTTTCATTAGAGCCACGACGCGAATTTCGCGTCGTGGCTGTTTCATTGTGACCACAACGCGTTGTGAGCTATTTTTTCGCTCACTGAGCGATTTCGGTCTTTGAGCGTAACATCTATAAAGAGCGGCCATTGTTTATGCGACGCGGGTAACGGGATAGCTATGGACGTTGCCATGGTGACATACTTATTTAGTCACTAATTCAATGAAATAATACGGGCGATATACTTTATATAATATGGCAAAGAAACTTTTGCCGGGACAGCTAGTATATTATATTACTAGATGACGCCCGCAACTCCGTTGCGCCAAAATTAGTTTATCGCGTGGGAACCGTACATTTTTCCAGGATAAAAAGTATCCTATGTCCTTTCCCGGGTCTCAAACTATCTCCATGCCAAATTTCAGCAAAATCGGTTCAGCGGTTTGAGCGTGAAGAGGTAACAGACAGACAGACACACTTTCGCATTTATAATATTATTAGTATGGATTGCTATGGAGATGTATTAATAATAGTTTATACCTTGTGGGTACTTTTGGATATGAGCCAAAAGAAATAAAGATATTTTTAAGAAGATTTATTACGAAGCAACAAGTGTCGTTTATTACTGTTTTATGATATTTTCTACTATCTACTGAATACGTACTATTTTGCGGTTTGCCCGTTGCCGCACGCCAGCCAAACTTAGTTGGCCTGTCTGTAGGCAAGCGCGGTCCGAACTCCAAAGGGTCACAGCCCACAGGTTACATGACCCCTCCCCTCCCCCCAAAATCTAAGCTCAAATTGAAAAATCTCAAAATCTTGCCAAATAATAAAAGAAAATTTTTGCCAATAAATTTTTAGTAGAGTGCGCGCACGATAACTCTACGCGCGACAGCGTAGGGATTCATTAAAAAAATGGGTAATCCCAATGATAATTTATTGGTAGTTTTACTTTAATATCCTTATAATTTATATTAATACTAATTTAAATTATGTTATAGGAATAGGCGTATCGATTATTATGTAAATATGGCGGCCCGACGAAAAGTTTCGTTCAGCCGCGCGCAAAGTTAACGTGCGCGCAGTTTATAATGAGTGACCCTCTCCACAGGCTGCGACCGCGGTACGCGCCTGTCTGTAGGCAAATAATATTTTGCTAAAACATGTTTCACTACTAGTGGGTGTAGTACGAATGGTATTTTAGTAAAAGACGGGTTTTGAACATACTTACCTACCCTTCAACTGTTGACCGTCGCGTCGGTTAAAATTAACACTTTTAGATTTAAAGGCCCCATTCACTATCCTGCATTGCAGTCCTGCTGCAGTCCGCCGTGCAGGCCTGCAACAGCATTCACTATCCTGCATTAGCCGACGGACTGCACGCAGGATAGTGAATGGTGTTGACTGTTGCAGGCCTGCACGGCGGACTGCAGCAGGACTGCAATGCAGGATAGTGAATGGGCCGTTTAAGTCTACATGAGGCCTACCACCGGTTCGGGAACTATCCCGCCTTCCGGTGAGAAAAACCGGCGTAAAACGGCCCATTCACTATCCTGCATTGCAGTCCTGTTGCAGTCCGCCGTGCAGGCCTGCAACACCATTCACTATCTTGCGTGCAGTCCGGCGGCTTAAGCAGGATAGTGAATGGTGTTGCAGACATGCACGGCGGACTGCAACAGGTCTGCAATGCAGGATATTGAATGGACCCTATAAGAAACTCGCAAACTCGGTATTGTTATAATAGTCGTTGGGGATTTTAAGGATCGATAGAGGGATGTATTCTGAGTATTTCTGAGCATAAATTCCAATTTGAGGGGTTCTACTGAGGTCAGCTCAAGGTCATTTCGATGTAAACGCGTTTAACCCGATATCTCGAGAATGATCAGTGTTAGGCAAAAAAATGTAGAGACCTTTTCTCTTCCAAATTAAACTGACTAACTTTTTTAGCTGAAATTTTTTTTTAAACATTAATATTTTTCAACTTATTAATCCCGCGATTCCACTGTACATACATATGTGTTTGTAGTTTTCATGACTAGAAGTGCGTTTCATCAAATATTTCATTTGCCATCATATAGGAATCCCTTTCTGTTAATAACGTAAACACGGTTATAGACAGAGCGTGTCTATAACCGTGTTTACAAATATTCATAAGTTTTACTTTTATTTAAGGGTGATTAAACTGATGCTGGTAACCAATGATATTCTACTATATTATTTATTATATCATTGCTGGTAACCCTATTTTACTAAGCTGTAATGGCGGCAACCCGATATTAATGGAATTATTGGGGCTTCGTTACGTTTTTCACGTTCACAAAACTCTTTCACTCTTAACGCCATCATTCTTTCACCACTTTTTAATGTTTTCGGCATGATTTTCTCACGATATCACAGTAAAACTTATGAAAACTCGCAGTGCATGTCTACCGTGTTTACGTTATTGACAGACAGTAATGCCAGCATAGACTTATAATATATACTGTCGTATAGACCACCTGACAACCCAAAAATGCGTGACGATTTTTGATCTGTCAATGTGTGCGGGTGCTAGTGATGTATATTTTACTATCGATAGTATTGTCCGATCGAGTTATTTTACCTGCGTTTCTATGAGAAATAAATAATATGCAACTTTGACAGATTTTGTAATTCAAATTAAGTATCATATATTTTATTTGGCAGTAAAAAGGGGACGATTGAAAAGTAGATACACATTTTCGGTTGGGGTGATTTTTGAAGTGAAAACTTCTTTAGCGGCGTTGAGCACTTTTGTGGGATGGGTAAAAACTGTGAAACTCGCGTCAGATTCTCGTGCTGATCGAAAAACCTTAGAAAAACCGTAAGACGGTTGGAGAGTAGTGTTTTGTGTCGAACTCGAACTTGAATTGATTGTAAGGGTTTCGATTAAATAAAAAAATCATTTTTTAATAATCGATTTTCATAAAAAAATGGGTTAAAAAAATGCACAACGTTAATAATCAAGTTTTCACTTCTGCCGGCACTCCCGGAGTGCAACCCGTCTTTTTTTCAATCGTCGGATATGTTATAACATGAGGTTCTTATAACGGTAAATAATATACACATTTTAAAGTTACTTACTTGTTATTCAGGTAAAAACTATCTGACAAATCAGCTCTTACATTAATAGAAATGCAAATATAAAGTTGAAAGTAAACGACAAACATAGTAATATAAAAAAATTTAATATTCTAAAAGTCAAATAAAGCATGATCAACAAAAATATCAAATTAACTAAAAAGTAAGAAATGTATAAATTATTTTTATATTATTTATTCTTAAATTAAATACATATCATAATACCCTTACACCCTCATTACATTTTTAGATTAGTTTTATGTTCTTGTTAAATACCGATAGGCATATCGATAAATTTGATTCAAGCCCTAGCGTATATGTAAACAATTTTAATGAAAAATTTTTCTTTAAAAATTGTGTAATTTAAAAACAATAGTACCTTTAGTTATGCAAAATATGAAAGTAAAGGGGAGGATTAACAATATTTTATTTGAAATAGAGAAATATAGACAGAATATAGCTAAAATAAATACATCGTAGCAATTAGGACATGAAGATTAATTACCTGTGAAATGTATATTTTTCAGGATTACTCCTATGATTTACACTGCAATCACTCACAGAACAAGTTACCATTGTTATATGTAATAGTATTTGTCGAAAATAATAAAGGATTTAAACAATAAATTGCAAATACCGAAATGGCATAAAAACGGATGACGACTTGGTGACGACCTGTCAAATGAAAGTGGTTAAAGTTTTCATTAGACTGCCTCTCTCTTTTCATCTTGTTATAATTCCATAAAGGATTTTCTTCTCTCTCGCACTCTTTGTTGGTCTTTAGCATCATACGTTTATGAATGCCAGCATGACGGCAACAAAGAGGGTGTAAACTGTATACTACGTAACAGACGGCAAATTAACTATTCGATGAAACGCACTCTACCTATTACTAAAATAATTTCTTTTAATCTTTTTTATTGTGGTATCATTATTTGGAGTACAGTCCATGGCAAGAAGTTTATATGAAAAATACCTATAAACCCTTACCTATAAACTTCTTGATCCATGGTGTGATAAGTGACGTTAAACGTCAAAATGATCTGTCAATTGTTTATGGTCTTATGGCTGTATGGGCAACGCTCCCTTTGCCTATCCCGACCGGGACGAATTAAAAAAAATGTTTATGGTATTTTGTTTCCTTCAAACTTTTGTTCAAATTCTATTGGTCATATCGGATAAAACACTTTTCTAATTGGCGCATAAATCTATTTTATCGCGAAATACCAATCAACATTAAGAATTCAAACGGAAATATAACATGTGCTGTGCTGTGTTAACATGGCGAATTTTCTTGATCAAAGTCGTATACACCGAGACGTATGTCTAAAGTGTAAATGTTATGGAATTTTCCTTTGAAAGAGCAGATTTTTTACTTTTTGAAAAATTTACAAGTTTTGATAACCACTGCATTTCGTCAACATGAGTGTCGATGCGTACGGGCCTAGCTCTCAAACGCTGACTTTCCTCGACACTGAGGAAGCAGATCTTATTGGAGCTGATACTCAGGGATCCGAGTTCGAATTCACGGATTTCACGCTACCGTCCCAAAGCCAGACGCAAGCGTCACAGCACGATCATGGGATAACATCTTCGAACCAAGTAAGCCTGGTGTTCTGACTAATTCTTATTTGCATAACCTAGTGACGATTGTAATCGGAATTTATGTGTTGTAGGTCAACGGTATTGGGCGAAACGATCTTAACGCCAAAGTGTCTAGTGTCACCAATGCGATTGCTGAGTTGCAGTTCGAAGAGGAGGATGAGGCACTTTACAGTAGCAAGGAATTGCCAGATCATGCGTGTAAATACTGCGGAATACACGATCCTTCCACTGTTGTCATGTGTAATATATGCAACAAATGGTAAGCATTAAATGTTTAAGTCCTATCTAAAAGTATTACTACCTTACTGACAAAAAGAACATGCAGAGTTACTTACAAATTGTAAGTTTCAATAATGTATCTTTGTCTGATGTCTCATGCCTCCTCTACATACCAACTATATCTGCGGTAAAATTGCGATCCGTCCACACATCTGTGAGTTAATCAGTCTGTGCTCAATCGTGAAAGACATAACTCGTGCCGCAAAAAATGGATACAGAGACAGTAGCGGCTGCTTCTATATACATAATTAACACCTATAATTATTATTACCTAAGAGTGCACTGCAGTAGAGTATTAAAAAAAGTGGAGCAAAAGAAGGTGGTGGATGTTGTCTATACACAAAAACAGAACAAAGTAATTAGTTGAAAATATATTCGAAATAAATATTTTGGCAATATTAACTTATTATATACCTAATTATAACATTTATGATTAGAATGTTTCCTCATTGGTCATGTTAGCCATTTTGACGACAAACATACACGTCCACTACTACTAAATTTTCGTCGAATACTGATACATCGGCATCGCCGTCTACACATCAGCGGACGCATCCGCAGATACAATCTGCTGACGCGTCCGCCGATATGTAGAGGAGGCATCAGAGAAAAACCTGATAGCTAAAAACAACACATTGTTTTGGAATCCAGTGTAGAACATTACTAAGGGGGTTAGTAAACTAATTTAAATTGATTTTTAAATGAAGTTTGGAACTATTTCTACTCAAAATTCACAAATTTTGAAGGTTAAAAACTGTTTAAAATACACTGGGTACATTTTGTAATCAAACAGCTATTATAAAAATAATCACTGTCTGGTATTTAATATAAGAAAGGTGTTTTGGTGTTGATGTCTAATAAGATTACTATAAGAATTAAAAACTTGTAAAGTCATTACTCATTGCATATTAGTAGGAGATTCGGCCATAGAATGACCTTCACCCATCGTATTACGGGATGAAAATGATTTTTTTATAAAATTAAACATGTTAAAAAAAATATTTACAGGAGGTTGTCTGAAAAATTTGGTGCAAAGTGTAATTAATTAATAATTAAAAAATGTTTTTTTTTTAAACATTACATTCATTCCCTTACGCAAAAAAACTGTATACTAATCGAAAGTATGTAGCTCATAGAATATGCAAACGCTGGGTTGACTTTTTTTTTCCGGTGCAATTATCAGGTAGGCAGCTATATACAGGTAAATCGATACTAGTAATTTTCAACGATCCACTTACGCGATAAACCTTATATCAAAATAAAGATAATTTTATTATGAATATAATGACATAAGGTTGAATGAATGTAATGTTTAAAAAAAACATTTTTTAATTATTAATTAATTACACTTTGCACCAAATTTTTCAGACAACCTCCTGTAAATAATTTTTTTAACATATTTAATTTTATAAAAAAATCATTTTCATCCCGTAATACGATGGGTGAAGGTCATTCTATGGCCGGATCTTAGACTATATAGTAAGTACTATAATATTATGCAATGACTACAAGATTTTAATATAATTTAATGTTATGGACGTAACATGAGCTTGCTTTCATATTATGACCTATATGAATTTGAAACTGTCTTGTATTGTTAAATGTAACCTATATTTTGAAGGTTCTGCAACGGCCGTGGTAACACCTCCGGATCCCACATCATCAACCACCTTGTGAGAGCTAAGCACAAGGAAGCCGCTCTGCACAGAGATGGACCGCTGGGTGAAACCCTCTTGGAGTGCTACTCGTGTGGTGCTCGGAATGTGTTTGTGCTCGGCTTCATACCTGCTAAAGCTGATTCTGTTGTTGTGCTGTTATGCCGGTTAGTATTTACTTAGAAAAAATTCAGTTTATAGTACTTGGAATATTAGGAGACTTTTTCTTATGCTACTATTATATTTTAGACAGCCTTGCGCTGCACAGAGCTCACTGAAAGACATGAACTGGGATCAGGAGCAGTGGAAACCTTTGATTTGTAAGTAATAATATTTAAAAAAAAAAATTATGAATAAACAATAATAATTATTCAATAAAGTTAAGGAAATAATAGGCTTACTTCTTAAAACATGCTATCAAATAAAATAATATTCTCTGTTTTAGCTGACCGAGCCTTTTTATCCTGGCTTGTTAAGATGCCTTCTGAGGCAGAGCAAATGAGAGCTCGCCAAGTGAGTATTATAGTAATAATTATCCTGCTGTATTACCTACATAAGGACAATAATAATATT
The DNA here is from genome assembly GCA_937595015.1 of Polyommatus icarus. Lineage (NCBI taxonomy): Eukaryota > Metazoa > Arthropoda > Insecta > Lepidoptera > Lycaenidae > Polyommatus > Polyommatus icarus. The sequence goes on from OW569339.1 coordinate 10,403,375, forward strand.
ATTGTTTGCCGAGCTATGCGTTCACATTTTGAAATTAAAATTAACAGAGAAATTTGTCCTAGAAACATATTATTAATCCCTCGATCGCGGAAAAACGAGGCAAAAAGCCTTTCAATACTACTACCTTAGTAGGTAGTAGTATTGAAAGGCTATTGACCTACTTTTTTTCTTCATGCTAATCGCTTCTTAATCATTCATTTTCACAAAAAAAAAACTAATATTTTAATATTTAACACAGTAGAAATCCATAAAAATGTTTATTGAAAAATATGCCTCATAAATGGCGCCGAAAACACTGTCCGCCATAGTATGACGTCATACGCTTTGTATTTTAAACTCTCTTTATTGAACATTTTTTTTTTGTTTTAAATGTCAAAATCGTTTGTAATGAAAACTTTTGGAGAAAAGTTTTGGCCATTTCATTTCCCGTCTACAATAAATGGAGATAATATAATATAAAACTAATGTTTTAAGTGAATTATTCAAGAAAATATATTTTACAAATCTTTCTAGGCTTATTCTTATTATTTATGTACAAATAAGCTTACATATAACGAGCGCGATAAATAAAAGATATTAAATTTTCAAATCGACTTTATTTATCAATCATAAGCTTTTATTTGATGATAAGGGTGAAATACGGTTTCCTAGGCCAAGTTTACTAGAAATATGCATTTGTTCAATGAAATCGAATATAGGTCAAGTAGCCTATTGTTATCGCGGCCCACTTGGGCCTTACAGGAGTTTAAGTATTATTAAGCTATTGAAGTATAATGTATATGTAAGCAAAAAATATGTTTTTTATGTAAAAACTTTTTAGGTGACTCCACAACAAATTGGGCGTCTCGAAGAACTTTGGCGTGACAATGTTGATGCTACGTTTCAAGATTTAGAAAAACCAGGAGTGGATGAAGAGCCGCACCAAGTTTTGTTGAGGTTAGCATTTCATAAATTGTAACCCAAAATACCTATGAGAACTATTGTATTGATATGACAGATCATGTTCATCTGACTCCTAAAAAGCTATTGTAAACATAGTCACACTTTACTTTCAATTATAATGGATGAACACAAAGCAAATTGCCAAATAATAGATACCTGTTAGTATGTCCAATACTCAAAAGTCTGGGATATTAGTTATCCTAAAGCCTGTCACAGACTTAGCTATAATATATATTAATATATTTATAGCAAGACATATTACATTACATTACAAGCCTCTTATTCTACCTTCAAGCTAAAGGATGTCTCGAAGGTCAGTGTGCCTCTCGGCATAGTGCCTCCAGCCTTTTCCACTCGATTCTGTCTAGTGCTAATCTTCACCAGTGGCGTCCAGCTGTTAATGCTAGATCATCCCCCCATCTGGTTTGTTGGCGACCTCTACTCCGTTTACCATCTCTCGGGTACCAGTGAGTGATGGCTGTGCTCCATTTATTTTGTTTGTCTCTTAGCATGTGTCCGGCCCATCTCCACTTTCTTTGGTCTATTTGAGTAAGTATGTCTATTACTTTTGTTTTTTCTCTTATTTAGTTAATGGAATCAGGCGTTACTTTGCAGAAATCCATAGCTTAAAATTTAGTTTGTTATTATTTTTAGCAATATTCCGCGAAATAAACTTCCACCTTTAAGTAAATGATTGAGTGCACGCATAGGGATGCTGTACGCATTGCTAAAAATAATAACAAACAAAAAATTTTTTTTCTCTTATTGTAGTGTTTCTGATCCTGTCTTGTCTCTTTATTTATTAGTTGTCCAAGGTAGATGTAGTCTTTTACGTATTCAAGAGGTTGATCGTCAACTTTTATGATGATTTGCTTGGAGTTTGTGAGTACTTTGGTTTTGTCTTTATTCATGCTGAGGCCTACTTTTTTGCTTTCTGTATCAAGAGCTTTTATCATTGTTTCAAGGTTGTTTAGGTTTTCTTCAAAGATCAAAGATATCGTCAGCGAATCTTAAATGGTTTAGCTTTTCTCCGTTCACGTTAAGGCCATATTTCTCCCAGTCTAGTTCTTGAAAGATGGTTTCCAGTACAGCTGAAAATAGTTGGGCATATTAATCTATACTAAATCCACATGTCACAGAAATATATATTATAGCTGAGTGTGTGGTCACGCGAAAATTAGTATAGAAAATATATATTAATATGCCTAGCTATAAACATATTAATATATATCATAGCTAGGTCTGTGACGGGCTTTATCACAGAAAAATAAACATTAAGTAACATTTGTTTTTAGTAAAATATTCTTTACTATTTCAGATATGAAGATGGATACCAGTATCAGAATATTTTCGGTCCACTTGTGAAATTGGAAGCCGACTATGATAAAAGACTGAAGGAATCACAAACTCAAGAGGGCATTGAGGTTCGCTGGGACGTTGGTCTCAATAAGAAGACTATTGCATACTTCACACTGGCCAAGACAGACAGTGATATGAAGTTGATGCATGGTGATGAATTGCGTTTGAGGTAAATGATTAACATTTAATGTAATTTTATACAAATAATAATGTAACATTTAAAGCTACATATTTCCAATATAAGGAAAATGTTAGTAATTATTTATTTCGCACTCAAATTTTATATTAACCGATTCGTGGCCACTCCCGCGCGTCATTTAAAAAGATTTAGTGAGGCCGATGACGCGCCAGGCGCGGCATACAAGGATTGTTAAAAAACACGTTAAAACTAAATTAATTACAATTCCTTAGTTGAAATGTGCATAAAACACAACCAGTGGCCAATGCCGCACGTGGGGCGTCATCGTTTAGCAGGGCCGATGACGCTTATGGCGCGTCATCGAACAAAGTCAAACTGCTTGGCCTGTGGTAAGAATTGGTGAAAATGAAGGTGACAACGAATCGGTTAAACCAGATGACACCCGCAACTCCGTTGTGCCAAAACTCGTTTATCGCGCGGGAACCGTACAATTTTCCGGGACAAAAAGTATCCTATGTCCTTTCCCGGAACTCAAACTTCATGGCTCATGCCGAATTTCAACTAAATCGGTTCAGTGGTTTGGGCGTGAAGAGGTAACAGACAGACAGACACACTTTCGCATTTATAATACTACTAGTATGGACATTTTATTAAACATACAAAATATGTAGCTTTGAATCTTCTGAATATATTTTTAGGGCCGATTCACACCGGATCGGCAGCGGCGCGAAGAGCACTTTTAGAGTGAAATAATTTTAAACTTTATTTACATACTTATAACTACTAGTATCGCTTGAAAACTTTTAAAAGGGCTCGAGGCACCGTCGGCAGCCGCTGCCGATCCGGTGTGAATCGGCCCTTATGATCCATTAATACCTCGATCATGGAAAAACCAGACAATAGCTTATCTATTGTTATATATATACAACAACAGAAGCTATTGACAATAGCTTATCTGTTGTTGTATTGTTATCACGGCCGCATGTGGCCGCTTGGGAGTTGAAGCATTAATATAAATGCGAAAGTGATTTCGCGCGATTCGTTACACGCGAAACAAGTTATGGACAATGTCTACGATATATTTTAAATAAATCATTCAAAACTTTTTTTCAGATATGTGGGAGAGCTGCATAAGGCCTGGTCTGGAGTTGGCCATGTCATCAAAGTCCCTGATAATTATGGAGATGATGTGGGGCTGGAGTTGAAGAGCGGTGCAGGAGCCCCACTTGACTGTACATCTAATTTTGTAGTGGACTTCATTTGGAAAAGCACGTCTTTTGACAGGTAATCATGCTATTAATAATGAAGGCAATAAGCCAAAGTGTAGACTTTGCACAACTTTACATCTCTTGATGCAACTGGGACATTGGCGTTTGTGTGATATATCTAACCTACAAAAGCTGTCAATAACGCGTCACTGAAGTGATTTACCAATATAACAACTATGATTGCTGATACAAATACCATGCCTTTCAATTATTTAATATGAATCTCAGTTTTGTATTTATGTTATTCCTTCTTGTAACTTCTTCAAATTATTTATTTGTAACATAAACTTAATAAGTCAAAAGTAACTAATACTTTTACAGTAAACTTTACATAACGGACACAGAAAAACCTTAAAGTATTATCTTTTTACTTTGTACGCCCTGCGGGGCTAAAATGGTCACATAGCAATTCCTCTCTTCTTCTTCTTTTTGAATCAATTCACAAAATTAATTGTCAAAACTGTCAAAGTTACGAATGTGAAATTAGTACGAATTTAGACCAATTGAATTGGTCTAAATTTGACATTCGTGACTTTGACAGTTTTGACAATTCATTTTGTGAATTCATTGAAAGGAATATATGCGACCATTTTAGCCCCGCCCAGTTCACAAAGTAAAACTTAACAATTTCAGGATGCAGCTGGCTCTCCGCAAGTTCGCCGTCGACGACACCTCAGTGTCGGGCTACATCTACCGTCGGCTGCTGGGTCACGAAGTCGAGGAGGTGCTGTTCCGAGTCCACTTGCCCAAACACTTCAGCGCACCCAACCTGCCCGACCTTAATAGATCACAGGTAACAAGCAAACTTTATATGTAACAACTGTTATTGACAGCTACATTTAATGATAGCTTGTCAGCTTAACTTCATTAAATGAAGAGGTTGAGAGAAAATGCATGAGTGTAATTAAATGTGTGCAGCCGTACAGCTTCTAGGCGTAACTCCACGGCAGTAGAGAAACAGATATTTTGTTTGAAGTAAGAGCACTGCGCACGACAGCGCCTTAGGCCTCAGCGGTCGCAAGCGACGTACTAAGCCGGGTAAAGACGAGTGTAACGTGTAATGTAAGATTACGTGTAATTTAGCGTCAACAGTGTGGGCGGCACACGAACTCAAAGCGAATTGTCCAAACGAGCCTTTGTGCTCGCGCGAAAACCGACAGCCGATGGATAAACCCCGAGCGTTACATGTAATGCTCGTAGTGCCGTCCACACATTGAATTTGTGTTTCATTACACGTTACACTCGTCTGGACCCGGCTCTAGACTGCTTCTCGCGCCACCGCCACCGTTTGAGACTGAGTGTCCTTCGCTCTGTTATGCTGCTATTGGCAAATCTTATCAAATTGTGCTATATTTTTATCCATATGACACATATATGCTTTATGTTTGATTTTAAGATATACATACTTGAAACTAATCTGTTTTTTAAATAAGTGCTGCTGTTAATAAAAATTACTGTAACATTGTTTGTATGAGTGCCATAATGTAACCTAAAATTTCTTTCTACAGGTGTACGCGGTCAAGCACGCCCTTCAGCGGCCCTTGTCCCTTATTCAAGGACCACCTGGTACCGGAAAAACTGTAACATCGGCTACGATCGTATACCAACTCGTACGACAAAACGGCGGACCCGTCCTCGTGTGCGCCCCCTCCAACACCGCCGTGGATCAGCTGACCGAAAAAATTCATAGAACCGGCCTGAAGGTGGTGCGTCTCTGCGCCAAATCTAGGGAGGCTATGGAGTCCTCCGTGTCGTTCCTAGCCCTGCACGAGCAAGCGCGAGCTCTGGGATCGGCCGACAGCGAGCTGCGCAAACTGACGCGCCTGAAGGAGGAGGCCGGCGAACTGTCGGCGGCCGACGAGAGAAGATACCGCGCCCTCCGCCGCGCGGCCGAGCGGCGCCTGCTCGACGCCGCCGATGTCGTGTGCACCACGTGCGTCGGCGCCGGCGACCCGCGCGTCGCCCGCATGAGGTTCCAGTCCATCCTCATCGACGAGGGCATGCAGTCCACCGAGCCCGAGTGCATGGTGCCCGTCGTGCTCGGCGCGCGCCAGCTCATCCTCGTCGGCGACCACTGCCAGCTCGGCCCCGTCGTCATGTGCAAGAAGGCCGCCAAGGCCGGCCTCAGCCAGAGCCTGTTCGAGCGCCTCGTCGTGCTCGGCATCCGGCCGTTCCGCCTAGAAGTACAGTACCGCATGCACCCGGAGCTCTCCCGTTTCCCCTCCGACTTCTTCTACGAGGGCTCCCTCCAGAACGGCGTCAGCGCCGAGGAGCGCCGCCTCCCCAAGATCGACTTCCCGTGGCCGCGCCCGGACCGACCGATGTTCTTCTACGTGACACAGGGGCAGGAGGAGATCGCCGGCTCGGGAACCTCATACCTCAATCGCACGGAGGCCGCGAACGTCGAGAAGCTCACGACGCGCTTCCTCAAGGCGGGCGTCCGCCCCGAGCAGATCGGCATCATCACCCCCTACGAGGGGCAGCGGAGCTACCTCGTCCAGCACATGCAGTACCAGGGCAGCCTCCACGCCAAGCTGTACCAGGAGATCGAGGTCGCCAGCGTCGACGCCTTCCAGGGGCGGGAGAAGGACATCATCATCATGTCGTGCGTGCGCTCCAACGAGCACCAGGGCATCGGGTTCCTGAGCGACCCGCGCCGCCTGAACGTGGCGCTCACCCGCGCCAAGTACGGCCTCATCGTGGTCGGGAACCCCAAGGTGCTGAGCAAGCAGCCGCTGTGGAACCACCTGTTGGCGTTCTATAAGGAGCGGCGCGTGCTCACCGAGGGGCCTCTGTCGAACCTCAAGGAGTCCGCGATCCAGTTCGCCAAGCCCAAGAAGCTGGTGAACGCACACAACCCCGGCTCGCACTTCATGTCGACGTCGATGTTCGACGCGCGGGAGGCGATGGTGCCCGGCTCCGTGTACGACCGCGCGCGGCCGCCGCGCGACCCGCTCGCCTACGTGGGCCCGGAGCGCGCGGCCATGCTGCACGCGCCCGTGCCGCCCGCCGCGTTCGCGCGCGGCCCGCAGCGCCCGCCGCTCGGCGCCGCGCAGCGCGGCGGGCGCAGGCGGCCCCCGCGCCTGTCGCAGGAGCCGCTGTCGCAGCAGCCGCCGCTGTCGCTGTCGCAGGGCGCCTCGCAGCCGGACTTCAGCCAGGAGTCGGCGGCGCCCGACTGCCCGTCGCAGCCCGACGGGCTCCTGTCGCAGGACTCGACGTACCAGGGCGGGTTCCGGCGCGGCCAGTACTGAGGGACGTGGCGACCACCGGCCGCTCCGCAGGAGGCAGACACGGTATCGACGACAGCCGGCGCGCACCGCCCGCCCGACGCGTCGGGTGAAGACCGGACGAAGGAGACCACTCGACGACTCTGTTGCGCCGGCGAAAGGACACTAGCTAGTTCCTCGCCCATCGACCTCGCCGAGGACGTCCGTCGCACCTCGAGGAATCCCGACAGGCGCGGATCGTTCTCGAGCTAATGAATAATCACTCCTACCGCGACAACGTTTAAACGAAAACATTCGGGGAAACTAGAATGATTGTAATGTAAACATCTAACCGATATAGTTGTGCTTCGAGCATCCATCCGTATTCCGTACGAGCGTTGAGCACAAACGTTAACTCACGGAGTAGTACTAGACAAAATTTAGGGTCAATCATTGTCATACGCTTCTTAGTACTTTGTTTCCTTGATAATTTAAAAATACATAAAAATAAGCATAATAGTACTATTTTTATTAGGGCAGTATCATTGTGGTTTTGTTTATTTCGTATCATCTACATAGGCGACGAGAATTAGAAATCAGTGCTCTGTACTAGTAGTTATCATATCAGCAGTACTATTTATTGTTTTTCCTTCGCAAAAATGCGCCTTCATTTCATTCCTGCACATTTCATTGTCGACTATTCCTAAACGTTTCTTGTTAAATTCTGTCTATATTTTATTTATTTTAAAATTTTATTCGTTTATTATATTTTGATAAAACGTAAAGTAGGAAATTCGAGTCAACATACAAGTTAAATCATTGTTATATAATTAAACATCTCAGTATTAATTATATTGTAATACTATACATGAAATTGGTTGTAACTTTTGTTATTTTTACTTGGGGTTAAACTGTCAAACTTTTGTGGGGGAAAATCAATAAATATATTTGATCATAACTTTTGTTTTATTTATGACATGGTTTAGATTCACTACACTGACTTTACCTTTTAAAGGTGAACGCAGATTTGGCCGCACCGCACGCACCGCAGTCGCCGCATTTCGAATTCTTCATATTATAAAGAATGTAGAAGTTGCGAAGACTGCGGCGCGGGTAGGTATGCGAGAGTAGTTAGGGATTCGCCGGTTCTGGCTCACTGCCTCAATGTAGGGAAAAATGGGTCTTTTGATGACCATTCGCCTAAAAAAAAAAAAAGAGTTTGGTGTCAAAATAGGGGTTTTGAAGCACGCCCGTTCTATTTATGCGATCCGCTTCTGCGTATTTGCACTAGATTCAAAGTTAGCTTTTGTGTTTAATCTCATTATCTACTATCACCACGCTCCATTGTTCCTTCATAATTACAATAGCTACTTATTGCATTGTTATGCTCGCCTCAGTGTCCTATTGTTCGACCTGGCTTATCGCTTACGTCACCTTGCTTTCTTACAAGATTTTAAATAATTATGAATGATAATTAACTTATGAATTATTGCAAATTAAAAGTACCTAATAATTAATTATGTAGGTCACCCGATCATTCGATGGACTTCGTAAACATAGGAGGCCCCGGCGCGCAAACTGAGTCTTTGAGTCTTTTAGATTTTAAATAAATATAAATGATAATTAACTTATGAATTATTGCAAATTAAAAGTACCTAATAATTAATTATGTAGGTCACCCGATCATTCGATGGACTTCGTAAACATACGACGACTCGGTGCGCAAACTGAGTCTTTTAGATTTTAAATAAATATGAATGATAATTAACTAATGAATTATTGCAAATTAAAAGTACCTAATAATTAATTATGTAGGTCACCTGATCATTCGATGGACTTCGTAAACATACGACGACACGATAAATAAAAGAAACATAACTTTGGTACAATATTTTATTTCATAATATCTACACACTATTAGGTAAACACACATACACACGTTACACATTATAACTCAAATATATCATACATGTGACTTTTCTTGGCTTCTATAGTCTACAGTTACATTAAATACGGTTTTTATCTAGTTTTCTATAACATTATCAAACTCTGCAAATACAATACACATCGTTTTAGTGAGACAAGAATCAATTGATACCCCATTTCCTTCATTAAGGACATGTATACCAGTGCCGGAAAATAATGTATGAGAGACTGAAGTGAACATAATATTAGATACCATTGAAAGATGGTTGTCGAGTTTTTGAAAGCATGTGTTGCCCATCTATGTATAAACAATATGAATTCATACCATAATTTTCAAAATTGAAAGGATTCTTACTAATGATTAAATGCTGCGTTATTTAAAAATCCTATGATAAATCTTTTGAGTACTTGCCCCAACAATATTATCAAGCGTTTTTTTTTCTCATCAGTGGAAAGTCGTAATATCATAAACGTTATTCACAATTATTGAGTCATACTAAACATCTATTTAATGGTAAATCATACAATAGATACACTTTCACATTCTTTACTGATTATTCCTGTGAGTCGTTAAAAGAACAGGATAACATTAGATAAGATTGTAAAACCTAATATCATTTTTAAATTAAAAAAAGTATACTTACTCAATAATATTTATTAAGTTTTCCTTTAACAAAAAAACACATCATAATTCTATAAGTAACTAATTATATTCTTAATCGTATAGTATAATATATTATGTTCCTTTATTATAGAGTACAATAATATATTTTCTTAATCCTTATAGTTACCTACACATTTACATTTATCATCTTTGAATTCTATCAACGTTGGCCTTCAACCACATACCGAAAGCTACCACCTCAACCCCACTGCAATGACAACTTCTCTTATACTTAAATCGTGTCTTTTTTGTTTGATAAAAATATTCATTATGGTCAATGTTGAGATTCATATCAATCAAACATTTCTATGTTTGAATTTTCACTCAAAAATAAATAAAACATGTTTATCATACAATGATACTAAAATATTTATTTTGTTCAATGATCTTCACTTTAACTCAGGGTCATTATAAATTGAGAAAAATTAAGTGGAATAAAACCTTCTAAGAGTATTGTATTCGTATGTGATTTGTCATTGTAACGTGAAACTGTATTTTTAAACTGAGTCAATAAGATTAATTTATTTTCTTGTTATTAAACTGTAAAACATACTTTGTTATGACATAATTTTATACTAATGATTTTTTTCTTTTGTTACATACTAGATTGTAATATTTTGTTTCGAGTAGCCATACTTTAATATTATACTTTTATATGTTTAATATTGTACTGAATGTTTAATTTTTAAAGTTTCATTGTATTAAAACATTGTAAAATTATATAATATTTGATCAAGATTTTCTTAAAAACATAAAGTTTTAAATTATGTTTCTTAAATGAGTTTCAAATTAAAATTTGAATAAGTAATATAATATTTCATTAAAGCTTTTTTCATTATTTTCAAAAACTTTTTAGAAAATTACAAAACGTGTTTTTGAATATAATATATTTCAAATTAATTAAAATTTTCAAAACTTTTTAGAAAATTACAAACCGTGTTTTTTGAATAAGTATAATATATTTCAAATTTATTAAAGCTTTTTTCATTATTTTCAAAAAACCTTTTAGAAAATTATAAAACGTGTTTTTTTATAAAATATTAATGTAATGTTTAGTTTAAGAACTAATAAAACAGTTTTAAAAACGAAAAAAATTCATTGTTTTCTTGTATTCCGTCTAATACACACGTAAAGAAAAAAATGAAACATTTTATTCATCCATTCACTGTAATAGTTGCGGGACCTAGTGGTTGTGGAAAATCAAATTTTGTTACAAAATTTATTAATAATATGGAAGAAATATGTAACGCATCTTTTGCTCAAGTAACATGGTGTTTTGATGAAATGCAACCATTATACAATTTAAAAAATATTAACAACTTTCAAGGATTACCTGACTTAAACATGTTTGATGGTAAAGAGGCTAATTTGATTATAATAGATGATCTCATGAGAGAATCTGATGGTCGGATTGTAGATATATTTACAAAAGGTAGTCACCATAGAAATTTAAGTGTATTTTATATAACTCAAAATCTTTTTCATCAGGGAAAAGGTCAAAGAGATATTTCTCTAAATTCGAGTTATATAATTTATTTTAAGAACCCTCGTGACAAAACTCAAATTCGATATTTAGCACGTCAAGTTTCACCAGATAATGTAAAATTTGTTCAAGAAGCTTATAAAGATGCTACAACAGAGGCACATGGCTATTTAATGATTGATCTTAAACAAAATACTAATGACATGTTTCGTTTTAAGACTAATGTATTCCCCGCTGACAAAAACTGTTCAGTTTATGTACCGAAAAGAGGGTTTAAATACAACAAGAACTAACAAAGTCATATCATTTACAAATTTAACATTTAATTATGAATTATTAAAGTATTTAAATACTTTAATAATTCATGATTAAATTTAATTAAAATTATTGAATAGAAAATATAGAAAATTATAATTATTATTCTACGAGAGTTTATACAGGTTGCAATTAAGGTTTAATTGCACCCTGTATGATGTTTTAAAAATGCAGAAAAATGTTCTTTTGCGTTTTAAGGGTTCTGTACCGTTATAAAGCGAAAGTATAAGACGGTCGCCGGCTTACCGACCGTTTGGTTACATTGGCTTATTTGGCTCGTTTTGTTGTACATATTAAATAAATATGTTTTTAAATATAGCTAGAATCGATGATTGCGCCATCTATAAATAGCTTGCTTTTCTCGTACACGCAATTTTGTATGGGATTTAACAGTCTATCTGGTCTTTTTTTAATGTTTTATTTAAATGTCCATAAATATTCTAAACTAGCTTTATAAGCTAATACTTTTTCTTAAAATAAGTATAATTTTCGGAATCAATTAAAAATGGGACGGGTGCTGAGAAAGGGGCGGCACATGGCCTGGGGCCTACAGCGGCCAGGACTGCAAATCCGCCACTGGGGACGCGACCCCCGGGCTTGTAGCGTATGACGCAAAATATCAACACACATTCATCTTCTATCCATCAATATCCAAGCGGCACCCGGGTGTCGCATAACAATTGAAAATCTTTTGTGTCTGCGATTCCCACGATCAACAGATGTATTAAACCAGAAGGGTGCATATAAAACAAAACTCAAGTGCAGTATCGAGAGTTTTTAAGTAGGATAACAAAATAACTAAAACAAAAAGTTTATTATTATTTATTATTTATTACTTATATTAATAGCAACATTACAGTATTTAAGATAAGTCTACAATATGTTATTTGTTAGAATGAGATGATTAGATTTTAAATATTTTCTTTTGACATTAATAACATTACATAAAGCTTATTTTAGTATACATAATAGGTTTTATTACATTATAGTTATGTGTGAGTTTTTACCAGCATAAGAAGTGCATGTGTGTGTCTCATATTGTCAGTGAGTACGTGCGTATGTGTGTGTATTGAGTAATTATAAAAGTTAAGTAACAATTTAACTTTAATTGTTACTTAATTTTAATTGTTACTTAACTTTAAGTATTACTTATCCTTAAATATTACTTAAAGCTAAGTAATATTTAAGTCTTAAAGGCACATCAATAGATCTTAAATTGCATTTATCGAATTCCACCCGCGCACGCCACGTGCACTCCACGCGCACTCCACGCGCACGCGCACACCACGCGCACGCCACTCGCACGCCACGCGCACTCCACGCGCACTCCACGCGCACGCCACGCACACTCCACGCGCACGCCACGCGCAGTCCACGCGCACGCCACGCGCACCACACGCGCACGCCACGCGCACTCCACGCGCACCACACGCGCACCACACGCGCACTCCACGCGCACGCCACGCGCATTCCACGCGCACGCCAATCGCACCACGCGCGCACGCCACGCGCACCACACGCGCACGCCACGCGCATTCCACGCGCACGCCACGCGCACCACACGCGCACGCCACGCGCATTCCACGCGCACCACACGCGCACGCCACGCGCATTCCACTCGCACATTACGTTATAATTACACATTGAGTAATTATAAAAGTTAAGTAACTTTTTTAATTTAATTGTTACTTAACTTTAATTATTACTTATTTATTTATTAATTTATGTGACATGGAAAACTTACAGCTAAGTGATATCAGTGGAAATTTTATATGAGGATCAGAAAGCCAATTACAAGTTTTCACCTCTAAGTAACAGAATAATTGAATACAAGATATTGTGAACGGTCTTACTGGTTAGATACAGATATATGTTTTTAAGTAGGATAACAAAATAACTAAAACAAAAAGTTTATTATTATTTATTATATTAATAGCAACATTACAGTATTATAGATAAGTCTACAATATGTTACTTGTTAGAATGAGATGATTAGATTTTAAATATTTTCTTTTGACATTAATAACATTACATAAAGCTTATTTTAGTATTTAACAACATTACATTTACATTAAAGTTACTTAATTTTAATTGTTACTTAACTTTAAGTATTACTTATCCTTAAATATTACTTAAAACTAAGTAATATTTAAGTCTTAAAGGCACATCAATAGATCTTAAATTGCATTTATCGAATTCCACCCGCGCACGCCACGCGCACTCCACGCGCACGCCACGCGCACGCCACGCGCACGCCACGTGCACTCCACGCGCACGCCACGCGCACTCCACGCGCACGCCACGCGCATTCCACGCGCACGCCACGCGCACCACACGCGCACGCCACGCGCACTCCACGCGCACGCCACGCGCACTCCACGCGCACCACACGCGCACGCCACGCGCACCACACGTGCACGCCACGCCACGCGCACGCCACGCGCACTCCACGCGCACGCCACGCGCACTCCACGCGCACGCCACGCGCTTTCCACGCGCACGCCACGCGCACGCCACGCGCACGCCACGCGCACCACACGCGCACGCCACGCGCACCACACGCGCACGCCACGCACACTCCACGCGCACGCCACGCGCACGCCACGCGCACGCCACGCGCAAGCCACGCGCACGCCACGCGCACCACACGCGCACGCCACGCGCACTCCACGCGCACCACACGCGCACTCCACGCGCACGCCACGCGCTTTCCACGCGCACGCCACGCGCACTCCACGCGCACCACACGCGCACGCCACGCGCACCACACGCGCACGCCACGCGCACTCCACGCGCACGCCACGCGCACTCCACGCGCACGCCACGCGCTTTCCACGCGCACGCCACGCGCACGCCACGCGCACCACACGCGCACGCCACGCGCACCCCACGCGCACGCCACGCACACTCCACGCGCACGCCACGCGCACGCCACGCGCACGCCACGCGCAAGCCACGCGCACGCCACGCGCACCACACGCGCACGCCACGCGCACTCCACGCGCACCACACGCGCACCACACGCGCACTCCACGCGCACGCCACGCGCTTTCCACGCGCACGCCACGCGCACTCCACGCGCACCACACGCGCACGCCACGCGCACTCCACGCGCACGCCACGCGCACTCCACGCGCACGCCACGCGCTTTCCACGCGCACGCCACGCGCACGCCACGCGCACCACACGCGCACGCCACGCGCACCACACGCGCACGCCACGCACACTCCACGCGCACGCCACGCGCACGCCACGCGCACGCCACGCGCACGCCACGCGCAAGCCACGCGCACGCCACGCGCACCACACGCGCACGCCACGCGCACGCCACGCGCAAGCCACGCGCACGCCACGCGCACCACACGCGCACACCACGCGCACCACACGCGCACGCCACGCGCACTCCACGCGCAAGCCACGCGCACTCCACGCGCACGCCACTCGCACGCCACGCGCACTCCACGCGCACGCCACGCGCACTCCACGCGCACGCCACGCGCACCACACGCGCACGCCACGCGCACGCCACGCGCACGCCACGCGCAAGCCACGCGCACTCCACGCGCACCACACGCGCACGCCACGCACACTCCACGCGCACGCCACGCGCACCACACGCGCACGCCACGCGCAAGCCACGCGCACTCCACGCACACTCCACTCGCACATTACGTTATAATTACACATTGAGTAATTATAAAAGTTAAGTAACTTTTTTAATTTAATTGTTACTTTACTTTAATTATTACTTATTTATTTATTTATTTATGTGACATGGAAAACTTACAGCTAAGTGACATCAGTGGAAATTTTATATGAGGATCAGAAAGCCAATTACAAGTTTTCACCTCTAAGTAACTTCTGTTACTTAGAGGTGAAAACTATTCTTAATTGAATACAAGATATTGTGAACGGTCTTACTAGTTAGATACAGATATATGTTTTTAAGTAGGATAACAAAATAACTAAAACAAAAAGTTTATTATTATTTATTATTTATTATTATTTAATATTTATTATTTATTATTGTAGTAGTGTAATAAGAAGTATGCACCTCTATATAACCCAATGTCTTATATTTTAATAAACAGTCTATTTGCAACTCTCGGTCTTATTACTCGTCTCCTAATCACACCCTACATGGCGACCCTGCCATCGGGTTTCGCGCCGCGAATATGAGACTCTCCGTATAAGGGATGGAACTTTCTGTGCAGTGCTAAAGACAGAGAACGGTTTTAATTTAATCTAAATTATGGCGTTCATTTTTCGTTCGCGTTACGGTGTGTACGTGTTTCAAGTTAAAACGAAGACAGTATTTTTCGGTAAAAATGGGCAAACAACAATCAAAGGAGGAGACCGTGATTGTCCAGAATGCAGTTGGCAGTAATCAGGGCCGTGCCTGGGTATATGGCCGCCTGCGTGCCAGTCTGTATGGCCGCCCCCAGGATAACATTAAAAAAAACTACTTTAATTTTTAATGTTTATTATTATTACACAGGGCATCAAACCGGGAAAAAATCAGTTTTTGGTTAAACGAAATCGAGAACGAAAAAAAATATTGGTTTTGTTCCCGAAACCGGTTTCTGAAAAGAAAAACCGGCTAAAAACCGGTTTTATGAGATTTATATGTTTGGATGAAATTTAAGAAAAAAAAATGCACAAAATAAACATTTTTTTATTTAAAATTTAAACAAAAATAATAACATGAAAAAAATTATGGTATTGGTTTTATAATCACAGACAAAATTATCAAACATAAAGAACAAGGAATAACCCTTAACCCTATTCTTGGTACTGTGTACAATTTGATACATACAACTTTCAAAAAATCCCGGGAATCTAGCTAATGTTTTTTTTAAACTTTTATTATTTAATATCTTAGAAAATATATTTATGCTTAAAATAAAAAACCTTTTTAAATGTTTGCAACAATAAAATGGGCAGGGGAGCGCAATATAGCGGACCGATCGAATTCGTCTTCGCATCGCAAAGTAAGATTATTGATTATTTATTATGTTTTGTTCAAATTGTTTTCAAAAGTAATAAAATTTCAAAAGATTATTGTATATTCTAACCACTAACGTTATTTTCCAATAGCTAAAACCATTTTGCTCAAGCCTTTTGATTAAAATTGGGATAGACACAGTATCAAAAGCCTTTTTTAGGTCTAAAAATACCACCAGACATTTGTAGCCTCTATCCACTTTGTCAATAACTACTGAAGTTAATGCTTTTATGGCGTCTTCAGTTGATCGTCCCTTTCTAAAACCAAATTGAGAAGGCGACAAAATATTGTTTTTTTCAAGATAGTTAACTATTCTGTTACGCGTGGCGTGCGCGTGGCGTGCGCGTGTGGTGCGCGTGGCGTGCGCGTGTGGTGCGCGTGGCGTGGCGTGCACGTGTGGTGCGCGTGGCGTGCGCGTGTGGTGCGCGTGGCGTGCGCGTGTGGTGCGCGTGGCGTGCGCGTGGAGTGCGCGTGGCGTGCGCGTGGCGTGCGCGTGGAGTGCGCGTGGCGTGCGCGTGTGGTGCGCGTGGCGTGCGCGTGGAATGCGCGTGGCGTGCGCGTGGAGTGCGCGTGGCGTGCGCGTGGAGTGCACGTGGAGTGCGCGTGGCGTGCGCGTGGAGTGCACGTGGCGTGCGCGTGGCGTGCGCGTGGCGTGCGCGTGTGGTGCGCGTGGCGTGGCGTGCACGTGTGGTGCGCGTGGCGTGCGCGTGGAGTGCGCGTGGCGTGCGCGTGGAGTGCGCGTGGCGTGCGCGTGGAGTGCGCGTGGCGTGCGCGTGTGGTGCGCGTGGCGTGCGCGTGTGGTGCGCGTGGCGTGCGCGTGGAATGCGCGTGGCGTGCGCGTGGCGTGCGCGTGGCGTGCGCGTGGAGTGCGCGTGGCGTGCGCGGGTGGAATTCGATAAATGCAATTTAAGATCTATTGATGTGCCTTTAAGACTTAAATATTACTTAGCTTTAAGTAATATTTAAGGATAAGTAATACTTAAAGTTAAGTACAATTAATATTAAGTAACAATTAAAGTTTAATAATAATAAAAGTTAGGTAACACTTAAAGTAAAGAAATAATTAAAGTTAAGTAGGTAACAATTAAAGTATTACTTAACTGGGTTCGTGTACCGAGCGGTGTGCCTCAAGGCTCGCTACTCGGGCCTTTATTATTTATAATCTACGTAAACGACTTTGCTTCCTGCTTAAAGTTCGCAAAACTTTTATGTTTTGCGGACGATATGAAAATTTACGCTATAATAAAATCATCTGAAGATGCTCGTAACTTTCAATTAGACCTTTCCAACCTTGAAAACTATTGCAAAATGTTCAATAATAACGTATACTCGGAAACGCTTTGCCATAAACGAGAATTCTTCATTAGGAGGCCAAATCTTAACATACGCACGTACATATTTAGTGTTTACAACTAAATAAGTAATAATAATTACTTAAAGTTGGGTAATTATTAAACTTGTCTACTAAATTTACCATTTTAATAAAATACAGGGTAAATGACTAGATGTTATCAGTCGTTAAATGAATAAAGTACAGTTGTATAAAAAAGTGTAAATATAAAATCAACTTTTGTAAATATGTAAAAACTATTTTTGTAAATATAACATATCTGTAAATATAAAATATGTAAAATGTATAGACTAATTTTATAACTACAATTTTGGTAAAATTTGTAAAAACCAATTTCTAAAACTAATTTAAATGTTAAATTAGGAACTATAAATTTTGACAAAATAAAATAAATTTTGCTACAATAATACAATAAGTGACTGAGGTCACTACAAACATTATGATAATATTGTAGCAAAATCCGCTCGTATGCTCGGCTTTGTTAAGAGAAACTCTAAAAATTTTAAACAACCCAAAACTAAAATCATGTTACATAACGCTCTCGTCCGAAGCCATCTTGAGTATGGTAGCATAGTCTGGAGTCCATATTCAGTAGTGCATTATCAAAGGCTCGAAAACATTCAGCGTACAATATATTCCTCCCTGCAAAACCAATCTTGGGTTACAATCTCCGATGGCTAAAATATTTGCTCAATATAATAAAATAAATAGTGTTAATGATCTCGATGTGTACCTTGATAAATATTATGTTTTTACGAAAAAATTAAGAGACTCATTTGTTTAAGTTTATATTATTTTATTTAAATTTTAATGAATAATAATTACACATTGTTATTAATGCTATGTACACCGTAGTTGTCGTATGCATTAGATATAATACAAATTGTTATTTTAGTTTTAAGTAAAAAATGTATGCGATGTGGTTGTACTTTATTAATTAATTAATTACTTAATTAATAGAGCTGAAGAGACAAACCATCAAACACCGAAATAAGATCTAGACAAACATCGAGAAATATGTAGAGTGAGATATCTCGTTGCTAGGCAGGCGGAAGGCTGGTTTTATCGTTAAGGCAGGCGCAGCGCAGACGACAGACTATCCGTGACGCACTTTTTGTCTGTGGAAGTAGAACCTATGCAATTATATGCGGACTTTTTGCGCGTCGTGTGCGTTACGCATAGGTTCTATTTCCCACAGACTAAAAAGTGCGTCACGGATAGTCTGTCGTCTGCGCTGCGCTATATAAATAAAATTTATACAACCAGTTGATACTTTATAATGCTATCATACCTATGATATAATATTATAATTGTATCATGACCAATTTGCCAATTATCTTAGTTCTTTGTATTTCTCTAATTATTATTAGTAAAAGTGGTTTTAGCCGTAGTTTTAGCCATTTCCGATAAGCGCAAGTATACCTCACTTCTCTCCGTCATTCGTGAATAGCAGTCATATAATTATTAAGTTTAGTTACAGAAAGAAAAGTACTTATTAAGTTTCTATAAATAAGTACAATAAAATGAATTGTAAACAATGTAATAAAATTATTTATTATCCACGAATAATATATAGGTAATTTGTTACACATCATATTACATAAATATTTTTGAGCTTATGAATAGTGAATTCAGAATTGAATACATTATGGCATACAAATTTACAGTCCAACACCATTAAAAAACTATTGTAGTTTGGTATAATATAGTAGATTTCGTTTACCGAGAAAGTAAAAATATTATTCATTTAAAATTCATTATATTTGGTCGTAAATTATTATTATTAAAATGTATAAAATATAAATACGGCATAGCAAAAGCTTGCATTTCAAAAAGACAATAAGTATGTATTTATAATAATTTATAACAAAACAATAGTTTCAATAATATTAGTTATATACACTGAGGTAATAAGTATAGTGGTTTTGGTAGCGAAACAATTTTTACTGGTTTCTTAATAGAAAGAGCAAACTAGCACATTTTTTTATATTCAATCGCTATCAGATCTTATTCAAATTGCCCTTATATTACTAAAATACATTTAATGCGCTTTTGTGCGTAGATTTGAGATAAAAATATTTTATAAAGTTTTAGAAATCCATTGGACGGAAAAATAAAAATAAATATTGGGGTAATAATTAATAAACAAAAGTACGAATTAGTCTGTTATAAATATAAGCCAATTTCGCCAACGCATCAAGTTTATCGTTGATCATAATAATATTGTCTTTCTCTTTCTTCGTTTTAATAATAGAAAAAATATATTTAAAAAGCTGGACAAGCAAAAAGATTTTACCCTGAGGCAAATTCTAGGCAAATAATGAATTCAAATCATTAACACTTAAAATTTATCTTAGGGTAGATTCTCTGGCGTTTCGGCCGCGCACAAATTCGAGATTCAGCATAATATCTAACAATAATGTGGAAATAGCTACCAATTTATAATGTGTCACCTGTCTGATCACGATCTGCGAAAACGACCTGTCTGATGTACCAATAGCGTGACCTCCTCGCCCTACCTATACAGACATTTAAAAAATCACTCATAAAATACACAAGGATAATCTGATACAGGCGACCTGATTAAATATACATATAATGTACAATCAATTACATACATATAATGTAATCTAATCTTATATATAAAATTCTCGTGTCACAATGTTAGATAGCGTACTCCTCCGAAACGGCTTAACTGATTTTAACCAAATTTTATATGCATATACAGTAGGTGTGAGAATCGACTACTGGGTAGGTACTTTTTATATTGATGTTACCGGAAATGTATGTAATCCGTCATTATATACAATTCCTAGGAAATGTATACAATTCCTAAAATCACACGGAAATGCGTAAAATTAATTATATTAGACACATTTCCTAGGAAATCTATACATTGCCTAAATAGTTATCGGAAATGTAAAACATTTGAGATATCAATGGGTTCACGGGGATAGCGGGACGAGGAGACTGCAGGGGTCTGATCAGGCAATCGCGCTAGTGCCGCGTAAACTGTTGTGTTTATGTTCAAAAAATTTATAGTGCAAGATAATCATCAAAGTGCTAAGAAAAACCTACAACAACAGGCTGAAAAAATGCTAAAATCGAGTGAAAAGAAGTTTGCCCCTGTACGTATTGGCACTTCTGTAGATACGAATTGCAGTTCTAGAGGTTGATAGAGGATATTATGATGAATGGTTATGCCCGAAATAGTATAGGTGTAGTTTTGGATAAAACCGATAATGAGCTCTATCAAATTGGTACTAAGAACGTCTTAAAATTATTATATTCTCAGTCTCAGATTAATGTGTGTCCAAGAGTTCTCCTTAATGCAGAGAATGCATGTACCGAATACAGAGATAGCACTACTGTCAGTTGCTAACCTACAATCCACCGAAACCAGCCAGGGATTTAAGAAGTGCTTTTGCAAGAAAAACTCTACTACAGCAAGATGTCTGTGCTATAAAAAATTATTGTGTACTTCCAAGTACCATTCCAGCTTACCCCGCAAAAATAAATAGCCATATGGCAGTCTATGTGGCTATGTTAAATATCATACCAAACGAAATTTTGACTTTAGGTATAACAACAATAAAAAGTCGATTTCGTGATAAATTGGACATTTTAAAAGTTACATCATGGTTAATTTTTGAGGCTTTAATTATTAGTAAGATAATATGAATATTATTAAGATATTTTACGATATGATTGTTACTTGCTGAACGTTGATTTCTCAACGAGTGCTTTAATAAAAATGATTATTCTCATTGTACCAACGTGTTTTATTACAGAAAGCATTGTTTTTATACATTTCCTAATACGCTACTGGAATTATATACAATTCCTAGAAATTGTACACATTTCCTAGGATATTTATGTATTAAATAGTTTTTGAAACAATATTTTATACATTTCCTAAATAGTTTCGGAATTGTATACATTTCCTAGGATTTGTATACAATTCCTGGATTTCATACATTTCCGGTAACATTGATAAACTGTGCATTTTTGAATAAATAATAGTAAATTATTACAACTCGAGACTGACGGTGACCATTGTTTCTGCGACGGGATAGCGATCGACGTTGCCATGGTGACATACTTATTTAGCCACTTCAATAAAATAATATGGGCGAAATACTTTATAAATTACTAGCTGTCCCGGCAAACGTTTCTTTGCCATATTAAGTATATAAAGTTTTTTTTTTTTTAATTTGATCGCAGCGCTAACTGTCCGGACAGACTAAAATTAAAATTCGAATTCGAATATCATTTAAAATTTGACACTGCGATGGTAGCGCCGTCTGTCGGATCCAATGTAAAGCATTCCAAAATCAACAACTACTAATAAATTAAAAATTAATTAAAAAAACATTGTCCAGCAGACAAAATTGTGAATCTAAACCATTCTCAGATCCCCTTGAACACACACAAAAAATTTCATCAAAATCGGTCCAGTCGTTTGAGAGAAGTTCAGTGACATACACACTCACAGAAGAATTATATATATTAAGATAAGGCAAAATAACATTTGCCGGGACAGCTAGTTATAATAATTAAATCGTACTCTTTTGCCCTTCATTTTCTGAGCGATTTTTAAATTATGCGAGGCCTATAACAGGTACGAATCTACTGCGGTAGTGGAGGCGGCTGCGCGTACGTCGGATAGCAGGGCGCGAATCTTGGCCCCTGAGGTATGGCGGTGTGGGTATTGTCTCCACGGTCTTGTATAGTGCGCGCCGTGTACGCCGACTCTTTGTATACAGGGGAAGCTGAAAAAAAAAGTTATTTTTATGTAACTAGCTAAAAGCCGAGCTTTGTGAGGGCTCGCGACGTCACACCTTGACTGACTGATACGAGTGAGATATCATCTGCACATAAATAAAAATTACTATGTTAAAGCACAAATCAATAGATGTGATAGTTTTTCCGTAAAGTGTATCACAAAATGTTCAGGTTATGGGCTATACTAGGTCTCGCTTCGCTCGTTCTGATTATAAACAAATATAATAAAAATAACTTTGTGGGACTGTGTGCAGACGGTAGCCTGTATTTTTTTTATACAAAACACAAAATCTTGCGAGGACTGCTTAATAAATATTCATTGCTCGCATAAAAATATGAAGGCAGTCATGTTAACAATACGTTAAAATTGACCAATGACTATGTTTTCCCAGCTTTTTGCTCAAAGGTACGTCCAATTTTCTTATTTTAGGGCCCTTCCGAAATTATTCGTTTGTAATTAATCCTTCGATCGTGGATTCTTGGAAATCTATTGTTATTCTATCGTCCTAATTTTAGGGCCCTTCCGAAATTATTCGTTTGTAACTAATCCTTCGATCGTGGATTCTTGGAAATCTATTGTTAATCTATTGTTGTCGCGGTCATCGGTGTCATTATGGGCATTGATGGGTTAATTTACAAATAAGACATTTTCACACTAACAAATTGAAGTAAGCAACTACATAAGAATCAATTTAATAGCAAGACTAAGTACTGCTTGTTTAGTTTAAATATAAATAACTCACTGAGTGTTGGGTACAGGGTCTGGTAAGGCTGCACAGGCATCGCCCAACCGCCGGCCGCGTCACCACCGGGAGGTCCCTGTAAATATATTTTGAAAAGTGTCAAGCACAGAAATAATATCATGACAGAACGGCTAAGCGGGTGGAGTACGCGTGTTTCAATCTTGCTCAAGTGGGCAAGATTCGTTAAACTTTCATTCAGTCAGCTCGCACGTCTCGACTTGATTACACCGGAACGGTTGTGGAAAAATGCCTCATTGTGTAGTGTCTAATACTAAAAACAGAAGTACGAAAGTGAATCGGTCAAAAGGAGGTATTTCTTTCCACGTGTAAGTTATTTGTTTTCACTAAAAGCAAAGCAAAAATTGACACGTGCGATTCCTTAGTTATGCACGCGCGTCGCCGTTCTATAATAATAATAATAATAATAATATCTATGGACGCTTCACACCACGTCAATCTGGCCCCGTGCTAAGTACCTGAAGGACTTGTGTTACAGGTACCAGACAACGGAAATATATTTAATACTTTTATATTATACATATATTTAAGATTTTTATTATATTATACACATCCATGACCCAGGAACATTGAAAAACTTTTTGTTCCGTCGGCGGGACTCGAACCCGCGACCTCCGGCTTGAGCTGCCACACACTCTACCCACTGAGCCACAGAGGTCGTCTATCTTGATACATTTCTATGGAGTCAAGTGATTATTGATTTGACAGTGCTGATCCAGTACCGAAATTGCGTACCAATGCCCAATTACTGTGCCAAATAAGGATTTATAGCAGGGCCGGGGTTTCCAAACTTATTTTGTCTACTGCCCACTTTGAGAACAAATGATGTTTTAGCGCCCCCATTGTTTCAATTTAAAATACATCTAGATGAAATAAATCCCAAGCCTCTACACAACGCCCCCATTTATTTCTACATATTAAAACTCACATTAAGTTGCCTCCGTCCCGCAGGTAACACGAATCGATGGATCAATAAACGAATTTCGACCTTTACAGCTACATATTAAAACTCACATTAAGTTGCCCCCGTCCCGCAGGTAACACGAATCGATGGATCAATAAACGAATTTCGACCTTTACAGCTACATATTAAAACTCACATTAAGTTGCCTCCGTCCCGCAGGTAACACGAATCGATGGATCAATAAACGAATTTCGACCTTTACAGCTACATATTAAAACTCACATTAAGTTGCCCCCGTCCCGCAGGTAACACGAATCGATGGATCAATAAACGAATTTCGACCTTTACAGCTACATATTAAAACTCACATTAAGTTGCCCCCGTCCCGCAGGTAACACGAATCGATGGATCAATAAACGAATTTCGACCTTTACAGCTACATATTAAAACTCACATTAAGTTGCCTCCGTCCCGCAGGTAACACGAATCGATGGATCAATAAACGAATTTCGACCTTTACAGCTACATATTAAAACTCACATTAAGTTGCCCCCGTCCCGCAGGTAACACGAATCGATGGATCAATAAACGAATTTCGACCTTTACAGCTACATATTAAAACTCACATTAAGTTGCCCCCGTCCCGCAGGTAACACGAATCGATGGATCAATAAACGAATTTCGACCTTTACAGCTACATATTAAAACTCACATTAAGTTGCCCCCGTCCCGCAGGTAACACGAATCGATGGATCAATAAACGAATTTCGACCTTTACAGCTACATATTAAAACTCACATTAAGTTGCCCCCGTCCCGCAGGTAACACGAATCGATGGATCAATAAACGAATTTCGACCTTTACAGCTACATATTAAAACTCACATTAAGTTGCCTCCGTCCCGCAGGTAACACGAATCGATGGATCAATAAACGAATTTCGACCTTTACAGCTACATATTAAAACTCACATTAAGTTGCCCCCGTCCCGCAGGTAACACGAATCGATGGATCAATAAACGAATTTCATACCTTCTCAGCTACAAATTAAAACTCACATTAGGCTGCCCCGGTCCCACAGGTAACACGAATCGATGGATCAATAAACGAATTTCGACCTTTACAGCTACATATTAAAACTCACATTAAGTTGCCTCCGTCCCGCAGGTAACACGAATCGATGGATCAATAAACGAATTTCGACCTTTACAGCTACATATTAAAACTCACATTAAGTTGCCCCCGTCCCGCAGGTAACACGAATCGATGGATCAATAAACGAATTTCATACCTTCTCAGCTACAAATTAAAACTCACATTAGGCTGCCCCGGTCCCACAGGTAACACAGCGGGCTGGCTGGGTGTAGTAGGCGCGGGGGGTGCCGACGGCTGATTGGCCAGACCCACCAGGGGAACCGTACCAATTGTCACATACTTCCTGTCCTTCATGTTGAAATGCATGCCCGACACTACACACTCCACCTGAAATTTTATTTTTTAAACAAGAATTAACTTATTTTTGACGTGATAACGTCTTATAATAATTTGATATGGGCTGCGCGCCGCATGCGGCGTTACCTCGCTGATAGCTCTGAGCATTTACACTTTCAAGTCTCTCAACAACCGTAAGGCCCACCTGGGCCGCGCTCTTTGTTTCGATTATATTACATATTTCGATGACTTAGAGAATACTTTTGTATGAAGAAGTTTGGTTAGTTATGACCTTTGATACATTGGCCACACTCTGAATGAAAAATAAATAAACAATCTGAGAGCTATTAGTATTATTTCGGCTATTCAAAATTGTGCTCTATTTCCTACGTGTCAAGGTATGACTTCTGCTTTGTTCGAAGATTTTACTGGATTTCACGAATGTATTGCGAATAGTTTATTTTACTCATTATAAATATTTTATTTATAATGAGTAATTTATTCGTTTATTTCTTCTGAACAAGTCACTAATTATAGTTTCGAAAGTTTATAATTGAGAAACTAATATCGCATCGGACTAAATACTATATTATGATGGCTTGATAGATAGAAGATTTAACATAATTATATTATAATGTAGGTCACACAAACATAAAATATGGATTGTATGTAAGGATATTACATTAATTTTACAAAGAAGGTAGGCCGGGCGCCATTTTTTTTTGCACATTGACCTGCCAACTTTTTGCATAGATTTTTCCCGGAACTGAGGGGTTAAGGCTATGACGTTGTCACGTTCAACTATCGTCAGTAAACCGACTTTACAGACAACCGATTTTTATATAATTAATATTAGTAAGTTTTTGGTCAGATATACTTTAACCTATCAAGCCCCATAAGATCACCGGTGATCGCGACAACAATAGAATAACAATAGATTCTTAGAAATCTTCTTTTATTTGATATTACAAGTATGTAGGTACTTGTTGAAACAATGTTATAGATACTGATAGTACTATCATAATATTACATTGTAAGTGCATTTACGTGCATTTATAGTATCAATGACCCTAAATCTTAATCGTTATAAGTATAGAGGTAAGTACATATAAGTTCATTAGGTTATAATAAATTAAACCATTGTTAAGGGCCTTATCACACTGGCGATTAGCGAGCGAATTGAAAGCGACGCGACTGCGCAGCGCGCACGCCGTGATTGCGCGACGTACACGCCGCGACAGCGCAGCGCGGCGCGCGGCGTGGCGTGGACTCTCTACTCGTCTCGTAACTCGTCTAGGGAGTATACAAAATACGAGTGTACAAAATGGCGTCTACGCCACGCTGCGCTTCGTGATTGCGCGACGTGCGCGCTGCGCAATCGCGTCGCTTTCAATTCGCTCGCTAATCGCCAGTGTGATAAGACCCTAAGGAGCCGGGTGCCATCTCTTTAAGTTTTTCAAATAGAACCTCAACCCTTTTACTAATAAAAAGCAAATGTGTTGCTCTTGTCTGTCACTACTTTTCCAACTCAGACAAACACTAAAGGCACACAGGTGCGTTATTATCGGTCGATAATACCATATACGTTATTGCAGCATCTGTTTTCAGTCACAGAATATATATTAGTTGTACCAACAGAATTCCCACTAACGAAACCCGTTTAAATAATTAACGACTCATGCTACGATACTATAAAGTTCAAATTCCGACCGCGCGGTGCTAGGTGCTTACAATTATATTTGTCTACATCTCCGCTCTCTTTCTATCGCATAACTCGTACCTTTTCTGAAGAAATTAGGGTTGTCTCTTTTTAAAAATAATATTATAATCTTTATATTTAATTAACTACATATTTTTATTTAACTCGAAATAATCTAAGATAATATTGTCTTAGTACTATGTAGATTTAATTATCATAAATTCGCGTGTAACTAGTTACGCGTACTTAGATTCGATAGGTACCGTATCTTAATTATTGAAACCGGTCTCATATTACCTACTTAAAGTGTTTGTATAACTTAGTTATTTTTGTAAACAAATGAGGTTTCGAATAGTACGCATCGCGGAATATTTCTTTGCCCTTTTCTTTTTATTGTCCATTGTGAGATTTATATCAATTCTGTGATAGCGATCGAATAAGTTACGCAATACGCATTACGCAGGTATGCAACGAACAACTCGTGCGCGCGCATCACCGCTCGCTTGTGAGTCCCTACTGATTTGCCACCCGCGGGTGGTACTTACAGTTCGATGCCTATTCGCGCGAGTGGGACAGGCCTGTTTCAATGTATTAGGATGTTTATGTAATTTCATACTACTGCAATAATAACGCCGCAATGGAAGTACAAGTAGTAGTAGGAACAGATATCGCAATAGCGCATGCAATATTATCGAGTATCGACCGATAATAACGCGCCTGTGTGGGGGAGGCTTAGTGTACTACACACTACGCCGAAGTTACGCGGCGTAAATTCCGCATGATTCCGCCTGCAATGTCTTTTAATCCTTCGATCGCGGCATAACGAGACACAATAGCCTTTCAATTGTTATCGCGGCCCACTTGGGCCTAACGGCAGTTGAAGCGTTAAATTACCGATGACACACGTCCGTCACGTTCCGTGCGTATTTTGTATGTGTTTGACATTGCGGACGTAATCATGCGGAGTTTACGCCGCGTAACTTCGGTCTAGTGTGTTTAGACACTTAAACATTACTTACGTTGTGGAACTATACTTCTTATTACTTATTAGTAAAGTGTAAAATACCTTCAAGTCATAGTCCAGATCAATGATGTTGCAGTTGACGAGGTTGGATGGTGGTATCGGTGGTACCTCCATGTTGAGGGTCCAGTGTTTGGTGGTTCCAGCCGGCGCGGGGCCCTCTTGTACCGTAAGCACCACGTCTTTGGTCTTTTTGTTGACATTTGACGGTGATGTTGCTCTGTAGTTCACCACCTGAAAATTTCAAGTTCAAAACTTAATCTTCTGATAATAGATTAGTTGTGATTTTGCCATTATTACCTTGATCGTGGAAATCACAGACACAATAGATATTCAATTGTTATGCGGCACCCGGTCTACGCTTGGGAGTTGATAGGTTAAAAAGTTATGAAAGCGGCTATCAATGCACAATGTAACAAACATTTGATTCATCACGAGGAAAATGTTAACAAAATTTTAGTGATTCAAACTGTGATTTAAAACACACTTCATCACTGTCAAACTCAAGAAATACTTACATTAAAAGTTAAAACTTCTGAGCTGTAAAAAAATTACCTTTCTCAAAAATATCTTCACCAAATGCAACTGTACATTGCTTTTATTTTCAATGTCAATAGTGAGTGGAATAGTTTGGCCAGGACAGTATCCAGACACCGGAGCTCTGACATCCACAGATAAAGGTTGGGAGACACAACAGAAACAACCGAATGTCTTCTCCAATTGAAAATGGATTGGTTCCTGTAAAAAAATATAGTAACACTAGCTGTCCCGGCAAACGTTTCTTTGCCATATTATACAAAGTATATTGCCCATATTATTTTATTGAATTAGTGACTAAATAAGTATGTCACCTTGGCTATGTCCATCGCTATCCCGTGACCCGCGTCGCATAAACAATGGTCGCTCTTTATAGACAAATAATTTGCAATAAAATAAAATTGCGACTATAATTAAAGATTTAAGCTATCCTATCTCTCAAGTTGGAAAAAAGCACACATTTAAAAAAAAGAAACATTAAAATCGGTTAAGTAGTTTAGGAATCCATCGCGGACAAACATTGTGACAGGAGATTTATATATAATAGATTAATATTATTACTAATATTAGAAAAGATACAAAATAATCGAACTAAGAAGAAGCACTATCAACTATTAGGTGACTCATCATTCAACAAAATTGTATGAAGCAGTGCTGGAACACACAAGTCAAGATTTTTTATCATACTTTTTATTACATTTAAACAAACTTCAAGGATATTTTACACATTAGCAATGTCTAAGAAGTGGAAAGATATATATTATGTACTTAGGTAATAATATATTTCCTGAAACTAAATACATGACAAATGTGTGATAAAAATGAGCAAGAACTCCTATTAATCATCAATCATCATTCATAAGCTAATAAAAGGCAATATTATCAGTGAAGATACACAAGAATTGTTTACATGAGTTAGTTAATAAGCTCAAACAATTCACTCTTTGTGCTATTGAGCAAGTTGATAATTTAGCACATATTTGATGAAAGAAAAAATGTGTTGTAAGAACACTTTGTTATGTAAAAAAATAGCAAGGTATTATTATATCTAATCTTAGCTTTAATATTTTGCCCACAGATCAACTGTGGACCACAGATTTGGAAAAAATTATAATAACATGTAAATGGTTGGTTAAAATAAATAAAAAAATTATAAAATATACCTAACAGCAAAATGTGCAGTCAAAAAAACACAAAACTGTGTAGTACTTTAGGGCTATAATATTAACACTTGAGTTTGCATCATTTCTCTTAATATTAATTTATTCTGAATTTTTTAAATAAGATACAAAGTAAACATTTACTAACAAGTTTACTTATTAATAGAGATAAAAAGATTCCACACATAATATGTATTTTGATTCAGTAAGTGTAAGTAGACACAATTTTGCTTGATCGAGCAATCACGTAGAGTAAAATACACAGCTCGGGCTTACGTCCACACATTCAGCATTGCTCGATAGTTTTCCTCCAGTTCAAAGGAAATTAGCTACGAATAATAAAAACTAGTGTCAAAAAATTTGTCAAGCTGGCTCAATGCGAGCCTTCGAGCTGTGAGTTTTGCAGTCTACACAGTGGTTTTTGCTTGATTTCGAGTAATATTATCGAGCAAAACCATATGTGAGTACTTAGCATTACAAGATAAACAGTTTTAATTATTATTTAAATTGTAAATTACCTATGTAAAAGCTATTAACTAATAATTATCTCTAATAGCACTTACTCTATACGAAGGGTTTATGTTGAGGTCCAGAGCATTGATAACAGTAAATGCAGCCTTAGTATCCTGGTCAAACTTCATAGGTCTATCCAAGGTCACTTTGACAGTATACCTCACATATCCGTATTGACCCTCAAAGGAGGATGGCAGTACTGGTGGTAGTGTGCATGTGAAGTTGTACACTTGCTTTCCGGATGGTATTTCTATCTCACCACCTGTACAATCAAAATTTCTTAATAAAACAGTTGAAACATCATTATACTGAATATTATTTAGGATTTTTTTCTATTGGTAAATTGTTCAAAATAAGTGTTAAACGTTTAGAAATGGGTTCTATAAGTAGTGATGATAACTTCATCCTACTTTCAACCTACGTACCTGTACTGCTTCCTAAAAGGTAGTAAGATATTTGAAAATACTCTTCATTGCCAGTGTGCAGTGAGTCTACCGATTGAGTTCGTCCTTCAGAGTCTTCCTCCTGTTTGCTTTCACTCCATTCTGTGTGTGCTTCGCCCTTTATCTTGACATGAATGCCTTAAAATATAAATTATTATGTATAGCAGAAACAATAGATAGGTAATTAACATAGGGATACGGAAATGGAATATTGACATGATTGCATGATTATGGTCAGTATGAGTTATTGGTGCATGTGATAATGTTTAAATAGCGATCGGCTCACCTCTAACTTTTTTAGGACTATCAAAAACGTATTCTACTCTTCCGTTTACAGTTTGTCCAGCATAGTACGTGTTCCATTGGTTATCGAAATATATAGCCGCTTCTTTAATGCCCATTATATTTTATATTTTTCTTTCTAATCTTCTAAACTATGCGCTACCTCTATGGGCGTTCGAAATAATCGCCAAAAATCACAAAAACAATATCAAATACAGCTGCCCGCCCTGGGATGGGTGATGTCATAAATTATTGACAGAATTGACAGATCACAGAAATGAGTAATGACAATGACAGATATCATGCTGTCGTTTGTCACTGTCATTGAAAAGTTAATATTTTTAAGATTACGAAATGTCGCTAAAAGCAATGGTTTGCCGTAAATAAAAGAAGAAAAATATTACGACTTTTTAGTTTTTGTACAATTTGCAAAATGCAACTTGCACGTATCCGTACCTTTGTAAACTAAGCCCGTTCAGAGAATGCGTTCCTGACACGTCGCGATTAAACTGACGACGTAACTTTGTAATGGCGTTGCAGATACGATAAAAATATTTTTGCTGGTTGTTTACCGTTTTAACAATTGATGAGCAATAAAACAACATTATTATAATATCAATAATCAATGAGTGTTATAATTTTGTGCCCAACTGAGTGTCAAATAACTTGGTAAACAACATTGAGTTAATATACACTGGAGAGAGCCTTCGGAGCCTTCGGGAGAGATATCGGTTTATAAGCGTCAAAAGCGTGTAATGTTATGCCCGACTTACTCGGACATAACAAAGGAGTCGGTCTGCATAATATGTCATTAATAAAAGTGTTATTAAAGGTTTTTAGTGAACATTTTATGTTATGCCGGCTGTACATTCTCGCCGTGACACAGCGAGGCGGCCCGAGTGCGAGAGTGTAAATGGGTGCGCTCGCCTCGTCTCGCCTGCCTCGGACCCTCTCGGTCCGTTGTCGGTATTTTGCGCCCGAGACAAAGGGTCTCGCGAGGAAAACGAGCGCACTACTGTACACTCTCGCGTCTTTCAGTACTAGTCCCGCCGTTGGGCAGTATAGAACAGAATAACAATAATAATCGTCATTATCAGTCATGATATGATTACAAATCTTCGGATTACAATGATATCTTTCGATGCATGGTGAATGGTCGTTTTCGTCCATCTTCTCCGAGTTCTTATCTGCGATTGAACTAAGCGAGAATGTACATGATCGCACTCGGGCAAGGGGCTCTCGCACGGGACTCTCGCCCGAGAGCTCTCGGCGAGAGTGTACAGTGGACATTAGATGTTGTTCAGTTTTGTGGTTCCGCTAAATAATAAACCATAATAATGGTCAAAGAATGCCTCAAACACTTGGATTAAACATTAAATACGTAAGTTTTGAACGACATTTCTTGGGCTTTTCAATCGGTATTTTTGTAAGCTAAAAAGATAATTTATAAGTTTAATAATCCCTTATTCGTGCTATATAAGGCATTAGTGCTAAAAATGACACATCAATTAATAATTTGTCTACAAAAATTGCATAGCTTTTTACGTATGTTTACGGATTCTCATTACTTGAACTATAGTTTAACGATATCATGAACTAAATGACTTTCTTCTCTGTACTGTGTGCTGTACTGTGTGCTTCGAAATGATCGACAAATAGAAATATTCAAGAAAATAAACGCACACTACTTGTATGAAAATAAGCACAAAATGGCCACGCGATGACGGGCTAATGTTACATCTATATATATCCTTAATCTGAGTAAACAATATAGGTGTGCCGTGTGAATGGGGCATTTTCTTATTTTTTTAATTTCATTGTCAAACAGCTTCCATTTTAGTAACTAGATGGCGTATGGGTAGACAACTATCGGTAATACCAGGGAATACCATCAATAATTGCTACAAAACCGGGCAAAAGAATGTAAAACTTGATACATTTCAATTTGAAAAAGACACAATGATATTCCAATGAATAGGATAATAAAGTTATTATAACGATGTTTTAGTTAAAACTCACTGAAGAAATAGCCCTATTTATCGTTATTCACACCAAATGTCACAGGAATTATAAATTTTGGTTCTGACAACATCTTACCTGCACTTGTGCACGATAACGGATATATAATGGCAATTATTTTACCAATAATAAACATCAAAAACCCAAATAACACAATTTGGGAAAAAATAATAAAAACCACACCAACAATAAAAAGTAGAAGAAGTTCCAAAGTAACATGGCTGCCACAAGGCCGTTCAGTTGTCAGTTGTCACTTTGACAAGTTTTTATTTTAACAGCGTGTTCCTAAACTATTACCAGTATAGTGGCCTAATCGCTTAGGCCAATGATCGTTTAGGTTTAAGATATTTTGATTTATGTCATACTTGACAGTACACTGATATTTTTTAGAAATACAACCAATATATAGTCAGTAATGCCAACCTGCAGATAATTTCAGATCGGTGGGGAACCAATAGAAAATCTAGAAGTGTCTACCGTCGCGCCGTCTGGTGGAGATGATAAAAAGAAAACAACCCATTATAACAAGATAAAAAGAGAGAGGCAGTCTCATGAAAACTGTAACCACTTTCATTTGACAGGTCGGCCAAAAGTCGTCAACAGTTTTTATGCCCTTTCGGTATTTGCTTAAATTATTGTTATTTTATTTATTTTTATTTTAATAGGAGTAATCCTGAAAAATATACATTTCAAAGGTAATTAACCTTCATGTCCTAATTGCTACGATGTGTTTATTTTCGCTATATTCTGTCTTTAGTTCTCTATTTCAAATAAAATATTGTTAATCCTCCCCTTTACTTTCATATTTTGCATAACTAATGGTACTATTGTTCTTAAATTACACAATTTCTGAAGAAAAAAATTTCATAAAAATTGTTTACATATACGCTAGGGCTTGAATCAAATTTATCGATATGCCTATCGATATTTAACAAGAACATAACAAGAACACAAGGACAGTAACTAAGTTAGTTACTGTCCTTTAAACAAAATAAACAAAATAATTATTTTTAAATAAAAAATTAAAACTGACTTCCAAGGTAATGACAATAGTAATATTTTAAATGAACTAAAAAGTATTAAATAATTCTTATTCTGTACTCAGTATTTCTGTTCTCAATCTTAATTGTTTTGAAATCGTACCAGGTAACCTAATCGCCAGTTCTCTGACAGAATAGGTATAACTGCAACTTTATACAGGGTGTAATAAGACCACTTCCGATAACTTTGGGGTATGATTATACTACATTTTCTGATTACGAAAATGTATTTTTTTTATTTATTTTTTTTTTATTTATTTTAATTTTATTTTTTTTTATAATTAATACCCTTTAAACATGATAATAAACCACATAGAAAAATAATTTAATTTTTTTTTTTAATTTTATTATTATTACTAAAAATTGCAATGTAAAAACGCGCGCTCAATGTCTTCACGCTACGGCCTACGTACGCTGTCGAAACTCGAAAGGTCGTATGCGACGATACACTACGTCAGAACTGTTCTAAACCCTAATGTATGTTGTGTGATGTGTCCTTCCAACTTTAAACCCATGAAGGTGGTCACTATGACTGACCTCTAACCCCTCATCTTGGCTACTTGCAGTGTTAAAAGTTTCATGGTAACTTATGTAGAAAACTGTAATCAACTGCATGTGTAAAAACTTACAACAGTAGGTATGGCAAATTTCTAATATTTTTAGACTCGACGTTAAAAAGTTCATAAGTAACGAAACCAATGCGGACGAACTGTCTATCCGAAATCGTCACGTCTTATCAATCGAAATTACAGATGATAGGTACACAAAAATCTGGCAATAATTAACTTACGTGAAAAATGTTGAGTTCAAGACGGGTTCTTACTTCTTTATGAATTTTGAAAATAGTCCTTAACACCAAGCAATAAGACCAGTCACCACCAAAAACGTCAAAAACACTTCCCTTTTTAAACGAAATCTATCACACCATACAGTAAATTACTTAACACAACTGAATAATAATAATCAATTAACACATAACACAATAACTACTACCACGTTTTGATACTTGAAGTACCTAATTGTTAAAAAATCAAACTTATGTCTAACAACAACCTAATACCTCAATGCACAAATGGCTACTAAATTAGAAAATCTATTTTAATTTTAAAAATAATATTAAAATAATTATGTATCGGCTTTCGGAAGAGGTCAAAAGAAACCGAAGCACGGCGGCATCGATCAAAAAGCACGCCGCCGCGGCGGAGTGTTTAGTGATCGAGCCGACAAAGAGCGGCCGCCATCGGCCGCTCTGCAGGTGCACGACGCACGTGCACGTCACGTGTCGCTAATCCATTTCAAGGACAATCTAAGTGTTGTACATTCAAAACGATGTTGTCGATATTTAAATTACCATTAAATAATAAAAGTTAATAACTATTATTTAGTAGATCTTATCTCATTTTTAAAATTAACTCTATTAAGAGGTTATGAATTCAGAAAATTTTATCGGGATACATAGTCAAGTTGCATTCGATAATTTCGATACCTACCGACATTACCGTGATAAAGTGGTTGTTATACTATGGTACGCGTTTGCGCGTCTAGGTATGCGCGTAATGCGTATACGCGTCTACGTACGCAATGAAAATACTTTAATAATACCTAATTATTTAAATAAATTTTAATTATTGTCGCTATTCTTAACATTGAGTAGGTATTTGCTTATTTTTAGTTTGACTATAATCAATACGTACTCGTATGTAAAACAATTAATACGATTTATCGATAAAAAATTATCGATAACTCAAAATATGCACAGGGATAAATCCCTATTATTTTACAAAGTTTTTTCTTCATTTGTTCAGTCGGCTGTAAACACGCGCCGCGCTGGTGTACTGTGAAGTTTTTGTTAAAGTTTTGTAATTTTAAGGTAATTATCCGATTTCAAAATTATATTATATATTCCGATTTCAAAATTATGAAGATTGAGAACAGAAATACTGAGTACAGAATAAGGATTATTTAATAATTTTTAGTTCATTTAAGTATAATATTACTATATTATCATTACCTTGGAAGTCGGTTTTAATTTTTTGTTTAAAAATAATAATTTTACTCTTTTTAGCAGCTGTCCTTATGGTTTTCTATACTTACAGTTGGTGTTTTAAAAAATAAAAATTGCTTTATTTCTGAATAAATCTAACATAAAATATATTTTCAGAATACATTGTGCCTACCACCGGTTCGGGAACTAACCCGACGAGAAGAACCGGCGTAAGAAACTCGCACGGGGCCCACTTTTTACCAAAAAAAAGTGAGAAAAAAATTAATCTTTTAAAATAAAATTTACAATGCTCTAAATAAAAATTATATAATGTAAACATAGATAGGTACATCATAATTGTAAGTCACGTAGAAGTAGCCTTGCAAGCAGTCATTCAGCATTCTACTCCCAAGATGTGCCATCGTTTATGAAATTATTGACCTTATAATAGGCTATTTACTTTATTTATATATAAATACCATATTATAAATAGGCTTTGGCACAAAACGTTCTTTGACTACATTTTTAAATTTATTAATCGTAAGATTTTGAACGTTTTCTGGGATTCTATTGTAAAGGTGTATACATTGACCTTTAAAAGATTTACTGACTTTACTAAGTCTGATCACCGGCAAGACTATGAAAAGTACCAATAATAAGATCATAATGTTAAAATATGATGCATGGTGTAGCGATGATGATGATGATGATTAATGTAAGTAATTAGTTTTTTTTTTTCTTGCAAGTGTGTAATGTTGTAATTTATGAGTTTAATGATTTATCTTGATGTTTTGTTTTGTATTTCTTTTGTATAATCTAACTGTATTGTTGATCTGGATTATTTGTTTCTTTCATCTTGTGTTTAAATTAATTTTAAAGGCACTGACAAGACACACTTATATATATATATATATATTATGCGTTTTTATAAATACGTAAACTAAATTTATTATAATCGCCTATACCCAGCAGTGCCTTTAAAATTAATTTAAACACAAGATGAAAGAAACAAATATATATTATATATATATATATATATATATATATATATATATATATATATATATATATATATATATATATATATATATATATATAGTTGTAGCCCTTTTTACCTATGTTCCGCTAATTTTGCCGGTGTGTGTATATATATATATATATATATATATACACACACCGCTAAAAAGCCATTCTTATCAGGAACACTTACATCGTCAATCATTGAAAAACACTTATTAGTGCATAATTGCTATAAAAACCTGTCAACTTGCCAGTTTTGTTCAATATTTTATTTCTTAAATGAGCTTAGAAACTATAAAAAAGGATTTCACACAGCCCGACCCACTTGAGTTCAAGTTATAAATATATATATATAATATATATATATATATATATATATATATATATATATATATATATCGCCGCCCCCACCGAATAAAATCGTAATCAAAAAATCTAAATTTTACAGGAAAAAATAAAAACGGTTTTTGGCTCATAACTTTTTAACAGGTTCACACAGGAAAATTATTTTTATACCAAAAGAAAGCTAATTTTTTTTGCGATATCTTAATGTTTTTAAAAAAAAATAATGATATTTCTTACTGAGATTATAAGTCAAAAAGTATAATACCGAAATTTAAATAGAATTTTTGTCCGTAACACATCAATACGATATTATTCGGGTAAGTTGTCGACAACGAACTACACAGTAATAGTTGGATGCGATCCTATTGGCTGTCTTACAGACATGTTTACTGGCTCTGTAATCGACTGTTACCAATATATTCGACGCTAAGAGTAAGTCACATGTTAATCGTAAAATATATTAACTTTATTATTCCATGGCAAGCGAAACATACTTTATAAATGTAAAAGTATAATACAGAATTTAAAAAACTTAAAATATATTGTAATAATTAACTGGATTCTTAAATAAAACCATTTTTTATTTTTATTTTATAGGTATTTTAATAATTTTATAACAAAAGGTAAGTATATAAAATTTTACAGTAATATAACAATCAGTTATCCTTTTTTTATACCTCCGAAGCAGAGTAGACAGAATGATAGAGTATGCCGACTTAGAACTGATGTAAAAATTTTTAAGTTTGACGTATTATGACAAAAGTCGTCGCTAGGGTCGTTACCTACAAATTTAGTTGTTTATATTTTGGCACATGCAAAGAAAACTGTCAGAATACAATTTCAAAATCTTATTTTTAAAAATAAATTATACCAGCCAGCGCGCCAGCCTCTAACTTATCACCCCCAAACCCGACGAATTTGACAGATATTGAAACCTGTTCATTTCTTTGCAGTCAAACTACTGGTAGTTATGTCTATTGTGTCCGAAGCCTCATCTAGGTTCAATAACTAAAAAGGTCCAAACACCGAAAACAACATTTAAAAACTTTTTTAACTAATAGTCTGATTAACAAGTGCCATTTTCCTCAAAACCTGATCTAATGCACCGAAAATTATAATTATAAAAAATCCTAGATACTGGAACCTTATCAACAATCCTTATAACTTTAATTGAGCGGCGAATGTAACGGTAAAAACGCATAGTTCGGGTTTCGCGTGAATTGCCGCAATCTGCCACGTGAACTAAAAAATATATTTTAACTGATTAAATATTAATATAAAGAAATAAAAATAGTTGGGTACTAAGTAGACATATTAATAAACAATAATCCATCAACAAAAATAAATTATCATAATTTGTTTTATTGTTATGCTTTTGTTCATTTGTTATTAGTCACCATTTTAATGTTAACATAAAAACGCTGATTATTTCAAAACAAGAAATCTATAAATTTTTATTATTCTTTTGAGCTAATTTTAAAAGGGCTTAGAAGAGATATCCGGTGGATAAATTCAACAATTTTGATTTTTCACTTTTTTATGAACAATCAAAGGCATTCATTAAATTTTTATGTAAATATAGCAATTAGGGGTTTTTCATCAATAAAAATGATTATTTAAATGTTATTAGTTATAAATAAAAAATATATATATTGTTATCTGGCTTCTAACAGTAACAAAACAAAATAGTAACAATAATTGGATATAAAAGTACCGTAATTGCTTTATTTACATGAATAATTTTGGAATGACTTTAAATGTTAATAAAAAAGTGAAAAATAAAAAAGAAATAATTTTTTAACGGGAATCTCTTATATGGCCTATTAAGATTAGTTCTAAAGAATAATAAAAAATCTAGATTTCTTGTTTTGAAATAATCAGCGTTTTTATGTTAACATTAAAATGGTGACTATTAACAAATGAACAAAAGCATAATAATTAAACAAATTGTGATAATTTATTTTTGTTAACGGATTATTGTTTATTCATAATATGTCTACTTAGTACCCAAATTTTTTAATCCTTAATATCAATATTTAATCACTTAAAATATTTTTTTAGTTCACGTAGCAGATTGCGGCAAATCACGCGAAACCCGAACCACGCGGTTTTACCGTTACTTTCGCCGCTCAATTAAAGCTATAAGGTTTATTGGTAAGGTTCCAAAATCTAGGATTTTTTTTAGGAAATTTCCTGCTCTTTAAGGATCTATTTTTAAATTTTGATTATCTCAAATAGTTTTCGAAATATTAAAAAAAATCCATGCCCTTCTTTTTATGTTTACTTAATTGTTTATAACTTTTGCATTTTTTTCGCACTTCCGTAAACAAAATCACAAATGAAGATAATGTAAACAATTATTATTGCTTGACCTTCGAAACACGTGACGAGGTTAAGGCTATCACTTTCTTTTATATGCCGACAAAGCGAGAGCAATGTATAGTACTTTTTGTTGTAAGCATTAGCAAATTGTCGCAACCTGCAAAGTAAACCCTTGTCGCAATGTACGCAAAGTACTATCGTGAGATGCATTACTACATTTATGTAGGTCCGCTTTAGACAGTATTCTATAATAACCATTATTACTTTTAGAACATAAAATCGCAATATATAATTACTAAAAATATGAAATGTACTTTTTACCCGAATAATATGGTAATGTCCTGACTGACATCTGTTTTAGCCGCCTTTTGTTTTTTGGTACCGGAATAAGATCGCGATATCAGTTAGCCATATTAGTTTGGTCATTCAGAAAATAGTAATATTTTATTGTCATAGTGTTCGTCGTAAAGTTTGTTGCTTATGCGTAGGCGAATAATACATGTATGTTTATTACAAAATATCTATCTCAAAAACTATCAGTCCGACCGCTATGAAAAAAATTCACGAGGTGGAATTGGCCTTCAAAAGCAATAATCCGTTATAAAAGCACTTCTATAGTAATAGTCGATTACGATACTATTCGGTGGGGGCGGCGATATATATATATATATATATATATATATATTATATATATATATATTTATAACTTGAACTCAAGTGGGTCGGGCTGTGTGAAATCCTTTTTTATAGTTTCTAAGCTCATTTAAGAAATAAAATATTGAACAAAACTACCCTATGGAATCATGTCGCCCTCTTTTTAAAAAGTTAAATATTCTCACACTGCCTTGTTTGTACATATATGAGATAAGCATATTTGTTAAAAGACACACTTCAGAATATTATACAAGAAAGTCCCAATTTCTAAATAGAAATACAAGGTATCCAGACCAGCTAGTTTTACCGAACTTAAAAACAACATTAGCTAGCAAAGGATGCTATAGTATGTCAATTAGAATATATAACAATCTACCTAATGACATAAAAGAATATGGACCACTATCTATTTTTAAGAAAAAATTATTTAATTGGCTGGTAGAGAAGTGTTTTTATTCCCTAAATGAATTCATTATATAATTATTGACTGACATATTATTTGTAAAGTGAATTAATATTCTATTGACATTTTTTTAAATCGTAATTCTTACTTGACATCAAATCTGAATTCATTATATAATTACTGACTAACATAATATTATATTTTGTAAATTTAATTAATACTTATTCTATTGACATTTTTTTAAATCGAAATTCTTACTTGACATCAAAACTGTGTATTTAATATTGACCTATAACAGCTAGGTAATTGATTCTTTATTCTAATTGTAACATGACATGTTTCACATCACAGACCAATTAAAATATTAGCAATAAATTTAGTGTTATAAGAATGACATAGTATAATAGGTTACATATGATTTATGAAAGATCAGTAGATAGGTAACTTATGTTAATAAATAATAATCCATATTCATATATCTATATATATAGTAAAGGCAATTTTTTTTCTATTGTAATTTATAATTAATGTGTGGATATCTCCTAAATAAGGCAAACATAGAATTTATAAGTATTAAATTTTGCATGCTTCCAAAGCAGAATGTTTGATACTGTATAATATAACTTACTTTAAGAACTTTGTAAACAACATTCTTTGCAAATAAATGATTATTATTATTATTATTATTATTATTATTATAACTGGCAAGTTGACAGGTTTTTATAGCAATTATGCACTAATAAGTGTTTTTCAATGATTGACGATGTAAGTGTTCCTGATAAGAATGGCTTTTTAGCGGGGTGCAAGGTATGCTAAGCTCATTTGATTGTTTGGTTTTTGGAAGAACACATTGCTTAGATACAAAATTAGGGATTTCCTAGCATCTACGACGGCTAGAGCTGTAACCACGATAGAGAAAGGTCACACGTACCGTTCGGTCAGTCAGGCCTTAGGTGTGTCGGCTTCCGTGGTCCATTGTAACTTTCAACGGTACAGAGAGACTGGATCTTACGTTCGGAGACGAGAACAAGGCAGATATCGGGTGACAATGGTTCAGGATGACCGTTTAGTAAGGAAACGAACCTTAAGAAATCGACCTCAAACTGCTATGCAGACACGAAACCTGTCGGATCAGGTCCGAGATGTACGTGTAAGTGATTGTACAGTAAGAAGAAGACTTAAAAAAGTTAAATTAAACTCAAAAGTGCCAGCAAGGGCACCAGAACTTGAGACAGGACACCGAAGAGCCAGGCTAAGATTTGCGCGTGACCATCAAAATTAGACAAGTGAGTGAAATCTTGTGCTGTACAGTGGTGGGAGCAAATTCTGTGTACATTTTGTTGATAGGCGATAAATAATGTGGATAAATCGTAAGGAACGCTATAGACCATCAAACTTAACGGAAACA
This sequence comes from Polyommatus icarus, assembly GCA_937595015.1. Classification (NCBI taxonomy): domain Eukaryota; kingdom Metazoa; phylum Arthropoda; class Insecta; order Lepidoptera; family Lycaenidae; genus Polyommatus; species Polyommatus icarus. Next base: position 10,445,763 of record OW569339.1, read on the forward strand.
GTGGCCTATGATGCAGGCTTCGTAATGGTTTGGGGTGGCACATGATTTGGAGCTCGCACGGAGCTGATGATTATTGATGATGGTACTTTGACAGTACAAGGCTATAGCACAGACATCCTGGAACTGCATGATGTGCCTTTTACACAGTTTTAGGTAGTAACTTCAATTTTATGCGCGTCCATAGAGTACAAAAATCGGGCATTGTTACCTTAATGATGCTGGCGTAGCCCAGTTGGAGAGACCAGCACGGTCTACGGATGTGGATCCGATTGAAGACGTGTGGCACATCAATGGGTGAACGGTACGAGTTTAAAATAAAAGGTCCAAAATGTGTCCAGGAGCTGGAGTTGGCGCTACTGGAGGAGTAGGAGAATATCCCACAGGGAATGATTGACAATCAAAATGCAAGCACGGAATGGCGTATCCAGGCCCTCTTGAAATCCATAGAAGACATTACACGCTTTTAACATTGCATTTCTTTAATATAAATGGAGAATTTAACTTAAAAACTTACTACTGAAATTTCAAAGATTTTCTTAATTTTCGATTTTTTCCGATTTTTTTCTATTTTTCACGTTTTTATGCCCTAAATTTATATTAAATTTATTTTTTAATAATCAATTAATAAATAAATGAATAATTATATAAAAAACATTGAACAATTTTCAAAAAAATTGAAAATTTGTTATGTTCCGCTAATTTTGCCGGCGTATATATATATATATATATATATATATATATATATATATATATATATATACTATATAGTATAGTATAGTATATATATATATAGGTAAAAGTGTACCTATAATGTGTGACTCGGACAATGAAAGTGATGCACCAGACTTCCTCTCCTTGTCCTCTAGCGACAGTGAGGACAGTTATCTTAGCGCAACTTTCGTTCCTCTTAATGAAAACCTTAATACTATGTTTGCTAATAACTTGAAACACTTTAACGTTGTGCATATTAATGCTCAGAGCATTCCGGCACACTATCCCGACTTACTGGCCTCCTTTGATGGGACTTGTCATGTTGATGCTATTCTCGTATCGGAGTCGTGGCTCAAACCATGTCTCCCGTCTATAAGTTACAGTCTGCCTGGGTTTAAATTGATCCGTAATGATCGCGTGGATAGGGGGGGTGGTAGCGTTATATGGTGGCGATATACCTAAGATCACAAAAAACTGTAACATGATATGGGGCGATAAGGCGGAGTTTCGAATGACTCGTGTTTAAATTTTTTTCACTAAAGGTGCTTGAGTTTTGGCATCACTAGTCGGCCTGTTTCTTCTTTATGCATTTGTAACGTGTTGGAAAGGATAGGGTGATATACAATGAGTTTATTTATAGCGCGAAAAACATAAAAATTTTCAACTGTTGAAATACCGGCTCCCGGTATGCTTAACGGAGCCGGCTAATATGTGTTTATACCGGGAGCCGGTACGCCAACATACGAAAGGATATGAAAGTATCTACGATTTTGAAGAATGGAATTTGATGCTTGATATTCTATTGTTTTGTGTTTTTTAATTATAACTTCTAATATATATAATTTCCTGATACTTAAAACGTTTGCCATTTTATATAGAGTAACTGTGGGGAAAAGACGTGGCTGGCATAACGCCACTTTAAGAAACAATCTCTGAGCACGTTCAACTTCCAGCATAATCTTTTTGTCGGATCCTCCCCAAATCGTTATGCCGTAGTTCACGATGGATTGACAGAGGGCGAAATATATTGTTTTTAAAAGCTTCCAGTCAGTTACATGCCTGAGACATCTGAACACATGCGTTAATTTCCGTATCCTTTGAATAACGTTTTTTATTTGCTCGTGAAAGTTTAATTTTTCGTCGATAGTTATGCCCAGGTATTTAATATGAGGTACTCGCTGTATTGCTGTGCATGAACAGTCAGACGTCTGTAGACCACAGGAGTGGGCTAGGATTTGAGTCTCTTTAGGCAGCTTTCCATTTCTTTAGAATGTCTTATGGTAAATGTAATATATTTCGTTTTTATTGCATTTAGTGTGTAAATGTAATGTGAGACAAGTGTCGTCTGCGTAAGAAATTATTTTACAATTTTTGATGTTGAGATTGCACAGTTCGTTTATGTAACACAGGAATAGTGTTGGACCCAAAATACTACCTTGGGGACACTAAATTTGACAGGGAGCTCACTGCTTACCATATCACCGATTCTAACGGTCTGACGTCGGTCATGCAGATAGCTTTTAAGAAGCAAAAGTGGAGTTCCCCGTACACCGATTTTCTCTAGTTTATCTATTAACTAACTTGATAGGGCAAACCGTGTCAAATGCTTTTTGAAGGTCAATAAATATTGAGAGACATTTATTCTTCCTGTCAAGACAATCCACTAATGGCCTGTTTCACCGCTTCCTGATAAGGTGCCCGATAGGGTTATTTGACAGATTTTCCATACTCCATCTGTCAAATTAAGTGGTGGATAGCCTTATCAGGAAGCGGTGAAACAGGCCCTAAGTGTTCTGTCAAATTGTGGAAAGCATCACTTGTGGATTTTTGTTTTCTAAATCCAGACTGGTTTTTTGACAGAATACCTCTCTTCTCTAGAAAGTCTATTAAGCCTTTATTAATAATACGCTCTAAAAGTTTCGACACAACTGGCAACATAGAAATTGGGCGGTAATTCCCAGTATTTTCTTTATCACCGGACTTAAATATTGGTATTATTGTAGATTTTTTTAATGATGTTGGGAAGATTCCTTCATTTATGCATCTATTAAATATAAATGTTAAAGGTGGGACAATAACATCTTTAACATTTTTTAGGATACTAGCTGTGATCCCGTCATACCCAGCTCCACAATTTGATTTTAAATCACGAATCAAACGATCAACCTCCTTTTCAGTGGTGGGGAAAAGTACAAGTGAATCACAGCAGGATTTTATTTGATTATCATTTATCGCAATTGTTGATATCTTCGTTCTTATTTTTATTCTGTTTGCGAGATCATCTCCTATATTAGCGAAAAAATCATTTACGGAGTCTGTAGACTCCTTTGGGGTATTTTTGATTTTTAGAAGTTCAACGGGAATTTCTTTTGTCTTGATTCTGTTTGAATTTCCGTTTTCAAAGGCCTGTAACTCGAGAACTATTGAAGCTACATTAATATTTTTTTTGGAGCAGAGTGCTCTAAATAGGGCTCTATTGTAGAGTTTTTAATCATAATCCAAATCATTACCGTTTCAGAGATCTGCATGGGCTTGCTGACGGGACAGGACGCCAGCAAGCCCACCGGTTAATCACGTCTAACTCCTTTCACATTTTAGTTTCGAAGTTGATTTCACGGGAGCAGAGTGCTCCAATTTTGCTCGAAAATTTGAACCACAATACACGATAGTACTATTAACGGTTCCCGAGATCTAGCTTGGGCGTGCTGACGGGACAGGACGCCAGCAAGCCCACGGTTTTTAGCTCGCAGCGTCGTTCGTATTAATGCTCCAATTTATTTACTTGACTGTAGAGGTGCTCAATTTTTGCTCTAAATTCTGATATATTGAAAATACAACTAGCTCGGTTGGGCTTTCTGGGGGGACGCACACGAATTGGTTGGCATAAAGTCGACCTCCATTAAATTGGAAATTGGTTGGCATAAAGTCGACGACCTCCATTCAATTGGGAATTTATTGGCATAAAGTCGACCTCCATTAAATTGGGAATTGATTGGCATAAAGTTGACCTCCATTAAATTGGGAATTGGTTGGCATAAAGTTGACCTCCATTAAATTGGGAATTAGTTGGCATAAAGTCGACCTCCATTAAATTGGGAACTGCTATTTCAGTGTCAACCGCGGAAATAGCAGTTCCCAATTTAATGGAGGTCGACTTTATGCCAACCAATTCCCAATTTAATGGAGGTCAACTTTATGCCAACCAATTCCCAATTTAATGGAGGTCAACTAAGGAATATAGAGACAGAAAAAGGCAAGCTGCTGATCCATGTTTAAATGAAGGTAATAAAATGTTACATGTTAAGAATGTGGAGAAAACCAACAAGCTCAGCCCTAAGTTCAACCCTACTTTTAACACAATCGAAAGATCTGGTCATGGTGATATCACAGTTAGAAACGATGACACCGAACAGGTATTGAGAGAAAACGTAGTACACTTGGAAAAGACACATGGCGAGTGGACAACAGTAGAACCAGGAACTGGAGATACTTCTAAGGAAGCCTAATTTAAGTATTCATCTGTTTGTTTCATTATATTTGTATCTGATTGAATGATGTTGTAGAAGCTTATAATATATTCACCTTAAGTTTGAAACCTGTTGTTTAATTTATAAACATACATTGTCTCGTGTGTATGTATACAATGGTACAGACGTCAGAATCACGAGAGCCGCAGGTGAGCGTGGACGTTGTGTATGTTGTGTGCGTGCATTGCCGAGCCAGTGTCAACCGCGGAAATAGCAGTTCCTATATACACATTTTAAAGTTACTTATTATTCAGGTAAAAGCTATCTGACAAATCAGCCCTTACACTAATAGAAAGAGAGTGCCTCCGCTGCCGGCGCCGGTTTACGTAATGGCTGCCGGCGCTGTTTTCAGAACTCCGAAGTTTGCCGAATAGGCTACCGGCGCCTATTCGGCAAACATCGCTTGTAAAATGACAGAATAATGATCAAAAAATCAGTCTTGAGCTAAAGGACTATGAAAAGTACTAATAATAAGGTCATAAATAGCCATATTGTAAAGATGCATATTTGAATCTTTCGATCGGGGATTCTTGGAAATGCTATTGTATTCTATTGTTGACGCGATCCCCGGTGCTCGACGTATGGGGCTTGAATCTTGATGGATTAATGGTGGTATTGATATTGATGATGCTGATAAAATATGTGATCTGTATAGTAGCATAATACATGATCTTTGCTTCTTTAAACAACGCTGAAACTCTCTAATATGTATAAGGAATCTAAGGCCCGTATTTTTGGTCAGTACTCAACTTGAGTCAAGATGCATCTCAGTCTCAAGACACGGTTCAAGCTCTGTGATTGGTTGGCTGTCAAAATTTGGACCAATCATAGAGCCGAACCGCGCCTTGAGACCGGGTCGCATCTTAAGTACTGACCAAAAATACGGGCCTAAAGTTCTGTTCAGTACCTTCGGAAGTATACCCCGGGGTTTATAACTGTAGCTGTGGTGCAAAATCTTACTTTTTTGAAAAAAGGTAGCTAAGGTAAAGCTAAGCTAAGAAAATGCATCACAAAAAACTAAAATATCCACAGCCGAACAAATAGGTACCTACTTAACTAACTTTCACCTTTGGAAGTCGGTAAAGTCGAATATATAAATTGAGATTATAATTATTTCTTTTTAATATTTGTGTATCGGGACTGGAACCTAGCGCTTTACGCATTATCACCGGCTCCCATTTTGAGTGCCAGCGCCGGCAGCCGTTGTTTTATATCTCTGCTGCCGGCAGTGTACTTACCGCCGGCTCCCATTACTGATATTTTTGGGAGCCGGCACCGGCAGAGGAGGCACTCCCCAATAGATTAATGCAAATATAAAGTTGAAAGTAAACGACAAACATAGTATATTATTTATTCTTAAATTAAATATATATCATAATACCCTTACCCCATTACATTTTTAGATTAGTTTTATGTTCTTGTTAAATACCGATAGGCATATCGATAAATTTGATTCAAGCCCTAGCGTATATTATGTAAACAATTCTGATGAAAATTTTTTCTTCAAAAATTGTGTGATTTAAGAACAATAGTACCTACCTTTAGTTATGCAAATTATTAAAGTAAAGGGGAGGATTAACAATATTTTATTTGAAATAGAGAACTAAAGACAGAATATTGTATATACTCCGTAGTGCGTCAATGCACTACGGAGGCAACACATTTTTCTTCAAATACAGAGACCCTCATTGACCTCGTATGTACGAATACTGACTTGGACCGAGTTTCAATAGACTATATAGCTGACCTCAGTAATCATGCATTTCTCACTTTTCATATTCATGTACCTAAAATCAAACCGGTAGTTACAAAAATCAATTTTAGACCTATTCGAGACATTGACTTGACTGACCTAGACTACATCATTAACACTATTGACTGGCACTCAATCATGACTATGACGGACGTTAATGAAATGACACAACACTTTAGTGACAATGTCCTAGCGATATTTGACTTACTAGCTCCTGTAAAGACATTAACTATTAAAGAAAGACAGTATCCTTGGATAACTTATAACATTAAACTCATGATAAAACAACGCGACGCTGCTCACAGACGAGCGCGTAAAACAAAAAAAGTGGTGCACATAAGCTATTATAAGGATCTGAAACGCGAGGTATCCCAGGCTATATACAGGGAAAAAGCGGCATATTTCGAAAAATTCATTAATTCCAACATAAATACTCCTAAAGAAATGTGGAAGCATTTAAAAGATAAAATAAATTTAAGTAAAAGTAAATCTGATTTAACAATTCCACAAGATCTTTGCAATCCCACTCTTATTAACAATTTCTTTCTTGACGTCCCCGGCGCTAATGTAGTGCCATCATCCACACTTACCTTTTTCGACACCAACACGTTTGGCCCCGCGAAATTTAGTTTTAATACTGTAAACGATAGTGAAGTGTTGAAAATTCTTAGGTCCCTTCAATCAAACGCAATAGGTGTTGATGGTATTTCACTGGATATGCTTTTATTGATTACTCGTTCTGATATCTGCCTCAAGACCATAACTCAAATTGTTAATACCTCTCTTTCTACTGGCTCCTTTCCTAGATTGTGGCACCAAGCTATAGTGAAACCTATTCCTAAAAAAGACAATGTAACCGATCTCAAGGACCTCAGACCAATAAGTATTCTACCTTGTGTGTCGAAAATCCTTGAGAAAATCGTCTGTGGGCAAATTACTAAATATCTAGATAATAATAATATTTTACCATCAGCTCAATCAGGCTTCCGTAAAGGCCATAGTACAACAACTGCACTTCTAGATGTGATTGATGAAATACTTAGCGCACAAGATACAGGCGAAGCAACAATTCTGGTGCTACTGGATTATTCGCGCGCGTTCGACACTATTAATGTTCAATTACTACTTTCTAAGTTAAAATATTACGGATTTGACGAAAATTCTATTTCTTGGTTCTCTAGTTATCTCACAAACCGATCACAAGTTGTAGAAATCCGAAATACAGAGGGTACTATTACGCAATCAGAACCGTGCGCTGTCGATAGGGGTGTACCTCAAGGATCAGTACTTGGACCGAAATCTTTTAGTATCTACTCTGCAGATATCACCCAGCACATACGTCACTGCAAATATCATATATATGCTGATGACATTCAATTACACATTTCATTCAAACCGGGCAATCTACAAAAGGCTATAGACATGTTGAACGACGACTTGAGGCGTATATTTGAATGGTCAGAAGATAATACGTTGGCCTTAAATCCGTCAAAAACAAAATACATGGTGCTCGGTTCTAAAGTTCAAATACAAAAAGTTTGTAACACTCAGTTTTCAATTAACATCAAAGGTGAAGAAATAGAAAGAGTCAGTGAAGCAAAAAATTTGGGAATTATTATGGATGAAAACTTACGTTTCGAAAAGCACACAGTTAAAATGGTAAGCAGTTGCTTTTACAGATTAAAATTATTATATAACATACGAACCTTTTTATCCAAAAAGTTACGCATCACTGTCTGCGAGTCTCTGGTTCTGTCAAAATTGAATTATGCGGACGCCGTTACCGGGCCGTGCCTACTGTCTAGATCAAAAAAAATAATTCAAAAAGTACAGAACGCTTGTATCAGGTTTTGTCTGACTGTCCCTCCTAGAACGCATGTTTCTCCCTATATAAACAAAGAGAAATGGCTGAACATGGAGCATCGTCGCCAACTTCACTTTGCCACGCTTCTCTTTGGAGTCGTTAGGTTAAAAACACCCTTCTACCTATATAATAAATTGCAGTGGGCTAGCGACAGTCAACTGTCTATGACCACCAGGGGTTCGGGCTACCTCCTAATCAATCAACCTCACCACTCTGCTGCGTTTAGAGGAAGCTTTAGACATGTTGCCAGTAAAGTGTGGAATAACCTTCTGCCACCGCTTAGATCCTTAAAGTTTATTGATAATTTTAAACGACATTTCAAGCACTACTTATTAGAACAGCAAATAAATAATTAAAAAGGCAATGATATTATAATATTTTCTCTTTCTAAATTCAAGTATGTATATATATTTATATATTTTTATATAATATATCCACTATTATTCTATATTTGTCTGTAATAATATTCACAATAAACTAACATAATATAATACTTATTCTGTTATCAATCTTTGTAATTATTTTTTATTTTATTTTACACAAAAATCCTCATTTTTTCCACCGAAGTTTTGCGAGAGTTGCACTTGGAACATTTTTTGTTTTGTTTCTTTTATGTTTAATTCATTGATGGGGCAAGGGATCACGGAAGACCAGGGATAGCGGCGCTCGTCGCTGTCATAACCTGAGTGGTCACCTTTTCCTAATTTTTTCTTAGCATAGCACTGCCATAAACTGAAAAATACTCTGTTTAGTTTTAAGTTTCTTTTGTTAATGTTCTTTTTTTTTTTATTATTCTTTATATTGTTATTTTTAGTTTCCTACCGAGTTGTTATTGTTACTTTATGTTTGTTTTAATAATATGGTTGTGTTATGTTTTTGAAAATGGGAATAAAGTTTATTATTATTATTATTATTATTAATATAGCGAAAATAAACACATCGTAGCAATGGGAAGTTTTCTTTTTTAAATCTCCACCAGACGGCGCGACGGTAGACACTTCTAGATTTTCTATTGGTTCCCCACCCATCTAAAATAATCTGCAGGTTGGCATCACTGACAGTGTTTCAAAAAATATCAGTGTACTGTCAAGTGTGACGTTAATCAAAATATCTTAAATCTAAGCCATCATTGGCCTAAGCGATTAGGCCAGTATACTGGTAACAGTTTAGGAACACGCAAATTGTCAAACTGAAAACTGACAACTGACAGAGAGTTTTGGCGGGCATGTCACTTTCAAAACTTCTTCTACTTTTTATTGTTGGTGTGGTTTTTATTATTTTTTCCCAAATTGTGTTATTTGTGTTTTTGATGTTCATTATTGGTAAAATATTAGCCACTAAATATCCGTTATCTTGCACAAGTGCAGGTAAGATGTTGTCAAAATCAAAATGTATATTTCCTGTGACATTTGGTGTGAATATTAGTAAACAGGGCTATTTCTTCCGTGAGTTTTAACTAAAACATCGTTTTAATAACTCTATTATCCTATTCATTGGAATATTATTGCGTCTTTTTCAAATTGAAATGTATCAAGTTTTATATTCTTTTGCCCAGTTTTGTAGCAAGTATTGATGGTATTCCCTGGTATTACCGATAGTTGTCTACCCGTACGCCATCTAGTTACTAAAATGGAAGCTGTTTGACAATCAAATTAAAAAGCTAAGAAAATCCCTCATTAGGACATGAAGATTAATTACCTTTGAAATGTATATTTTTCAGGATTACTCCTATGATTTACACTGCAATCACTCACAGAAGAAGTTACCATTGTTATGTAATAGTATTTGTCGAAAATAATAATCGCTCGCCTCGTAGCTCGCCACTGCCCTCGTGCGAGGCTCGTGTTGATCGATGGTTAATAAGTTGCCTGTTTACACTCGCGTGCCGAGTTCAGTTGTCTTTGAGCTAGCAACAATGGAGGACGTCGAAGTTTTAGCAGCAACAAGTTTGTGCATACTGGGCTTATACTGCTGTCTGCTACGTCACTAATTTAAATAAAAGGATGTAGCAAAGAAACATTCTTGTGGCATTTATGTTTAGGGTCCCAAATTATTCGTTCTTTTTAAAATATTTCTATTAACTTAAATGTTTCGTCTTGCGACCAATCCATTATAGTCAAAAACGCATCGTATAATGATTATACGATGCGTTTTTGTTTTTGCGTATTTAAAACTAATCACAACTTGCGCGGCACGATGTAGAAGCCAGAATAAAGTAGGAGGGCGAATGTAAACACCCACTCGCGTGCGACGCGAGGTCCTTTGACTCGTGCCCTTCGATCAAATATATACAAGATACACAGTCTCATACAAAACCTCTCGAAAATCTGTCGCCGAGTAATTGAGTTCAAAAAAGTATACATTTATCTAAAATCAACCTTAATCATAGTAATTATTAAAGATCTTTTTATAAAACAATGTACATTTGTGTTTACAAAGCAATAAATTTTTACGTCCGATGCACGCTTCATACTAAATTCAACCATCCGCGTATATGTCTTAAAGTTCAAATTATTACAGAGCCAAAAAATCACTCTAATTTTATGGCCGAAATTCGCCGCTGGAACAGGGCGAAGTGAAGTATGAGAGGAGTCGAACTGTTCAAAATTTTTTTGTTGAATGTATTAATTTAATAGTCCATTTTTTAATTTTTCCCAAGCTTAATGTATAAAGTGTGGACTAATTATTTTTTATATGTAATATTATGTTGTTCTAATATGTCTAGTTTTATAATTAACTAAAATATAAGTGTATACATTGAATATAAATGCTTAGAACATACAACGCTCGCTTAAGTCGGCTTGAAAAATTCTTCGCATCATTGCCGTGCTATAACTGATATCCAATTTCCACATCTAACTGGATCTCGAGGAAACCTAAAAAAAATAATTCCTCAATAAAAAAAATAATAAATAATAGCGACTCCATCAAAGGGAACAGAAACACAGCTTATAACCCGAACATTTCAAGTGGGCATGATAAACTACGATAAGTACCTTTAGTATGAGTATTCGCAATTGAGATGGTTTATACCTCGTCTTGATTTATTTAAAACTTAATTTTAAAATAGATTTTTGGCGATTTCTTAACGTAATACTAATATTAACAATACAATTGTAAGAAATATGTTAGGATAAAATTAATACTTACCGGAAATATGAAATTCCATTATTTTTTTGCGTTGTAGATGTATGATTTTTACAATAATTAAACGAGCACTGAGGCATGTTTCCCGGCGGAGCGTTCGAGCACTACTAAATCAAAAGTGCACCAGAATGTTGCGTTTGGTGCTCTTTTAGTGAGGTCGTGTTTTGCCGCGGACTGTGTATCTTGTATATTAGTGATCGAAGCTCGTGCCATAAAAACCGCTCCGGACGCGAGCGCCGCGAGGGACGAGACGAGGGACGAGGTGAGCCACGAGCGTCTGTTCACATTCGCACCTCGCCCCTCGCCTCGTCCCTCGCCTCGCGACTCGTACGCGAATGTAAATGGGCTATTACAGTTTTCATGAGACTGCCTCTCTCTTTTTATCTTGTTATAATTCCATAAAGGATTTTCTTCTCTCTCGCACTCTTTGTTGGTCTTTTGCATCTTATGTTTATGGAACGGCCGAACTTTAGTTTGTCGGTTTTTGACGCACAAGGTACTGCAACTTTCAGAAACGTGCTTTTTTGTGTTCCCTCCAAAACTCCGTTGAAAGTTTCAGTAAACGTCTACCACTTTTTGAATTTTGACTCCTTGACTTGAATATTAAACTGTACTAACTACTTTGACTTTTACTAATAATTAGACTTTGAATAGACTTTAGACATGACGATATAGTAAAACGTTAAAATATTGATAATAATGTGAAGAATCAAGAAGACTGATCAGTGATCAGTGATTACTTGATTAGTTGATTACAGAGTATGGTGTGAGTAGGTACTGAGTACTGACTAGTACTACTGAGCACAGATTACAAGTATATATTTGTAGAGCTACTGAGTACCACTACTAGACATAGTAATGTCATAACTCATAGTATAATAATGTGGCAAAGTACACTCCTTGTGTACAAAGTGTCGTGTCAGTGCCAAAAGCCATAAAAAAGTTTAACTCATTTTGAGTTTTGACAGTTGACGTTTATAAAAGTTGACCGAAATTTGAAAATAAAAATAATAAATTAAAAAAAGAAGAAGAAGAAAATAGTTTTAAATTAACAAATAACGGAACAAATATTGAATAATTTACAAATATATTAATTTTAAAATATTATGCACAATGCATTTTCCTCATCGGTGCTATTGAGTTTTTCTAAAGAATGGTAGATATTTCCGTAATAATTCCAGTCCATAATGGAGCAGAATGGATAGCAAAGTGTATGAAATCTATTGCGGATCAAACAATATTTGATACAAATGCTAAAATAGAGATTGTTGTGTTTAATGACGGAAGCACTGATTGTACCCAAAAACTTCTAGAAGAATGGAAAGAGTATTTCAATTGTCAAGGAACCTTATTTATAATAACCGGATCTTCTCGTTCGAAAGGTGTAGGTGGAGCTAAAAATGGTGCAGTCAATCAAAGCACGGGTAAATATATTTGTTTTCAAGACATTGATGATGTTATGAATCCACACAGAATATTGCAGCAATGGGAAGCAGCTAAACTAAATAAAAATGCTATTATTGGTTGTCAAGTCATAAGAGATCCACAGAACTCTACCCCTCGTTTTGTAAAATGGGCCAATAATATAAAACCCGAGCAACTAACAAAACAAATTTATTTGTCCTACGGCCCAACAATTCTTATGCCCACATGGTTTTGCCACAGATCTGTTTTCGAAAAAATTGGAGGATTTTATGAATCTGGACAAGGCACTCCTGAAGATCTTATATTTTTTTATGCTCACATTGACAGTGGTGGAAAACTTATAAGACTTAACCAAGAACTGCTGATTTACACATACCATAAAAATGCTACTACTTTTTCAGTCACAAGAAACAGAATACAAGAGATTCAATTAAATAGACTTGAGAGTGTTGTACTTCCACACTGGAAAAATTTTACAGTTTGGAATGCCGGGAAAGCTGGAAGACGATTTGTTCGTATGCTGAGTCACATTAATCTTAAGAAAGTTACAGCATTTTGCGATGTTGATGTAAATAAAATAGGCCGCACAATAGAATTATACAGCCACATGGAAAGAAGAGTAATTAAGAAATTACCAGTTATGCATTTTACAGAAGCGAAACCTCCCTTTGTGATATGTGTTAAGCTAGACATGACAAATGGAAATTTTGAAAAAAACCTTGAATCCTTGAATCTCACAGAAGGTGTTGATTATATTTTATTTAGTTAATAAGTTTGAAAGCCTTACTACTTTTTTATATTTTTAATTTATTAATTATGCAAATAAACACTGAAATTAATGTGATTTTATTTTATTAAGTATATATTAAGTATTGTTTTACGTATTTTTGAGTTTTAGAAATCGAAGGATTGATCATCATTGATACCAGGGATATCTTTATATATATAATTCTTCTGTGAGTGTGTATGTCACTGAACTTCCGATTTTGTTGAAATTTTTTGTGTGTGTTCAAGGGGATCTGGGAATGGTTTAGATTCACAATTTTGTCCGCTGGACAATGTTTTTTTAATTAATTTTTAATTTATTAGTACCGTAGTTGTTGATTTTGGAATGTTTTACATTGGATCCGACAGACAGCGCTACCATTGTAGTGTCAAATTTTAAATAATATTCGAATTTTAATTTTAGTCTGTCCCGACAGTTAGCGCTGCGATCAAATTAAAAAAAAATACTTTATATACTTAATATGGCAAAGAAACGTTTGCCGGGACAGCTAGTATTATATATTATATTTGATACAAATAAAATCATTCGCTTTTGACTTTTTTTTGTATAGATAGGTCAAACAACATACTTTTGAATACTTTTTCTCTGTCTACGTTTTGAAGCCTACAAAATAAATAAAAAAAACAAACGTAACTGTCGAGTTTTGCCGGGAATACGAAAGAGTGACGTTTTGTTTTTGTATTATTTTCCTAAAATTGTTATTTCGGTTTTTAATGTGTAATATTGGTAGAATATTAACCATTAAATATTCGTTGTCGTGCACAAGTGTGGGCAAGTGATACAACTTCAAGAAACGTGCCATTTTGTGTTCCCTCCAAAACTCCATCGAAAGTTTTAGTAAAGGGTCTACCACTTTACTAAAACAACTGACTTGACTCGTTGACTTTACCGACTACTTTTTAGACTTTGACTAGACTTTCGACTTGACGATAATCTGGAAAAGCATCTTGAAAATTTTGTAAATTTTTTACGAAAATATTTTTTTCCCGCCAAAACTTTACTTGACACTGGCCATGGTTTAAAAGCCGAGAGGCATAAAAAGAAAAAAAAAAACCTAACTGTCGTCTGTCAGAATTGTCAATTGGATTTACCGAAACGTCAAAAATTAATTCATCAATTTTGTGCACTTGATTTGTAATTATTTTAATTTTTGTGCCAAGAATGGGTGAAGAAACTAAAACACTCAGTGTCGAGGAACTGAAAATAAAGGGAAATGAGTGTGTTAAAGAAGAAAAGTACATAGAGGCAGTGTTACATTACACTCATGCAATTAAAATGGACCCAACAAACTATGTCCTCTACAGTAATAGATCATTTGCATTTTTAAAGCTTGACCAGCACTTTTTGTCGCTCCAGGATGCTAATGAGACTATAAAATTACAGCCACAATGGGCTAAGGTAAATATATTGTATACCTCTTTTTTTACGAAATGACAATATTATAATTTATAATATAGCATAACCTGCAATTAAAAAATAATTTATTTCAATAGGGCTATTTTCGACGCGCTGAAGTCGAGACAGCCAGTGGTCTATATGATGAAGCATTTATATCTTACACAAAAGCACTTCAATTGGATCCACATAATCACAAAATAATAGAATCAATAAAAAATGTCACAGAGACACAAAAGAAGCAAATGGAAAGTAAGTTTAAAATTACAATTTGGAATAAACGGGCTCATATTTAAAAAAAAAAAAACAGTATACTAATAATAATTAACACCCCCATCGTGGGTATCGCAGACACAATAGATTTTCAATTGTTATGCAGCAGTTTGCGGCCGCTTGGGAATTGATGGGTTAATAATTATTTCTATTAACTTAATAACAGCCTCTGCCAGCCTATACATATGTTTTTGTATATGTAAAGTTTTAAATTATTATTATAAACTTGAACTTAAGAGTCCGTATACAAAATTTTGTCGATAAATATGAAATTGCAAAGGTTCGCTACAGAAATATTATTAGGTTTTTTCCCCTAATATTAGATTTAAAAAAATATATATTATTTATTAGATTTAAAATATATTTAAGCTCGGACAGCCAACTCGAGCCTTGCGGCGAGTAATATAATGTGAGATTTAGGTTGTTTTGAATCGTGTTTTTTTGCACAATAGGTTTTTTTTTCTTTTTTCTCGAATTGGATAGAATTTTATCTTTAGATTATTTCTGTTGTTTTCTTATTATAAATTACAGCTCCAAGTTGCCGAAATTAACAGCAATTCTTTGCCCATTTTCTCTAAAATTTTGGCGAGTTACATATTTTTTTACTCAACTATTTCATATTAAAGTGGTAAAAAGTAATTCCAACATTGTAGTCTATACAATGTTGGAATTATTTTTTACCACTTTCTCAACAGTACATTGTATTTTTTTCATACCGTTAAGACGTCAATACAATCCATAAACAGGTGATATTCTAAACGTTTTACAGCAAAAATCACAAAACTGTTTGTGTTTGAACAGTAGTGGGTTTGAGTTGGATTTAAGAATACTTAAAAAAAAACTATTTTTTTTATTGAATAAGGGGGAAAACGAGCAAACGAGTCACCTGATGGTAAGCAACTACCGTCGCCCATGGACACTCGCAACATCAGAAGAGCTGCAGGTGCGTTGCCGGCCTTTTAAGAGGGAATACGCTCTTTTCTTGAAGGTTTGCAGGTCGTATAGGTCCGGAAAAACTGCTGGTGACAGTTCGTTCCAGAGTTTTACAGTGCGCGGCAGAAAGTTACGCGAAAAACGCACTGTGAAAGACTGCCACTCATCTAGGTGATGAGGATGGCATGTTTTTCGCGTGGGTCGATGGCGAAAAGTTGCAGGTTTTATGATTCCGAACAATTCCTCAGAGCACTCCCCGTGATACAACCGATAGAGGATGCAGAGTGAAGCTACATCTTGGCGTAATTCCAACTTCCAAGGGGTCCAAGCTGTTTGAAACACTATGGCGGTCAACAATTCGAGCGGCCCTTCGTTGGATACGATCCAGAGGGAGCAGTTAGTATTTTGGCGCCCCTGCCCAGAGATGAGAACAATATTCAATATGAGGCCGAACCTGCGCCTTGTAGAGTTGTAGGCGTTGGTCCGGACTGAAGTACTGTCTTGCTCTGTTAAGAACGCCAAGCTTCTCCGAACTGGACTTCGCTCGATATGCTGACGCCAAGTATCTCAATGCTAGGGGAGATGGTTAAAGATGTGCCCTCGAAACGAGGATATACGACCATTGGTGACTTTTTAGTGGTGAACGCGCAGACTTGTGTCTTGGCGGGGTTGAATTGGACCAAGTTACGTCTACCCCATTCAGAGACCTTCTCTAATGAATTCTCCACCTTAGACACAAGTTCGTTTCGACTCTCAGTGACATTTTGCCGAGAAATATTGGGGGAGCCGGTATATACAGCATCACCTGTACTGTCATCTGCATAGCAATGAATGCCGCTGGTCTGCAACATGTCATTGATATGCAGTAAGAATAGAGTAGGCGATAGCACACAGCCCTGAGGGACACCAGCATCAACAGAGTGAGTCTCCGAGCATTCGCCGTCAACTACGACCTTTATGCTTCTGTCTGCTAAGAAACCAGTGACCCACTTACATAATTTCTCGGGCAGCCCATATGATGGAAGCTTTGATAGCAGCGCTTTATGCCAAACCCGATCAAAGGCCTTCGCAATGTCCAAACTAACAGCCAATGCCTCTCCCTTCGACTCAATAACCTGAGCCCAACGATGAGTCAGGTACGCCAAGAGATCACCAGCCGAGCGACCCTTACGGAAACCGTATTGTTTGTCGCTTAGCAATCCCTGGCCGTCCAAGTAACGAAGTAACTCAAGTAACTCAACTATTTCTGTACTCAATCTTCATAATTTTGAAGTCGGTGCCAGTTCCAAAAGTTTCAAATATTCTGTCAGAGAACTGAAGATTCATCTGGTACCGACTTCAAAATGATGAAGATTGAGTACAGAAATAGTTGAGTTTTAGCCGAATTCGGAAAAAGGCACTATTAGATAGGAAAAATTATTTAATACTTTTTAGTTCATATTATAAGGATGTAATTTTTGTTTTTACCTTGGAAGTCGGTTTTAATTTTTTGTTAAAAATAATAATTTCACTCTTTTTAGTTACCTAGCAGATAAACTATAATTAGTGCCAATTTAAATTGTATAAAAAATAGTTTTATATTGTCTTCACTATATGTCATTGAGGCGCTCTGTCGGCGCTATCACTTGTCCGAACTCCGATTGTTGTTCATATAGTTTTAGTTACACGATGTATTCAATAGATTTCGCTGAGGTGCTCCTGAATCGCAGTATCGCTTGTACGTAGGAGTTTTATATAGTTGTATTGGCTGTGTGAAATCAGAAATGTGTGTGTCACCATTGGTGTGAGCAGTGAGCATTGAAATTTGAATTGTCAACATTTTGAGTGGTAATTATTGATCTCGTATTGTTATTAGAAATATTAATTAACCCTCCAAGATGACCTCCGTCATAGCCCGCAAGTTTATAAGTGGTCGTCGGTGGTAGTGAACTAGTGAGTAGTGACTTAGTGACCATACCACCCTACGCGTCGAATTACTGCGTTTATTCTACGTATCTTATTACAATTTGTAATACCCCAAGGCCCAAATATCAGGTAGATAAATTTAAACAATACATTAAAAAAAATCTAAGTGAACACAACCCTATGCGTACTAGGTAACTTAACAATTTAACGCTCCAAGCGGCCGCCAGAACAATGGATTTCCAAGAATCCGCGATCAAAGGATGAGCCGAATCACACCCAGCGGCGCGGCGAGTATATTTTCAGTGTCATAATAATATTATGATATTAATCTTTACCTTCATTATTGTAATACATAGTACTATCGCATGAGAAACTTGGAAAGCCGGCCTCGCGGCCGCCTGCGCCTTTCTCAAGCGATACTATATTGTACTACATTAATGAAGATAAAGTTTAAAATCATATTATGACACTCAAAATGCTCGCAGCGCGGCATTACCTGACATTACAACTTGAATAGGTACGACGCAATGCCGCGATGTTTACGCACATGCCGCGCGGCGCGCGGCGGCGTGCGGCGACGCCGCACCGACCGCCGAGTATAAACAGCCTATATTAATAATTGGTGTTGTTATGTACATAATTATTATTATTGTATCCATATTCCATACCTATGCCTTGCAATATGTTCACTTCACTGATAATATTATATTATTTTGTGAGTGTGAGTGTGTGTGACTCTTAACAAATTGTAATAAGATACGTAAAATATACGCGAAGATTTACCTACTAGTGTAACTAAAAAGAGTGAAATTATTATTATTTTTAACAAAAAATTAAAACCGACTTCCAAGGTAAAAACAATAATAACATTAATATGAACTAAAAAGTATTAAATAATTTTTACTATCTAATAGTGCCTTTTTCCAAATTCGGCTAAACCTCAACTATTTCTGTACCTACTCAATCTTCATAATTTTGAAGTCGGTGCCAGTTCTAAAAATTTTAAATATTCTGTCAGAGGACTGAAGATTCAGCTATCTGGTACCGACTTCAAAATAATGAAGATTGAGTACAGAAATAGTTGAGGTTTAGCCGAATTCGGAAAAAGGCACTATTAGATAGTAAAAATTATTTAATACTTTTTAGTTCATATTAATGTTAAGTATTATTGTTTTTACCTTGGAAGTCGGTTTAAATTTTTTGTTAAAAATAATAATAACTGTTAAATCAGCGAAATCGGCAAATTTCATAATGTACGGACTCTTAAGTTAAGAAAAGTGTGCACACACATTTGCATTTTTTATTTGCTGATAATAAACTGAAAAGGTTCAATTATTGTTTAATTTTGAATGTTTCAGGACATAAAAACACAATTTGGATTTGCACTTGTGTTGGTTTGATTGTGGGCATTGTTATAGTCATATTAGATTACACAATGACATCATCTCCAACGCTGACGGTAAGATTTCCCGTTTTTATTTATTTTAAGACAAAAAATAACATTTTGTACTAGATAAAACTTTTTGTTATCTTCAATATATACAGGCTGTAACAAAACTAAGTGATGAGAAAGCTCGCTCACTTGGCTTGCCCATACAAAAGTGAAAAAAATAATTTTGGTCTTTCAGCACTGCTGCTTTCACAGTGAACTCTCTACAAGGAACACATATACACCCTAAAGTATAATCACTTAGTTTTGTTACACCCTGTATATTGTTAAAAACTGAAAATGTTGAAGTTCATTTATAATTTGTAATTACAGAATCCTTTAAGTATGGTGGCATTTGCTATAGCCCTGTCCGGAGTGGGTTTTGCAATCGGCAAAACTGCAACACTAATGAGTGCATGGAGTGATGGCAAGTCTATTCTTCCACCAGCAGACTTAGGTTTGTAAAGTTCTGTTTATATAACAAACTATATAAACAGAATATAATAGTATCCTCTATACTTTCTTGTATTTTATGTCAAATATCATCAAAATCAGCTCAGTAGAGATAAACTACGATAACATGGCGCGCCCCCCCAAGTTACTGTTTCAATGTGTGTAGTCACATCCTTATGAAAGGGTTTGTATGTAGTAAGAATTCAACCAATCAACCAGTACTCGTAATATTTCACTTAATGTCACTTATTACCAAGATTTGTTTGTCAACTAATCATAACTTATTATAACTAGCCGACCGCGCAAGACAACGCACTTCATAAACGTTTTGACAACGCACTTCAAACGTTTTGAATTTTGGAGGAGCGCGCCATGTTATCGTAGTTTATCTCTACATATAGAGCCTTTTTTAAAGCAAACAAAATTTTACTTCTTTATAATAACTATTACCAAAGATATTCTTGGCGTCTATATTGCCCTTGTTCTTATCTATTGGGAAGTGAAAAAACTAACAATATTTTTTTAATTTTTCAGCTGCAAGTAGTACAAATGAAGAAGAGACAGTTATACCAGAACGAAAAGCCAAATATAGTAAAGCCCAAGCAAGACAAAGGTACAAACAGGGAAAACAACTATAGTTTTTATGTTTGTTATTGTTCTTTGTTTAGTGTTGGGTTTTAAAAAAGGTTTGGTTTACTGGTTATATGGAGCAATTTATTAGACATTATGGACCATAATTTTAATAGAAACATGTCGAATTGACTATCTCAGGTTGTTAATAATGCTACATAAGTAGTCATTATAAGTATATTTATGGCTTAGCGATTAACCACAATGGGCTATTTTGTATCCTTGCTCAAAATTATATTATGATGGTGTAAACTGCCCCCTGAAACAATTGAGTTTAGACGCGGCATATAACGGAAATGCTTACAACGAAATTGCATAAAAGATTTGTGCCTGTGTTGTCACTTGCCTAGTATTGAATAGTTCAATTTTACAAATATATTTATTGAATTAAGACTCACTTATGACACCACCATGGATGACGAGGATTTTTTAGGATTTACGAGTTTTGATACTCATGTTTTTATAAATAAAAATTAGAGTTATGAAAAAAAAACATTTTTTCAACAAAATCAGTCCTCTTGCGTCATCAATCACATCAAAAATCCCGTCAAAAATCGATCAAATTTTGGTCTTGCTCCGACACTGCCCTAGACTTCCACAAATATATTTTCAAGACTAAAATTAGCCAAATCGGTTCAGCCGTATTAGCGAGAGTAACAAAATTTTAAATTAATTTTTATTTATTTATTATCTTTTATATATAAATCTCCTGTCACGATGTTTGTCCGCGATGGACTCCTAAACTACTTAACCGATTTTAATGGTTCTTTTTTTTAATGTGTGCTTTTTTCCAACTTGAGAGATAGGATAGCTTAGATCTTTAATTAAGTAAATTCGCAATTTTATTTTATTGCAAATTATTTGTCTATAAAGAGCGACCATTGTTTATGCGACGCGAGTCAAATATGGCAACTGCATTTTTTTTTCATCCAGGATAAATGGCAACGAGTTGATATTAAAACTCCTCTAAAACAACTTTTATTGAGCCCGCGGGATTGCCAAATGCCAAACGATGACGATCGGCTTACTCAGTGAATAATTAGAATCATAGAGGAAAATAATACACATGATGAGTGTGGCACTGGCTGGACCCTGGCGACCAATGTTCCAAAAATCTGCGTTCACCAAAGAGGCGTGAATTCATGAAGGCGTTCATAGTGCAACTTGCGAATTGCAAGTAGTGTGCAGCTGGTTCAAAAGCTGGCCAACGGCTGGGATAGCGATGGACGTTGCCATGGTGACATACTTATTTAGTAACTAATTCAATAAAATAATACGGGCGATATACTTTATATAATATGGCAAAGAAACGTTTGCCGGGACGCGTATTGCCAAACTGTATACTGACCCAGACGCCCATAGTCTGTACTGAACTACGTCGCGCTCATTGAAAATTGGAGCAAAGTATATACGAGCTCAGACCAATCTGAGTAGGTATGCACTTTGCTCGCTTGTATGTAAAGCAAACTGTGACATGCGAATATCTGTAACTACCTATACAATGTGTTTAATAATTTCCCGTATATTTTTGTTATGTTGTTGTGTGTGGTTGTTATACCTATCCGTGAAACTGAACAACTTTCCCTAAAACATACCTATTGTGAATTATTTTGGGTTATAACGAAAGAAAACCCGTTGTACGAGTATGTATTTTGAAAAATTTGAACTGTAAAAATTTGAACTGTAACAATTATAGGTACAGGCTGTTAAAAAAATGTAAGCGTTTCCAATGACAGTATTTATTAATTTTTCATAAGAAAGATGTACTGACTGACACAATAAATTGTACCTATTTGTAATCGATGTTCACTGAAAATAATAAAGGGTTCCTTCAATCAACAACAAACAAATAAATTAATGAAGCAAGAACAGAAAAATGTCATAATTACTATTTTTGTTTTTTGCCTGTATTGTAACATCGAATTTTGGCTTTTACTACATTTACAGACGCCGAAAAGTATGGACGTCTGGACTCGTATGTATTTTGCTCAAGTATTTTAAAGCAAAATGTATTTCGATTCAGATACGCTCTGAATAGGTATACAGTTTGCTCTTCAACTATAAAGGCAAACTGCGATCGAA
Organism: Polyommatus icarus; assembly: GCA_937595015.1. Taxonomy (NCBI): domain Eukaryota; kingdom Metazoa; phylum Arthropoda; class Insecta; order Lepidoptera; family Lycaenidae; genus Polyommatus; species Polyommatus icarus. The sequence continues at coordinate 10,468,077 of OW569339.1, forward strand.
CTCAGAGCAACCCCGGTCTGGGTCAGTATACAGTTTGGCAATACGCTGCCGGGACAGCTAGTTATAATATATATAATGATTAATGATACTAGCTGTCCCGGCAAACGTTGCTTTGCCATAATATATTATGTATTTGCCATATTATTTTATTGAAGTGACTAAATATCTATGTTACCATGGCAACGTCGATCGCTATCCCGTCGCACAAACAATGGTCGCCGTCAGTCTCAGGTTGTAATAATTTTTTGCAATAAAATAAAATTGCGACTATAATTAAAGACCTAAGCTATCCTATCTCTCAAGTTGGAAAAATGCACACATTAAAAAAAAACATTAAAATCGGTGAAGTAGTTTAGGAATCCATCGCGGACAAACATCGTGACAGGAGATTTATATACGTCATAGTGTGCTGCTAGTGTGAACATTTGTGGCGTCAGCATTTAGCAGTTAGCTCACTTTCATAGGGATTAAAGTACGTCACACGATTTTCATATTAAAAATGACGATGTCTTTTGACAAATCGAATTCTCTGAGATCTAGTAACACTGATGTCAATACCTGTCACCTGTGGCTATTGAAACCACATATGACGTAAAATAGGATCAATGATAAATATTAATGTAATATGCAGATATGATCAAATGATCATTTTTATTGGATCCTATATATTATCTATACTAATATTATAAATGCGAAAGTATCTCTGTCTGTCTGTCTCGCTTTCACGCCAAAACTACCGAACCGATTGTAATGAAATTTTGTACACAGTCTAAAGCCTGAGAAAGGACATAGGCTACTTTTTAACTGGAAAAAAATAGTTGTAAGGGGGTGAAAATGCGTAAATTTGTTCAAATTAAGTTAGTTCCAAAAATTCGTAATAGATGGCGCCGTGCTGTCTTCTACATCGCGATGACGCTTGCACAAATGTCTTTCTATAAGTGGTGGTATCATCTTACATCAGATTTTAGATTTTTTTCGGTTGTTATTTCTTTGTTACGTTATTAAATAACTCAGTACTTTATCTACGCAGTGACGTTACCTTAAATCTATCAATCTATACTAATATTATAAATGCGAAAGTATCTCTGTCTGTCTCGCTTTCACGCCAAAACTACTGAACCGATTGTAATGAAATTTTGTACACAGATAGTCTAAAGCCTGAGAAAGGACATCTAGGCTACTTTTTAACTAGAAAAAGGGGTTGTAAGGGGGTAGAAATGCGTAAATTTGTTCAAATTAAGTTAGTTCCAAAAATTCATAACAGATGGCGCTAAGAGTCGCCTACATCGCGCTATTGCTTGCTCATGCGTCTTTCTAAGAGGTGGTACCATGTTAATTTAGATTTTTCGATTCTTTCGATTGCTATCACGTTATTCAAGCTAATGTTGTGTAATGGGATGGGGGCTAAATAAGATTTAAAATTCTGTATCAATAAAGTTTAATAAAAAAAAATGAAATATTATATTGTGCACACTGCACAGCTGCTTTTGGGTATTTTGATTTAAGGGATACGCGCGCTATAAACTGAAGTCCACGCGGACGAAGTCGCGGGCAACAGCTAGTGATCCTATAAATGATACAATATACATGATAATGTAATACCCCCCTACCCAAAAACTGCCAAGACAGAGAATTTATAGTTATTGTAGGTACTGCAATTTACTAGTTAAAACTTTACTAACTTTCAATCTGTAGACAGAAAAAAATAACAAAACATAATAAAGAAGAATTCTCAATGATGAACAGAATTAATTTTTTTTATAGTTATCGATATCATGGTCCATGGTTATAATATCATTATATCGTTGGACAGTGTAAAACAGAAAAATAACAATAATAAACGTCATTATCAGTCATTATCTGTGAGAAATAAAATTAAATATGATTATAAATCTTTGGATTACAATGATATCTTTCGATGCATGGTGAAAGGTGAATGGTCGTTTTCGTCCATCTTCTCTGAGTTCTTATCTGCGATTGAACTAAGCGAGAATGTACATGATCGCACTCGGGCAAGGGGCTCTCGCACGAGACTCTCGCCCGAGAGCTCTCGGCGAGAGTGTACAGCGGGCATAAGAAACAAAATTTTGATCCCAAAGGCATATCAAATTCTCTATAAGTTACAAAATATTTGTATCCGTCCAACTAGAAAAATGTAATCTTGGCAATGCAAAAATACTGCAATCAGTACCTATTATTTTATTCAAAGTAATATAAGAAAACAGCAAATATGTTCTTATTGTTAAGTTGGATCTGTAATAAAGGCACTGGTAGCATTGGTACCTTCCTAAAAAATTGTAATGGACGACCATTGACTTCTTATAAATTAACGCAGTCTCTTTAAAGTTTTGAAGTATGTATGTTGAAACTTTGATTGTAATAATTATTATTAGTCTAGTCAAATATTATATTGATTATGTATATTCACCGAATGTTTGAAATCACCATTAAAATGTATAATATTATGTTGTTTAAACTATTGGTTCCTTATTGTAGTAAACCCAATAAGTACATTATTATTGGTCTTATTTTGAATGTTTATTTACTTTGTGTAATACTTAAGAATTTTTACGGATTAATAAAATGTCAATTTAAGAGGAAATACTTTATTGATTCTAGTGTAAATTGTATTTCGAAAATTGAATCAATACAATATATCTTTTGAATAAAATTCTTGGTCTTACCTTATTCTAAAATAAATCCAACACAGTAAGAATGTTAATAATAAAAAAAATCTATAACATTTATGGTATTTTACAAGATGACAAAATGTACAAAAAAAGATACAACTTGACCTTATCTAATGTTATACAGCTTCTCAATGTTGGCCCATGATGGACAATTTAGGCGGTTATGAACAACATTCGTCTGTAATTGCTCATGCTCGTCGTTGATTAATGATTATGCATACTGTAGACAAATAATACAAGGTAAAGGTCATCCATCATGGCTCAACGTTTGACAAGTACATCAGAGAAATCGATTCATAGGCAGATTGGTCGAGTTATGTCAAGTCAATATTAGTCGTGACTCGTGATCGCTCGGCTAGGCTTAACCATAAAGTTAATATACCTAGTCGAATAGAGAAACAAAGGCCTGAGCAAGCGAGATATCACTATCAGTAACACTGCGTGGTAAAAAGAGACGTGTGATACATGGCAGCGGTACTCTTTTTTTTTTTGACGTCCAATCGGCACTTATCCGCACGTTGACAATTTAATCTCATAGAAAGATGATTGTTAAGTGTATACGTACATAATTATTATATTTTTACACACAGATGTAAATCAATTTCGGTTTCGTTTGACTATTAACTATTTATTATAACATTTCGTTTGACTGGATATATTAACTTTATGGGTTTAACACGTAGGCGTAGGCTTAACATATTACAACCAAAATGGTTGTCATGTGCCTATAAATAAATGTCTCTGATGATACCATACCTGCCCGAACCATGAGCTATGTCTGCAGTGTCTTTTGGGACATTTCATTTTAACAAAGTGCTCACAAGTAACAATTCCCACTGGTTATAGAATCATGCTGTGCAACCTTTATGACGCGTTTACGCAACGATATTTTAATTTGTTATCTACAGGTTATTGATTTCCATTTTATGGGACTAATCAGAACTATCTGAGTATGATAGCAGAAAAAAAATATCCAAGGGATTAGTTTAACAATTTGACATCGTTATACATAATATTTTTGTCAAATTTTTAAATTATCCAAAGCACATTCTCAATGTGACCTAAAGCAAGGTTGCATCCAGCTAAGCGTTTAGCATGTAATTATAAAGAAATCTCAACATTCGGAAAAGTAATCTAACAAAATGCAACATTACATAGTAATATTAATGATTTCACAAACATTGATATCAAATTATAATTAAGATATACAAATTATACTAAGCATTGTTACAATGTAATAACAGAAGGTAACCAACCCTTATAATTAAACATATTTATATTTATTGTATTGTGGAGTTGCACTTTGGTGTTTCAAATTACCATACTTTTTAAAGAAGATATGTCAATCGCTGTCCGAGATGGCCTTCTTCCGTCGCTTGGCCTGTTTTGGTTTCACGATTTCTTCGTCCTGTAATTATAACAACATCAAACATTATTGTTAGTCATAACTCATAATTTTACAACCTTATGTAAAATATAAAAATACAAAGACGTTGACGATTAAACCACTCCTTACCGTGATTATACAATCAGAAAAATTTATAAGTATAAAGGTAAATGCTAGACCTGCTTAATTTAGTCGAGCTAAAGCCCATGCGACAGTTCGCTGACCTAAATGTGGACATACCTAATGGTATTAGGTATGTCCACATTAGGCGCTTTGGTCATCAATTTTCGTCATCTTCTGTCATTCAACTTTCGTTTTGGCGCATTCAATAATTAAACAAAGTGGACAAAACTATTGACTAATAATCTGACCAAATTATGTAAGTGCGCCAAGTCTATAAATCCATTCTCAAATGGTGCTCACTAATCTAATATATATATATATATATATATATATATATATATATATATATATATATATATATATATATATATATATATATATATATATATATATATATATATATATATATATATATATAAAACTCCTGTGACGATGTTTGTCCGCGATGGATTCCTAAACTACTTAACCGATTTTAAGGTTTTTTATTTTTAAATTTGTGCTTGTTTCCAACTTGAGAGATAGGATAGCTTAGATCTTTAATAGGTTAAGTAGTTTAGGAATCCATCGCGGACAAACATCGTCACAGGAGTTTTATTTTTAAATTTGTGCTTGTTTCCAACTTGAGAGATAGGATAGCTTAGATCTTTAATTATTAAAGATCTAAGCTATACTTACTATCTCTCAAGTTGGAAACAAGCACAAATTTAAAAATAAAAAACCTTAAAATCGGTTAAGTAGTTTAGGAATCCATCGCGGACAAACATCGTCACAGGAGTTTTATATATATATTAGATTAGTGAGCACCATTTGAGAATGGATTTATAGACTTGGCGCACTTACATAATTTAAATTAAAATAAAATTGCGACTATAATTATTATAGTCGCAATTTTATTTTATTGCAAATTATTTGTCTATAAAGAGCGACCATTGTTTATGCGACTCGGGTCACGCGATAGCGATGGACGTTGCCATGGTGACATACTTATTTAGCCACTAATTCAATAAAGTAATAAGGGCGATATACTTTATAATATGGCAAAGAAACGTTTGCCGGGACAGCTAGTTGCTTAAAATATTTAACAATGATGCAAAATATGTACAAAATATTATAATAAGTTAAAATTATATTTACCTCACTATCGTCATTTGATGAATGTAAGTTTGGGCTGATAGGTAATGAATTGGAAACTAATTTTCTAGCTCGCCTCGATATTGGTAGTTCATCTTCCCAAGCTAACGAGAAAAGCTCACTGTATTGTCTCTGTAAAAATATTATAAAATATAAGGACTGTGGTCATTGACAATACATAAATATTAAAATAATGTTCCCGTTTTTATTTTATTTTTTATATTATATCACAATAATAAATATAAACACCTCTTTTTAAAAAATATTGACACAATGGATATGATTCCCACTGTTTTGTCCTGATAAGGATTTTTTTTTGACAAATTAAGGTTTAAAGACATGCGTCCGCACTGCGAATTTTAATCGCGCGAATTTATTCACATAAATTTACCGCGAAATTTTACAAAAAATCAAGTCGAGTATAGCACAGTACAGTTACAGTACACTGTGCGGATACTAGACTCTTAAGATTCAATGAATTACAGGGGCCCAAGAAAAAATTCAAGCTATTAAAATTCGCAGTGTGGACACTCCCTTAGGAGTTAGAACATTGTATCTGTCGCAGTCCACTGGTTAAAAAAGCCGTTCAATCAAACAGCTAGCCCTTTGACTGAACAACGCCATTCAATCACATGGCTATACGTCGTTTAGCCGACTTGTTGACTGCAACGTTCAACACTACAGCTAGACGGCGCTTAGCTAAATGGTTAAATGGCAAATTAACTATAAGATGACCATTAGTTTAGTGTTATTATTACACAACAATTTAGACGTGGGAGAGCCATGCTTCGGCACGAATGGGCCGGCTCGACCGGAGAAATACCACGTCCTCACAGAAAACCGGCGTGAAATAGCGCTTGCGCTGTGTTTCGCCGAGTGAGTGAGTTTACCGGAGGCCCAATCCCCTACCCTTTTCCCTTCCCTATTTCCTTCCCACCCTCCCCTATTACCCCTTAAAAGGCCGGCAACGCACCTGCAGCTCTTCTGATGCTGCGAGTGTCCATGGGCGACGGAAGTTGCTTTCCATCAGGTGATCCGTTTGCTCGTTTGCCCCCTTATTGCATAAAAAAAACAAATGTAATGATATCAAGTAGAATAAATTATTGTATTCTAACTCATTTTGAACAAAATTGCAATAAATACCTTGGTGATGCATTTTATAATCCCATAATATTTTCTCCTCGAATATTTGTTTAAATTTTGATTCACTCGTATTGTACTCCCTTAATTTCTGTCACTTTAATAACACTTGTAACGTATAATTATTAATTACGAAAAAAATCATAATACAATCATAAAATACCGGCTAGTTGACGCCATATTGTAAACAATACGCACCTAGCGCCGCGGTGGTGAGCGCTGAACCAATTAAATCAAACGGCGGCTTTTGAATCAGCTGTAGAATACTACAGCTGATTCAAAAGCCGCCGTTTGATTTAATTGGTTCAGCGCTCACCACCGCGGCGCTAGGTGCGTATTGTTTACAATATGGCGTTTGAACGTTTTGAGCGACTGAAATATTCAATTAAAAAGCTAGACGTGTGATTGAATGACGTTGTTCAGTCTGGGCTACCTGTTTGATTGAACGGCTATTTAAACCAGTTGGCTGCGACACGTACACTCCTTTAGGACATTGTATTCAATTGCTAACTATTTTTATTAGTAAAAGGCTGTGTGTGTAAAGACATAGTTACACAATGTTTTGTCCTTGTCTGTAAATCATTTTTTCAGCATATCAGACAAGTAAAACATTTTATAGCTATAACATTTGCATACACACAATTATTATGTACAATAGTAATGTAACTTAATTAATTGAGGATTTGTTACCTTTAAACTATCACTACTGTTCGACTGTGACTGCTGCAAGGCTTTCTGCATACATTCCATGTTGAAAATTGACATATCATCCTGGTCTACGCAGCATATTCTTATTTGTTCCAAATGACCTAGAACCTGATAGAAATTGTTGGTTAATAAATGTTGATGAAGATAAAGCTTAATTTTTAGGGTTCCGTAGTGAACAAGGAACCCTTATAGTTTCGGTCTGTCCGTCCGTCTGTCTGTCTGTCCGCGGTTTTACTCAGAGACTATAGGACCTACAAAGCTGTAATTTGGCATGAATACACATATTAATGATGGCAACAAAAGGGTATGTGAAATCGTAAAAAAATATATTTTTTTATGGTACCTCCCCTACACATCAAGCGGGGATGAATATTTTTTTTCGCGCCCACCCCATCGTGTGGGGTGTCGTTGAATAGGTTTTTTAAAAGTATTGCGTGTATTCATAGATCATTTTCCGATTTTTATTTCCGGATTTAGGGATCCGTTTGTGAAATATTAAGTTTTAAATTGGAAAAAATCGTTAGAGTCCAGTGTCCCCCCCTTCTACCAGCTAAACGGTTGGTTCTGGAAATGTGAAAAAATTCACGGGGGTAGGAAATATACTAAATTTAAAAGGAAAACTATCACGGCTAAGAAGACTTCATAAGTTATTGAGTAATAGTCGACCAACTAAAAAAAATGTATTCGGTGGAGTATTAAGGAAATTTACATTCAAATTCCTTTGAAAGTAACTGAGATGATGTTGTTACTAGTGTAAAATACGCTATAAATGTACGTTCATTGACCATAAAAAAATTTCAAAAACTAGCGGTACTACGGAACCCTATATTGCGCGTGGCCCGACACGCACTTGGCCGGTTTTTATTGTAAGGTTTTTACTAGTGAATTCTTGCTAATAATATATTTCCTTTGACCTTTGGCTCTGTTCAGACTATGAGATCAGGCAGTTTAGGCCCGTATTTTTGGTCAGTACTTAAGATGCGACCCGGTCTTAAGACGCGGTTCGGCTCTGTGATTGGTCCAAATTTTGACAGCCAAGCAATCACAGAGCCTGAACCGTGTCTTGAGACCGAGATGCATATTGAGTACTGACCAAAAATACGGGCCTTAGACTCATCTATGTGTAAATATTATGTTATGCCTAATTGTGTTGAGATTTTGTGTGACATCATTGCATTGGGATTTGGGGTATGGTCTCTGAGGCAGTGTTCAATTTTTTTATGAAATGTACGTTGCCAATATTGAGTTGATGACTATGATATTCAGATTTGGCAGCAGCTGCATCTATTCAGTGCAAATATATTTTAAATAATCCTAAAAGGAGTAATTACGTAACACACAGGTACGCGTTAGGTGTAAGGAGTTAGGACATAAAACTACTTACTAGTTCCGCAGAAGGTGGCGCGTTAGAAGGAATGCTTTTGCTGGACCGTTTTCGCTTGTTTGGACTCGTTCCTGGGTACCTAGTGCTCAGCAGTACGGCCAATAAGTCTGCGACCTTATCTTCGTAATCTTGACACCAGTACATGACGGTGGACAGCACAAACGTGTCCTCGTCGTCTACCGTTCGACAGAACAACTGTCGGAGAACATCCGCTGTAGGCCTCTCCTGCTTCAACATCAATAGAACTGATGTCAACGCTTCAGCGTGATCCTTATACGATAATTTTGGAATAATCGGCAGTACATCTTCAACGGAGATCTCGTGGGCAGTCAGGAGCTGCCAAAGGCAATACTGTTCGAAGGTTTCCCAACCTAGACTCGTGGACAACATCGTGGTGATGTCGTCCGACTTGAACATCATCAAGTTTCCTTGTAAGGTCAAGCAAACCAGCAGCTGGAGTTGTCTAGCGTCCAGTGTTGAGACTATGACATGTAGTAATCTGATATGATTTTGGACTTGATCTTTGAACTCCCTATACACGTCAGGTATCAACCAAACGAGAATATTTGAATCACATTCCTGGCATTTCTCAAAATCATTAGCTAAGCTCTCAGCAATTTTTAATTCTAATGCACTACAATACTCTCTGTATAAATCCGACTTAAATTTAACATTTCGCTTTTTTCCTGGATCTTTTTCCGATTTCCTTTCCTTCTCGTAACACACTTTGAGGAAAAATAACAGGCAGTACCCTACGCTATGAAGTGAGTTCTGGAGTTCTTTTAAAGTTTCGAAAATAAGTTTACGTTTACTATCTCCCGATTCCTTATGAGTGTTGAGATAGTTAAACATACAGAAAATAGGCAAGTTGAGAATAGCATCCAATTCTTCTTGGGTTGGATTTAGGCTAATGCGCAGCGGTGGGGCATCTTGTAACATGGCTGCAAACAAGTCAGCAAGAGCAACAGGTGTAGGCATTGGAGAGCTACATGCATTTAGTAAAGAATTAGCCGCAGTTAAATTCCTCTCATCCAAAAGTGCTTCTGCGTATGGTCTTAGGAGCAAAGGTAAAGCTGCTGCTAACTCAGGACGCTCCCTAGCTCTCACTTCAGATAAAGGTAAGTCATCATCATCAGTATCTTCTGCTATTATTGGTGGAGGATCGTCCTCATCATCAGAGAAAACTGGTTCATCTGGACCTACTCTGGGTAATTCATCATGACCATCCTCTTTGATTCCAGAAACTCCCTCTCCATTTCCATTGCTGCAAAATTCTTTAAACGTTTCTCTCACTGTAGTCCTCAGCTCTCTGTCTAATTTAGGGGAGTCAAAAAGTGGTTGAAGATTAGGTAGCACCCTTTTTTCTATGATCTGTTGAAGGGAGTTGAATATACCTTGTCGCACCTTATCCACATATTGTGGATAAAAGTTAGGTATGATTCTACACAGAAAGTCTAAAAGTGTGGCTGTCACCGCTGGATGTGATCTCATTGAGTGATGCATAACAAGAATTGCAGGTTCTATGTTCATAATATTATCTTTGTCAGGTTCATAAAAAAGCCAATCATAAAATAAGGCAAGTTTAGCATTTGATGCTGCTACATTTGATGTGCATGTTGTCAAAAGCCATCCTATAACTGCCCATCTGGGTATTATATCGGAGCACAGTAGCTCATTAGTGGGATGTATCACACCTACAATAAACCTTATCATATCACTACGGAGTGTTTGGGATTCAGGAGTCGCTAGGTACTGCCTCTGAAACCATTCTTGATATTTTTTATGGTGGCCGAATCGCACTTGCGATGTCAGGAACACCAACTTTCTTTCCATGTCTGGGGTTAAGCGTGATTGTAAATATCTTCGGGAAGTTCTTGTTTGCAGAAGTTGCATCACACTGGTAAACGTAGGTGACAGCGACTTTGGATTTGATAAAATATCTTGCCATAATTGATTAAATTCCGGAATTCTTGCAACATTTTGTAACAAACGTACTAGATCTCTACCCAGGGTTAAGACTTCGGTAAAATGTTCTCTTATAAGAGCAATAACAAACACTACCTCCTTTTGCCTTAAAGCCTGCAGGTGAGGTATATTGTGATCCTCTATTAACCTTAAATATGTATAAACTACCATACAAACTAAAACTGGAAACTTATCAAGCCATGCTCTATTTTCAATATATATGTCTAAAAGAGATTCCACTAAAAATATATTTTTCGGTGTGACGTCACCACCGGAGGCGTAACGCATTAGATTCCAACAGACACTGTCCACCCCCATGACGGCATTCCTTATCATTTCTTTTATGAGCCATAGTAGTTGATTTCGAGTGATATCATGGAACTTTAAGTACCTTTCGAGGATCAAATTGGACAAATTGTTAAGGACACACGTCCAGCCATCTCTAGTGACGAGGGTGAGATCCCTGTAGCATTTCGTTGCGTTATGAGGTTCAGTGAGTATGGACATGAGCATCCCCAGTGATACATCTTCATGGTTTTTGCATACGGCATTATTTAAAGCATCGTGAGCTTCCTTCTCGCTGCAATCTGCTACCAGAGATTGGAAGAAGGTGTAGGCCCTCTCGTACCTCTGAAAAATGAGTTAAATCTATGAGTAAAGGCAAAATAAAAAGAAACTTTTAACTTTTGCAAGTCTAAAATTCAAAATTTCGCGCCACGCCACACTAGCGCCGCGAATGTCACGATAAGAAATACGATTTTACATGGCCGACTCAATGATTCTTTGTTAGAAAGTGCCAAATAATTCACTCTACCTCCTCTAATTCATCCTTATTTTCGATCGCAGTACACACAAAAAGTCTAGGTGAATTAGACTTAGCTTGCTCCATAACTATTATTTTTTTAAACTACTTATTTGAACAATAATTTTGCAGAATTCGCCTGCATGGCTAACTTAGGTGAAAAATATACATAATATGGAATACAATCGCAGAATGCAGATAAAATAATATATAAGGGTATATAGGTGTGTGCGTACGTTGACACTTGCTTGTCGTTAGACATGTTGCGAATAGTGATGTACTTACCTACTTCAGGTTCAACTTTGAAATCGATTTTAAGCAATCGAAAGATATCGTAACTTTATTAAAAAAGAAATGTTTGTTAATTTGCTAATGTGTTAGTACTGTTCCATTAGTATGAATAAGAGCTACATATTTTACAATAACAATGTCATAGAGCCGCTCGCGCTCGAAGGATTGATGGAACTGGATCGAGCCGGATTGATGGAATGAAATATATCGATTTAAAATAAACTATCGAGTAATGCCGAATGTGTGGACGAAAGCCCAACTCCCAAGCCGCGGGTTTTGCTCGACTTTATTACTCGATTGAGCAAAACCGTATGTGAGTACTTAGCTGTTAAAACCCGTACCATTAAATATGTCGAATAGTTGAATGCTGAAGTATAACATTACATAATTAATTATTATTAATCAATAATGCTTTATTTAGTTTGACTAATGCCCGGTTTCTGAAGTTATTTGACTGGAGTTTATCTTTTTAATGGCATTGTTGACTGGTTCATTCGGTTCCCTAGCGGATAAAAAGCAATAGTGAACAGTCAAATTCCTGTTTAAAGAACTTTCACGGAAACTGGGCGTTATACAGAATGAAAACTTTGTGACAGTACTTTAAGTTGTGTTTGAGTCCCGTGTATAGAGTTCACTGTAAAAGTAGCAGCGTTGAAAGAGCATTTTTTTTCACCTTCGTATGGGGAAACTCGAGACGCCGCGCCGGGGCGCTTGCTAAAAAAATGCTAAAAATTGGTCTTTCAGCGCTGCTACTTTCACAGTGAACTCTCTACAACGAACATATACTACTGTATACTATGTATTCTTACATACCCTAAAGTATTACCACTTAGGCCCGTATTTTTGGTCACTACTTAAGATGCGACTCTCTTGCGACGAGGTTCGGCTCTGTGATTGGTTCAAATTTTGATAGCCAACCAATCACAGAGCAAAATACGGGCCCTCTCATTTTTCCACGATCGAAGGATTAATCCCTCAAGCCCCATTAGAGCACTGATGATCGCGACAACAATAGAATACAATAGCATTTCCAACACAGAAATAAGATCTAGATAGAAGCGCTATATCGCTCCATTTGTATGAACACGAGCGTGTCACTTTTTTCATACCTACTGTGACGTCACAAGAGCGCTTTAGTGATGGGAATACCCGTACGCGATCGATTCAAAGGAATCGCCGCGCCCCGCCTCATTTGCCATTTTAATAGGTATATCGATTTTTTTATCGATTATTATTCGAGTTCATAGACAGAGGAATGATAAATCTTAAGATACGTGCTTGCCAGGACATCTAGTAATATAATATATTATTCTAAATTAAATCACTAAACAGGAACATAAATACATATTACATAACTATAGTCCGCGCGGAACTAGTTGGCCGCTATGCCGGTATGTGAGTATATGGGCAGAGCGGCCAACTAGTTGCGCGCGGACTATTGCTGTCCCGACTCCCAGCAAATGTTGTTTTGCCATTTTTAGTATTTGTACTTCATCAGTTGATACAAAATCTTACCCCCTCTTTGGTCCCCTTAGTGGGGTGGGGGGAAATTTTTTTATACACCAGATGTTAAGTTGGAAGCAGACAAATATATCTGCGAAAACTGTATTCAAATCGGATCAGTAGTTTTCGTGTGATAGTGGAACAAACATACAGACAGACAGACAATAGACAAAAAACTAACTACAGTTTTGGCTTCTATAGCGATGTAGTGACACCCCCCGCTTATTATTTTTTAAATTCCTTTAATGTACAGAATTTTTATTTCTACAGTTTTATTATATGTATAGAAAATGTATAGAAATATAATTACCGAGTCATAAAATTTCTCAAGGCTAACATTATCATTCCTCTGTTTTATGTATGTTTCGAAAATCGATTAATTAGAATCGAGAATATGTACAACACTATTTGCTTCATTTGACAGAAAAAATGAGAATATTGACTGTACCTCGAAACTAAGCGATGAGTGAAAGTATCGATTGTTTTATTTCCGTTGCGCGCTCAATAGCGGACAAACAGAGTGGGCTCTATAATTTTCTAACTAAAGCGGCAATGTATTATGAATCATGCGGTACACACTCAGTTACGTAGATTACTTACCGATGATAAGAAACGTGTCCACTATTTATACCAATGTTTCTATTCAAATTTTCACAGCCCAATACGGCACAATTAGGCATTTTTAGAATTCCGATTGACGTCCGATTCTGATAACGGTGGAGCGCAGACTAAAGAACAGACTTTCGAAAGAATAAAGTTTATACTCTTTTGGGATCATACACATGCGGGATCTAATTAGATAGAAATCTGTGATTTCCAAGAATCCGCGATCGAAGGATTAATTTTGTTACACCCTCTATATTAATAATATTAGAATATTATCTAAAGGTAGGTTGAAGTACTTACTCAAAAATTTTCTCTTCTAAGCCCATAAGAAGAGGTTAGAGAGACATTTTTTATAAAATTATTAATCGATTCATCGTAATTGACATAATAAATCAGCGTCAATTTATTTGCACATCCCTATTGACTCATGTCAAGGTTGCATTATTTTGTGTTGCTAGTTTATAAATAAACTAAATTCTCCGTGCCGCGTGGGTGAATTTAGCCAATAAAATTTAATTTTCAATGTAATTAAAACGGTCCATTCACTATCCTGCATTGCAGTCCGCCGTGCAGTCCGCCGGCTAATACAGGATAGTAAATGGTGTTGCAGGCCTGCATGCAGGCCTGCAACACCGAGCAGGACGCGACCCGGGTCCTGCACAAAGCCTGCAAGCTCCGCTAGTTATAATATAAAAAAAAATATGCTATTAATTAATAATTTGTTATTACAAACTGTTTAAAAAGTTTTAAAATATGAAAGTTGCCGCTTGTATATAAGTATAATATGGTGTACCACCTTTTCCACGGTTGATTTGTTCTTCTTTTTGTTTTTGATGATACATCGCAACATATTGTGAGTTAGTACGCACTACGCTGCCTTCAATACTAAGGGCCGATTCACACCGGATCGGCAGCGGCGCGAAGAGCACGGCCCGACGGCCGTCGACGGCCGCCGACGGCTTTCAGAAGTTTTCAAGCGATACTAGTAGTTATAAGTACGTAAATAAAGTTTAAAATTATTTCACACTAAAAGTGCTCTACGCGCCGCTGCGCGCTGCCGGCCGCTGCCGATCCGGTGTGAATCGGCCCTAAGTACTGTTACACCAACTCCGGTCCTACCTTGGTCCTAGCTGTGGCTAAATTATCGGTTTGAGGGTCTACACAGACGGACTGCATTTCAACTGCAATCCAACTGCCAATTGCAGTTCAAGTGCAGTTTGAATGCAGTTGACACGACTGCAATGCGACTGCAATAGAACTGCAAACCAAACGCGCAGTCGGATTGCAGTTCAGTTGCAGCCGGCGTGCAGTCGTGTGAACTGTTTGGTTTGCAGTTCTATTGCAGTCGTGTCAACTGCATTCAAACTGCACTTGAACTGCAATTTGCAGTTGGATTGCAGTTGAAATGCAGTCCGTCTGTGTAGACCCTAATATACCAAAGTAGCTAGAGGGGTTAAATGCAACTGGCAACAAATTAATTTTCTGAAAGTTGAATTTGTCAAATTGACAAATTGGATTTGACGTGTGCAGAGCGAAGATTGAAGAATGAAGATAGCCGTTAGCGCCATTTTGTTGTAAAGTATTAATTTCTGTTTTACGCAGTCTTTACGGAGCATTTATACATTGTAATAAACACTTCTATTGTGGAATTACGTCTTCTGTGAAATGTAAGTAATTTGTATACTTATTTTCAGTTTAATCACCTTAGTCTTTGTACTGAAGTCCTATCTCTGGCGTTCCCGGGTACCCGTTTCTTTACCGGCTCTTTCTATTTATATTATTATGACAAGCTTGGTAAATAATGTTTGTGACGCTTTGAAATTTTAAGGATGATGGATAATCAAATGGAAAAGGAACGGGATCGCTCAAAGCGCGGCGACCGGCCTTCTAGGTTCTCCGACGCCACGAGAGATCGGTCGAATGACCGCGGCGACAGGTCCGAAGGAAAAAGGTTATTTGTATCGAACATTCCTTACGAGTTCCGGTGGACCGAGCTGAAAGATTTGTTCAAAGAAAAGGTAAGCTACTGGTTAATCAAACTACTGAAATAAGTGCTGTGAATTTCTAATCACCATGAGTTTATCACTAAAATTGTTTGGTAAAATTTCCACAGAAATGCTTATCAGTCAACTTTTTTGTGGTCTTTGCTATGATAAAGAAGTTAAATGAATTCAAAAAAGATAATATTACATATAAGGTGCAACTATTTGTCTTTTTAACCTCCAACCAAAAAGAGGGGTGTTATAAGTTTGACGTGTCCAAATGGGTGGACCGATTTTGATCTAGTTTTTTTTTAGGTTGGAGATGTAGCATTTGTAGAATTGTTCAATGATGAAAACGGGAAGCCAAGAGGCTGTGGTGTTGTGGAGTTTACAAACACAGAAGCTACAAAGAAAGCTCTACATGTTATGCATAGATACCAGCTTGGTGGAAGGAAATTAGTTTTGAAAGAAGTAACTGGTATGTTACATTTCAATATTAGACTAAATAATAAATTTTTTAGCGTTTACACTTAATCATGCTTAGTATAAAGAAAAAGTTCGTCTGTCACCTCTATCAATCTTGATGTAATTTGGTTAAGTATCTGTGCTAACAAAGTTACACTTCTTAATTACAACTGGGCTCTATGCTATTTGTGTGCGGGAAAATTTACATGTGTTCTTTTGTTGTAAAGGAAATGAAAAAATGAAGTTCCATCAGCCAAGAACGGGTGGTGCTGGCGGTGGTGGTAACAGGAACATGAGAGATGAGAAGGAAATGGGGTAAGATAATGCTGTTTCTAAAGTAATTTTTTTACTTACTTAGATAAAAAAGTAACAATTTTGTTTTATCATAACAATCTTTTGTGAAACAATTTTCTTTGCAGTTGGTTAGTAAAGCATATTTTGAAATCTCAGTGAAAAATATTTTTCTAGTACAATTATTATATTGGCTTTTATTCAATGGCTAATTCATTATTATTGAGACATTTTTAAAATGTTTTCTTATTGTCTTTTTTTCCACAAGTCTTGCAAAATTATGGTTTAACTTTAAACCTAGTTATTTCCAAACTGAATGTCAGCTTGTTGGCAATATTAAAAATATATTTTTTAATATTGCCAACAAACTGACAACATGTACATATTTTTATTTTAATCTCATCCATAGGCACCGACAGAAATAATTTCCAAGGGGTGCAGATTTTAGTTTTCTTTCTTTTCTTTTTACTGTTTACAAACAACTGAAACATTACGAATTATCTTTGCACGGCATGGTAATTGGGTTACAAAATGTTCCACTGCAGTGTGTGGTTGACTGTACTTACTAATAACTACCTAATCTATATTAAGGCGGGATTATAGGCGACTGACATTTTTGAATTTGAGACAAACTAGCTCAATAGATGGCGCTCGAAAGGTACATATTTACATATCAAGCCGTAGTCGATCTTAGTATTTTCAGAAATAATGTGATCACGCGGTAAACTCGACCAAAAGAGAGACTCGGTAAAGAGAGGCCATGTTCATAACTTATGCATAACTTGATAAACGAAATCTTTAATGAATTTTGTATTATAATCAAATGATGTATTTATAGATATTTAAATGTGATGTTTGTTCTGTACTCACGAACATAAAAAATTATTTCCTCATAATACATATACAAATTACAATGTATAACAAAATAAAGTATTACCCATACATAGTTCATCGCAAATGTTCATGATATTGGCGTATTTTCCATAGAAACATTGGAATTCAAAAGCTAATCTTTTAACGCTATTACTTTCACAGTGAACTTTATATAAGGGACACATACACATCCCAAAGTATTAATACCGAAGTAGATTTAAAATTCGGTAAAGTAGATTCAAAAGTTCTTAACTAGAATAAAACAGCTCGCTCACTGCTGGGAAATAGGGAGCTTATTTTATGACCTCAATGAGATTCTTGTGCTTGGGTTTATTGCAATAGCTTTAATAAATAAGATGTAGAGTGTAGCCCCATGATGATCACTTATATCACCTGGAATCAATATACCTAACACCCTCCACAAGTTCAAAAACGATAACTCTACTTGCAGTAAAGGTAACGTTTTTGTTTTCATTATAATAATAATAATATATTCATTATACTTATGCAGATCACATTCATATTTTCTTTGTCATTTTAAATTTTTAGGAATCTGTTCCCAAAAGAGATATCCGTCTGTCTGTCTCCAGGGTGTATATCAAGTAAACTCGGTAGCTAGAGAACTTAAATTTTCAAGAATATTTTATTATTTTTGCTGTCACCAATCACCATAACAACAAAATATAGAAACAAGCGGTCTTACCACGTAGTAAGACCCAAGATATTTAAATGAATAATTAAGAGGTCTGAAATATATTGAAAACAAAAATACAATTTTTAGGCCTTTTCTGCTCGACATTAATAATGACAACCGGTAGCGGGTAGGTGTTTGAAATACATATTGACGAAATGTGTATCTTATTAAATTTAAACTTTAATAATAATCTATACTAATATTAGAATAGTCTATCTGTTACCTTTTCATGCCGAACCATTTTTTATGAAATTTGGTGAAGAACGGATGAAGGATACTTTTTGGTCCGGAAAAAAATTACGGTTCCTGTACATTGCATCAAATTGTCGTGAGTAAAGAATAAATAATTGCATAAATGCAATCTCTTTAGTTTTTACTTTTAAATGCCGTCGCGATTTTTATTCATAAATGATAAAATATATTTTTTTAATAAAATCAAATAAGGTTTTAGGGCATTTCATTTCGATCACATTATTTTTTCTTAAATAACTTAGAATCCTTAGTTATTTCCTCCCGAGGTGCACCAAAATCATGGTGTAGGTATCTACAAAATATCTAGATCTATCCGCGTGATAATATTATTTTTACGATTTCTTGTGCAGATTTTATTACTCCAGTGCTAAGATGTAATAATTCTTCCTATTGCTATGGATTGGACATATCATATATAATTTTACAATGTTTTGACATGTATACGTAAAAATCTGTCTCTGTGTTGCGGTAATCTGTACATTGTTTTCTGACTAGCTGTAATGTTTACATTTTTTGACTTTCAAACCTACCAAAACCGTAAAAATGATCGTTTGGTGAATATAAATTATCGAATAGCATCTTATTAGGTAGTCTCTCGCCAAATAATTTGGGTTACAAAGCAATATTGTAGTATTTGTAAACCAAAAATGTTGACTAGGTTCCGGAATAAAACCCAGTTACTGACCACTGCCCAAGACGTCAAATTACGGCGCTATTTTGTACTGGTATTCCACTAGTATTAGATAAGTATGACGTATTATAATTACATTTATACAAGAAACGTATTCGACAATTCACTGGCAAATATTTCGAAACGAATCAACGGTATGGGACCACGGCGATTCTAGACGTAAAGAGCTGCCAGTATACTGGGATATATTTGTGAACATACTCTAGGTTTTCTATGATAGACAATCAGCCTCTGACACACAGATTTGACTGATGTCCTTTATTTATTTTCCATCAAGTGCCTGTGGATTTTTTGTACCAAATATTCATGATCAGGCGTTGCTCTCACATATCAACAGATTGTTCAAATTTGTAAACAAAGCGATTTATCTTTATAATTGGTATATTTTATCAAAAACGAAGCTGATGGGTGCCTCCAGAATCATGATTGAAACATTTTGGCGTAAAAATATTTATTCCTGTATTTGTTTTCGCTGAATTCTAGAAGAAATAAAATTTTGAAAGGATTATTTTTAATGCGCATTTTTTTAGTGGTAAATGGATTTAAATCAAAATTTTAAGCTGACCCTAACCTTGGTAAGGAACGTAACTAACTCACAAAAAATGTTTGGATGCTTATAATTACTTGTGGTCAAAGTTCTAGTGAAAATAAAAACACGAAATTTCACTAATCCTCGTTGTATGCGGCCTTAATAATTCCTGTTGATCCCGACTCAAGGGGTGCAAGTGGCACCCCCCTGCAGGCGCCCATGATCTCATCATCATATAATAGGGATGATGACAAAGTCAAAGATTAGCGAATTTTGTTAATAAAATAAGGAAATCACGGTAAAAAATAAGCGTTCCCAAAATTTCAGCTTGATAGCATTTGTATTTTTTTTGCTATGCACCTTCAAAGTTGGATAATCAAGTCGATTTTTTTTTTCAATTAAATTTCTTAATATTTGTATACCATTCGATAACTTATACAATTAAAAGCAACTTTTTTTATAAAACGCAATATTTAAATAAATAAATAAATAAACGTTTATTCACCCTTATTTATAAATTTAATATACCTACCAAACAAAGTTCTCTCCCGACGCGTACAAACTACGAAAGATTGACGTCATTCTTTCATAGCACTTTGTATGGAACGTTTCGGGCAGATCTATTTTATGAGATGTTTGAACTGTCATATCTTGGTTCCCAAAATTTCAGCTTGATAGCATTTGTATTTTTTTTGCTATGCACCTTCAAAGTTGAATAATCAAGTCGATTTTTTTTTTCAATTAAATTTCTTAATATTTGTATACCATTCGATAACTTATACAATTAAAAGCAACTTTTTTTATAAAACGTAATATTTAAATAAATAAATAAACGTTTATTCACCCTTATTTATAAATTCAATATACCTACCGAACAAAGTTCTCTCCCGATGCGTACAAACTACGAAAGATTGACGTCATTCTTTCGTAGCACTTTGTATGGAACGTTTCGGGCAGATCTATTTTATGAGATGTTTGAACTGTCATATCTTGGTAAATTTTTAAGCTATCAGAGTAATTATTTCAGAGTAATGTTTCTATTTTTTAATGGTCTTTCAATTACCAATAAGAAAAAAAAAATAGTCGTCATGCTTATTATATTTTTATCATGAAAGCTTTACATTTTTAGATGGAATATGAACAAACCAAGAGAACCAGAGAACTTCAATACCTATGGACTAAGTCTTGCATTTTTAGAGTCTATCAATGTTCAGCCTCCACTTGTGAATAAGGTGTTTGTGGCTAATGTAAGTATATAAATCAATTGAACTTGAAAAACAATGTTAATAACCTTAAGTTTAGTTAATTGTTAATCTTTTTGAGTCACTACAAATAAACTAACATGATATATTGCCTATCTCTCACAAATAAGTACCCCCCTAAAATTTTTAATACATACTTTTTATTTTTTTGGTTGTAGCTTGATTACAAAGCAGATAGAGCCAAAATAAAGGAGGTGTTCAAAATGGCGGGTAAGATTCACCACATCGATTTGGCAGTGGATAAAGATGGAAACAGCAGAGGGTTTGCTGTGATTGAGTATGATCATCCGGTAGAAGCTGTACAGGTATAATAATATTACAGTACCCGGCGATAAATATTGCACATCGACCTTTGGAAAATGACAGTCGGCTAATTTCGGTTTTGTAGAGCGTTATCTCTTACGCACGAAATACAAAAAGTCCGGTATATATTAGGAGCTGTTAAAACAATTATGGTTTGCTCCTTTTGACAATTTTATTATTCTTTGTATAAAATACACCAAATTTTCTATAAGTTATAGCTTTAGGTTCGGGTAAAATAAAATAAAAAAGGGTGTTCAAATTATGTTTACGTATTTAAAATTCGTTTGGAAAATTACAGCTGTAGCAAATTTAGGGGTGTTAACAACTCTAGATATATATTTTGAACTGGACGCGACTGCACTCTATTGAATTTGAACAACGACTGACATAATGTCAAATAGGCGTGTGCTACAAAGATAATGCTCTATGAAACCGAAATTAGCCGAATGTCTCTTTCCAAAGGTCGATGTGCAATATTTATTGCCGGGTACTGTAAATTCCTAATAAGTCATAGGTGTATAAATATGTAGTTAAAGGAAATTAATCTATCAAGTATTACCAAACACCAGCAATGAATGTAGTATTTGATAGATTAGTTTAAAAAAAATACAAACTGAAAAACACAATTTGTTACTGTTTCAGGCAATCTCTATGTTTGACAAACAAATGCTGTACGAGCGTAGAATGACAGTCCGCATGGATAGAGGTAGCTCGGACAAGTTCGAATTGAGACTTCCAGATGGATTAAAGAGTATTGGTGTAGGATTGGGCCCTAACGGTGAACCTTTGAGAGATGTGGCTAGGAATTTACCTCAAAACACAACACCGAATAACATAAATCTCGCAAATAGCGCTCCATCGCTGGGTGCTGGTGTTTTAGGAGCGATGCCGACAGCCAGTGTTGCTCTCAACGGGCTGGGCACCACTTTAGCAGCTAACCCACTATCCGCCAACACAGGTCTTACCGGAAATTTGGGACTACAGGTATAATTCTTGACTTAAAATATTGTCAATAGACAGAAGCTCTTAAATGTGTGCAGCTTACAGCTTCTGTTTTTTTTAAGACTTAGTTATATGAGATATTATACACTGTGTTAAGTTTAACACTATTATGTATTCTTAAAACCATCAAATGAGCCCGTCAAAATGAACTGTATACAGTGTGTAACAAAAATAACTAATAAGTTATAATACTTTAGGGGTTGTGCGTGTTCTTTGTAGAGAGTTCACTGTGAAAGTAGCAGCGCTGAAAGACCAAATTTTTTTTCACTTTTGTATGGGGAAACTCATGACGCTCGGGCCTCGGTCCCTTGCCCATACAAGGGTGAAAAAAAAATCGTCTTACAGAGCTGCTACTTTCACTGAACTCTCTATAAGGAACGTACACACCTTAAAGTATTATCACTTATTTTTGATACACACTGTATAATAGCATTATTTAAAAGTAATTAAAGTTATAACTTGTTTTCAAGCTTAAATGATTGTCTCTATATCTAGATCATAATAGAACTTGTCTTCAAACTGAATACTAATTTGTTGCTGACATTTATATTATTTTCAGGCTCTTGGCTTGAGCAGCTTAGGAGCGTTACAGAATCAACTATTGCAACAAGGTTTGACTGCTAACGATCTTGCGACGATGCTCACTCAGGCTCAGGCGGCCAATGTCACATCAAATAATCTATCTCTGAACACCAACGACTTGAGCTCATCTGTGCTCGGCAATAGTGGAATGGGCAGTAATGTCATGGGCAACTCATCAATGAACAGCATGAATAGTGGACCCCTCTCAAGTAAGATCCCACTGTTTGTCTAACTGGTAATGCCCCACACGTACCACAACCACACGACATCGCAATGACAAAATGTCGTCGAGCAGTGGTTACGTGTGATTTGTGAATGGTGTCGCTGCAGCTTTTTGTAGTTGCGTTGTGGTAGAGCTTGTCTAATTTGAAATGACGCGCCCCACCACTTCAAAGTTGATATAAATGAAACATTTTTGTACTGTGAATACGAGGGAGGGGCGCGTCATTTCAAGTTAGACAAGCTCTACCGACAATATGCTGACGTGGTTGCGTTGTCGCCAGTGATTGCGATGAGGTTACGTACGAAAGTCAATGAAACGGACGGACGGGGACAAGTGCGTGTGCGCGCGCACTGTCGTTGCATCGACGCAACGTTGTGGTTGTGATGTGGTCGGTATCGGTATAGGTCGACAACAACTACAAAATGTGGTACGTGTGAATGTTCATTTCGCCCGACCACGTGGTGTGGTTGTGTGGCCCTTAGTCAGCAGTGACCCAGAAAGGACTGCCATATTGCTAATAAGGCTGTCTGTTTATGTATTTACCTGTCTGTTATCTCTTCATGCATAATACGCTGAAGCAATGCAAACATTTTTCATAATGATATTTTGTGACCCAGAAAAGGGATATCAAGTTTTTTTTCTGAACAGTTGTCGTTCATGCAAAAACATTTGTACTACATCCAGAAATTCATTATAGTTAATACATGAAACATACTATTTATCATACATTTTTAGCTGAGTAGTTGCCAGTAGATAGACAACGGTTGTATTTGTTTAAATATCTAAAATAAATTCAAAGTCTTATCTTTGATTTGATTTGATCTCATATTGAAACTGGAAAATAATGTTTGAGTACTTTCAGATTCTAACCGTCCAATGGGTGGTGCGATGTCGAACCAGTCTTATGGCCGCGAGCAAGCCGTCGCACCTAGTTCCAGGGATAAACCATCAGACATGGTCATAATTACCAATGTGAGTATTTGTCACTTTATAAGATTTTAAACTGTAACTTAGTAGATACTATCAGAGATTTTGATTCCTATGCAAATGGAGGACCTACGTAGTTTGGTCGCATTACGTCAAACCCAACTGACAGATCACAATTAACATTGAATTGACATTCATCGACCAAATGACGTTCGTCTCTCAAATGCATAGGAAAGGCAAAATTTTGTGAGTCATGATTCTGCGACTCACGACTCACAAAATTACGCTCGTTTGGCCACACTCTTAAGATAAGACCGCACTAGGCGTAACTGAACTGTAGCGGAACTGCGCGACACGACGCGTCATTTTTGGGTATACCGCACTTGAACTGCAGCGGCGCTACAAAAATATATTCAGTATCTAGGCAACCTCTGCTCTGAGCGCTTCCAACCAGCTATGAAAATGAAGTTTGTCAAACCGCACTGCGCGGCAACGGAACTACACGTCGCGACACTTTTGGTCAGTTGATCAACTTTGCCGCGCAGTTCAGTTGCAGTGCAGTTCAGTTGCCGCGTACGAGGGCTGCTATTTATGTATCCGGAATTAAAAAAGAAACAAACATATATCATTTAATATGGTTTTATTGCTTTTCAAAATATTTACCGCGATGATCTACACAGTTTTGCATACGCTGGAACCAATTTTCATAGCACTTTTTCCATTCTGATTGAGGTATCTCCAAAACGTGCATTTTGAACGCATCAACAGCCTCTTCGCGGCTCGAAAAACGTTGACCACGTAATTTGTTCTTCGCGTATGGAAATAAAAAGAAATCGTTAGGTGCCAAATCAGGGCTGAACGGCGGATGACCAGTCAATTCGATCTTTTGACCCTCCAAAAACTGAGTTGTTTCAGCTGAGGTGTGACAGCTAGCATTGTCGTGATGTAATATGATTCTGCGTTGTCGGTTGTCCTTTCTTATTTCTTCAAAGACTTCTGGTAAACAAATGGTCGTATACCATTCAGAATTAACCGTTTTACGATTCTCTAATGGCACTGTAGCCACATGTCCATTAAATCAAAAAAAAAAAAAAAAAAACAGGCGACCATTTGCTTCAAAGTACTTTTTGCACGAGTAACTTGTTGGTTTCGGCTCATCTTGGAACACCCACACCGTTGACTGTTGTTTAGTTTCGGGGTCATATGCATAGATCCAAGATTCATCACCTGTGTAGATATTATAAACGGCTTTTGACGTACCACGGCTGTATTTTTTTATCATTTTTTTGCACCAATCGACACGACCCCGTATTTGATCGATTGTCAAGTTGTGCGGAATCCAACGCGAACATATTTTTTTTACAGCCAAATGTTCGTGTAATATCTTATGTATGCTCGTCATACTTATGCCTAAGGACGCCTCTATCTCGCGATATGTAACATGACGATCACGCATTATTAGTTCCCGCACAGCATCTATATTTTGTGGGACAACAGCTGTTTTGGGCGACCTTCTTTATTTTCATCCGTGAGCATAGATCGCCCACGATTAAACTCACTGTACCAGTGATAAACAGTGGTTTTTGATGGTGCTTCATCTCCAAAAGTTGCGGTGAGTAGAATAAAGCACTGTTGTTGATTTAGCCCACGCCGAAAATCGTAGTAAATCATTGCACGAAAATGTTCACGCGTTAAATCCATGGCAAATGAAGACACGCAATTTTCAAAATGACGCCACAATGGAAAAATAATTGACAGTCACATGAAACAAAATGTATTCTTCAACCAAAGAGTTCTATTTTCAAATGTTGTAATTACTTTTTAAATATTGTTCTTGTAAGTGGCCAGTTCCGGATACATAAATAGCAGCCTAGTAGTGCGTGTTGTCTGATATAATTTCATACAAAGAATATTTTGACGCGTCGCGTCGTGTCGCGCAGTTCCGCTGCAGTTCAGTTACGCCTAGTGCGGTCTTACCTTTAGTCTTGTGAGTTGTGACACCTTGTATCAGGTATAATAAAACAGAGACCTATAATATTATTATTTTGTTACAGTTGCCTTCGACTGTGACTTGGCAGTTGATTCGTGAGAAATTCAGTGAGTGCGGAGACGTGAAGTATGCGGAAGTGACTGCCCCGGACACTGCTGTGGTTCGCTTCCACAAGGAGTGGGACGCAGAACGAGCTATCAGTATCCTTTGAACATCATTTAGTATCTTTATTTTGAGCCTTTTTCATGATTACTGAATTAGGAATTTACCTTTACTACTAGGTAAAAAAAGCTAAACTCCATTTAAGCTGGTCAAGCATCGAAACAGGACCCGTCGTGGTACACGAAACGGTTTTGAGACTCAAACAATCGTACGAGCATGTTGCGTCCTACTCTACCAAACGTGAAATTACGTTGTTAGAGCAGGACGCGGCGTTCTCGTCCGATTGTTCGAGTCTCAAAACGGTTTCGTAGTAGGCCTACTGGTTCATTAATCCTTCGATCGCGGATTAAATATAACAAGAAAGTCAAATGAAAGCAAATGGGTTTTTTATGTAAAAGACAAAAGTGCATTGTGTGAAGAGTGTAAAGTAATAAAGTAATCAACTGATACTCAATGACAATTTTCTATATGTGGTATTGATTGCTTTGATCGTATAGAATCAAATTTTATTTCCTTAATTTTTGTTCAGAAATGTTTGACAGGACTCGTATTGACGGCAGAACTATCGACGTGCGCTATTTCTAAGGACATGATGTGGTAAGTCAAGCAACTAACATTTATGATATCTTAGAGTAAAAAATTTAACATTGTAGCAAGATTCGTATTCGGTTTTCTGTAGTTTTTTTTTCGTCCATATTCATATTAGCCACATAATCATAAAGTCGAGCGTCATAAAGTAAATGGTGAACAGAATTTCTGTGAAATGAGTCCGCAAGTTGTATTCAAAATTAAAAATGTTATTATTAGGCAGTCGGTATTTCATTGGGTATAGATTTTTTTAGAAGGTAGAAAAAGGATCTCCGAGAAAACCAGTAGGATAAGTCATTAGGTTACGATCTTTATCAATGATGATGTCAGATATCTGATATAATAATTATCAGATAATGATAGCAAATAAATTAGAAGGTCTGAATTGGTTTGCCGTAAAGTTGACTATAACATCGTGAGTTTCTTGAAAGCCGAATGATGGTTTCGTTTAAGAGTGTCAATTTTTACAACAATCGTTATGTCGCGTTATGAGATAAACAGTTAAAAAACGCTGAAATTAACTTGCGAATAACTTAACACTGGCTTGCCTAGAAGTAGATGTACTGAATTTTTAGCGTGTTCTGCCATATTTTACATTTTCATAGGTACTGTGTGTTTTGTATTTATTTTCTGACTCGGTGGGTTCTTACGTAGACTTAGGATAGTTAGCACATTGTAATCTGCCCACGGTTCCACTATTTATGTAGGAGTAGGTCTAAAATTGCGTTCCAAAATATCCAATGATGCGTGGATTGCGTCTTGACTCTTGGTATATACCATAAGTCTCGACGATGCAGTGCCGAATTCGTATTTTTTATGAGAGTAGGCCACTATTTCCGCCGCCCCTTGTACGCAATCTGTAGGGTCTCTACTCTCTGTGGACGCTGCGCCCCTAGGGCACTGCCGCCCATAGGCCGTGGCCTATACCGGCCTATTTATAAATTAGGGGCTGCGACGATGTGCTCCATATTATGAGTTATAATTTATACCTAGTTCTCGACAATTCTTTTTCAGTAGAGATGCCCATTGTAAATTGCGATGGTTACAATTTTTAGTACAATTGAAATGTTTTTGTGTTTGCAGGATTGTATCGAAGTCGGTTTTGGTCGGAAGCTCTTCATCGTATTTGTCACAACTGCTGCGTAACGTATTTTTAATATCGTCCTTCTTTGACTTAACTTTGACGAATATTGTATTAGGCTAGGTTTAATATTAATAAGTTTTTGATTCACTGTCGGTAAAATATTCTGTATCCAACTAGGTAGAGCAGCGTAGAATGTTGGAAGTTCAAATCTTCTTAATGCCGGTCTTCTTTTCTCGTTTTTATGTTATTGCTAGACGTTTTCCATACGAGTACATAGAAAGAGAATTTTGTGACGTGGATTATTCGCAGGTATTAAAGAATGTAGAGACACAATTTATGCTAATATTATCTGAAAAATATATGAATAAAGTAATATGAAGTGAGTTTGGCGTATGTTCGTTTTTATTTTAATATTCATTGACAACCATTATAAACATTCCTTTCTAGATATTTGGCAATCTCAAACCCAAAATTATATTTGGTTTTATTGTCTACATAATTGTATAAGTATTTCATAAGTACCACGTCTGTTCTGCAAAATGTCACGGTCGTGGAATATTTTAAGTGATGGTATTTCTCAAAAATTTTGCTGTCGATAACAAGCGCGTCACTAAGAAGGGGTGTACCACATCTGTATGTGATTGCATCTGATTTTCTTCGAGGAGGCGTCTCATTCTCGGAAGCAGTGAGTTCAAAAGTCCAGATTTTTGGGCGTAAAAGCAGTATCCTCCAAGTAAATTTGCGATTGATCTCATAAGCTTATGTAGTCAGTGCAAGAAAAATGGATTTTGACCTGCTTTTGCCTGTTAAACGTTGGTCTCCATTCTAACTTTACATAAGAGACTACTCGGTCGATTGTATTGGAATTCAGTTGACTATTTATTGCTTGGAAGATCTTTGGACTTTATTTATTTTATACAAATTTTAACGACTAAGAAAACTTATCTCGCTTGATGGACCCTCACGAAGCGAAAGAAGTTTTAATTTAAATGTTTACGAATTCATTTTGCATGGTGCGAGTTTTGATAACGGACTTACGGGCCAGATAAGTTTGGGGGCATTTTGCATGCATTTTAGTAGAATCTAATCCTAACAGATCAATCTGATCCCGACAAGTCGTCTTAGCGATTGTAAGGGGATATCGTCTTTAGGAGGAAGATTGGTACTTCAAGTGAGAAGATTTGAGCCCCTTAAAATATTGCCTTCTCTGAGACGTACTTAAGTATAACTCTGTAGATGTGTTAAAAGGGAGTCTTTCTCAATTTTTTAATACTGTCATAAGTACATTATACAGTATCTGCCGCGATTGCAACTGAATCGCCCTTTGGATTTGGCGTTGTTTACGAAGAATGCATTTTTCATCATTGTTGGGTACATCACCATGAGTCTCTCGAAGGATACCACTACTACTTCGCTTGGATCTATTTAGCTCTATGGTAAGTTCCTGTCATCGCATATCGACTTACTTGGGTGTGCATGGTACGTGTCTTTGGGTCTTACAAAACCTTACAAACGATATTTTTAGCTCAAAAACAAGGTTTAGGTCGAATTGTCTGAAACGTGTCTTGTCCTCGATTTTTCAAATATTACTTGCCGGGTTGGCAAAATACCTGAAATAATTATCGTGGATTCTATTGTTACCTATTGCAAAATCTGTGTTTTAGTCGATCCCTAAAAGTTTCGTTATTTTTTATTTATATCTACCTACTCAGTTATTCAATGAAACAAATATCACATTCGTTTCACTTGTATTGGTTAGCTTACTTTAGACCTCAGTTAAATCGGAATTTTATTATTTTTTACACATTTCACGTCCAATATTACTTGGATTTACTGTCAAAATTTTGTTTGTCTAAATGCTTATTTTACATAATTAAAATAAATTCATCTTTAATTGAAATCTTTTAGTGTTTGACTGTCACAAGTGCATTTCCAAATATTATAGTTTTTAACATTTTTCAGATGCATACAATGGATTCATTTAAGGTCATGTTATTCTGACTTACTGAAAGTACGGCAGAAAGAACGCCGCAAACAATACAAGGTATATTTTTATTAAAAATGTAATTATATCACTTTTTACACAGATTTTACTTTATTTCAATGTCGTCTCATCTGTTATTTATGTATTTATGTTATATACCTTTCTTTCTTTGCAGATAACCACCGTTCAGTTTTATTGTAAGAACAAGGCTGTTTTGCGCTAGAGGAAGGAACAAGTTATGATACGAGGTAACTTAATATATTTATTTTATTTGCCTTTGTTTTTTATTATTAGGGAGATCGCACACGTCACACTTTTTGTGTGATCGAGTCTGCGGCTTCCATACATTCTGATGGCGCGCGCCATGCAGATAGTATGTAAGCCGCAGACTCGATCACACAAAAAGTGTGACGTGTGCGATCTCCCTTAAACAGACTAACTCAATTCCAATTACTTATTACTTAGTTTTAAACAGATTGTTGGTTGTCTAGTGCCCGTCAATATATTATTATAGTAGATTGTTTTGAATTGTATGATATTAATAGACACTTAATACTATCTGCCGCACTCAGAGATTATAATATAATATTAATTACTTGTGGCCTACCTTTATACATTTTACATTTACTATTTCTTTATTTACATTTTTAGATTTTATATTTACAAGCACATATACACACTAATCTATTTTTACAATTTTACTTATACATATTTTAATATTTTATATATACACATATTTTACATATTTACCAAAATATATTTTATTAGTCTGTTAAATTAAGTGTATACCAGATCGTCGATATCGATACGCCAAATTATCGATAGCGGTTTATCGAGCAGTGCCTCGCACTATCACTATCGATAGATAATATAACCGGTCCCGCCGGAGCGGCGCGCGCGCATGATTTCTAGAACCTTACCAGTCGTTCCCCGATATTGACGCGGAGCGCACGTCACTCGCTCGTTCGCCGCAGCTTAAATATTTCGCTAATTCACTATTCTGCATCTGAGCTTAAACTCATATATCAGTTAGTGCTTATATCATACTGTGCTTTTTCATATCCTATTCTGCACCTTCTTTCAAACTATAGATATGAACCTAGTGTATGTGCTTGGACAATATAGTGTGCTGGATCAGTAAGTCTAGACTTTCATTTCATACGGACCTCATCTAGTGCATTTATCACCCTCATCACATAGCTACTAGCAGCTCATCTTATCTATATACTTAACAGCGTCCCATACATTATCTGTCAAACTCTTCATTAAGTCTATCATCTAGTGCGGCCGTATAAGTAAGGTACTCCCTCACCGGGAGCATTAAAGTGTAATGTAACATTATAGATTCGTTTTTGAGCATTACATTACAAAAATACCTCCCTGACCGACGAGCATTCGCGTGTAATGTAAAGCTCCGTTTAGACCAAACGAGCGAATGCTCATTCTAGTAAAGCTCTTTTGATGTAAACTAACAACGAGCATTCTTTCGTTGTTCTAGTGTGTTCGCCACGTGTTCGGCGGTAAATAGGTAGAATGCTCTAAGAATCTCGCTCGTTTGGTATAAACGACGCAAGAGCGCTCGAGCAATTGTCTAGAGCGTTCTTTCGTGTTCGGACGTGCTCGCTCTTCGAGGCGGTCTCTTCAAAGGGATTCTAGTGTTGATATTTTTACTTTTTGGCGGCTGGTTTTAGGTAGTTTATCAAAGGTTATATCGTAAATGTGGATTGGAGTAATGATTTTTTTTTACAAATGATAGAATTATATCATAACAAAAGATGTTTATGGGATCCAACCTTTGATGACTATAAAAACAAATTAACTACTTATCGTTGACGAATGAGCAATAAGCATTCGCTCGTTTGGTCTAAACGGAGCTATATGATTCTCATCTATAGAGCAAAAATTCTTATTCTTGATGTTCTTGTTGATTCGATTAGTGTAAACGATCTAAAGTATGTTGTAACGAATTATAGTTTACACTAAACGAATACGAAAGAATGTTCTTGTGCTGTTCTTGTGCTGTTCTTGCTCTATGTTCTTTTGGTGTAAACCCACCTTAACATTCGATTTTGAGCATTCCATAGCTAGTTGATTCCATAAAGTCAGATTGATGTTACAAGTTGTATCAAGATACTACACACTGTATCATTAGGTGCGCATTGTAATGCTCGGCTCTCCTCCATCACAGATGTAATGCTCGTCGCTCGACTCTGTAACGTTACATTACAAGCGAATGCTCCCGGTGAGGGAGCTTCTGTATAGGTATAGTACAGTACCCGGCGATAAATATTGCACATCGACGTTTAGAAAGTGACAGTCGGCTAATTTCGGTTTTGTAGAGCGTTATCTCTTACGCACGAAATACAGAAAGTCCGGTATATATTAGGAGCTGTTAAAACAATTATGGTTTGCTTGTTTTGACAATTTTATTATTCTTTGTATAAAATATACCAAATTTTCTATAAGTTATGGCTTTAGGTTCGGGTAAAATAAAATAAAAAAGGGTGTTCAAATTATGTTTACGTATTTAAAATTCTTATGGAAAATTACAGCTGTAGCAAATTTAGGGGTGTTAACAACTCTAGATATATATTTTGAACTGGACGCGACTGCTCTCTATTGAATTTGAACGACTGAATAATGTCAAATAGGTGTGTGCTACAAAGATAACGCTCTATGAAACCGAAATTAGCCGAATGTCTCTTTCCAAAGGTCGATGTGCAATATTTATTGCCGGGTATTGTATGTCATATGCGACAACTGACAGGTAGCAATATGAACTTATATTATATTCATTATAGTATTTTTAATTTGCAGGTAGCGACTAGCGAAAGAAGAGGATACGGTAAATAGAACAAATTTTGTAATAGTCAATAAACTTTGTATAATACTATTAAACATTCGTTTTATTGAAATCCTAAAAGTAGAATTCTTATGCCCGTTTTCACCAACTACACCTAAAATTTAGGTTTAGCTAATATTCCAAGTTTTGTTCTTGATGAATTGACAACCCCGTAACTCTTAGGTGACGTATATCTCTACATAGTATAAAACAAAGTAGCTTTTTCTGTCCTCATGTCCCTTTGTTCCCTTTAATTGCGGTTTTCTTTAATATATTATAGAGTGATTAAAGTGGAAGGTTTGTGATAAATATGTATAATAATTATGGGAGTTCGCTATTTTACAGGTAAAATATCAGACGGCCATTCTATAACAGATTCATTGTCAAGGCAACTGTCGTCGTCGCCACATACGTCACCTAAGTGTACGGGGTCGTCAATCCATCCCGTAAATTATAAACGTCACCTAAGGGTGCGTCCACATTTGTATCATTTGCGCGATCAGATCTCCGTCGCGTATCATCGAAGCGTGTCAAAATGATACGCGTATCATGATACGCCCCGATCGCTATTAACCGCGTATCTGATACTTGTCATATCAAATACACGCATGATCGGCAGAATGATCTAATAGGCGTCCACACTATGATACGCATACTTGATACGGCGCGATGATCGCGACGAAGATCTGATCGCGCAAATGATACAAATGTGGACGCACCGTAATGGTTTGATGGATGAATCGCATAATAGGTTGTTTTATTTCAAATAAACGTCACCTAACGGTGCGTGATTCATGATACGCGTATTATTTTGAAACGCTTCGATGATACGCGACGGACATCTGATCGCGCAAATGATACAAATGTGGACGCACCCTAAGAGTTACGGCCTACGGGGTTGTCAATTCATCAAGAATATTGGCTTAAGGGACACCTAAATTTTAGGTGTAGTAGGTGAAAACTGGCACAGTTTATGTGGGAGGAGGGAGGTGCTTTACGCATGCCTATGCGTGCACTCACTCATTTACTTAAAGGTGGAAGTTTATTTTGCGGAATATTGCTAAAAATAATAACAAACTAAATTTTAAGCTATGGATTTCCGCAAAGTAACGCCTGATTCCATAAACAGTTTATCATTTAAAAATTACAATGCTTAGAAATTATTATGACAAAGTATTTTTTTTCTTTTTATTTATTTCTGATATATTTTAAAAGAAAACATCCTAAAATGTTTTTGTGTAGTTTTCTATGTAGTTTAGTTCCTAAGACAGAAGTAAGCTGGTAATCTTGAAGCTTCCATAGTTAAACAAATAGTTGCCTTCATTATAACTGCAATAAATTCCACTATAGATAATATTGAGCTTCCAATGCATAAATTGATTACACCGCCGCTTCGCACTGAAATTGATATAATATGCTATGTTAATCATGAACGTAGAAAAAAAGGCGGACGGAGTCTTGTCATATACAAAACTGTGTCTTCACTTTTCTTCAGAGTCGGCCACGCACACATTCTGACGCCTGTCAAATGGTATGGACTAGCGCAAGAATGTGTGCGTGCGGACCGTGTACATACAGCCAGCTGGCCGACTCTGAATGACACAGATTTGTGTATGGTGGGACTCCGTCCGCCTTTTTTATACGTCCATGATGTTAATTATTAATATAATATTATTGCTCTGATCATAACATTGTCTTAAGCTGCATTCTCGACTCATGCTTTTAATTAATGCTTAATGCTTATTTACGCTTGTTTTGCTGCTGCACTGCTTTACATACATAGTATTTTAACAGGAAAAGTGGAAGAGCTATGGAACTCTTTGTTTGCAAAGTCCCTACAACGCAGACCCTGATGAAGCAGTTGAAACGATCCAGTGCCTACTGTCTACAATTATCTTAATCTGTAATATAAGTAAATTAGCAATACTTACGTAATATATCATAAAAGCTGAAAATTATGTCTCTAACTATTCTCACTTTCGGAAAAGACGTGATATTAATGCTCAATTTATTTACTCCTCGTATGGGTTCGTAATCCTCGCGATCTTTATAATATAGGTCGAATTCGCAAGAGTTGATGCATTCGCAGTCTCTGGAATGAGTCGGAATATCTTTGGAATAATGAAACTCTCTTCTTGTCTGCTCCGTCGCAGCTAGAGTAACTATTTCTCGTCGATATTTCAACACGCATAGAAGTTCTTGGACGTAACACACTCGTTCGTGGCCTAAAAACACAAAATAAGAAATTAATTTTTCAAAATCGGTAAAAATAGCCGTGATATGGTCGCAACTCGCATCTTAATGACGTCATACATACTTAAAGGCTTATAAAAATGTGGAACGCATCCGCATAATTTTTTAATCATATTTATACGGCACTCCAATATGCAATGATTGTACGAATATACCGGATATCTATTCCCGCGAGGCTCGATGGTAAACCTGCAAATATATAAAGTAACTAGCTGTCCCGGCAATCGTTTCTTTGCCATATTATATAAAGTATATCGCCCGTATTATTTTATTGAATTAGTGACTAAATAAGTATGTCACCATGGCAACGTCCATCGCTATCCCGTGACTCGCGTCGCATAAACAATGGTCGCTCTTTATAGACAAATAATTTGCAATAAAATAAAATTGCGACTATAATTAAAGATCTAAGCTATCCTATCTCTCAAGTTGTAAAAAAGCACACATTAAAAAAAACAAAACATTAAAATCGGTTAAGTAGTTTAGGAATCCATCGCGGAGAAACATCGTGACAGGAGATTTATATATATAAGATTAAATACGTATTGTTAACAAATTAGAGTTCTATGACTTATGAGTTGGGTGTATATTGTTATCTCATTCAAAGTACTTAAATGAATACAGAATATGATGCCTAAAACAAGAACCTAATTTTTCCCGTTTGTAAATTAACTAACCCAATATCGTATGCGTGCTATCAAGTACCTGCATTTCCTAATGCGTAGTGATTGGTATCTCAATTCCTCTGATATTCTGGTACTCCATACAGATAGACCGAAGGACATGATCCCCTCGAAATCAAAAGTAAAGGAGGGTGTCGTTCTTATCGGTGCTTCGTCTGGACTATGTATGAAAACCTGGAAAATGGTAATTCAGCGTATAAAAGTACCGGGACCTAAATCAAAAAAAATAGTAGTTCCGAGCGATCTCAAATAAATAATTAATCAAAAATAATACAAGCCTTATAAACTTTTGCATAATTATTCAACTCAACGAAGAAATCTTTATCGTATACGGACAAATCAATGTTTCTTCTTTCGTATCGCAGCGAATCGTTCCAATGCCTGGAAAACAAAAATTCTTTACAGAGCGACGAAAAGATTATTATTGAACCATTTACATAATATTATGTGAGTTGTGTAGAATATTTTTTTCTCTAGCTAGTTACGATTAAAGAGCTATGGATCCTCGGGTTCTAGCGATTCAAGTAAATGTTCTGTAATATAATTACTTACTCTGGCTTATCAAATATTGCGACATTCGAGTTAATTATATGACACATTCCCATTTCCGTCATGGCTGCGTCTACCAAGATGGGTGCTCTACGGTTCGCGTGAAAACTATTTCCCATTAATCTAAACATTTTCGCTGCTACTAACGCGTACTCTCTCGGGTTAATAAGCTGAAAATGATATTTATCTAAGGGTAAACCAAGGCACACTGAACAATATTTACTACAGAAAATATCGCAATATACGTATTAAGGCTTGTTTATTCTATCGTAGCTCCTTAAGAGGCCGGGTACACTTGGAATTTAAATATTTTGAAGTAATTTTTTGTGCAGGAACCTAGATAATTACTATTTTAAACTGAAAAACAACTCAAACATGTTAAATATTTTCGTATGAGAAAATGATTTTGGAATTACGTATGTATGAGAATTTCGAGGGTACCCGGCCCCTTAACAACTGGCCAAAATTTCATTAATGATGTCTGTTAATTCGTAATAATAAAATATGTTTTTTCGTAGATGTACGAAATACTTATTTTATGGAGTAAGTAATCAGTAATATGTATAACACAGCTAAAATACCTATGTGTTAAAATACTATTCAACGATGATCTATAACTACCGATAACAACACCTAGACAATGAAGCTAGTAAAACCCTATTGAGCAATAAATATTTCACCGGTAGAAGTTCCTTTGGTACTTTTAAATCAAAGTATTCCAAGGTATCCATTGCGCTCTGTGAAACTGCCCACAAATAACTGTCTAAGTTTAAACCGGTTTTCTCAAATGTTTCACTGAAACAAACGCCAAAGTTAATACAAATACAAAGTATACGTATCGCGAATCGGATTATATAATCAACTCTAGTGTAAAATAAAAGTAAGCTGGTGTTCAAGTTTTGTCAAAGTCTCGGAGAAATCGAATGTTTGTTGAAACGTGGTTGAAACAAAAGTTCGTTATGAAACCTTGTTTAACACACGTGGACTCTTCGTTTCGTTGCGAGGTTTATTTAGACTTGCTATTTGAAGCTTTATGTGAATTAGGAGATAAAAGTAGTAAGCAGGTAGTTTACTTTGTAACTAGACAAGTAAAGTATTCAATTTTTTGTATACTATGGTTTCTTTCGATATTATTGTAATATAAAAGCTCAAATAAAATGTTGATTTTAATACAGTATCTGTATTAAATGAGATTTCAATTTTAAAGTAAAATACAAACTTATATAAAATTAAAAAGTTTCTTATGCATAATTGAACGAAACTTTTCATGCACTTAAACTTGTACAATGTGCACTATGCAGTTAATTTCTTATACCTTGATGAATCTAAAGTTTTAAGTTCAGTTGCTTTGTTGCTCAGGATTCCAATTCATAACGGGATTTGTCTCAATTGAAACTACACGTGTGCAAATTTGAAGTTCAACAATTTAGTTCAGTCAGTTGGAAAATTCCATTACCAAACTTTACTGTTAGTTTAGAACCTTAAGCCTGTGATATATTGAAGTTGAGGAATATTTACCATCTCAAAGCCTAAAATGAATCACCACGAGGGGTAGAATTTTGTGATTTGCGACGCAGAATTTAGTTTTTTTTTACTAATACTAGACGTGCTGCAGTATGAGATATAATTACGTTGATTTTGTTTGTAAATATTATGTTACTAGCTGTTGCCCGCGACTTCGGCTGCGTGGATTTCAATTTATAGCGCGCTGTGTCAACAAAATTGGTGTCAAATTGAAAAGCTTTTTAAAACCCTGGTACCCCTTAAATCAAAATACCCAAAAACAGCTGTGCAGTGTGCACACAATATTTAATTTTAAACTTTATTTATGCCAAAAAAGCTTATTTAGCTTTAAAGCCATTAACACAACTTTACCCATAAACTATTTATCATTGATAGGTTTTAAAGGTTACGTCACAGGTCACTGCATAGATAAAAGTACTGAGTAGTGACTTATTTAAAACGTGTATAACAATCGAAATAATCGAAAAATCTAACTAAGATGGTACCACCTCTTATAGAAAGACGTTTGAGCAAGCGCTAGCGCGATGTAGGCGACTCTTAGCGCCATCTGTTATGAATTTTTGGAATTAACTTATTTGAACAAATTTTCGCATAAACACCCCCTTACAACCCCTTTTTCCAGTTAAAAAGTAGCCTATGTCCTTTCTCAGGCTTTAGACTATCTGTGTACAAAATTTCATTACAATCGGTTCAGTAGTTTTGACGAGAAAGCGAGACATACAGACAGACAGAGATACTTTCGCATTTATAATATTAGTATAGATCTGTAGAAATACTATTAAATAATAACAAGAAACACTGTTTTATTAGTGCTAGGTAAAACAAAGCATTTGATTTGAAAGTAATAATTACTTGACGACTAAACTGATGTATGATGTATCCGGTCTGAACAGGGGGCATATTGTGATAGCTGGGTAGGATACGTTCCAGTCGAAATAGTTCATTTCAACACTCACTACCGTTGGAGCCGTCTGAAAAAGAATAATATCATTAGCCATTAGTTGCATTCGCTAGAAGATACTTAGAGGCTTATGTATCTTCTGGCGGTGCAGCAAATTTTAACTAACGAGAACGCGTTGTTTTGATAATTCACGACAATACAATATTGTAGTCATACGGTGACTGAAACCTACTCAATATTAAAATGTTTTGATTTTTTATTGAAATAATATCAGAATCTGGTATTTACTTGCGTAATGCTATTTTATATTGTCTCTTTAAATAGTAGATAAACTTGAAAAAAAAATTGTTACTAAGATCATTGCAATTCTTGCCTAAAACATTCATCTTGTACAGCTAAGCGTGAATATTAAAATTAATAAAGTGAAGCTTCGTCTCTTGAAACAAATTTGCTCAATGTCACAGAATCAATGTGGGCGATTGTGAAATACATTTAATTAATTATTATACTTTAAATATTATAACTTTTGTTGTAACAGACAATAAATTTGAATCTCATTTTAGCTCTATTTGCCGAAATATAAAATTTTTATATTAGCTGCGTCATCAAACTTTCTTTTCAATGTTAATAATAATAATTTAATTAATATGCACTTCCCACACCGGTTTCGGTGACGGCTGGTTTCATTGAAACCAGGCCAGGTACGCAGGATAGGTAATTTAGTGTATTTTAGTAATTTAGTAATTTTGTGGCCAGGTGTGTGCGCAGTACACAAGAGCATTATCTATTTCTTTACTCTCATAAGTCATAACTCATAAGCATAACCCAGGGACGGAAGACCGACACGACTGGCGGGAGATCAGGCGCAGGACCGAATTTTTACATGCCCACCCGACGCA
Source organism: Polyommatus icarus (assembly GCA_937595015.1). Taxonomy (NCBI): domain Eukaryota; kingdom Metazoa; phylum Arthropoda; class Insecta; order Lepidoptera; family Lycaenidae; genus Polyommatus; species Polyommatus icarus. Next base: position 10,507,342 of record OW569339.1, read on the forward strand.
TGCGGCATGGATTATCTTACTTGTCAGTCAATCAGGTGATCAGCCTTCATTGTCCTAACCAAACTTGGAAATAACATGTTTCCAACGCGGGAATCGAACCCACGACCTCCGAGTCAAGAGCGACGCTCTATATCACTGGACCACGGAGGCGTTCGATGCTAATATCTAACCATTTAGAAAAAATGTTTTGTAAAATATATACTTACGACATATCTCCAGTACTGCATACTGAGTAGTAAAAAAGCGAATACTACACAGCATATGAAACCAGTTAGCCAGAATAACCTGTAATAATATTTTCTAGGTTACTATATTATGTTTTGAATAATAGATAAAAATTATCCCCTGTTTACAATTATTATTAAATAATAATGGCTCTCTATGTAATACCTCCAAATAATTTGTAATGATGCTGTATCTGTCCCGTTGCAAAACCTAATTTTGCTCGGAACTTTCCCAGTTTGTTTGTTATTTAATCAGCGTTAAACAGGGTTAAAGCGATTTCTGTGAAATTTCATATTTCGGCAGCTTGGGGTCTTCGCGTAATAGACCTATTAGGCAGGTACCTAACCGAGTACGTAATTTTCAAGTTACCTGGGATTCAGGGTTAAAATGTTTTAATTTCTTACTTGCCTTTCCATGAAATTAATTCTACCATCTACCAAGTATGGTATCGTATGTGTAGTGGAGTGTTTCAGTTCCTTTTGTAAATATCCGTAAACTTTAGTCTTCACATTCCGACTTTTTTTCCCTGCTCTTAATTTTCGTATGTTTTCTTGTTTTCTAATTTTAACTTTTTCTTTATACTTTGCCATCCTGCATCGGCTAAGAAGCAATCTAAACTTTGAATGAGCAATAGTCGAACGAGCTCATGCATATAAAACATGAAATTATGTTTCAACAAGGGTTGTGAAGGTAATAAATTATTTAAACCTAAGTCAAAATAAATTAATGTTTCATAAATCAATGGAGGCGTTTCAATAATTTTATATTTTTTTGTTTTCGAAAGTTCATAGATATTTTAAACCCTTGTGTAGCACTCAGCTATAAAACATTTTTCCCCAACAAAGTAGCTATACCTATTAGAAACAACAGACGATTTCATTTTCATGCATATTACAAACTAATAACTACACAATATTTAAATAAGCTTATAACTGGAATCTAACATATTATATTAAAAAAGTTTAATTAGTTCCGTATAAGTGCCTTTTCACACGTGCCGGTTGCCGGCTAGCTGTTCCGACTGTCCGGTAACACATTCAGCTTTCGCGCGACCCGACACTAGCGTCTTTGTATCCGGCAAGAGTACAGTCTCGTTCTTCAAAGATAAATAACTGGGCGACTGACCGGCCGGCGCGTCTGAAAGCTAGTTGCCTGTTCCATGCACCACTGTCAGTTCGGCCGCCCGCGCCGCGCCGGCTAACCGATGCCCGGCGACTGGACGCACAGTGGTGGATCCGGCGCGCACCCGGCGACCGCCTAGCCTGCGGGATTAATTACGCCGGTACATGTGAAATCTACGGTACATGCCCATACACTTCATCACCGGGTACTCGGCGCCGACTACCCGGCAACCCGGACATGTGAAAAGGCACTTACTCAGTGACTGAAGTTAACTAAAGTAAATCTTTTGTCCCCTATCCCTATAGAATAACTCTTACTAAAAGACTTGAAATTTTTAGAACAAATAAAATATGGATTGACTCCACACATTTTTGTATGTACCGGTTGTTCTTTCATTTTTATTTATTATTGTACAGACGCTATTATATTCCTATAATGACGCTTTTCTCCTGTAACAATAAGCCTTTTCAAATATTTTGATGGAGCGCAACGCTTTGTGCCTATGTGGTAAATTACTTTGATTTTTTGTATTCAATTATTACCTCTTTATTGTACACACCACATTTAACATTATTTTATACAATCTAGTGAGCTAAGAGGCATCTGGAATAAGTTACATAGATTCGTACTACTACTTTAGCGTCAGAATATAATGAAATATAATGTGTATTATTTACCAAAGACATACAGACATATAATACAAGGTAGGTACAGTATCTCCATCGGCAATCTCGAAGTGGACCCATAATAATTTGACCGCGACTCTGCCATGCCGCGTAATCAGACATGCCGCGTGTCCGTTAGATATACATAATTTAAATATTATGTGGTTTGACAATCTTTTGAGGTCCCTACCTGTAGTTTCAACCTAATTTCAAAAGCTTTACAAAGAAATCGTATATAAAACGTCTAGATTCTAGATTCGATTTGCCCTCGTCCGTTGTACAAAACAAAGAATTCGTCAGGATTACAAACTACGAGGGATGAAAATGTAATGAAGGTGAATAAGACGTGTAGTTGAAATAAATTTCTTGCTTGTATAAATCTTGAAGGAATTACTTGTTTGACGTGATAAGTGTGGTTCTATTACGATGCCAATGCAAAAAACGTTTTGGGAGATTTGCAAATAAAACTATGATTTAAAAATTTTATGATACCAATAATTATTATTGTTTGTACCTTACTAACATGCTGAATAATAAATCTGCTAAGTATAACGAATTATTTATTTTGGATAAATAAATATCGCACAATCAACACAGTTAATTTATCCACAAAACGTACTTATTTAACCATAATTTTCAGAAAAAGCTATCAACAGACAACAAAGTACAATGCGTCGGAAGAAATAGCCGGGAAATCATATGTTAAAATGGCGCACCGCTTGTACCGCAAAACCGCTTTTACGAACCAAAAACAACACAGGCTGGCGGCAGTAATTTGCCTGAAAATAAAGTCATATTTAAATTAATGTTATGTTTATTATATAAATTTATATGATTACTAGCTGTCCCGGCAAACGTTTCTTTGCCATGTTAAGTATATAAAGTATTTTTTTTTAATTTGATCGCAGCGCTAACTGTCGGGACAGACTAAAATTAAAATTCGAATTCGAATATTATTTAAAATTTGACACTGCGATGGTAGCGCCGTCTGTCGGATCCAATGTAAAACATTCCAAAATCAACAACTACTAATAAATTAAAAATTAATTAAAAAAACATTGTCCAGCGGACAAAATTGTGAATCTAAACCATTCCCAGATCTCCTTGAACACACACAAAAAATTTCATCAAAATCGGTCCAGTCGTTTGAGAGAAGTTCAGCGACATACACACTCACAGAAGAATTATATAATATATTAAGATAGATATGCGATAGTTTTAACTTAACTTGTAAGTTGAAACTATCGCATATTATAATCGTTATGCTTGATGTCAATATAATTTTATAACAGTCGGGTAAAAATTATAATCAGGCTTTAAAATTGTCGGTGACCTCAAAATTTTTAAATTCAATCTCGCCTCGAATTTCAATGCGAACCGCAGCCGTATTATCTTTATCTTCACTTTAAAATTATGAAAATGTGATTTAGCTGGGGAGCAATACATTTGTTGCCCATAAACCCCGCGGGACTCGTTGCAAACAAACGCGAACTTTATCAGAATGCCGGTGTAGTCAAGAATGCCCTAATCGACCATTTGGAAGCGTTAAGCCCCTATTTATTATCGTAACTAGCACAACTATCGTTTTCTGAGCGTCGGATCGTTTCTTACCTATACGTCTGAATCTTGTACATATTCAACAGTACACGAACTAATTCGAATTGGGTTAAGGTTTGTGTGCTTTGATTTTATTTAGCTTAGGGTAATTTGGGGTGATTAATTAGCTCAATGCTCCGATTTAGTAATTGCGTTGTGATTTTAGCTTAGAAACTCGAAAGCTAATTTTGTTCATACTACTACAGATACAGATGTTTAATTGGACCTTAATTTTTATAAGTTATCAAAAAAAATTAGGAAACTGCCACATACTATGTCGTTACAATGTACCTTATGATATAGATTTTGGTATGTTGACTTGTCGAAGTCTCTTTTGTAGTAGTGCTCACACTAGTCTAAACATAATATAATGTATTATAAGAAATTCATTGTAGAATTACCTATTACTATGTCGAACGTGAGGTAACGAGGTGGTTCGCTCTGGGACCGGAGATTGAATCTACGTAAATCAAGACGAACGACCGCTGAACTTCGACAATGAGTAATGATCAAGATATTTCCATACTAATGCCCCGTTATACCAATATGTTACCTGAACTAGTATTAAGCGGAGATGCGGTTGTAATACCTCCATAGAACCTCGTAATAAATTTGTTACGTGTTAAGGATCAATTCTAACATAGGAGGATTCAATTTATACGCTACACTGATTTGAAGGCTACGCTCGAAAGTGTTTGTTTAAATGAACTAGCCAATTTATGAACAGATTATATTTGAAAAAATCTGTTTGCTTTTTATCGGAAAAGGTATAATATGCTGTATCAGATGTTTGCCTTATTCCAAAAGCAAATAGTCGATGGAGTATATTAAGTAACTCGAACTATGAATACTCTATTTTTGTTCGTGAAATAAAATTACGGTAAAGACCCGAACCATTTTCGAATTGTTTTGTTTAAAGTTTACCCTATAACTAAATAATCAGGGTACTGTATTCCGACGGGACACGCTCGCTCCGTTACTAATGTTATCATTATTGCAAATGAGGTCTCGTGTAGGTACTATAATTTTACTATGTTCCGATAAATACGTATTATAGTTACATTTCATATTTTATTTCTATTACTGGTAGTATAATAATACCGGGAGAGTTATTTTACATTATAATACTAGCAACACAAAACTGCGTTACCGAGTAGTCTCATGATAAGACGCATCTAAAAAATATCTCACGAGCTGAAATTCAGCAAGCCGTTTAAAAAAAAAACATACCTAAAACACACAAATGATGTGCGCACGAGTACTATGTACATAAGTATCTAAATATCACCTATACTCAAAGACAACTCCTCTCTTGGCTCAGTTGGGTAAAAATGTTTATTGTTTGTACTAAAAAAACCATAATAAGCAATTACACGAGGAACAATGAAATCTTTGTTTTTGTGGATATACAAAAAGAGCATTCAAAACAAGGCCAACGTTGTCTAACAAAAGAACAAGTTAAATAAGTGTCCAAGATTTAATTTTCAAAGTTTTATCTGTCCTTGTTCGCGAAAAAAGATTGTGGGCAGAAATTTCACGGAATTAGAACAATTTGTTTTGGATTCACTTTATTTGGAAGTGCGGAGTGCTTCAAACTTTTCCATCTGTTTTATTGCATTTAGTACCTTCGTATCTTTGTTTAATATGAGGGGTTGTTTCTAGAATGTCGCGTGAAAGTTAAATATGTAACGCCTAAAAGCTTTTATACCTAAATAATTTTGTGATTTAACTATTTTAGGTATGACCTTTGCAATTCTGTTTCTAAATCTATATATAGAGCAGACATGATAAACATACCTATGATATGAACAAGTTCCCAAAGAATAGTAATTCTTTTGGGACATTTTTAATTGTTTATATATTATATCTAGTTAATTCCAGTAATTATAATATCACTTTCGTCATGTTTTTGCTTTCAAGATATCTTCTTCTTCTTATATATAAAATTTTCGTGTTACAATGTTAGTTCGCGAAGTCCTCCGAAACTGCTTTACTGATTTTTACCAAATTTTATATGCATATTCATTAGGTCTCAGAATCGGCTACTGGGTACTTTATATAATGTATTGATAAGTACATTTGTTAAATAAATAGTAGTAAATTATTACAACCTGAGACTGACGGCGACCATTGTTTGTGCGACGAGATAGCGATCGACGTTGCCATGGCGACATACTTATTTAGTCACTTCAATAAAATAATATGGGCGAAATACTTTATATTATGGCAAAGCAACGTTTGCCGGGACAGCTAGTTTACTAATATAACCAACCTACCTTTGCCAATTGATTATTAATAATAATTATTAGTTTTAAACACTAACATTTTATACTTTTAGTGATATTTAATATGAAATTTTGTAACTCGCCTTCTGGTTTGGTCTTTGGACCGTAACAAAGGTTGCTAACCTTGCTATAGACTTGACTTTGGTACGAAGTTGGAGAGAATGTCACGTGTAACGAGGCCCGGGAGATCTGGGACCGTTACGATGAATGATGGCGTCCGGTGGTCCAATTTAAAAAGGTCCCTAGAAATTGGCCTGAAGCTATATTTTACTAGAATCTGTTTTACTTGAAGCTTAAAAAGATTGCACAGTTTTGAATTTTGATAATGTTGGTTGTTGTCCTGTTGTAATCTTGAAGATTTTTACAGCAAAAGTTGTTATTAACTAAAATCAATTTTCACCCAACTTCGTCGAAAATAGACGAATGTTTTTCGAGATATCGGTTTATCGGATATTAAAGGTGAGATAACGGTTATCTCACCTTTAATGTTTAAAAATTAAACAGTTGTAATAACAAAATGGAAACAATAATCAATTGTACTCCATTGTAATTAAATCCTATTGAAATATTAAAAACACAAAACATGTTTGAAAAACAATTGAATCAAAAACAATACTGTATGTTAAACACATACAGCCGAATGATTTGAATCGAACCCCTTATAATAACACTGGTTTCAAAAACATCGCCTTGAAAGGGAGGAAATGTTCAACAAATACAATATTTTGAGTAACAAATTTACATCATTTAAGAATGGTAGAGATGAACGATGAACTATTCTAAATGTTTCTATTTATGAGAATGTTACATAGACTTTTAGATTAAATTATAATGTAATCTTCAATGTAATGTACATTTGTTACCCATTCCGACAATTCAAGTCACATGGAAAATATCACGTATCCAACAATTGAACGATAAATTCGGATTAACATAATCCAAATTCACAGATCAAACAGTAATTATTATTGACTCGAATATTAAGATTAAAAAGTTATTTATGCTAAATTGAAAACAAATGTTTGAAACGTTGAATATTTATGAAGCGAACTACCGATGCCGAATTAACGAAGCGATAAACAGGTTGACAGCTCTCCCGGGTGCACCACTTTACGTTCAATTCAACTAAATATAATATAATTATGTAATTTATTTAATAACTAGCGACCAGCCCCGGCTTCGCACGAATATAAAATATATAGCCTATGTCACTCACAGAACTTGGTTGACTACGGTACCCTAAAACGGAACCCTAACCAGCTGATTTTTTGTAGATTTTTTGTATATTGGTAGGTTAATCTAATATATATAAATCTCCTGTCACGATGTTTGTCCGCGATGGATTCCTAAACTACTTAACCGATTTTAATGTTTGTTTTTTTTAAATGTGTGCTTTTTCCCAACTTGAGAGATAGGATAGCTTAGATCTTTAATTATAGTCGCAATTTTATTTTATTGTAAATTATTTGTCTATAAAGAGCGACCATTGTTTATGCGACGCGGGTCACGGGATAGCGACGGACGTTGCCATGGTGACATACTTATTTATAGTCACTAATTCAATAAAATAATACGGGCGATATACTTTATATATTATGGCAAAGAAACGTTTGCCGTGACAGATAGTAGTTATATAATTTAAGAGTAACATTATCCTACAAATAGAACAATCCATATTTTAGGACCATCAAATCAAAGTATGAAATCCTTTCTATCTCTGTTAGCTACCACTTTCAATATTTTTCGCAGATAAAAATGTTGTTTATCTAATCAAAATAAAGCTACTCACAAAAAATTAGCTTGTTAGTAATCACAATGAAATTTGTTCTAGGGCTTCCTCACTATAACTGTCGGAGTTTTAAAGTTTATAACTGTCTCATCTCATCAGTCTCATCGAGTAACAGACTTCCTGAGTATGTTTATGTTACATTTTCTTTGATGATAATATAATGTAATGATTCTTTGATATACAAATGGAAAAACATTATTTTGTAATATCAATCATGTTGCTGATCTCGGATAATGATTGACTAATGTATATTGCAGTTTGCAATCGTTGCAGTTACTCTTTTTGTATTTAAAGGACCAGTTTCACCACTTCCTGATAAGTGCCGGATAGGCTATCCATCATTTAACTTGACAGATAGAGTATAAAACAGATCTGTAAATAAAGTTGTGGATAGCCTATCCGGCACTTTATCAGGAAGTAGTGAAACAGGCCCTATGTGTCGAAAATATCGCTCTTTTAAAAGTAATCGTATGTAAGCTTTATTGATCTTGTACAATGTACATTCATAAAAGTGTGTATAATACTGAAAAAAGCTTATGATTAAATGTAGATATTGGCTTTTCAAAATGTTTTGTAGAATGTGTGTCGATCGTAGAGGAGCTACAAGTTTCACGTAGCACATTTCGTAGAACTGCTACGGCGTAGCAAAAAGCGCTTGCTTTGATAGGTAGACAAAAAAAAACTTGGAGGTAATAAGTACTAGAAAATGTTAAAGAATTTTAAATTCTGTATTATTGAACCTAAAAAATCCTTGTAATTTAACCATTCGTCCCAAACACGTTGGTCGTAGAATAAAAAATATTTAATTTTTATTTTCAACATTTATTTTCAATACATTTCGTATGAACTGAAAAATGTGATTCTTTTGTACAAAAATTTGTTCCAATAACGGCGTATGAACAATTAGGCACAAAATATGTGAAGGTCTATCAGCAAAAAGTAGAAATAATTTGCCAATTTTTGTAGCGTGTAGTTTTTACTTATAATTTTGGTGATCATGTCGAGTTATGAGTATACGACGTGCTTAGTGTTACTCCTCGTCCTCTAGTCGTGTTCCTCATATATGAGGATCGTGACTTCCCCCTTGTATGACCTTCCTTCTTATGGTGTTTAGTGTACAAGTAGGTACATGAAGAAAAAGACACACTCGTCCTGACGATGATGAACATTCAGAACGTGCAAACTTTGAACTCATATAACTTTAAAATGGCTTTTCTAAACTCGAAGAACTGTGACAAGAAAAATATTTTTAAATCTAGGGATTACATCCAAGGTATGTTTGTTGGTAAAATGTTGAAGCTTGTGATTACTTTCAAATACTCAGTATTCCATATTTAGATCTTGGACACTTTTGCAAATGTGCGATTTGTATAGGAAGTTTAAGTAGTGTCTAAAGCTTAAGGCTTCATTCCACCGCGGCGCACGCTGTGCACGGCCACGCACACGCGTGAACGTGCATGGGTTTATTTCATTGACTTGACACAATTCGTGCGTGGCGTGTCCGTGGGTTGCAGTGGACACAGTCACATATATTTTCTTACAAAGCGAAGCTTGACGCACGTGCGCAGCCTCTCCGTGCGCCGCGGTGGAATGGAGCCCTAATAGTAATGAAAAGACTGTGTGTTAATGTGTTTACAGATGTTCCAATATGTATACAGATGTACAGTTTTAAACTTTTTTTTATTAGCCAATGTCTTCGATAGATTGTTGCCTACAAAAGGTGTCGTAAGATAAGTAACTATTAAATACTAGAACGTCGTTGCGTCAAAATTCTATTATTACGCGGGAATCCTATGTCCTTTAGTATCGTATCTCCATGCAAAATTTCAGCAAAATTGGTTTAACGGTTCGGACATGAAGAGGTAGCAGACAGACAGACTTTCGCATTAATAATAGTACCTAGTATAGATTAGTTTTAAAAAAACATTCTCACAATTTGTAAAACGTGTAAATTTTATTGTTTCTTCCAAGAATTTCGAAATTCGTTGTAAGCCCGCGGTCCGGGGTTTCGGGCACTGAGTAAGTGATTTATAATTTCCTCTGAGCGTGGCGTGACGTACATAAATTATTTGTTATTTATTAAAACCGTATTTAAATATTTGTACAAGAAAACACTTGTTCAAGCGCTTTTGTGCGGCAAAAAAATGTTGATGTAAGCAATTAAAATACAAAGTCAAAAAGGTGTTGATTTGCGTGCATTGGCCTATTTGTTATCGTAAATAATAATTGTTATTATTCAAATCATTTCAAATTCTTTATTACACTTATACAATAATACACATCAATACAAAGTAGGTAGTGTACATCACGTTAATTTAGCTAATTGCTTAAAAAAATAACGCTACAAGTCGCTTATTAATATAATATTAAACAGGCTAAATAAAGGCAGTCACTCATTTGCATTTGAGCGTTTCGATCTATCGCTTGAGTTTACTTGAAAAATATAATATGTGTATTAAGAAACCCCACTGACTTCCATTATACCATAATGGAGGTCAGTGAGATACCCTCACCAGAAACCATTTTATACCAGTAACCAGTTTTAGGATTTGCGATCGGGAAAACAGCGGCGTTTCTATTGTTGAGCGGTTTTCTTACAGCATTCATACCTTAAAAAAAAGGTTGTTTTTTATTTTTGTTGTACATGGCAACTACACAGAATATAAAGTATTATTTTCGCCAACAATTTATAATGTGCGGGGCGCGTGCCGGCGCGGAGTGATAAGCCGTGTCGCCGTCACTCCGACAACTTTTTAGATGCTTATCATCCGTGGCTTTTTTCTTTAGCATTTTAGCAAGAAGCAAGCAGTATAAAATTTACAACTAGACAAATTGTTTATATAACAACATATACAAGATGTTAGTGTAAACACCGTTGTCCTTGAAGCCCGTCAAAATGAACAACTATTTCTATGAGAACAATACTGGGAATTGAAAAAAATCTGTCTTTATACCCATACAAATTACCGATCCGGGCAGGATCGGCGATTTGTATGGGTAAGAAGACGGTATTTTTTTGAGTTTCCACCATTGCAGTTCTCATAGAAAAAGTTGTTCATTTTGACGGGTTCATTTGATGCTTTTAAGGATAACGGTGTTTACACAAACACACTGTAGAAGCTCGCAAGTGTTAATGATTTTTGACTGACATAAGTAAGTTTATGTGTATGGAGTAGGTCTATGCAACTTCGCGCCTCAATTAGAGTATCGTGCGTGAACCGTAGATTTTCCAAGATGAACTTGTCCTTTTCTTTACAAACCCACATACGTTCCTTCATGTTAATAATAAGATACTGAACACAACTTACAATTTAGTAAAAGGAACGGAGTCAAAAGTTACGTAGATAATAAAGTTCCGTTAATGCACCGTACCTAGAGAGAGATTTCAATGCCACAGTAAACTGATATAGCCTCAGTAAAGGCCCTATCTTAACGGGGAAAAGCGACACGGCTGCTCGTAAAACCTAAGGTATACCTTAATTCGCTGACAAGCCTCGACAACTTTATACCTGCGTAAAAATTGGATTAATATGTGATCATTTCAGAGGATAGAAGCGTATAGGAATATTACCTAGCAACAAAAAAGGTTCGGTTATCCAAAAAAATGTATTAAACGTTAACGCCGAATATTTGTACTGTCTTACTCATAGAACGATTTGCCTTATGCTATAAATTATTTATATTATCTTTATTTAAAATATTAATAAAGAGGATTTATATCTACTGTTTATTATCCAATTGTCTAACATTGATTGAACGAAAAAAAAAACTTCGTGAAAACGCCTATTCCCATTCATACTACAATATCATTTCAATATAATATTTTTTTATGTTTTCATCCATTCAAGGGAAGCCTTTGATTATTATACGACCTAAATATACGTTGACCTATATAACCCCAGGGTTTTATCTTGAAAGGAATTTTACGATCCTTTAAGGGATTCCTTTTGCCATTTCGTATGTTTAGGGTATGACAAAAGTGACTTATGCGCACTTATTTAACGAAACTACAAATATTTGCCTCATGGAGGGTTCGTTTCATTTTTACAAAATACCACAAAGTGACCCGACTATGCCAAAAGGATCACGTTTTTGGAATGTACGTATATTTCTTCGTAAGTTTTTATACTAGGCTTATAGGCTTTAATAGTTTGTCGTATTTAAGCTTAAGCAATTTAATGGTTTTTTATATACAGGGTATTTCAAAATTGGTATAATAAGTCGAAAGGGGGTGACTCAAGAATTCCCAAAAGTCGTTGAACAAAATTTGTTCAGAATGACCCCTTTCCCTTTCGGCTTACTATACCATTTTTTTAACATTCCGTCCACTGCGAGCTGGTTGACGATGAGCACGGGCTCAAAACATATTTTGTTTGCGGCACTTAAAACGAATTCCAAATAAAGTAAGCTTCACTAACGTTAGCAACTAAGGCCCCACAAAAAGTCTTTTTGAGCCGGAAGGAAAACTCATGACTATCTCATGCGTCTGGGACATATTTCATCCCAATTTCACCCCATGCAACCCTATTCATAATGTCTATGTTCATTCTACGCCAATATTGTCCGCTGAATATGCATCACAATATAACTTTGTAATGTGCACGACAATTTAGTCTGTGATGCAAATTCACTCGGCGAGTCGGCTGTTTGATGTTCAACTAAGGTTAAATGCATCTCAAGGACCACTTCTCCGAGATAGAATAAGGTATAATAAAATATTCTCTGCCACTGATGTACATTGTACAATAATAAGGAATGTCATATTATTTTTAAAATTAACCTCAGCCACAGCTCTAACGTTGACGCACAAACAAATCGTCTTGATACTTTCTACTATTACGTAATTTTATCATGAAGCCATTGCATCGGAACCATATCGAAACTGTATAATGTGGTTTATTTTATAGAACCAAGTAAACCAACCTTGTCGTTTTTCTTTAAATGTGTATATTACGTACAAAAATAAAATTAAAACACTCTATAGACGTTTAAAATAAACCTTTACATTGTGTATATTTTTTTATCAGATCCGACGCGATATCCCTAGACTTGGTATGTCAATGGTCTCAACGGAGTAGAATTGAATTATTAGAATCTAGGAACTAGTGTAACTGAATATTTTAAATGTCTGGTCTTATAAATAAACGCTATTATGGATTTGAAACATAAAAGTGTAATATATTATAAAATAGGTAATAGGTTTATTATTTATAAACCTATCATAGGTCTTAGGTACCAAAATAGCAATTTAATATGTTTGTAATAAACTAACAAACATTAGAAAAAATATCGATATAATAGTATATCAGTGACCTCACTTCTTAAAATTGCCGTAATAATATTATATGCTCTAAATTCTAAAAGAATTCACTTTTAAATATTGTTTATATAATATTTTGCCAAAAATATTAAAGAAGCTATTTCGCCTCGTCGCCTTAGGCAAAAGGGTGTGCTAATATAAAACTCTCAAACGAAAACTAACACAATCGTTATCACATCTATAGATAATATCTTAAAAGGTAGCCCTTTTACTCCGGTGTTGGGTTTGTCGAAAAACAATTCTAGTACGTGATCGCACCTCCCCTGGGGCCCCATTGATATATTATTGCGAGATGTACTTTATTCCGAGCTAACCTTTTCCACTCAGTTTATAAATCTCTGGAATGGCCGGAATTATCTCTATTACGGCCGTGAAGTAATTTAAAGTGGTTTCGGTAATTATTGAGACACTTGGCCAAAACAAATCTGCGTTAATTTACGATCTCGGGAAAGATAATAATATTAAAAACGCTTATACTGGTTCACTGATCTTTTATTTTGGTATAGTTCTTGCAATCTACGAGTGCGCGTCGCCCTTAGTTGTGTGAGTGACCATATCTATACACGCGTGTGTTAGATGGGAGGATTTATAGGTCTAAAATATTTTGAAACAATTAGATGTTACTATGATAATACTAAAATTATGCCCTAGCAGTAGCAAGGTATCTGTGGTTAAATGAAGAATAAACTGTAATACAATAAAGACATTTATTAAAACAACCTTAACAAGTAAGGGTCGGTAGATATTGTAATGAATTTCGAATATTTAAAATAATTATTTAATGTTAATTTGGAGAAGTGTGATTTTATTGTTATTCAAGATTATTTATTAAATTAAAAATGATAAATCAAATTATTTTATATTTACATTTTATGATTAATCAATATTATTTATTGCATGAGTTTATAGGAAGTCAAATTAATTTTAAGTTTACATTTTTTATATTGTTAGTAAATTATTATTGTTATGCTTTAAAATTAATGTTAAGGCTTCTATAATTATATTTTTATTTGTAATGAATTATTTAACTAAGGAGAATGCCAATTCATTATTCAATTAAAATTTGTGGGTGTATTTCCGGTCTGAACTGTAGCCGGAACTGTGTTTAATAAAATATATTTTTAAAATATTATTTCCGGTGAAAGATCAATAAATAGTCGATTCTTGATTTGGAAGGGGCATTCTTCTTAGAGCAGCAATAGAGTGAACATCACTGTAGAACTGTCACTGTGAATTATAAGTGTAGTTTTAAATAACTATAAATAGAGTGTTGTGAATAAATTGGAAGTGAGAAATTAAAAGGTGATTTATTATTACTGAAGTGTTTGATTTTATCACATTTCAGAAGTGGGATAAGGGCCCGAGTTAAGGTATGTATCTTTATAATGAATTTTGAAATAAATGGCTTATTGATTTTATGATGAAAAGTTTGAAGTTTTAATAAAGAATTAGATAAAGAAATAATTTTAGCAAAATGTTAGTGAGCCAAGTGAGCTTTAGCAATTTACTAGATCTAAGGCTATGTGTGCCTACCAAGCCAAGTGTGCTTGTTGATAAAGGTTATGTGTGCCTACAAAGCCAAGTGTGCTTGTTGATAGAGGTAATGTGTGCCTACCAAGCCAAGTGTGCTTGTTGATAAAGGTTATGTGTGCCTACAAAGCCAAGTGTGCTTATTGAGTGGTTATGTGTGCCAATCAAGCCAAGTGTGCTTGTTATTAGAGGTCATGTGTACCTATTGAGCCAGGTGTGCTCCAGCCTTGAGTGTATTAAGCCAAGTGTGCTCTAGTTAACGGTGATATCTAGTGAATAAAAGTTTTATGATGATTATTTAAAGTTTTTACATTTTTTTTCTATATTATTATTATATGAACTAATGATTTATTTTTCTCTTTTAAATTTGAGGGTATGAACTCCGACGGAGCAATGACACCGGAGGAAGAACCTCCAAGGCGTAATCAGAATCTTTTATCAAAGACCAATAAGGCCAAGCGATCTAAGAAAAAGTCAAAAAGGCGACGCAGTCGATCACGCAGTCTGTCATTGTCCAGTGATGAAGGTTCTACTACCAGGCGACGACGTAAAAGGGCAAGACGTAGAGAAGCTGGCAGTTGGTCCACGAAAGAGGTACTGGATCTTTTTAACTCTCTTCAAGAAAACAAAAGTAGGTCGCAAAATCTTAGCAATAACCATTATAATAATGTTATACCGGAATTCGATCCAGCTAGCAAAACTCAGAATATAGATAGCTGGATAAGAAAATTCAATGAGTGTTCTGTCATTTACGAATGGGACGAGAAGCAAACCATACACTTTGCTTTACAAAAACTTTCTGGGCTAGCAAAGAGATGGTTTGAGGCTCTTCCAAGCGTCGTATTTAGTTGGCAAGATTGGCAAACGAAATTGAAAAGGGCATTTCCAAATGAGCAGAACTATGGTCGACTACTTGAAGAAATGTTAGCTCGAACTACTAGGAATAACGAAAATCTACGCGAATATTTTTATGATAAATTAACTTTGTTAAATAGATGTGAAATTAGAGGTAAAAGGCCGTAGATTGTGTAATTCACGGAATATTAGACAAATCTATAAGAAGTAGTGCCCAGGCATTAACGTGTGATGAACCGGAAGACTTATTGAATTTTCTCAGTTCTCAACGTCCTGTTTTTGATAATAACACTTTGATTAACATTAGAAAACGTGGTGACAACATATTGCCAAATCGTATGAATAACGTTGCGTCGTCTTCAACTGATAATTCAATTACTTGTTTTAATTGCCGCTCAAGGGGACACCCTTACTTTAGATGCCCCAAGCCTCTTATAAAATGCATGAAGTGTAATCGAGTAGGACATAATAGCGACAATTGTAAGCTGGAACCCTTGACTTTACGTAACGAATCGAAGCTGTCTGATAGTAACGTTTCGGCGGATCGAAAGACTTTAAATATTTTGACCTTGAATAAAGGTGGTGATAAATTTTATAAAAATGTCAAAGTTAACGATAGGACCTTTGTAGCTTTTATTGACTTTGGCAGCGAGTGCACTTTAATACGCGAGTCTAATGCTAAGAATCTTTGTTTATAAAAAGATTTTAATAATTTGCCTGTGATCAAAGGATTTGGTAATTCTAACGTTTTACCTTTATTTAAAACTACCGTGGAATTAAAATTAGATGAAATTGAAGCTAATGTGGAGTTGTTGGTGGTCAATGACGAGTTCCTGCAGTCATCAATGCTGATCGGTCAAAATGTTACTGAACTTCCCTGTGTAACTGTTTTTAAAGATAATAGTAGGTTATTATTTTATAAAAGTCCTGAAATTTTTGATAATATTTCGCCAATGCATTGCCTCAAGTTGAATTTAGTTAACAAGTCTAACATTTTAAAGTCGGGTTTAGTTGAAGTCTTGTCGTCAGACCCAACATTTAGTGGGGATGTGTATGTCGATGGATACTGTAGTACTGAGCCTAGACGAGAATTCCAAGTGCAGCAAGGTGCTTACCATATCAATGAAGGTAAATGTTCTCTAGGAGTAACTAACTTGTCTAATAAAATCATAGAATTTCCAGAAAAATATATCTTAGCTAGAGCATTTCCTTTTGTCGAAAGGCAGATTACACATACAAATAATATAAATAGTGCTAATTCTAAACTAGAGCCCCTACTGATTACAGATATTAAAGTTGGTCCTGATGTGGATAAAGAAAATTTAAATAGGCTTCACTCTCTTTTACTTAGTTATCGGGACTGTTTTGCATTTAATCTTAGTGAAATAGGCTGCATTAATACCACCGAAATGAAAATTGATTTATTAGATGACAGGCCTGTCGTATATAGACCATACAGACTATCATTTTCTGAAAGAAATCAAGTCCGTGAAATTGTTAACGAATTATTAGAGAATGATATTATTTGTGAGTCCAATTCTAATTATGCGAGTCCTATTCTTATGGTTAAGAAGAAAACTGGTGAGCAACGTCTTTGCGTGGATTATAGAGCCCTAAATAATAAAACTAGAAAAGACTGTTTTCCTTTACCCATAATCGATGACCAGCTGACGAATTTAAGTGGTAATAAGTTTTTCACGTCCTTAGATTTAGCTTATGGGTACTATCAGATACCCATGGCAGAAGAAAGTCGTCTATTGACAGCATTTGTAACGCCTGATGGGCATTATGAATTTAAAAGGATGCCTTTTGGGCTTGCAAATGCTCCAGCTGCGTTCCAACGTGTAATGAATTCTATGCTTGGTGATAAGCGTCATGATACAGCTCTAGCTTATTTGGACGACATTCTTGTGCCATCGGTTACGATAGAGGAAGGATTTGTAAAGCTAGAAGAAGTTCTGAAATTATTACGGTTAAATGGTTTAACTTTAAAATTGTCCAAGTGTTGTTTTCTTGATAGTTCGCTAGATTATTTGGGGTATGAAATTTGTGCTGACGACATACGTCCAAATAAAAATAAAATTATAGCTGTCAAAGAATTCCCTACACCACAAAACGTACATGAAATACGCCAATTTTTGGGTTTAGCAGGGTATTTTAGAAAATTTATTAAAGGATTCGGGGAAATCGTTAGGCCTTTAACTAATTTATTAAAAAAGGGCAACTATTTTAAATGGACAAATGACGAAGTTGACGCTTTCAATACATTAAAAGAAAAAATAGTTGATAGACCTATCCTAGCTTTATATAACCCTAAGTTCCAAACCGAGTTACACACGGATGCAAGCTCTTTAGGCATAGGAGGAATATTAATGCAGTGGCAACCTGGATCCGAGGCTCTTAAACCGGTAGCATATTTCAGTAGACAGACCACACCTGAAGAACGTCATTTACATTCTTATGAATTAGAAACACTCGCAATTGTTTGTTCCTTAAAAAAATTTAGAGTCTACTTATTAGGTTTAAAATTTAAGATTGTGACGGACTGTAACGCACTGAGGACCACACTCACTAAGCGCGATCTTGTTCCCCGGATAGCGAGATGGTGGCTTTTAATTAGTGAATTTAATTTTAGTATTGAATATCGACCTGGAGCACGTATGGCTCACGTAGACGCGTTAAGCCGTAATACAAAACAATCATCTGAAGTAGTTGATAATTCGGAGTTAACAGTGTATAGCATTGAAACAAGTAATTGGCTTTTAACATTGCAAATGACTGATCCTGATATTGCGCGAATATTTAAGACTCTAAAACCTGAATGTGATGAAGAAAGTAAAGAAATAAAGAAACATTATGTTGTTAAGAATAATAGAGTATACAGAAGAGTAGGCGAAAAACTTTGTTTAGTTGTACCTCGCAGTGCTCGTTGGCAAATGTATGTGTCTAACCACGATGATGCAGGTCATTTGGGTGTTGCTAAAACAACTGAGAGAATTCAATGTAATTATTAGTTCCCGAAATTAAGGAAGTTCGTTAAGAAGTATGTTAAATCTTGCATCAAATGTATATAATAATAATAATAAAGACGATTCATTACAACGTAAGAGTGGGCAATTGTTTCCGATTGAGAAGATAAGCATTCCTTTTCATACTATCCATGTAGACCATTTAGGTCCGTTTGTCAAAAGCAAAAATGGTAATGCTTATATTCTTACTATTGTCGATGGTTTTACTAAATATTTGTTTGTAAGAGGCGTTAGAGATACAAAGACTAAAAGTACGATAAAAGTCTTACTTAACATTTTTTATGACTTTGGAATACCATCTAGAATAGTATCGGATAGAGGTACTTCTTTCACTTCAACAGCTTTTAAAACTTTTTGTGAAACTCACGGGATTAAACATACTCTTAATGCCGTTGCATGTCCCAGAGCCAACGGCCAAGCCGAAAGGTATAACAAAACAATTTTAGAATCGCTAGCAAAATATACCGACGGTGAGGACGAACGGAACTGGGACATGTATTTAGGTAAAGTTCAGTGGAGAATTAATAACGCCATTAATTCTACCACCCAAAAAACTGCGACAGAAGTACTATTTGGAACCAGATTGCGAGACAGCCTAACTAACATGTTGGATATTGATAATGAGTCGCGTCTAAGCTTTGCAGAAGTAAGAGATGAAGCAAGTACAAATATAGAGTCCAGTCAATTAAAACAGAAAGAATCCTATGATAGAAATAGAGTACCCGCTCCAGTTTATAAGGAAGGGGACTTAATAAAAATAACTAGAACCAATTTTAACAACAAAGGTAACAGCACAAAATTAATGTCAAAATTTATAGGTCCCTTTAGGATAGAAGAAGTTTTAAGTAATGACCGATATAAAGTTGCTGAAATACCCGGCTTTAGTCAGAGAAAGAATAAGTTTGATAGTGTAGTAGCAATTGATCGAATACGACCATGGATTAATGTAAATGCCTTAGATCAAAACGATGATAAAAGAATTTCAAGTGCTAGTAGCAGCTCGTCAGATAATGAAAACAATAAAAGTGGCTGTGAACTATCACATAGTCAATCTGAGTCCAAATAATGACCGAATGTAATGAATAAAATATAATATAAAATGTTGATCACGTTAATTATAATTAGATAATAATATTGTTAATAATATGTCATAATTTATTACATATTAATATAGAATATTTTGTTCAGTTATAGTAATGCAATGTTAAATTTATTTTACGTGCGTCAGGAGACAGCACGCAGTAGGATGGCCGAATGTAATGAATTTCGAATATTTAAAATAATTATTTAATGTTAATTTGGAGAAGTGTGAATTTATTGTTATTCAAGATTATTTATTAAATTAAAAATGATAAATCAAATTATTTTATATTTACATTTTATGATTAATCAATATTATTTATTGCATGAGTTTATAGGAAGTCAAATTAATTTTAAGTTTACATTTTTTATATTGTTAGTAAATTATTATTGTTATGCTTTAAAATTAATGTTAAGGCTTCTATAATTATATTTTTATTTGTAATGAATTATTTAACTAAGGAGAATGCCAATTCATTATTCAATTAAAATTTGTGGGTGTATTTCCGGTCTGAACTGTAGCCGGAACTGTGTTTAATAAAATATATTTTTAAAATATTATTTCCGGTGAAAGATCAATAAATAGTCGATTCTTGATTTGGAAGGGGCATTCTTCTTAGAGCAGCAATAGAGTGAACATCACTGTAGAACTGTCACTGTGAATTATAAGTGTAGTTTTAAATAACTATAAATAGAGTGTTGTGAATAAATTGGAAGTGAGAAATTAAAAGGTGATTTATTATTACTGAAGTGTTTGATTTTATCACAATATAATTATTTTCAAACTGTATATTGTATAACCTACGTAATTTACATAATCTAGGTAAGGTACTTTCAGTATATTATATTAATAAGATACAACTCAGGAATAACACCGAACTTATAACTTTATATTGTAAAACAACATAATATCAAGCAATTAATATTATAGATCATCTAGCAAAAATAAACCATAGGCTTGTACAAAATACAAAATCTTCTTTATATAAATTAAAATAAAATACCAAGTTAAGTTTATTACTAAAATCTTTATAACAAATAGGTACATCACCTTAAACACTGTCGGCCAGAATGAGAGCCGTACTAGGTTCGCTAGCTATTTTATACTGGGTAAAATGGATATTCTACCCACACCCAATAATAATTCTAGTACCCACATTTTTCAAAGTTTGGTACTATAATTATTATAACTTAAATATGATATTCTATCTAAATACAATCAAACAAAATCTTAACATAATAATATTCATAAAATAATTAAGAGACAATACTTTAAATATAAACTCCCTTACATTATAAGTCTTTCCTTACAATTCAAAAGGTGTTTTTATTATCAATTTTAACATAAAAATTACGGCTTAATATTGGTGTTGTCAAGTCTTCAATAACGGAACTACTTAATTCATACATTTTATTCTTTTATCTATACTTATATATACATTAAAATATCTATTACGTGCATGGCTCGCTCGCTACTGACTGCTCCGTCGGGTACGCACACTAACGAAAATGTCTATTCACATTTCCAACTACAAATAAAGGCGACGCGCACTCGTAGTTTGCAAGAACTATAAATATTTAAATAATAACCATATCACACCTTTGAAGTTACGTGTATGATGACGATTAAACTTCAATTTGATGAAGAGTTTGACAGATAAAGTTTATGACTTGTTATGTAATAATTTCCAAGAGGTGCAGATTTTAGTTTTCTTTCTTTTTTCTTTTTACTTTTTACGAACAACAGTGATTGTCTATTTACGTTAACATAATACATTTAGTGCCCAAACATTACGAACTATCTTTGTACGGCATGGATCGCAATAGGGTTACAAAATGTTTCAATAATTCCTGTTGATCCCGAGATTCCATAGGTGTGCCAGGGCACCAACTAGCACCCCCCTGCCGGCGCCCATGCTATTGGCTAGTTGTGTAATTATTATTCGTCCCCAAATACAGCAGTTTCTTTGAGAAAAAACTGCTCATGGGGTTGGACATGATTTTTCTCCTTATCGTTTGCTGTTGGCTCCACATTGCTTGTGATCACGCAGTGTAGCTGTCGCAGCCGACTGGTTAAATAGCCGTTCAATCAAACAGCTAGCCCTTTAACTAAACAACGCCATTCAATCTCACGGCTAGCTTTTTAATTGAATATTTCAGTCGCTCGAAACGTTCAACACTACAGCTGATTCAAAAGCAGCATTCAGATTGAATTAGTTCAGCGCTCACCACCGCGGCGCTAGTTGCGTTTTGTTTGACAGAAATGTTAGTTAATTTGCCATTTAACCAGTTAGCTAAGCGTCGTCTAGCTGTAGTGTTGAACGTTGCGTTCAACAAGTTGGCTAAACGACATATAGCAATGTGATTGAATGGCGCTGTTCAGTCAAAGGGCTAGCTGTTTGATTGATCGGCTATTTAAACCAGTTGGCTGCGACATAGCGATCAAACCGCTCGATCGCGCTGTCGCCTAAAAATCGAGTCTCAATGCAGCCTAATACCATAAAATGAGAGAATATTCATTCCGACAGATTCCGACAAACAATTACTATAAAGTTGCATGTTACGTGATTTACGGCATCGCTTCCCAATAGGAACCGCTGACAAATCCGCAGTTTACCGGAGTGCCGGTATGATTTATGTTACAGGATATTCACTAGTCAGACTAGATTCTCTGGTGTTCCCCTCTAATATCTCGTAATTCGTGACCTTTGCGTAATTTAGTTTATAAAAGAGAGAGTCCACGATATCTATCGCAAAAGAAAATCCACTAAAGCCGTACATTATGCGGCAATATACAAATTAGCAATTTGACTGAGCTTTGCTCGGTATTCGATGAAACACGAATAAAATGACATTTTCTAAAAATTATTCCCAGCTAGATCGATTTATCGCCCGCGAAACCTGCTATATACTAAATTTCATGAAAATCGTTGGACCCGACTCCGAGATTCCAATTATATACAAGAATTGCTCGTTTAAAGATATAAGATACAAAGAACAATGGCCAAATCGTACCAGGTGGGCGGTGGCGTCCCGATATGCCATTGGTAGCAAAAATTCCCAAATATTTTAAGGCATCGAAAAACATTAGAAATGTGTTTATAAATAGCCACAAAAAAAAGATTAATATATTTTAGTTTCGTTGTTGTCTTTCATATGATTTGACAGCTGGCGATCATTCGCATTCGTTCTATTTTTGGGTAATACTCTAGGAAAAATTGAAATAATTAGAAACGAGATCACCGAATATACACTTGTAGGCTACACGGTACACCGCAGTCGGAAAAAAGGTAGTTCTTAAGTCTAACCTCAAAATAATTGTAAAAGTTAATAATTATTATAAAAAATCGTGGCTATTTAGACATAATTCTCAAACGGAATTATGTTTAGAGCATAAGAACAACCAAATCTAACTATAGTTTATTTTGGGACATCAAAAATAAAAGTCGAGTCCAGCTCCTATACAAATTTGGCCATGATTCTTTGTATATACAAATACAAATATTTGTTGACCAAAAATTGTTATAAGTAATACCTTTTGTATTTTGTCGTGGTCTCTATGTCGACCACTACTACCTATCACAAATCACAATCCGTCCAGCCTCATTTATAAATATGGAACCAAACCTTTTTTAATGGAGAAAGAAATCCATATTTAAATTATGAATATTTTATCTTATACTTGCCATTAATCTCTACGTATATGAAACAGGCAGGTAAGCACAGAGCGATTAAAATGTAGAAAGCATTTAACAAAATGAAAATGTCCGTTACAATTCCAACATTCGTAATTATTAGTTCCGTGCTCGCTGTATAATCCCATTCAAAAGTTTTAACGTTTGGCAAATCTTGAATACCAGATGAGGTCTTAGGCGAATTTATATGACGGCGGTGGATTTACACGGCGCCTGGTAAGAGTATTAACTAAGAAAATTGCATTTTCCCTCCATTCTGTGGGAGAGATTTATTTAATTATGAATCGCGAAACAAGAGGCGGTTCCAATTTGTTACGAATACTTCTAAACATTTCGCGTTCTTGTACGGCAGTGTTTCCCAACCTTTTTCAGCCACAGACCCCTAAAAAAATCATTCACAGTTTGACGGACCCCCTTTAATAAAATAAACAGCAAAAAAATCGGATTCGCCATGCTAAATAAGCGTAGCGAATACAGATATTTGCATACATGTATGGTCCAGAGATGACACCGCGGACCATACATATACTCGCGGACCCCCAGGGGTCCGCGGATCACAGGTTGGGAAACACTGTTGTCGGAATTTATAATTGACCTAGATGACGCCCGAGACTCCGTTGCGCCAAAATTCGTTTATCGCTCGGGAAC
This sequence comes from Polyommatus icarus, assembly GCA_937595015.1. Classification (NCBI taxonomy): domain Eukaryota; kingdom Metazoa; phylum Arthropoda; class Insecta; order Lepidoptera; family Lycaenidae; genus Polyommatus; species Polyommatus icarus. Next base: position 10,531,181 of record OW569339.1, read on the forward strand.
CGTACACCTTTCTGGGATGAAAAGTATCTTATGTTCTTTCCCGGGGCTCAAAGTATCTCCATGCCCAGCAAAATTGATTCAGCGGTTTGGGCGTGAAGCCGTAACATACACACTTTCAGCATTATAATATAAGTATGGATGAAACCCGAAACAAGAGGCGGTTCCAATTCTTTACGAATACTTCTAAGCATTAAATTTTGCGTTCTTGTACGGCATTTATAATTGAATCCGTAGGGCTGTTACGCCTATGATCATAATCCTATGATTATCGGGTTCTATTAATAGAGCAACGCAGTAGACGTATAGAATTTGATTTAATACAGCGTCGTTATTATTATCTGTATCGTAGTGTTTCCAGGGAGTTCTTTATTATTTAATCAAATCACTTACATCAAAACACGAACACGAAAATATACGGTTATGTCTATTGTGACAGTAGAGTGACTTAGCCGTGTCGTTGAAATCAAACTTGCCCAACACAAGAGCCACATTTATGCGCGTGTCACGTGATAGTAGGTACCCTATATTCCGTCTTTAAAATTATCTGAAATCACGCTTATGTGTGCGTACGTGATGAGGGCGGACTAGTATGAATATGGTCTACGGTATATATTTATATTGTGATCAAACCGATACCTATGCGATTAGGCGTGTCACCGCACAAATATCTCCTGTCAACTTTCGCGCCAATTTATTTTGTAAACCTACGCAGGCATTCAAAACTAATTGCCACGTGTCATGTACGGGAAATAAAAATAAAACTTTCAATAAAATACGTGAAACTAGGCGTGTGAATTGATACCCGAGGTTTTTTGGACGATGTTGTAAGTTTGTAACATATTACATAGAAAGATGAGGCGTTAGCCCACTTTTTCAGTTATAATGTTAATTTTAAAATCGAATCAAGCTTGAGGAATCGCCATAATGCAACTGTATTGTTGCTCTATTATTTATTACTGTATGAAGCTAGATATTGTCTGTGTTTCTCGCACGGTAACCGTACATTTTACTTGATAAAAATTATATTAAATGCATGCTTGACCGGAGCCAATGTATCTTCCAACCGAATTTTGACGAAATTGGTTCAGTATTGTAAAAGTGAAGAGGTGACAGACATACACATACATTTCATTTCGTTATTTTACTCATTATTTAAGTGTCAACTCATCACTCAACCCACTATTTAACGAAAACTTTTGAGACAGAAAATAAAGACGTATAATTTAAACAAGTTCCGCTGCACTGTATCAAACTATCTATGCACCATTAGTTAGGCGTAGGACGGGAGTGCGGAGGCGTCGCTACGCGAACCTCCAAACTCTTGTCTGACGGGGCTCCGGGAGAGGATGGGAACCTCCCCGGCTTAGCCAGCCCCGGCGTCGAGGGGAACGCTTTAGTTTGCCTAAGCGTTCCCTTACCTTTGGTGGAAGTCCGGTCCCTGAGATAGACCGGCCGGTCGTGGAGGGAGTCCCGTGCTTGTTAGATCCGGGATATCCCTCCTTATACGGCTGAAGGCGAACCGCATGTGTAAAAAAAAAATCTATGCACCATTTCTAGACAGTCTACTAAGCTAAAGTGAATTTTCTTGCACGAAATTCGGTTTCTAATTTTTATATTTGAAGACATGAGTGGCTGGAGTGTGTAACTAACAATTTGAAAACTTTAGTTTTTTTGGCATGAATGGAGGGTTTACCAGTAAAATGATCTATACTTACTTACTAATGTTATAAATGCGATTGTGTGTCTGTCTGTCTGTTACCTCTTCGCGCGCAAACCGCTGAAATTTGACATGGAGATACTTTGAGTCTCGAGAAAGAACATAGGATAGTTTTCATCCCGGAAAAACGGACGGTTCCGGCGCGATAAACGAATTTTGGCACAACGGAGTTGCGGGCATCATCTAGTATGTTATAAAATGTTAGTTATCCACTTCATCCACTGACGTGTTAATTTATGTTTACTCTTTTTTATTAAAATTATGTATAAATAATATTCACAGAAACTCGTTCCTTAAAATAATAACATTTGTATCTAGTTGGAGTGTCATTCCGGGAGGGCGAAACTGGAAACATTCGCAGCAGTATCTAAATTAATTTCAACGCTCAGATAACGGAGAATTTAAATTTCATTCAAACATAACTAAAATGTTTAAAAAGAATACTGTTGTTACTAAAATATATACACATATGTTTGTTAGCCCTTCTCGCTTCTAAACCGACGTCTGACTCTGATGACATAATATGCTATGGAGATATTTTAAGCCCCCGGAAAGGACAAAAGAGAGTTTGTTATATCTATACTTATAATATTATAAAGCGGAAGAGTTTGTTTGTTTGAACGCGCTAATCTCAGAAACTACTTGTCCGATTTAAAAAAGCCATTCAGTGTTAGATAGCCCATTGGAAGGCTATAGGCTATATTTTTAGGAGCTAAGAAATAGAGGGAAATGTGGAAAAAAACGATGGAAATTATTTGAAATTGCTTATTATCTTAAGAACTACTGGAGCAATTGTTATGTTATTTGGCACACATGAAGAAAAATGTACAGTTTCCGTGAAATTCCTAAATTACGCGGGCGAAGCCGCGCGGAACATCTAGTATTTTTATAAGACGCAAGTTTTGAGGTAGATTTTGTATCGCTGTTGATAGCTAAAGGTGCTGCCTCACCGGGAGCATTCACCGTTCACGTGTATTGTAACATTATAGATTCGACTTTGAGCATTACATTACAATACTACCTCCCTGACCGACGAGCATTCGCGTGTAATGTAATATCATAGATTCGACTAAAGCATTCCATAGTAAGTTGACTTCACAAGTTCACATTGTATCAATACAAGGTGCACATTGTAATGCTCAGCTCTCCTCCCTCACTGATGTAACACTAGACTCTGTAACGTTACAGGTTGATTTTTCCCGTAATAAAGACTTTATATTATCAAAAAATGAATACATTTTATAATAATGAATTTCAAATGAAATCTTCATTACTAATATTAGTTCTAAAACTAAACGTAGAACTTATGTTAACATTTTAATGTTGGAAGCGCTTTAAACAGAAATGTTACGATTTTCCATATTTCTCTATATTTGTGGCAAAGGCGAGAAGCTAATGCACTTCTGAGGTTTCTTGCGGTTGCTAGAAGGCTTCAACTTTCTCAGAATATGCGGCAGTTGTCATAAGCTTGTGAAATCTCTCAAGCGGACCTATTACGGGTTATCATTTTCTGGGAAGGGCCTATATTTTACTCTATCCATATTAATATTATAAATGCGAAAGTGTGTCTGTCTGTCTGTCCGTCTGTCTGTCTGTCTGTCTGTCTGTCTGTCTGTCTGTCTGTCTGTCTGTCTGTCTGTCTGTCTGTCTGTCTGTCTGTCTGTCTGTCTGTCTGTCTGTCTGTCTGTCTGTCTGTCTGTCTGTCTGTCTGTCTGTCTGTCTGTCTGTCTGTCTGTCTGTCTGTCTGTCTGTCTGTCTGTCTGTCTGTCTGTCTGTCTGTCTGTCTGTCTGTCTGTCTGTCTGTCTGTCTGTCTGTCTGTCTGTCTGTCTGTCTGTCTGTCTGTCTGTCTGTCTGTCTGTCTGTCTGTCTGTCTGTCTGTCTGTCTGTCTGTCTGTCTGTCTGTCTGTCTGTCTGTCTGTCTGTCTGTCTGTCTGTCTGTCTGTCTGTCTGTCTGTCTGTCTGTCTGTCTGTCTGTCTGTCTGTCTGTCTGTCTGTCTGTCTGTCTGTCTGTCTGTCTGTCTGTCTGTCTGTCTGTCTGTCTGTCTGTCTGTCTGTCTGTCTGTCTGTCTGTCTGTCTGTCTGTCTGTCTGTCTGTCTGTCTGTCTGTCTGTCTGTCTGTCTGTCTGTCTGTCTGTCTGTCTGTCTGTCTGTCTGTCTGTCTGTCTGTCTGTCTGTCTGTCTGTCTGTCTGTCTGTCTGTCTGTCTGTCTGTCTGTCTGTCTGTCTGTCTGTCTGTCTGTCTGTCTGTCTGTCTGTCTGTCTGTCTGTCTGTCTGTCTGTCTGTCTGTCTGTCTGTCTGTCTGTCTGTCTGTCTGTCTGTCTGTCTGTCTGTCTGTCTGTCTGTCTGTCTGTCTGTCTGTCTGTCTGTCTGTCTGTCTGTCTGTCTGTCTGTCTGTCTGTCTGTCTGTCTGTCTGTCTGTCTGTCTGTCTGTCTGTCTGTCTGTCTGTCTGTCTGTCTGTCTGTCTGTCTGTCTGTCTGTCTGTCTGTCTGTCTGTCTGTCTGTCTGTCTGTCTGTCTGTCTGTCTGTCTGTCTGTCTGTCTGTCTGTCTGTCTGTCTGTCTGTCTGTCTGTCTGTCTGTCTGTCTGTCTGTCTGTCTGTCTGTCTGTCTGTCTGTCTGTCTGTCTGTCTGTCTGTCTGTCTGTCTGTCTGTCTGTCTGTCTGTCTGTCTGTCTGTCTGTCTGTCTGTCTGTCTGTCTGTCTGTCTGTCTGTCTGTCTGTCTGTCTGTCTGTCTGTCTGTCTGTCTGTCTGTCTGTCTGTCTGTCTGTCTGTCTGTCTGTCTGTCTGTCTGTCTGTCTGTCTGTCTGTCTGTCTGTCTGTCTGTCTGTCTGTCTGTCTGTCTGTCTGTCTGTCTGTCTGTCTGTCTGTCTGTCTGTCTGTCTGTCTGTCTGTCTGTCTGTCTGTCTGTCTGTCTGTCTGTCTGTCTGTCTGTCTGTCTGTCTGTCTGTCTGTCTGTCTGTCTGTCTGTCTGTCTGTCTGTCTGTCTGTCTGTCTGTCTGTCTGTCTGTCTGTCTGTCTGTCTGTCTGTCTGTCTGTCTGTCTGTCTGTCTGTCTGTCTGTTACCTCTTCACGCCAAAACCGCTGAACCGATTTGAGTTTGATACAAAATCGGACCCCCCTCAGAGTGGGGATATTTTTTGTATCAAATGTTGAGTTCGAAGAAGACAAATATATCTGCGAAAACCGTTTGCAAATCGGATCAGTAGTTTTCATGTTAAAGAAAAAAGTTTGATACAAAATCTGACCCCCCCTTTTGTACCCTTAGAGGAGTGGGGAGGAAAAAAATTTATACACCAGATGTTAAGTTGGAAGAAGACAAATATATCTGCGAAAACCGCATTCAAATCGGATCAGTGGTTTTCGTGTGATGCTGGAACAAACATACAGACAGACAGACAGATAGACAAAAATCTAACCACATTTTTGGCTTCTATAGCGATGTAGTGACACCCCCCACTTATTATTTTTTGAATGTCTTTAATGTACAGAATTCTCATTTCTACAGTTTTATTATATGTATCTATATCTGCGAAAACCGCATTCAAATCGGATCAGTGGTTTTCGTGTGATGCTGGAACAAACATACAGATAGACAGACAGACAGACAGACAGACAGACAAAAATCTAACCACATTTTTGGCTTCTATAGCGATGTAGTGACACCCCCCACTTATTATTTTTTGAATATCTTTAATGTACAGAATTCTCATTTTTACAGTTTTATTATATGTATAGACTAGCTGTCCCGACAAACGTTTCTTTGCCATATTAAGTATATAAAGTATTTTTTTTTTAATTTGATCGCAGCGCTAACTGTCGGGACGGACTAAAATTAAAATTCGAATTCGAATATTATTTAAAATTTGACACTGCGATGGTAGCGCCGTCTGTCGGATCCAATGTAAAACATTTCAAAATCAACAACTACTAATAAATTAAAAATTAATTAAAAAAACATTGTCCAGCGGATAAAGTTGTGAATCTAAACCATTCCCAGATCCCCTTGATTACACACAAAAAAATTCATCAAAATCGGTCCAGTCGTTTGAGAGAAGTTCAGTGACATACACACTCACAGAAGAATTATATATATTATTAGCGACCCGCCCCGGCGTCGCACGGGAATAAAATATATAGCCACTGAAAAAATGATTAAAATCGATAGCCTATCACGATCCTTCATGTGGTCTATTTCTTATCTGTGCCAAATAACATAAAAATCGCTCCAGTTGTTCGCGAGATTAAACCCTTTCAAATAATTTTTCACATTCTCCTATGTGATAAAATATAGCCGATAAATAAAACCTTCCTCGATAAATGGGCTGTCTAATAATGAAAGAATCATCAAAATCCGTTGCGTAGTTTTAAAGATTAAAGGGAACAAAGGGACATGAGGGAAAAAAGTGACTTCATTTTATAATAAGTATATAGAAGATAATAAGTATTCAATATTCTATGAATCCGGTCATTGTCACTGAAACCGATGTGGGAGAGGGTTATTGTTTGATATCTATACTAATGATTAGAGCTCATTTAAGCGAAATAACTTTAAAATAATTTAATGAATGTTACAAATAGAAATCGTCCAAGATTTAATACAGCGGAAAATGTTGTTTATGATGTTCCATTCCAGGTCGTTTACGTTTGGCTTGCTCCTAAATGTTAACTTATTAAATTACATTAAAGTTTTAGCTTTGAAGGTAAACGGAACATGATTATCATATCGTAAAATGTTATTATGTCCAATAAATTAAGTTTTAGGGTCACATTGTTTTAATATTTTTAAATCCGATGGTAACAGGAGAGGGTTATATTAAGTTATGTAACTTACCTATTTATGTGTTATTTAATATTTACTAGTATTAATCCATAGTTAATATTATAAATGTGAAAGTATGTCGGTCTGTTACTATTTAAAAGATTTTGCGATTTTGCTCAAATTTGGTATGGGGATACTTTGAGTCCCGGGAAAGGACATTGGGTACTTTTTACGGGGGTAAATGTGCGGTTCACACGCGATAAACTAATTTTGACGCAACAGAGTTGCGGGTTTCATCTAGTTAATTATAATATTATGTATTATAGTATACTAGCTGTCCCGGCAAACGTTTCTTTGCCATATTAAGTATATAAAGTATTTTTTTTAAATTTGGTCGAAGCGCTAGCTGTCGGACAGACTAAAATTAAAATCCGAATTCGAATATTATTTAAAATTTGACACTGCGATGGCAGCCGACTGTCGGATCCAATGTAAAACATTCCAAAATCAACAACTACTAATAAATTAAAAATTAATTAAAAAAACATTATCCAGCGGACAAAATTGTGAATCTAAACCATTCCCAGATCCCCTTGAACACACACAAAAAATTTCATCAAAATTGGTCCAGTCGTTTAGGAGGAGTTCAGTCACATACACACGCACACAAGAAATATATATATTAAGATTGTATTATTATACAACTAGTAGAAAACTAGCTAGTAGAAAACTACTGAGTAGCATTCTACTAGATGATGCCCGCAACTCTGTTGCGCCAAAATTCGTTTATCGCGCGGGAACCGTACAATTTTTCGGAATAAAAAGTATCCTATGTCCTTTCCTGGGACTCAACGTGTCCCTATACCAAATTTCAGCATAATCGGTTCAGCGGTTTAGGCGTGAAAATTTAACAGACAGACAGACACACTTTCGCATTTATATAATATTAGTATGGTTATGGAAGTATGGATTGTCAGATACAAGATAAAACAATAATTATAACTTAAGCATAAACTTTTGAGTTGTAATGTTAATTGCTGTTTCGCTTTAACTCTTAGCTATAAGGGTATAATTATATAATTCCGTGGGTATGTAATTACAACGGTTACAAAAATTGCCTAAGTTCTTAAAGTCCCTAACTTTTGTCTCAAAAAAGTTTGTTTCTTATTATAATAATCAATTGTTCACTCTCTAATGTACAACACTTAACGCGCGTTCCATTTTCAAAGCTGTTGTGATAGAAGTGACACGTTAATTTTTTTAATTAAAATGTCAGTGAGCACAAAACATTTGCTGCGGACGTACTGTAAGTACGTGTACATTGCGGGGGCAGGGAACTTTTGGTTCGAGGACATCTACCGAGAGACAATATGGTACAGAATCTACCACGTCGTATCCTTCTCGACATATTTCACGATGATTCTTCTCGAGAACCTCGCGACTCTGTTCGGAAGGTTTCCCGAAGTCGAGAAACAGTCGGCGCTCATGTTTGCCGCGATTCACGACATAATCCTCATAAAAACCTCCATGTTGCTGTACTACAAGGACTCCATAAGGAAATTGAACAACAAAATGGCGACGCTCATGGAGGATATCGAGGAGGAGTCGATCACGAGGAAACAACACGGGAAAGCTAAATGGGGGATAATATTCTACACGATCACAGTTTATTTATCGCTAATTGCGTTCGGGATCGAGAGTTTCAGGAAAGTTCTAGTCGAAGGTAAATTTATGTTGCCGAAATTAGGTAGCCGCTAGTAGTTTGCCACAAAACTAGCTCCAGTGTAGACCATTAAAGGTTTATAAACATTCTGTACCGCGCGCCGATTATAAAATTACGAGGGTAATAAATTAAAGTTGACTAATCTCTTTTTTAACGAGCTAATCTACGGAACGGCTTGTCAGATTTGAGAATTTATTGCATCTTATTTACACGGGAAAATTATACTGATTACGACCGGGAAAAGCAGATTGTTTATGTTGATATAACATTTTCCATTTTAATGCAGTTGATTTTATTTAATAATAACGGATGTTATGTTTGATGTTATGATTCTCATAAAAAAAGTTGTTCATTTTGACGGGCTCGTTTGATGGTTTCAAGGGCAACGGTGTTTACACAAACACACTGTATACAATGATTAAATAAATATTAATTTCATTTGTGTCAATCGTCTTCCGGGGTCGTAATACTTATTAGAAAACACAGCAAAAAAGGGAGCTTGGTCTTAAGTAACTTAATTAATGTCAAGTGCAAAGAACTATGGTCCAAACTACAAATGACAAAACCTAGTCAAAAAACTTACATGTTAAAAGTATGAAACTTGTAACTTGACTCGTGGATCAGAATAAACCGATGAGCTATTAATTAAATAATGTAATATCAGAGAAGTTAATTCCTAGGCAGATGGCGGAACTAAGTAATTTGTTTTGTCAAACCCCTCCGACGGATCACAGCTAACATTGAATTGACATAATATGCCGATCAAATGACGTAAGTCCAACAACTGCCTAGGAATCAATTTCCTCGATGGTACAATATTACTATGTAACGAAATCCAAATAGTTAAAAAGCGCTAATTAATGTGTTTACGCAATACGTAATTAATTGTTTTCTCTACTTAATTAGATTGTACGGAGCCATTTGTTGTAGGTGCGCCCTTTTATACGGTCGTCACCTACTTACCTTACTACGACGACGCCTCCACCCTGGCTGATATATGGCGGGTGTTCTTCTACGCGACCTGGCTGTACATGATGCTGCCCATGATATCCGCGGACTGCATGCCGATCGTCCATCTCATTACCATGACATACAAATTCATAACTTTACGTCGCCATTTTGAGCGGATAAGGCGGGAATTCGACGGGTCGAGGGGGAGCGAGGCTCGTAAAACGCTGAAGTTGGGATGTTTACAGGGCATAAAGATGCATCAGGAGCTCATGTTGTAAGTATATTGTATTGGTAGCTATCCGCGTTTGATGTTTTATTAGAAACATCATCAAATTGATCCAGTATAGAACGATATCTACACCAAGTACGAGTACCAGTTGGTCCAATCGTTTCAGAGAATAGGTAAAGATTAAATATTAATGCTGGTGCTAATTGTAAAAAGTATATTTTTGGAACACAATGAAATAAAAGGACCCATACAGTATTACGAATTGTCAGATCTCACACTGATATTCAACATATCATATTATCATGTCAGAATATTATTTTGAGGATCGTATATTTGGATTCCTGTAGTTGGATTCCCGTTGTATGACAACTGATAGCTGTATTGAAGTGAATATTAAATAACATTCAGAAATAATCTTCCTCTCTAATAGGACTCTGTTACCTGGTTATAAGGATCATCCGGGGTAAAACATCTCTGAGCATACTATAGGAGAAGTAAACTCCGCCGAAATATATTCTGACAGCCGTAGAGCGAGGCCACATTCGTTGCGTTGCCGCAGCGTCGACGTTTCGACGTTATACGTACATAATATTCTATCTAATATGCCATGTTAGGGTCAATTCAGACCGCAACGCGACGTGTAGATACATTTCGAAAGTATTGAATTGACAGATATGCGTGACGTCTCACGCAATTGAAATCTGTTAAATCCGTACGACTTTAGAAATGCGTCTACGCGTCATATGGCGGTCTGAATGGGTTCCGTCATGGAAAGCGGAGTGTTGACAGAACAACGGATAGTAGATGAAATGGGCAGCAGTGCTGTTTCTTGGCTGTATCTTGTGATGACGCGCGTCGTTGTCACGCTTTGACGAAGCAACGCAATGCAATGGAACATTGTAGCTTTACTAATGCTAAGTACTCACATGCGGTTTTGCTCGATCTAGCAATAACGTCGAGCAAAACCCGCGGCTCGGGATTTCGTCCACACATTCAGCACTGCTCGATAGTTTTATTTCAAATCTATATATTTCATTCCATCAATCCGGCTCGATCCGGTTTCATCAATCTTTCGAGCGGCTCCAAGCGAGCCTTCGAGCCTTCAGTTTTTCGGTCCACACTAGGGTTGTTGAGGAAGTGATTATGAGGAAGAGGAGGAGGAAGAGGAATTGTCACGCGCAAATTTAGAGGATGCGGATGAGGAAGCGGATGAGGAATAGGATGATAGGAAATTATAAATACAAGCAGACCCAACCCAAAAGAATTTGTCCTGTCTGTACATAACAATTAACAATACATAAAAAAATATTAAAAGGGCATTTTCCAGTGGACCAAACTATATGAATCTAAACCATTCTCGAAACACACACAATATAGAATCATCAAAATCGGTCCAGCAGTTAAGGAGGAGTTCGTGTGCCTATCCTAGTGTGAATTTTTTGTGTTTCACATTCAATCATGAACGCGTTTGGCGTTTACTAAGATTTTGTACGGGATTTGTACAGCGCCACCTACTCACGGGAGTGAGCCCAGCCCAGTGAGTAATCCCATACAAAATCTTTGAAACAAAAAACTTACACTCGGCACACAGTAACATACACAACACACGCACACAAAAAAAAGATGAGCGAATAATACAATGGGCATTGTCCAAAAAAAATCACATGTACTGTTTATATTTTTTTTCGTTAAAATAGGGTATTTTAAGAATATAAATTAAATAATTTTGAAATTCATTGGCTAGTTTTTTCTTAATAAAATTTTAAAGTTTCGCTGTGACGTCATCATCGGCGGCCAATTGACCTCTGCAGTATGTTTTTTTTTCCTTTCAATCTTATTTATAATGGCTGGTTCGTCAAATGTAAGTTCTCATTATGTGAAAGCTGATACGAGAAGCTTACCAAAAGTTCGAAACGTAATGTTGGTCGAATTTATTGCTAATTTAACGCCATTGAAGGTCAAACTAAGGTTAAACATATTTGTTCAAAAATATAAGTAAGTAATGGGTATTTTTTTCGTTTATATACAGAAAAACGATCACTGACCTTATTCCTCGAAATGTTTTTGTAATGAGCAAAATTAAAAAAAAATGGACAATCCCCATTCTCGCGCTCTGGCGTGCCGTGCCGGCGTGGCGTTGCCATGTTTTGATACACGCGACGCGCATGCGCAGTGAAGTTCCTCATAAATTCCTCTTAAATTTTGAGGAAGCGATAGCGGAAGAGGATTTTTTTATTTTTATTTATGAGGATGCGGTAACGGTTGAGGAACCCAAAATATTGCGGAACTTCCTCATTATGAGGAAGCGGAAGAGGAATCCTCAGCAACCCTAGTCCACACAGTAATTATTACTCGATTTGGAGTAAAACTATAGAGCAAAACCGTATGTGAGTACTTAGCATATTACCGCTCGCTCCAAAATAGTATTATATAACTGAAATAGTCGACGTAAATTCAATATTTTAATTCGTGATATAGTAATTCGAAGTTGAATACCATATTATTTCGAAGCATCAACGGAAACTTGTCAGAGAGTCAAGCCGCTATTCACGCGTCAGACAAGGACAAAAAATTACAGTCGGGGCATTTTAATAGGCCACATTTGACATCTGTCAGATTAATCTCCATAGTGAGGTGAACTGCGTAAAAACATCGACCAAAACGAATAAATCGATACGGACTTGAAATATAATATTTGAATTTTGTACGTTATTTGTAAAACCAAAACAAATTCCTGTCCCTTTATTGCTTTTTCTTTGCAAATTCAAGGACCAAAATAAGACAAGTACATAATTTACAAAAAACATTGCATTTATTCGCTTGAATTATAAAAATTGTTAAATTTAGTATTATCATTATTCATTTCCCATAAAAATGTGTTACTTTTCACAACGTGGTTATTGATTTATGGGAATATTTCGTTACAAGTAATAAATGCATCGATACTATTTATTAGCTTTCGATTTTTAGAGTAACATCCCTAGAGTTTAAAAAGAAAAAAGGTCAGCTGACGTAACATTGTAACGACGTGCAATTATTAAGATCAGAATTTGTTTATTACGTTTAGAATTGTTTATCAGCAAAAGCAAATCGTTAAATAATTCGTATCGGTCATGTTTACAATAAATATGTAATCGTAATTGAAAAAAGTTAATAAATTGTGCAGTTATAACAAAACGAAAATATTTATTTTTTATGCACGTCGCTACAAGGTTACGTGGTGCAATTTTGATGAACTGTCAAATGTGGCCTATTAAAATGCCCCGACTATACTATAATATCGTCTGTATGTCAGGGTGTATTTTATTTAAGGGGATACTAAATGGAAGTTGAAATGTTTGTTATATTTAATTTCAGTTTAGCAGATGAAATACACCGTGTTTTCGGAGTCATAATGTCCTTACAAGTTTGCGAAAGTTCGGTAGTCGCAGTTTTGCTCTTGCTCCGTTTAGCGGTAAATGAAAAGTTTTATTGCACAGAATTGAATTATTTTACTGTTATTTAACAGAAAACAGCTTTCAGCATTTACTGTTGTACAGCTATAGTTTCATAATTTAATTTATAGTACGAGGACCTGTTATTTCTGGCTTATAAATCGTCAATCACAATCGTTGCAAAGATTTTTCAATGGCTTAAGATTGCTTCCATGTTGTATATTTATGTAACTCATCCCCTTTTTTTTGTCCTGAAGGCAGGTCACTGTAGCTCTGACGTCACTCCAACCTTTAGGGCGTATTTTCATTAGTCGTTAACTCGTGCGGTATACAGCATACGGGGAGTCTATGACAACTAATGGCGCATTTTGATTGGTCGAGGCATGCATTTCAGAAATCTCCCACACCCCGCATGCGGGCCCTATCGACCAGTGAAAATGCGCTATTAAGGATCTATTGTAGCTCATCCACAACATCATATTTAAATAAACTGCGCTCCTACAGTTTTGTTTCAACCCAATTAATGTAACGTACGCGACGACGATGTATCCAACCTACCTCAAAATCACGTATTCACAATCTAGTGTGCTTGTGTTAATACTTAACCTAAATGTCCCGAATTTCAGCTCGCGCCGTACATGAACCTAACAAATGCGCTGATGACGTACACATTCGTCGGCTCATTGTTTTTCCTCCTCGCGCTCAATTTGTGGAACGCGGGCGAAATTACGTACCAAGTGAGACTTTGTTACTAATTAAATAGCTTTGTTCTCCAGGTGGAAAATACTTAATCTGCACGTTTTAGTTTTTTCTGAAAACCCGTACTAATTATGTCTTGATTACGCGGCTAATTATTTTACCTCCAGCGTCCTCTAATATAGGCTGCTTAAAAACTCTTTGTTGTGCACAAATAAAGAACTGTTAATAAATATAATCTGCTATAAAGAACTAGGTTATTAATAAACTTTAATGTTAGTACTACTATCTTATCTTATATCATTAAACGAGCAATATATTTATATACTAGCGACCCGTCCCGGCGTCGCACGGGTATAAAATAGTCACTGAAAAAATGATTAAAATCCATAGCCTATCCTTCACGTAGACTTCTTATTCTGTGCCAAATAACATAAAAATTGCTCCAGTAGTTCGCGAGATAAGCCCTTTCAAATAATTTTCCCCGTTTTTTCCATATTCTCCTATTAGTCTTAGCGTGATAAAATATAACCTATAGCCTTCCTCAATAAATGGGCTTTCTAACACTGAAATAATTTTTCAAATCGGACCAGTAGTATTCGTGTTTTATCGAATGCCGAGCAAAGCTCGGTCAAATAGCTAGTATGAATTATATGTTTAAGGATCAGTTCATACCAAAACGAGATGCGACTTTGCAACACATTAAGAGGGCGAATAACCCAAAAAATCAAACATCGTCCTTCTCTCTTCACACTCACGCCCGTCTTTCATATGCCAGGTGGAAAGGACGACGCGAATTCATCGCCAAATTAGTTTTTTCTCAATAACTCGATAAATATACAACATTTAAAAAATCTGCTAGGTCGGTTTCTCAATGATAGAATTTTATACAATGTGTTAAAATATTAACTTAGTTCAATGCACGGTTATGGCAATAAATGAAAAATTCGTGAAAATAAGATGCATCTTTGTGATTTTTTTCTATCGAGAAAATTTTAAAATATCTTGTTTTTGCTCAGATCGAATTCTTGGAAATATAATGTAGTATCTAATTTTAGAAAATAAAACAATTCGGGGCTTATTTTCAAGTATAAAAATGAATTATAAAATCAAAAATTTTGGGTTAGTCGCCCACTTAATAGATGGCACATTAAAGTTAAAGTTTTTTACTACATAAGAAGGTTCCGTTTTAACGCCGCTCTTACAAACGTCACGTCCTACGAGTTACGATTAATTCACACCCTCACTTTGGGTGTGAATTGATCGTAACTCGTAGGATAATAATTTTATGTAACTTTCATCATAAGCCAAACTGCGCAACCGTTGGCAGTCGTCCTATATTATTATTGCACCTTAGATAATAGATTTTTATGTTCTACTATGAATGACAATATTATGATTTTTGTAGATTGAACTCTTTATAAAAAGATAATAATTGGGTAATTTTTTCAGGCGTCTTTACTGTCAGATTCAATGTTTTACTGCGGCTGGCATCTATGTGCGATTCACCCGAAGCCTCACGAGGATATTCGACGTCTGGTTCTAGTGGGATGCGCGCAAGCCCAAAAACCACTTATACTGAAAGCATTCGGGATCCAAGATCTGTCTTACAGCACATTCGTTTCGGTAATGTACAAAGTTTTGATTGTAGACGCCGTAATTTACGCGGCCTGGTGGAGTGTGTCACGTGGATGAATGGATTCCAATAATGTTTACAGACACCGTCAGAGAAATTGCTGTTTTTTTTTCGCATCTCTTCAGTATGTGGGACTCCACAGTAGGGTCTACCCACTTAAAACCCATGGTGTTCCACTCCCCGCTTAAGGCAGAGTTGCGGGATAGAACCTACTGCAACTCTATCAGCGATCGTCCACATCGTGGATGCAGAAAATAGACCTAGGCAATTTGGTCGGATTTTGTCAATGGTAATCAATAATCATGACTTGTCGGCGGGGCTATGTCAGGCTTTGCAGAAAAATGTATAGATATGAATTTAGTCAAAATGGTCTTAGTACTTTTGAGGTATAAATTGACAGACACGTATATCTATTTAGCCCCTTATCAATTTCATACCTAGCATGTTTTACCTCTGAATCATGAACTTTATGACAGAGAGTGTTCCTAGATTATTATAGTACTTTATTACAATCAGATTAATTTTTCACTTTAGCACATTATCGGATGCTGTCAGAGTTATTTTGTTTTTGTTATTTACAGTTTCAGACTAAAATATATTTTGATAAGTATAAAATAAATTATAGCACATTTCCAGACATTTCTACACTGACAAGTATTTAATATATTGCCAAAAATGTATACAATGATAAAGCCCAAATACACTATTAAGTAATGATTGATTAGAAAGTATTTACCGAAACTTTTACAAATACTGTCTGTCACCGACATTCATCGGACACTGTCCACGGGACCGGTAATAACTTATTTCGCCGAGAAAATGTCACGAAATAAAAATATTCAACCGCAGCTTAGATTCTTTGATGTAACATAAAAGAGAAATATAAATAAAAAGCTCACAAGACCGGATGAAACCTGCACAAACCGAGATAACTTTGTTTCCTTTCAGGTGGCAAGAATGACGTATTCAATCTTTGCTGTATTTTATCAGAGACGCGAGTAGTTTCACGATGGGACAATATATTGGAGCTAAGAAATATCATTAGCATTTTTCTTTAATAAAGTGTGCTACGGATTTTGTATTTTCTTTTCGCTAAGGATAAGGATACTTATTGGTTTTAGGATCTTCCGAGGGAAAGTTTCTCAATTTGACACTAACTTTTTTAAGTTTTGCTGCTTTTTTATTTAAATCTGATTTATTGTACACATTATAACCGTATGTTTTTTTTAAATATAACATGCTTTTTCTTATAGCTGTAACTGTTTGATGACAAATTATTTTTTTAACTACCCACCTATCCACTTTTTTGTCATCAAACAGTTATAGCTGTAAGAAAAAGCATGTGATATTTAAAAAAACATACAGTTATTATATTATGTACAATAAATCAGATTCTATCTCTCTCGATCTCGCGTGTGTTCGTCTCTGAAATAAAAAGTAGAACTATTATTCTAATAATGTTGCTGGAGGTATACACTGACTGTGTTGTACTCAATCAAAATGTACTTCGAAGAGTTTTGGCTGACG
Organism: Polyommatus icarus; assembly: GCA_937595015.1. Classification (NCBI taxonomy): domain Eukaryota; kingdom Metazoa; phylum Arthropoda; class Insecta; order Lepidoptera; family Lycaenidae; genus Polyommatus; species Polyommatus icarus. The sequence continues at coordinate 10,547,853 of OW569339.1, forward strand.
TAGCCCCAACGTAGGCAACTCTTTCGGTTCTCACCTTTCCAGGTGAGTGCTTGTACTTTTACCATTAGTCACAACTTACAGGTTAAAGTAGCGCAACCCTCAGAAAAATGCTGTTGCCTTCCCAGCGAGGATTATACAAAAATAATTGCGAATGAATATTTTAACAACACAATATTCCCGACATATTTCATAAATAATTTGTCTAAAATGTTGAAATTAATTCCAACTTCCAACGATGATTTTGCAAAGTAAATTGTTTTGCTCCCGGCAATATTAAATCGTGGAATAATTGACTGAATACATAAATCAGTGACTATGTAAAGCTGTTAATAATCTTTAGAAAACTTACCATAAATTACAGAGGACAAGGAAAATTTAATATTGGCGGGAAGTAATTTTGCCTTAAAGTTTGTCCATAGATAACTCAGGCGTATAGAAGATTTTCTCCATGGGCTTATTAGTTATTGGAGATACCTAAATACGCTTTGGAATGCGTGAGTTATGTTCGGTTTCCGATTTTTTAAACGAGTTTATTTATTCACTAGCTCGTTTGATTCGCTTACGGTAAAACAGGACCAATCAACAGCGCCATCATAAAGATTACTTATGTCAAAAACCGGATATTACTGTTCTACTAGACGTTTCCTTTTACAATTTACAAGATTTAATAATATGTTGGAAACGGCTGGATGAACGAATTAATGTAAATGAGAATCGAATTACGTCAAGAGCATGGATCCTTTGAGAAAACTTAAAAATGTGTAAAGTATTGCTCTTTTCTATAATATATTCTTATACCATATTATAAGATCTTGCAGTTGAATAACTCAGTCGAGTCCTTAAAATCTTTCTCAACACAGGGCAAGTTTTATGGGCGCGTGAATTGTTAAATTGCAAGTTTTGCGGGGCGATTTTACCAGCCACACTTAAAACTTCGTTTAATAAAACTTAGTTCTCATTGAACGCGTTTACGATGTAAATCTAGTTTTCTTTCAAATGGATTTCACAATCATCATTTTAGAGCAATGTCGAGTTATTTTAACAACAAAATAGCGAGAAACGACACTTAAATAAACCAAATCATCTGTGAAAATTCAAATTCAACGTATACAAACAAAACTTTCGTTCCGCCATGAGACTACACTGACAGGACTTAAAACGGGTTTTATAAAGTCAGAAGTAACACAGTTTTGATAAAAATGCGGTTAGTTTATGTTCTTATAATAATATATTAGGTGTTGAAAATGCGTGTATACGGTAAGACTGGTTTAGTGTGCATTGAGCGCGTTTAATTTCTTTGTAGAAATCAGTCCTTAAAGTTATCTGCAATCACGGTAACGTACTCGCTCGTGCAATCTAGTTTATAAAGTCTACTGTATGCTGCAAATAAAATTATGGAAAATCTAACGGAAACATTTGCACAATGTTTTTGTATCATTGCAAAGCTGTCAATCTGTCACACGGACACGATAATAATGTTGTTACAATCGGAAGTTAAATAGATAATGTTAATAAATACGGAATCTATCGCAATTAATTTTGACAGCCATAAATATCGCTTATCGCACAAAAATTAATTACATCGCATAAATCAGACCGCCACAGCAAACACACGACCCGACTTACGTTGGACATATTTTAATATGGCAATTATTATAATTAAAAATGTTGAAATATTAAATTTTAAGGAAATTGAGAAAATGTTTAACATGAAATTTTTGTAGATTTTTGTAGCTCAGTGAAGATAAAACTAGTTTAAATATAGTAAATTTTAGCAGCAACGTCGCGTTATTCCTATTATTTCTTAAAATTTCTTAAATCAAAAAGAGCTATTTTTAAGTTATCTAAGAGTTATATCACTGTTTTGTGTACAAAAGACAAAGAAGTTTTAGGATGAAACGAGCAAAACACATAAGTGTAATGCGACTAGGAATCTCTATAAAACAAACCTATTTGTTATACTAGCGATGTTTCATTTTAAACCATGAATTCGAGGGGGAGCACACGAAATTAAACCGTATTATTTGTCGTTAAGGATGATTTGAGATCAACAGCGCTTAATCGGGGTATGTGGAGTTACGTCATGCTTTATTCCCTAATGATAGGAAGGTAAACGAGGTGTCTGAATTCCTCGTTAGAGCCGTCGTAAAGCCTGTCTAATGCGACATCATAATATATTTATTGCGAGATCACTTCAGATCAGGTTTAATAGGAGATTTTTTGAAGGCGTCTCAAAAAAAGAACATCGGCTTTAACGACGTTAATAAATTACGGTATCATTTTTATAGTTTGGAAAAGAGAGACGTGGATTTTTTTAGAGCAGCAGGTATTTTCATGAAGTTACGTGCTGGTTTCAGGCAGAAAAACGATTAAGGTCTCATTCTTAAAAAATATCTTATTTTTGAGTTTATTATTACGTTTTTCTTCTCTTTCGATTTTTAAGCAAGGCTCATTCTCTTTTTTTTGAATATTTCAATCTTTTGAGTGCCAATCTTTTGCACACAAAAATGCTTGTATTTCTTTGGTCGTGCAGCAAAAGATGTAATCAGGTTGATTACAGTAAAAACTGCATCCAGCTACGATAATTATAGCGATTTCCCAGTTCCGAGATGGAGGTGTGAACTCTAATGTCTTTTTATTTGAAAACAACATGTTCTCTAATAGTCCAACTTTTATTTACCGTATCCAGTAACTATTACCACATACAGACAAAAAGTAAAAATAAGCAGGAATGAGTGTAGCAACATCGGTAGCAACACTTGTCTTAATCCATATCCATCCATACTTCCATACTATTATTATAAATGCGAAAGTGTGTCTGTCTGTCTGTCCGTCCGTCCGTCCGTCCGTCCGTCCGTCTGTCTGTCTGTCTGTCTGTTACCTCTTTACGCCCAAACTACTGAAGTGATTTTGCTGAAATTTGGTATGGTGATACTTTGAGTCCCAGGAAAGGACATAACGGATACATTTTACTGCGGAAAAATGTACGGTTCGCGATAAACCAATTTTCGCGCGCTATAAAAATTAATCGCTAAATGTGTATGCAAGCACTAATCTCGAGGACGGCTAAACCGATTTCGCTGATTCTCTTTGTGTTCGTTAATGTCGGAGGAAGATAAAAAATAATAAAAACGTTTCAGATGATAAACAAATAAGGAACAACAAGGATAATTATATCTTTTTCGAAAACAAAAGTTTTTTAAATAGTTCAAGACAAGCTAAGTGTAAGTACTCACCTACGGTTTTCTCGATAGAGCAATCACGTAGAGTAAAAACTACGGCTCGAGCTTTCGTCCACACATTCAGCATTGCTCGATAGTTTTACTCCATTAGAAGGAAATTAGCTACAAATAATAAAAACTAGTGTCAAAAAATTTGTCAAGCCGGCTCGATTCGAGCCTTCAAACTGGCTCGATGCGAGCCTTCGAGCTGTAAGTTTTGCGGTCCACACAGTGGTTTTTGCTCGATATCGAGTAAAACTATCGAGTAAAACCGTATGTCAGTACTTAGTATAAGGAGGTAAAACGAAGCTTATTCCCAAATTACTAAATTGAAACATGCTCCCTTGGAAACATCGTTTAATTTTTGAAAAAGGTATTACATAATTACTTTGACATTTCCTTATTTTTTTTCCTGTTGTCGATTTTATAACAATTTTCCCGTCGCGGTTCCTCGAACTTGAAGCTTGTTAGACCGTGCGTGCTTATTAAGAGCTGATAAAAACGATTTTTGAGTAAATAATAACATTATATAAAATCTATGGTCAATGAATAACACATCGGTTTTGCGGGCTTAGAACCCGCGTCCACCGGCTTTTAAGCGTAGTCGGCTAACCACTGAGTCACAGAGGTCGTCTTTTTATTGAGCTTACACAAATTTTATCCACTTGAAAAGACTCTGATATCTGCGAATAGAATAAAACCGATAGTTGGGCAGAAAGGGAAGGTAACTACATGAAAAATGCGATCGACCATTTCACCAGACAAAGAGATATCGCCAACATTCATTTAAAAATGGTTATTGGTGCAGAATATGTCCTGAAGGGATTTTGGGACACGGGTACATTTTTTTCGCTGGCGGAATAAAGGTAAGGAAATATCCTATAGCTTTCCTATTTATTACTAATATACAAAAATATGTTTATAGCGCTTTTTATTAGATAGTGTAATGGTTTTCGCTTAGTTTGTGAATGATATAAATACTTAAAGAAAATCTTATCGTAATATGTTTAAAAAACACAACAATTGCAAAATACAATTTTATCAACAATCGTTTATCACATGCAACTGTAGTTTCAAATACTGGGTTTCAAATAAACGGACTACTACTTTTATTTTATTTATTTATACACAATATTATTACAAAGTTACAAAACATCTTGCCGAAAAAACTGTTTTATCTGGACAAGATTAAAACATTATTTACTTTAGCTGTACTTTACTGTATGTTTAAGGCGACGCCTTGATCATTTGGCTGTAGCGATATTGATTTTTCTCAGCAATGACTAAAGCTAAGAAATTAAAGTTCATTGTCAGTATTTATCATGTCTTTGTCTTTGAATTACCCATAGCATAACACGATTGGTCAACTTTTATAACACAGAATAATCAACCAAAAATACCTCTGTAAAAAAAGGGATTCCTATTTTGCTAACAGAGGAGAGTGATTAGACCAGTCTGTATCGACATAAAAAACGAGAAACATTGCAAACGCGATTGTAATTACGATTTTGATATATGTTGTTAGGTCCCTTGAGAGTAGTTAACACCCAAGTTTGCAACCCTGAAAACCCTGTGCTGCTCCCACTGTGCTCGAAAAACTGCGAAATTTTGGCACATATTTCAGTTTGTTATAAAAATCTACCTAAAGGAAAAGTTTTTCAAGTACGTTCGTAAGAACTTTAATAAAGATAACTAAATTTGCTACAATTTTAGCGAAATCTGAACACGCTATGTCTTTTGGTTGCGAAGATACAGCAAGTCAAAGATGGGCAATTCTCCCACAGTGCTAGGAAAACTGTGAAATTACAGAATTTCCGAATGGGATGGTGTTATTTCTGCATGCCATCAGCGGGTGTGACACTACCTCTGCCCTTTTCTGGCAAGGCAAGATGAAGTGGTGCAACATCCTAAAAAAAACCCCCGACTGGATAGATCTCGCCAACTTTTTCTTGACCCAAACTCAAACAAGGAAGACGTAGGAAATGCTGGCGAGATCTTGATGAACCTCTACGGAGGAGATGTGGGGACACTGAATACTTTGCGATACTCAGCATTTGTCAAATCAGCAGTAACGGTCAAAATGAACCTTGCTCGCCTCCCCCCAACTACAGATGCTGCAAAATATCATTCGTGGAGGACTTACCACCAACTACAAAAATTTCAACCCCTAAGGGTTGAAAAGAACCCGTGTGATTGGGGATGAGACCAGCGAACAAGGTCTAATGCCTGAAACAATGTGCACAGAGCCCGCTCCTCAGACCCTGCTTATAATGATGGCTTGCAAATGCAAGAAAGGTTGCTTAGGTTCGTGCACTTGCAGAAAAGCCGGGATCAAGTGCTCTATTTTATGTTCCTTCTGCCACGGTCGAAATTGCAACAACGCCATCCCTATTGCTCTGGATACCGAGGATGAGGATGAGGACAATCCAACACCTTATACGGATTCGCCTCCACCTCCAGAAAACACTATTCATCCACCCCCACTCCCCCCCCAATGATCTTGACTGGTTGAGACCTGGTCCTTCCAAAAGGGCGAGAGTCTAAATTTGTATGAATTTATAGTTTTTAATCGTTATAGTGGTTTTTTTTGTAATTACTGGCATCTGAAATTCTACAGAAATCTTAAATTTCAAATTTGTACTCTTTGTTCTATATAATACATCCTACATGCAAACATAATTATTATTTTATTGAGCACAATGTATTTATTATTAAATTTAGCAAAACCCTAATCATACTATAATATTAAAAACCGGCCAAGGGCGAGACGGACTCGCGCACGATGGTTCCGGACCATCATTAATAAAAATGACAAAAAAATCATATCTGTTGTCCGACTCGCACTTGGCCAGTTTTTAGCATTTGTTGTTATAGCGGCACTAGACATACATCACCTGTGAAAATTTAAACTATCTAACTATCACGGTTCATGATAAACAGCCCCCGAAACATTATCTACAAAAAGCAGCAAAATAATCACGTTTGTTGTATGGGATACAACAAACCCTTTATATGTATTGTACTCTGGTTTTTAGTATTTTTTGTTATATCGGCAACAGAAATACATCACCTGTGAAAATTTCAACTCTCTAGCTATCACGGTTCATGAGATACAGACGCAAAACTACTGAACGGATTTTGATTTGACAATAACATTGACAGCACAGGGTTTTCAGGGTTGCAAACTTGGGTGTTAACTACTCTTAAGGGACCTAACAACATATAACAAAATCGTAATTACAATAGTTTCTGCAATGTTTGATGTCGATACAGACTGGCCTAGATTTAAGCTTCCAAAATTTGTACATGGGTTCAATCATACACTTTAATTTGCCCATAGCTTATATGAAATGTTTTTATGATTTTTAAATACCGCGACAAAAACCATTTTGTCGCTTACGCCCATCCATTTCTTGCTGTTCCATTGCTTGTTTTCTTTGGACTGGCCTCTCATAGAAAACAAGCAATCTAAAACATATCCAACACGGGTTTTTACTTTAACGCGGCGTCACCTTAATTAATTTCGTAAACAAAATTGCAAGCTCAGTAACCATTCTACATTATATATATACGACACAAGAGTAATCTAATAGTCTCTTTAGTGACAAAGTAATATAATCATGCTAGGATAGTGTGGAACTTCCGTGTAATGGTGCGTGAATAAAGAGAATGGTACAATATAGGTGTCATAATGACTTTGTAGCATGCATAAACTTGATGGACGATTCCTGAGTCCTCATAAATGTTCCCCTATAAACTTTATACTAACGAATATTACAAGCGCTCTTGAACTGTTTATGTAGGCGAATGTAAAGAAAATGTTCTATATTGAAATGTTATTTTTTATTTGGAGAACTTTTATACCCTTCACGGTTTTGTAGGCTCATGCCGCTCGTGTGAGCACGTGAGAGCGACGAATTAATTTATTGACGACTACCGAGTAAACAACTCAATGTATCTCAGTAGGTTAAACAAACAATATGTTATTGTATTATATTACCTCGTATATAAACTTCAAAGCTTATTGCTTATAATTACGCTGTGCTTTAATAACGTTACAATTCTTCGAGTTTACTTTTCATACTATTGCACTTAATCGATATAAATCCTTCGATCGCGGATTCTTGGAAATCTATTGTAATTCTATTGTTGTCGCGATCACCGGTGCTCTTATGGGGCTTGATAGGTATAGGAGCAAAATGGAAATTAAAAGTCCGACGCTTACACGATATTTAATAAACACTTATGTATATTATTCTCTTTATGTTTTACCTACAATGCAAACGCTTCTAAAATTCTAATCTATATCTATACTAATATTATAAAGAGGTAAACTTTGTTTATATAATTGTAATGAATAGGCTCAAAAACTATGGACCGATTTTAAAAATTCTTTCACCATTCGAAAGCTACATTATCCACGAGTAACATAGGCTAAATTTTATTTTGGAAAAAATAGGTTTTCGTAAGATATTTGAGTTTTGGTGTAAAAAATCAACCAGAAAAGTTACTTATTTTGCGTACGCTGCCTAAACTATAAAAGATAGACCCATAAAATGCTGTAATTAGTTGTATATCTTATAAATATCTACAAAAAAGTCCGCGACACACTATACCTATCTACGAGTATGTCGAGTGAGGCACACCAATCATTTTTTTTATGTAAAAAATCTTGAATTTTTTCGAACTACATTTAAACGCGTTTATTTTACTCATGCTATTAGTCCTTATCAAAATAAATTGTTTCGTCACTAAGTACAGTTTATGTAGATAATATTTGGTCTTAGAATGACTAAAATTGGGCGTTTGGTTTTGAAGTTATGGCGAAATTAAAATATTACGATTTCTACTGCACGGCCCGTTGCGAAGTGGGCGTCGTCAAAGCGGAGGTGCGCGTGCGAGAGGGGAGTTTAGATCTATAGCAATGTCCAGTGTCCACACTCCACACTGTGCACTTTCATCTTCAATTTTCGTCATCTTCTTTCATTCGACTGTCGTATTGGCGCATTCAATTATTTTCTTAAATATTTGAAAATGCGTCAGAGAGCCAGATCGGACGACCATGGCACCTTTATACCTACTTATATTTTAGTCACTTCAATAAAATAATATGGGCAGAACAACGTTTGCCGGGACAGCTAGTATAATATATTAGCCTAGGATCCCTTCATAGAAGGACCTTCACCGAGCTGTTTACTGGATGAAAAGTATTTTATATTCAATTACGTATGTCAACAAATTAATTGCAAGTGGGTTGCCTAAAAAATTTCTGTCCAGAATAAAAAAAAAAAAAAAAACAAAACAAAAGTTTATTTTTTACATTTTTCTGGTTTGGTTAATAGACAAATTCCATACCAATCGAAAGTATGTAGCCCATAGAATATGCATTAAGCATTAACCAGACCGGTACCGATTAGTAGTAGTATCAATTTACCTGCCTACCCAAGAGTTGTGACAGGAAAAAAATAGACAACCTAAAGTTTTCATACTCTACAGGCTCCACACTTTCGATTGGTATAAAATTTGTCTATTAACCAAACCAGCAAAATGTTTAAAAAAAAAGTTTTTTTTCTATTTTTTTTATTCTGGACTGAAATTTTTTAGGCAATCCACCTGCAATTAATTTGTTGACATACGAAATTGAATATAAAATACTTTTCATCCAGTAAACAGCTCGGTGAAGGTCCTTCTATGAAGGGATCCTAGGCTATATCTATCAGTGAAAATATGGTCAAAACCAGAAATAAGAATCCATATTCTTCAATACTAATATTAAAAATGCGAAAGTCTGTCTCTCTGTTTGTCTATTACCTTCTTCCGAACCCAATCGTTAGACCAATTTGGATGAAATTTTGTATAGAGATACTCCGAGTTCAGAAAAGGATATAGAATACTTTCTGTCCCGAAAAAATGTGCAGTTCCTCCACGATATTTATTGATTGATATACGAATTTTGGCGCAACGAAGTTGCGGGCGTCATCTAGTCAAATAATATAATATTATCTAGATACCGATCGCGTAAATTATAGTCCAAACGCAGATACTATCTATAATCATAGTGTTATTATAGTTACAATAGTAGATATTAAAATTTTTGACAATTCATAAAGTTTTGCAATTCATCTCTTTCGTTTAAACCAAAGAATCTGCGCATAATAAATACCCGTCAAAATGTAAGCCATAAAATGGCGTAGTATCAAACTACGAGTATCTGACATCCCAAAGAGTTGACGTAGTGTTTATCCCGCGGCAGGTGTGTGGCGGTACCTTGGCAGCTGTCCAACTCGTCAGTAACTTCGCCATAAAAGTATATTCAAATTTTATTCCTATAGAAAGCTGACGCAGTCATGCGGTATTTAGAAATTCGACGCCTAATTGGAGAAGTTTTGTTCGGCTCTTACGTGTGTTAGCGGTACAATACTTAGGTGTGTTTGGAAATGGGGGGAAAGTCACTTTTGAAATGAAATATAATAAATTATATGATTTATAGCCGTAGTTTTGTGCATCTACGCCGTAGCATTGTGTATCTACGCCGTAGCATTGTGCATCTACGCCGTAGCATTGTGCATCTACGCCGTAGCATTGTGTATCTACGCCGTAGCATTGTGCATCTACGCCGTAGCATTGGTGTCTCTACGCCGTAACAATGTGCATCTACATAATCGCAATGTGCTTTAGTGCCATAGTAATGTGCTTTTACGTAAAACCAGGGAACTACGTGATCAAGCATACGACTTAGAGTGTGCCAACATATCTGTAAAAGAATATCGTTCAATGACTGCTGATCATAGACGAAACTGGAAATGTCCAAAATGTTTAACAACACAACGTAAATGTGGTGACAACTCAAATACTCCTATACGACAGACTATAAATCACAGTGAAAACGACGAAGAATACACAAATAACGTCACAGTACGTGCTAAAACATCAACCATTGTTACTACACCATACGTCACCGAAGACCGACTGCGGGATATCCTAAGGCAAGAACTTGGCAAGTCACTACAATCTACAATCAAGGACCTGGTGACTAAAGAACTAACTTTAATCAGTCAACAAATAACAACCTTTCAAGATTCTCTTACATTTTTTAATGATTGCTTCGAAAACTTTAAGAAGGACTTAGAACACAAAACGGCTGTTATTAAAGCACTTCAATCGGATAATGACAAGTTGAAATCTACAGTAAACGAATTATCTGATAGACTATGTAACCTGGAACAAAACATGCGAGAGAGCAACATCGAAATTAATGGAATACCGGAAAGTAAATCTGAAAACCTCATAAATATCTTTTCTCAACTGACGAAAGCCACAAACTACCAACTACGAGAAACTGACGTCACGAACATCACCCGAGTTGCCAAGCTGAACCGCGATAGTACAAGACCCCGAAGTGTCATCGTTAAGCTTCAAAGCACCCGCCATAGAGACGCCATCTTGGCTGCCATCGCTACCCATAACAAAAAGGACCCCAAAAACAAGTTAAACACCTCGCACCTTGGATTCGACGGGCCCAGCACCCCTGTGTTTGTAACAGAGCATCTTTCTCCGTCCAACAAATCGCTCCACGCAGCCACACGCAAGAAAGCTAAGGAACTAACATACAAATACGTATGGGTGCGCGGTGGACGAATTTACATGCGTAAAGACGAGCACAGCCAAGCTAGACTTATACGCAACTTTGCATGCTTAAATAATATTTCATAGGTTTAATTTAGTTTTAATTATGTCAACGCTTTCTTACGCTTTACTTACTTGATTATGGACATTTATTATCAAAATGTCAGGGGAATTAGAACCAAAACGAATGAGATTTACCTCAACATATCACAAACTAGTCACAAAATTATAGTTTTTACTGAGACCTGGCTCAACCCTAATATAAGTAGCAATGAGTTTATCGACACTAATAGATACCAGATATATAGAAGAGATCGTTGTTCAACTGCAAGTTGTAAATTGGACGGTGGGGGAGTTATGGTTGCAGTTTCTCGTGAATTATGCTCCACCCGCATACACAATTGGGAAACAGACTGTGAAGACCTCTGGATAATTATAAGTATTAATTCCAATAACAAAATTAAGAAAATTGCTCTCTGTGCAATATATCTCCCTCCGCCTGTCCAGTTAGCTACTTTGTGTAAATTTTTAAACAATGTCAGTTACGTAGCGAGTCTTGTTGATGATATGGTTTTAATAGGCGACTTTAACCTAGGGTCTATATCGTGGACAGAGTTAGATGGTTATAATTATTTGCTACCTAACGGCTGTACTAACGCTCTTGAAAACACCCTATCAAATTTTGCCTTCGAAAATAATTTGTTTCAATTCAATAACATTCTGAACAGCGATGATAAATTACTAGACTTAATCTTTAGTACGATGATAGAGTTGAAAGTGTCTCAGCCCTTGCATCTCATCAGTAGATTAGACCCTAAGCACCCCAATCTGCTAGTCACATTACCACTAGTGGACACTAAAGGTGGCCTTAAACCCAAAACCAGAAACGACGTCCCCAACTTTTACAAAGCGGACTACGATCAACTTAATGACCAACTTCACAATAGTTTCTTGCCACAGAAACTGTCTCAAATTTGTGATGTCGACGATATGGTAGATGTTCTCAACAGCACATTACAACTTGCAATTAATAACTACGTGCCCAAATGTAAATATGTTAGCACCCATCATCCTCCTTGGTTTAACAAGTCATTACTTAGACTCAAGTCAGAACAAGACAAACTAAGACGTAACTACGCAAAATATAGAAATCCAAGGGATAAAATAGAGTACGACATAATTAGGAACCGTTTTCAAAAACTGCACAAGAAATGCTACAATGATTATAAACATAAATTAGAGCAGAGCATTCATTGTAATCCCAAGTCTTTTTGGCGTTTTATCAAAGATAAGAGAAAAGGTCGCTCACCCATACCATCTCAGATGTTCCTTAACCAGACTTGTGCCAGTACCGGGCCCGAAATCGCAAATCTCTTCGCCGCCCACTTCTCGTCTGTGTACACCAAGGATAACTCATACGATCCCGGTCCTCTCCCCTTAAATGCCACAAAATTTCTTGGCAGTTTAACTATCACAGTTTCTGAGGTCAGCAGTAAGATTAAATGTCTAGATACAAATAAATCCGCAGGACCAGACGGATTTCCTCCAATCCTAATTAAAAAGTGCTGCAGAAACCTTGCCCTTCCCCTTACTATGATTTTCAACTGTTCTTTATCAACTGGAAAATTCCCTACAGCTTGGAAGAGAGCTCGGATTACCCCCATACACAAAAAAGGCGATGAAAGCAGCGTCACAAATTACAGACCGATATCAATTCTGTCTTGTTTTTCTAAGATTTTTGAATCGGTTGTATGTCCATACATCACTCTTCACATAGATTCCAGCTTAAGTGACTCCCAACACGGCTTTCGGAAAGGGAGATCTACCGAAACAAACCTTCTAACTTTTACATCGTATTTGTCGCACGAGGTTGATAAAGGCCAACAAGTCGATGCAGTCTACACTGACTTTACCAGCGCATTCGACAAAGTTAGTCACGTGCGCTTGGTGAAAAAACTTGAGGCTTGCGGAATTCATGGTTCTTTGCTTACTTGGCTTTCCTCATACCTTGAGAGAAGGACGCAGCTTGTTTGTGTCGGAGGTTATGAATCATACCTTTATGAAGCGGAATCTGGTGTACCTCAAGGAACCCACCTGGGTCCAATTCTTTTCTCCCATTTCATAAATGATATCTGTCACTTCATTAAGCACAGCAAATATTCTCTATTTGCAGATGACCTTAAGATATACAAAACAGTGCGATCCTACTTAGACATTTCACTCCTGCAAGAAGATCTTAAGAGTCTCCAAGAATGGTGTGTGACTAATAAAATGGTGCTGAATCCAAATAAATGCTACCACATTAAATTTACTAGGAAAAAATGTCCACTTCAATCAAGCTACACCCTGCACAACTCCATTCTCACGGAGGTAAATGAGATGCGTGACCTGGGCGTGATTTTGGATTCGAAACTAAAGTACACTTCTCATATTGAGTCCGTTATTGTAAAGTCGGCTCGAATGATGGGCTTTATAAACCGAAACTCATCCGGCCTTCATTACAAAACCAAAATTTTATTATTTAATCACCTTGTTCGCAGCCATCTCGAATATGCCAGCTCAATATGGAACCCAACATATGTGACTCATTCACAGAGAATCGAAAATATCCAAAGGTCCTTCACCAGGCGCCTCGCCTTTTGCTGTTCGGGAATTTCTCACAGGTCTCCATATGAACAACGGCTAGACTTTTTTAAAATGCCAAATTTAAGAACAAGACGAACGATACATGACCTGCTTCTACTGCACAAAATAGTAAATGGCCTTACCTCTTGCTGTGACCTACTAAATCTTTTCTCACTTGTAGTACCATACAACCTCCCTCGGAAGCCAATGACTAAGATTCTGTGCGGCCCAACTTCTAAAACCAATTTAGGCTTGCAAGCTCCGGTGTCTCGAATTTGCAAACTGTACAGTTATGTTTGCTCTAATATCGACGACAATATAGACATATTCGGTATGACCTATACCCAGTTCAGAAACAAACTAATGGGATTTTATAATATTAAAAAAGATACATAAGCACGCACATTAGGCATCATATCTATTGCACTTCGTTATCTATTGTCATGAAATATTATGAATGTTTTAAGCACGATTTAAGGTTATTATTTAATATTTATGTTCTTATTTCTATGTGAACAATTTAATTTTTTTTTTAACTCTTTATATAATATTAATATCATTGAAATGTTATTTTATATTATTATTGTTTCAGTTGCTAAACTAATTTGATAATTTTATTAATTTTATTATGTACTTTAGCTTAATTAATATTATGATTATCTTGTATCTTTGCCAGTGTTGTGTCACCTATAAAAGTACATGTATCAGGATAGTGTAATTTTTATAATTTGTAGCAGTGATTGTTTAACACATGTACCGCAGGTGTCCTTTTTAAATAAATAAATAAATAAATAAATAAATAAACTACCATAGCCATTGCGTCATATCCCTGAAATTAGAAAAAGATATGGGCTTATTTCTTCATATCCTCAACCACCGGAATCAATCCAGCACTCTCAAGTACGACTAAATGCTCTAAAGTCTAACTAGACCCCATACTCTCCGATGGGAAGTAAACACACACTAAACTGTGCAAATGAATTTCAATAGAAACTCCACGTCGAAACAAAGTTATTAAGTGGAAACTCCCATAAGCCAGCGCCGAAGCTTGTATGTAAGGCTAATTCAGCGGCAGGTGCCAGAGTCGTACTTAACCGGGAATTTGTCGGATAAGTAATGTCGGTTGGCGGCGATCCAGCGGCAGCCGACGACTTCATCACCCCTAATGGTATAGGTATCGTTACATTAACCGACCCGATACACGGACGGAATATATCTCAAACAATAGCGGCAGGAACCGGTGGCAGCACCATGTAGGACGTTCTGAGACCAGAAATAATACATTTTTTTTAATTTGAGTGTATGAGCCAGGGTAGCCAGACATGGGTACATAACGATGCTCTGCAGTACTGCAATAAGTGTCCGAATGTGGAAGACGAGATTCTTGAAATTATGCCACAGAAAATATTATAAAAAAATAACCTTTTACTTTAATATAAGTTGGGTACATGTTTACCACTCGATATCTTCTAAAGTAACTGCCACCCAAACGCCATAGTCGCTGGTCGCTCTTAAGTCGATATAATATACAGTACAGAAAATTTTTCAGCATTTTCAGCATATTATAATATAAAATATGACGAAGGTCGAATAGCAGTGTTTTTCAATCTTTTTGATTTCGCGACCCCTTTACAGATTAAAATAATATACTGGCGACCCTCTAGTGTCATAGAAAGCCAAATAAATAATTTTATTAAAGGCTACCTACGTTGGGTAGTGATTTTTTTCGAGTTTGGTGCGTTTATCTATACGTCAACTGTCGGCGACCCTCCTAGGGGTCGCGACCCACATATTGAAAAACACTGGTCTATAGCGTACTATGATGCTGGCAATGCGAGCCGTGCGATTGTAGTTGCACTTCATACACTTTACGCACTTCAAATGAAATCCATTTTAAATTGATAACACTTGAGCCGTTCATGCAATGATTTTCTGAATGAATGATTCATGTTAAACCACAGATTAAACGCGTTGTTTTGACGAAACGGACAGATGGAGAGGCCTTCCAGACTGTCACCGATTTCTATTGGGTGGACAGTGTACACTGTACGGTGTACGTCACCGTAACGCAGGGTCGTGGCAAACAATGTGGCTTCACTTTGTGCGGAAATACACAAGTCTAGACACAAAACTGTACTGACAGACGGCTGTGTCAATTAATTCCGTGCCTTGTGGCTTTTAGTAGTTAGTTAACAAACCTATTTCCTAGTCATAAAATATTTAGCAACACGCCATCGTTACGCCGCTAGCAAATGAAATCTGATAGCGATCTGCCAGCTCATTCCATTTAAGACATGTAGTTACCTAGATTACCTTGCCTTGTTATACTAAAAGAATCCATAAAAGAAATGCTAAACTACCTAGCTCCTTAGGTTTTACTTACTGTGATTTCAGTTTGACGCAGCAGCGGCGTTAGGGGGGGGGGGGGGGTGAAGCTAGGCGACCGACCAGGGCGCTGGATAAAAGGGGCGCTTAAAGCAGACACAATGAAGCGATGCAGGCGCCCCATTTTTTAGCACCACCAGCACCCTGGGCGCCAAAGTAATCTTGCCCAGGGCACTGGTAGTGCTAAAACCGGCACTGGTTGGACGTCTACACGTGTGTCTTTGTAGAATCGTGGCGCCCGGATAATTCGATTTGGATCGAAGTGTTATTAATATGTTTTTGTCATCACCATCTCGTTATTTCATGTATATTTCTTTGGGTTCCTTCTTCAATCCATACAAATTCATACTACAACATATTATAAATGCGAAAGTGAATGTCTGTCTGTCTGTTACATCTTCAAGCCTAAAACCGCTGAAACGATTTTGCTAAAAGGTATAGAGATACTTTGTGTCCGGGGAAAAGACATAAGATACTTTTTATTTCAGAAAAATGTACGGTAACCACGCAACAAACGAATTTTGGCGCAACAAAGTTGCGGGCGTCATCGAGTCTTCAATACTTTTCGTTTGCAAATTATAGTTCTATTATAACATCAGTCGTATGTTATCAATTGGTGACTAAATGGGATATCACCTTTAACGTCTATAAATTGGATCTAAACAAGCTTTACGTACGCCATTTATCTTCGGCGGGGATGTTCGGAACGTTCTAGAACCGTCCAGAACCGAACATAAATCACAGATCGAAGACGTGAGCAATGCAATCTATTTCGTTTACAACTATCATCGCTTATGGACGGAATTGTAATTAAAAAGAGAGTGGACGTTAATATGACGAGATATTATATTGTCCAATGCCATTCTGATGAAGATGAATGTATCGCGACAGGCTGTTTAGACTGTGAAACCCTGGAACGAACAGCTATCATCAGCAGTATTTCCGAACCTATACCGACCTGTAGACCGTCGAGAAGAGAGCATATTCCCTCCTAAAAGGCCGGCAACGCACCTGCAGCTCTTCTGATGTCCATGCGCGACAGTAGTTGCTTTCCATCAGGTGATCCGCTTGCTCGTTTGTCCCCTTATTTAATAAAAAAAAGACTCAAGACATATTACCACAAGATCTATACTAACCAACACGCATCTAATCATCATCAACAGTCATCAACATTATAAGAACACGTCATAATGTAAGTAATACTTAAATGACATAAAAGTAATGCTGGCACTACATTTACCAACAATTATTCAATAAGAATGCATAATTATTTATTATGAATATATGTATTATAATATTTGGCAATCACCTTTTACCTTACTAATAACAATGCGTAAGATACACGATGTTTTGTCCTCGTCTGTTTCATTAAAAATACTTGATAGACAAGGACAAAACATTGCACAGCATTTCCAATATTATGTACTATCAGAGAAGTTGATTCATAGGCTCACGGCGGACCTGCGTAAATTGGTCGCTTTTTGTTAAATCCAGCCTACAGATCCCAGGTTACATTGAATTGACATAGCTGCCTATAAATCTTCCATGGTACTTAACTATAATATTTAATATTTATTAGTAAGTTTATTATTTTACCTTAGTAATGTAAACATCGGTTTATACCAATTACTTATGTATCCTCCGTTAATAAATATAGCAGGGTAGTTGTTAGTTAGCTCGTGCGCCGGAAGAACCCACCGCTGGCTGGTAGCCAGACATAATGGCCTCACTTCGCCGTTTGGCTGCGATTAGTTCGGCTAGATAAATTTTAACGCTTCTTAAATACAAAGACGTGTTAAGTAATATAGTATTTTGATCAATGGAACTGAACAGCTTTGGTCGGTAGTAGAGGATAAAGACCAGCTTTTACACGCTTTATCCGTGCGAAATAAGCATTTCATCCCCTATTTTGGTGATGGAATTTTGGAAAATAATTTTTTATTGGGTGAATTCCTTACTTTGTGTGGCTACTGGCTATATGCTGGAGCTGTGCGTTGATCTGACATCATTAACATTTTCTTTTCAAATAATTATAAATATAACTAATAAAGATGTGTTTTATAGATCATGTACTTACGTTCTACATAGTCCGCACATATTTGAAGCAGCGAAACAATGCACTAATACGTCGCAAACGCACCCTGTCTGTACGTTGAGCATATCTGATTTAAAGGAAACGGAAGAATTTGTCTACTATACGAATAATTTTATGATTTTTGTCTGATGCCTAATTCTATACTTACTGTACTCTGATAGGGAGTCAATGACCGCTACCGCAATGTTTCGCTCAGTACAGTATAGGTAGTATCTATATTTTGTCTTAAAATCCTGTTTCGATCCGATCTTATTAAGTGTGAGCAAGACAGCGCAGAAACAGGATTACATCGCAAATAGTTACAGGAGTTCTCCTCAGTGCTAAAGTAAGATAGATCAGTACATGATACATCTGTAGATGACTTAGGAGTTAAGTAACAACTTCACCAAGTTTCTACGAACCCTAACTTTAGAAACCTTAAGGGTAGGTAATGGATACCTATTAGGTCGAAATGAGTATAGACAATTTTCGGAATAGCTATTTTTGTTGTATATTGGTAGTCACCTAATACTATCATGCCTATGTATTATTTAGTTTACTGCGTGGTCAAAAGGGGCTACTCAGAAAATTTTATACAACCAATATACAAAAAATAGCTGGTTAGGGTTCTGTTTTAGGGTACCGTAGTCAACCAAGTTTTGTTGATTACAGAAACCTAAAACGGAACCCAATTCAGCAGATTTTTGTATATTGGTAGATTAATAGTAATATAATTTAAGAGTGACATTGTCCTACAAATAGAACAATCCATATTGTAGGACCATCAAATTAAAGTATGCAATCCTTTCTATCTCTGTTAGCTACCACTTTCAAGATTTTTCGCAAATAAAAAAGTTGTTTGTCTTGTCAAAATGAAGCTACTCACAAAAATTCGTTTGTTAGTAATCACAAAACAATTTGTTCTAGGGCTTCCTCACTATAATAAACTGACGTAAACTGTTTCGTCATTATCTCTATACTCGTATTAATCTTTAAACTGTATGATCGCATTACCTCTGATATGAAATTTAAGAAACAGAGAATAAACGACGCGTACCATGGTAGCTAAGATTAAGCAGATCCATAAGCAGACGTACGTAATTTAGTCGGGTTAAGTCAATGATATTATAAAAAAATAGTGTTTTGTGTCAAACTCGAACTCGAACTCAAACTCGAACTCGAACTCGAACTGGAACTCGAACTCGAACTCGAACTCGAACTCGAACTCGAACTCGAACTCGAACTCGAACTCGAACTCGACTCGAACTCGACTCGAACTGGGTTGTCTGTAAAGTCGGTTTACTGACGATAGTTGAACGTGACAACGTCATAGCCTTAAACGGAACGCCTCAGAGCCTCTTGCGTCATGTTTTTTCGTGCGCGCAACCCAAATCGAAATATAAGACGTTGTCACGTCAAAAACTCAAAACAGTAGGCCTACTACGAAACTGTTTTGAGACTCAAATAATCGGACGAGAATGCCGCGTCCTGCTCTAACAAACGTCATTTCACGTTTGTTAGAGCAGGACGCGGCATTCTCGGCCGATTATTTGAGTCTCAAAACAGTTTCATGGTACAAGGCCAGATATGTTACTACCGCGCGCGTTGCAAAGACTCAAATACGACCCAATAGGGTCGTCTTTTATTTAGTCTGTCTCTATTATGTAAATGGCATTTCGTATCTATTGTTTCACTTATCTGTCAAAGTCCAATTTTGAATTTGAAAATAATTGTTCGGAAGAGATTTAAGCCGGAAAATAGTATGAACGTAACAGATCTGTATAAGTAGAATATCATTGGGTTAAATCTGGACAGCCGACTACTATTGACATGACTTGACCAAATTACGAATACCCACGCAATAGCTTCCGATAGTACTATCGGAGAAGTTGGTCCATAGGCATATGGTGGACCTGCATAATTTGGTCGCGTTATTTCAAACCCACCCGTCAGATAACAACTATAGTTTGTGCGTTTTAAGATGTTATGGGTGACAGTTCTCATACTCCTTGCTACGGAAATTTTTTACAAGAAAACAAAAAAAATCTAAATGTAATAAATTATATTCCATCTACAAAAATAAATGTTTCCTATAATTGTAAATGAATAAAAATGAAAACTTGCTAAATGATAATTTATTAATAAAAAAAATATAAATATTAACTGTGAAAACTCCGAAAATATTTGAAAAATGTCAGATGCAAAACGGAACTTATGCAAATAGAGATTGACACTGTTGAATCGAAATCAAATCGATAAAAAGGGCGGCCATTTTAGATCGTCAGCGCCACTCTGAAATGTCAGTACGAAATCGATAATTTCGATTGCAATTCCTTTACGAAGTGATTCAATATTTTTAAATTATCGATTAATTTTTTTAGGTAACTTCCCTGCTATTGTCAATTATTATGTGTCACCCATATCATCTTAAAACGCACAAACTATTACATTGAATTGACATACTCGGACCAATAGACATAGGTCCGTCAACTGCCTAAGAATCAATTTCTTCGATGGTACATATTCACAAGCACCATTATCGAATTTACATGAAAAACATCCAAAATCCTAATGAATCCTCCTAATCGTAATTGGAACGCGTAATGCCGCATTAAGAAATTAACGCCGGCCCGTCCTTGTCCACGAGAACCCCGGGAAAGTCACGTGCGATCCTTTGGAGAGCTCCCCGATACGGTTAAAGCTATTTTACGTATAACAACACCCTTATATCAAAGTCAGAAGGTTTATTTTCGTAGGTACAACGAAACAACTGAAAGGACCACACTGGCCCCGCGCCAACCTGCCAGTTAATTTACAATCGAACGCGGTACATGCAAATTTAAGGGCAATATTTTTGACTTGGCATCCCGATATTGTCTAGTTCAAGTTCCGATAGTGAAATATTTTGTAGGGTGATATAAACACTTTTAAAGGGGTGTTTTAAAACTTTAGTTTTCATCTTTTTACTCTTGTCCGAAGCAGACTTTTTAAACTCTGTTCAGACAGACATAATTAATATTATTATGATCATTGTTGAACGTTACATTAAGTGTTTAGTATGTTGGCAAACTGAACTCAAATAGCTATTAGCCATTTTGCAAGTGCAAAGGGAAGCCTTATCCAAATCGGACCCTGTTGTTTCTGAACCTAACTACATCATTCGCCTTTAAAATTTAAGTATATACATTTTTAGGATATACCTAGAGATCAACTACGATAACATGGCGCGCCCCTCCAAAATTCAAAACGTTTGAAGTGCGTTGTCTTGCGCGGTAGGCTAGTTATGATTTGTTGACCAACAAATCATGGTAATAAGTAATAACCACGTAATAACTAATAAGTGACATTAACTGAAATATTACGTGTACTGTGATTGGTTGAATACTTACTACATACAAACTCTTTCTTAAGGATGTGACTACACACATTGAAACAGTCATTTGGAGGAGCGCGCCATGTTATCGTAGTTGATCTCTACTCGTAAATATGTTGTACATTGCAACACAAAATTAATTTGTAACACCGTGACTGCGTACACTGTGTCATCTTAAAATGAATCCGCGTTGTAAATTCTTTAGCAGCAAGCGCTATGTTGAGTGAAAACCGTCAAGTCTCTCATTAATTAGTGCTCGTAAGTAATAATATGCGAAACAGCCGATAACTTCATCGTTAACTTTATTATGATCTTGTTAGTGGACATTTATGTCTGATTTTTCTTTTCGTGTTTTTTTAAATCTTTATGTTTAAATATCGGTAATTGAAAGCCAAATGATGCATATTTAAATGAATATACAATATTTGAGAAATACATTGGGATTTGGGACTAACGGCAGTAACAGCCGCACTCAGGCAAATTTTATTTTAATTAAGATGTTGACATACATTTCATGAATTACTGACAAACTGACTCTGATATAGTTGATAACTACTCGTAAGCAGATTAAGTACTTAACTTACGATTATTTAAAAAAAAAACTCAGTAATTCATGAAATTAATATCAAAATCTTAATTAAATTAAAATTAGGTCATCACAAAATGTATCTGAGTGCGGCCGTTAGTATTAGATATTGTATCTAAGAACGTCCGCACCTCCATCGTGGGTATCGCAGACATAATAGATTTTCAATTGTTATACGGCAGCCAGCTGCCGCTTGGGGATTGATGGGTTAATCTTTCAGATATATCAACATTGGAATGGTAGACCTTTGAAGTCAAACACTGTATTAATGTACTGTGTAATTAAGTAGCCAAATGTGGATGCAACACAATACAACAAACGCGAATAGATTTCTAAGGTCGTGAGCCAAACCGAGCCGCCGAATGTGAGTGAACGTAAAGCAGTTTATTGTATTTCTATACATACTTATTCATTTTTTCGTTCACACTTTCTGTGCTTCACACCTAACCGACAATACGCTATTACGTTAGGCGTAGGCGCGGACATTCGATACCGTATATTTTTACGTTCACACTGGGGCTCACAGTGAGCCTGCTCATATTCGGCGGCTCACAGTCGGTTTGGTGTGAATTCGGCCTTAAATCTACTCCAAATACGAAGCTATACTGTACTCGGCGAAAAATGGCGGTAGCGGTCATTGATTCCCTGTCAAAAACTTGTCATTTTCTATATAAACCGCGATTGACAATGAAGTGTCAGATGTTGTCAATCTCGGCTTTGCATAGAAAATGACAAGTTTTTGACAGGAAGTCAATGACCACTATCGCCATGTTTCGCAGAGTACAGTATAATTAGTATTTAAAACGTTGTCGAGCAACACGAGTATGAGTAGTTTGGTTGCAAGTTGCGGTCTCGGCTTAATGGGTGCTCGGCCCAATATTGTCAAACATCAAAGCGTTGTTTAGCATAAACTTGTCCAATTATTCGGTTTATTGGTCGGTAACAGTTGGAGAAGATAGTTTTAAGTAGCGCTGTCGTTGCGGTCTGCTCCCCAATTAGTTGGCAACTCTTCATTTATGACCATTTTCACGTTCAACTGAAATTCTACACGTAGTAAAGGTTAATTTTAACTTTCATCATTCAATTGTGGGTGTAATAAAACAACTGTTATGGATTTATGGAATATGAATCTGTCGTTTAATTTGCTTACAAAACCGAGCTTTCCTCGGAATTTAAATAAAGAAATGGCACGATGCGAGTGCAGAAAAAATTATACCTAGGTATGTGGTTTTTCAAGGTGGATTTTTTTTTCTTGCTAGATCGTTTTTTCTCTTTAATACCACAACATCTTCATTGCCGTTTAGAGACAAAATTAGTAACAGAAGTTCGTCGTGACAGTACACTATGTAGGTTAAGGTGTCTTTTCTTTAAACATCTATTCTATTTAAATTATATAAAATACTAGCTGTCCCGGCAAACGTTGATTTGCCATAATATATTTGCCATATTTTTATTTTATTAAAGTGACTAAATAAGTGTCGCCATGGCAACGTCGCCATCTCGTCGCACAAACGTAATGGTCGCCGTCAGTCTCAGGTTGTAATAATTTACTATTATTTATTCTACAAATGCACTTATCAATATATAAAGTACCCAGTAGCCGATTCTCAGACCTACTGAATATGCATAATATAAAATTTGGTTAAAATCAGTAAAGCCGTTACGGAGGAGTTCGCTATCTGTCATTGAGACACGAGAATTTTATAAGATTATATATCTGAGGTCGCTATGTAAACTAAAACTCGATCCTCAATGCGAAAGGAAGTTAGTTTTGTATGAGCGAAGTTCAATAGGGATTGAGCCCTGCTGGCTCGCCGAAACTGATATCCCTCGCTGATTGATTCCATCTTTTCATTTCATCGAATCAGCAAAAATATTGGTTTTGAATTGTTTCAATTGGTATTGGACAGTTCACAGTGGTATATAAAATTCAATTTTGTTATATTATATTTATATTTAGCTTAAAGTATTCTATTTTTTCCCTCTCCGTCTGTTATACCAATACACGCTTGTTTAACCCATCAATCCTCAAGCGGCAGCTGGCTGCCGCATAACAATTGAAAAACTGTAGTGTCTGCGAATTGCGATACCCGGCACGATGGAGGTGCTACGCGTGTATATAGGTATAACATTTGCTGCTGATTAAGATAGAGAGATATCTACTCTCTCTAAAATAGATTTTCTACAACGGGTTACGGGTCACTAAATTTTATCCGAAAAAATGTGCCGTTCCTGCCTAGCTGCATCGCAAATGAACTACTGGGTAATAAAGTTGCGTCGTGCCAAACTTAATGAAGGCAACATAATAGTGTATTTTTCTTTCAACGAAATCTTACTTCTTGCTATCAGAATAGAGCATAAATAAATAATCAGAACATATCAGTAATCGGTACCTATAGGTAATAACAATATGTGTCAAGGGATAAAAAACGCAAAAGACTTATAGGATACTAGCTGTCCCGGCAAACGTTTCTTTGCCATATTAAGTATATAAAGTATTTTTTTTTAATTTGGTCGAAGCGCTAACTGTCGGACAAACTAAAATTAAAATCCGAATTCGAATATTATTTAAAATTTGACACTGCGATGGCAGCCGACTGTCGGATCCAATGTAAAACATTCCAAAATCAACAACTACTAATAAATTAAAAATGAATTAAAAAAACATTGTCCAGCGGACAAAATTGTGAATCTAAACCATTCCCAGATCCCCTTGAACACACACAAAAAATTTCATCAAAATTGGTCCAGTCGTTTAGGAGGAGTTCAGTCACATACACACGCACACAAGAAATATATATATATATATATATATATATATATATATTTCTATATCTATATCTTAATATATTAAGATAATAAAGGATATAGCAATTTAACTGTTGTTAGTTCTGTTAGTAGTATCCCACCATAGACTTTTATATGGACTAGAATGACGACTTCAACTCCGTTGCGCCAATATTCGTTTATCGAACGGGAACCTATGTCCTCGTGTTTATGTACTCAAAGTAGGTAACTATAATATAAAGTAACTTCATATCAAATTTCAACAAAGTCGGTTCAGCGGTTTGGGCATGTACAGGTGTAGTGCATTTCTAATGTACTGAATTCACAGATTTCAATGGCGTGAGACGTTTTGCAAATCTGTCAAATCCATACAAATTTAGAAATGCATTGCAACGTGACGCGTAGATGTACGCGTTGCGTTGCGGTCTGAATTGAACAGACATACAGACAGAATATAGAGATACAGATATCCAGACAGACAGATACAATTTTATATTTGTTATATTAGTATAGATTGGAAATTTGCTGAGCGTAAATAATATTATGTACAGTACTTTAGACTCGTGGACGAGATAGATAATAGAAACTTCAATCGAAATGTTCGTTAATCCGTATTTACTTTACAATTTAGTTATCTTTCATCAAACCGATGATCAATGTTGAGTTATAAGCATGAATGATCAAATGGAACGCCCAGGTATATTATACAGAACGTAATAATGAATTATATAGGGAACGTGCAGGAAGTATAGGTGGTAGTGCATGTCAGCTTACAAATCGAATACAAATTTCGGGCTAACACCCGCGACACCCTCTCACGTTACACACGTTCCCTATAGCTTATCGGATAGCTTCGATATTAAGATTTCGGTATCAAACACATTAAAATTTACACAAGAATGTTGTTGGCACTATATAGAGAAAGGTTCGGTAGCTTGTCACTTTTACTCGCAAACGGAAAAGTTGGTATCACTTTTCTTTGCTCCCGTTATGTGGCCGGTTAATAATATTTTTTAGTGTTTTAGAGAAACTACCTATATTTCCTTTTTCTATCCGGCGATCGGAAGGAAAAATATGTTCATAATATTATACTTGCACCGAATACCAGATAATCTTGAACGAGTAATTAAAAGTTGCGGTCATCTTACAAATAGGAATTTAATAAGCCAGCATTTTAAAAACCGCACGTTATTGGAATTTTTATTAGAGGGCAATAAAATTGTTCGCTCCATTTTCCATTCTATCAATTTGCATCACAATCTGATATGTTGTGGTTTTCTTGTGCCGACCGAACGTGGCGATAGTTTTTCGTAAAAACAAACACTACCGTTTCCACTTTTCCAGTGTTTGATATTCAATCCTTTCGCTCTGGATATATCGATTTAGACTGGTATTCTGTTTGTCCTTTTTGTTACATTTAATTAAATTATAACAAAAAAGACAAAAATACAATTAAAAAAAATAATAGTTTGCTTGTTGTCTACAGGCGAGACCGCACTAATGCTAAGCGTCTCCTTATTTTTTAAGTATGCCTTGTGGCTTGTATACGAACTCTTACAATAGCGTCCACTAAACCGCACCGCATGCAACGGGTTTTAAAATGAGGCATACTCCGTTGCGTGCACCCGATGCATCCGATAGGTACCGAATACCAATATTATAGGTAAGTGAACGCTTACCTTAAGTGCCCCCTCTCCCTAAATTAGCAGGTCGATTGTCTGTCAGTGCGAATATCGACGTAAATGACATTAAAATAACATTCATAACAGCGCGCCTTGTACGGTGGCGGTTACGACGCTCGCCGCGTCCATGATAGGGCGAAATAGGAGAAAAAACCTTTTTAAGGCTTAATATAATACATATTTCAAAAAAGTAAAAAAACCAAATTATTACCTTATGTATTGCAAAGCAGTAGATATTTTTTATATATTCTTTTGATAAATAATAAAGGAGTAAAGTGGTTTTATTCAACGATTTGGAGGTGATTTAGTTTTTATTTCTTTATTATGTGATACCGATAGAAAAAATATGGCAAAACCAAATTACGTATCATATCGTGTGGATTTCTAATTATTTTTATCAGATATAATTTCTCTGTTAATGCCGATGAAAAGTTGTTTCATCTGCACGCTTTTTTCGAAAGAGCAGCCTTAAAGCGACACGATACGGCTCCTCTGGCGTTTTACAATCGTCAATTCTATGGAACGTGAAGTGTCGCGTCATGACGTACCGCGTGTTGCGTAGTGCGGTCTCACCTTAAATGTTAACCTATACTCACATAAAACTACTAACTAAATGTAACTTACTACTTAAAACTGCTTCGGTGCATCGCAATTTTGCGGTATGTTGCGATGTCGTAGCGGAATAGCGTATTGTGTGATACATCTGCGTTGCACGTACACGACAAGATAAAACATAAGGGTCCATTCAGATCAATTCAGTCCTATTCAAACCAGACAGGGTCAAGCGACGTTAATTAGTTAATACTTCATCACATAATCACTTTAAAATCAGTCAGCATAATAACCGATTCCTCTAATAATCGATAGCCATTCAAAGACATAATTATTATGTCTTGTTTTACAGGAGATTGGTTTAAGAATTTTCCAAAAAGTACAAAACAAAACTTTTCTTAGCTTATTAGGGAAACACAATCCCATGCCCTATTCGTACGGGCTCTCAAGTCTCAACTTCCAAACTTGTAATAGCAGTTCAGTTATTTACTTCCACATTGTAATAAATATTAAATCGTATTACTTTGGCTTCAATAATAAAATTGTAATGTTTTAGAACAGTTTGAGTAGAGACGGAGTTCTGTAAAGCCGACGTTTTTGTGTATAGGCAACTGCAAATTGCAGTTGGATTGCAGTTGAAATGCAGTCCATCTGTGTAGACCCTTAAGTCGAATCGTTTTGATAATATTTAAATTGTTTTCTTTACTGAATCAAACTATGTCATTTAATGTTTGTACTGTCTTTTAACTTTTTTTAAGGGGATTCTGTAAAGCTTACTTTTTTTTATTAATCAGGAAATGAGCATAAGGTATTGGCTTATTCGTACCAAATGCTCTCCAAAATTGAAATAAACGTTGAATAAAGGTGCTTAAATAACTAGATATCTAGTTATTTAGATATATTATTGGTAACCAAGCATTTATGGTGTTCGACAGGACCTTAGAATCATATTAGTGTCTGCTAAACTAACACTAATAATAACAAAATAGTTCCAGTCTGCATGTTAATACCTATTTCATGTATACTCCTAATAAAGTAATTACATTATGGACAATACTGTAATGAATTCTAGTAATATATGTTTAGCGAAATGTCCACGTGAAATCAGAGTCTATTCATGACTTAATCAAATAATTAATTAGCTTAATGAGGTAAATAGATACAAGATATTATTCAAATGAAAAACAAGAAGGATTTTAATGAGGTTTTATTTTTCTACAACTTCTAATAGTGGTCATGCCTCCACAAAAATTAATAAGTATAGGTACGTATTTCCTAGGCATTAAAAATATTCTTGGCCTACACCATTTCACTTTTTCACATTGCTCATAACAGCAAATGCTTTGTACGACCAGTTGATAATCTGAAAAACAAAACAACCGGATATCTGTACTAGAAAAAAAGCATTCGCGAAACAAAAAAGAAATTTGCGATTTACTAAACTTAGCAATTCTAGTAACCTTTCAAGCTCCATAAGGACACCGGTGACCGCAACAACAATAGAATACAATAGCATTTCCAAGAGTCCCCGATCGAAGGATTAAATTATGCAAATAACTGTATACAATTCATTTTAAGATACGCAGTGTTACAGAAAAGTAACATAATATTGTATGAAATAAAAGTGGAAAAGTTGAGATACCTAATGAAGTCGGTTCAGTCCTTAAAACTTCCCTCGAAGGCATAATAACGTCCAGGATCGAGGCAAAATGAAAAGGAATGCCTGCGGATGCAAAAAGTTCCGCGCCAAGTTTACTAATTTAGATAATTACTTACGTAAGTATAAGTTTCTAGGGACAGGGTAAATATCTTGCCCGCGGTCACTCGCAGTGGGTTTTTGGAACGCTCCAGAAAAATAACCAAGTACATCGCAGTTTTGGAGTCCAAATCCAACCATGCGCCTTCGTATGCCGCTTCTCTTAGCTCCAAACTCTAGAAACATTATATCAAATTGTAGCTGCGAAAACAAATGAAAATGTGCGTTTCACCAAAATTATTAAGTATCGCAGGAACCGTAAGTAAGGGCCTTTCCACACGATGTATTTTTTGTGCACTGACGACGCGCGTTTCTGATGTGCTCGTCTTCTGCGCGTTTTCATCGCGTTTTAGCAGATATGAAGCTTAAAACGTGTCGGCTTCCTTCCGTTTGCTGAGAGTTCAACTTGCGTTTGTATCGATACAAACGAGCGTTAAAAAACGTTGTGTGGAAGGGCCCTTAGTTTTACCGTGATTAAAATTTTCTTATGTTTTCTGTGTATCCCTATCCGCGTAAATCCGTTTAGCGTATAAACAGACAAACTTTCGAATTTATAATAGTAGTGTCGATATTCACGTAACCAAAGACTACATCGACATCAACCTAATCAAAATATACTCTGAAGTTTTAGTAATTTCAATCAAATAACTAATTTAGGCAAACAATGCTCGTAGGGTTTGACATCAACGCGCGATATAATAGGCTCTATTAACAATTAATTAAGCGAGTTCAAATTCGCATTACGCAACGTTCTTGTGAACGAGGGCCGAAGGTCGAATTTAGATAATTTATGGCCCAAGTATCAAAGTATGAAACAGTTTTCGAGCACCGCAATACATCAATTACTTGGACAGATTTTAAGTGAGCAAACTGTAAACAGGCTTACCCTACGAATGGTACAATTTATCTTCGAGTTTGTGTCTTAGTTAAACGCTATATGATAACATAAGTTCTAGACGCGAACTCCCGAACTGCTAATCTGTTACAGGATCTACGCAGATTATGTTAGTACAATTTAGTGTAGACTGTAGACGAAATAAGTTGAAGATATGCTATGTTAGTTTTATCTATGTGAGTAATATTAGGGATCATATTATAAATCTGTATATTTTAAACACAGATCCCCAGATCTAGATATTTCAATGTTGTTCGATTAAAGCATCCTTATAGCATTTTTGTAACACCGAATATTATGTGCAGTCTATGATTTTCATGTGCGATAGTAATTTTATTTTAAAATCATTTCGAAAGCTCCAAATATGTCAGTTTTCCGAGTTAATTCTGTCAATATATACAGCTCCATATAAATGTCCGCTGGGCTTGAGCCGTCGAAAATGTTCTAGTAAATTGAATTTATTGATTTGCATTCTATCTAGCCAAACAACAGGGTGGTTATAAATTGCCCGGCGATTGGCGAAGGAATGTGTTGCGTGTGATAAATACGGCTCTATTAAACGTGACGCTATTTGTGGTATTGTGGGTGGCATATTGAAGACAAAGGTTCCGGATTTTTATTTTCGGCCTCGATGTTCGCAAGAAATGATGTAAAATATTGAAATGTATGTATAATATATAGAACAAATAAAAATCTGTTATTCAAATTAGATAAAACAAGATCTTTCTCGTGGAAATCGTAATATTTTCTAGGATAAAAAGCAAAAACTATTATTTTCTGGTACTCAATGTACCAACATACCTAAGTTTAGCAGGTAAAGAATGAAGAAGTAACATACAGAAAACTTTCGTATTTATAATATTAGCATGGAATTAAATATTACATGATAATACGAGCAACGGACATCAGGCATTCTGGTCTAAAAAGAAAAAATGCGCGGCCAGAACTAAGGACACTTCCAATAGCTAGGCCATAATATTAAGAACTTAAAAAATATATGGACTTAACCATGTAACTGCATTTTCTGAGTAATTATTTACTAAGGAACAAAATATTAAAAGCATTACATTTAAAGGGGTTTTACCGGGAAATTACCCCTTACCCCGTATTACCTGTTTCCTAGTACGATGCCATTTCCAGTACGACCCTTTCCCAGTAAGACCCCTTTAAATGTAATGCTTTTAATATTGTTTTCCTAACTGAATAATTAATCAGAAAATGCAGTTACAGGGTTAAGTCCATATATATTTTTAAGTTCTTAATAATATGGCCTAGCTATTTTAAATAATCATAGGTCTGGCCGCGCAGCTTTTTTTTTAGACCAACATTGTATGGAAATTGCCTGATGTCCTTTAGTCAGGGACATAACGCTAAATAATATTTATTTAATTCTTGTTCCCGTAATCATTTGTAACGTAGCATGAGGGTGCGGCTCCTGCTTATTACTAATTCTCTTTGCTGGTGTAATAATAATTAATTAAAGTAGCAGTTACCTAAGAAATTGAAATTTCAAGGGAAAACTCCAGGAGGATCGTCCATTTGTCTGATTACGAGTCCAGTAAATACAAATTTAACACAGCCAGTGAAACTAGATTACTTTTTAATTCAACGCAAAAAATAACAGATTTTTTATCGAATAAAAATATAAATTATACAACACGTAAATATATGCATATCCATACTAATACAATAAATGCGAAAGTGTGTCTGTCTGTCTCTGTCCTCTTCACGCCCAAACCATTGAACCGATTTCGCTGAAATTTGGTATGGAGGTACCCTTACTACTACTACTATATAGGTACTTTGAGTCCCAGGAAAGGACATAGGATACTTCTTATTCCAGAAAAATGTACGGTTCCCGTGAGATAAACTAATTATGGCGCAACGGAGTTGCGGGCGTCATCGCGAGTGTGTCTGCACCTTTCGAATTTCATATTTGGTGTAGAGACACTTTGAGTCCAGGGTTAGGACATAATATCATAATTTTGATTATGGAAAAAAATATTTCCCGCGCGAAAAACGACGTTGCGGACAGCAGAAAGTTTTTCATGGTGTTACTGAGGTAAGTACTTAATAATACTAAACAAAATGTATAATCTATATTCTTCTACTACAACAGACATAATATTATCCTTTAGCTTTGAGCGTACTACTCACACTTGCCTCATTAGTTCAATAACGTACTTGATGTTTGAGTAAATATTTGAAAGCGATGTTTTATGAACATGAGCATAATATGGCCACAGGAAATTAAATTGCACACTAATGGCCCGTATTATTCCTTTACGACTCGTAATAATAGGCAATATTATCTGGATATTATTGCTATGATAATAAAATAAGCCACAGAATGTAAATATAACAATTGCAATTTTACAATACGTCAATAAAACGACGTAGAATTTGGTGACAAAATAAGCGGTAAATAATGTTGCAATTTTAATTGACTCTGGTAAAAGTAACTTTTTATTTTGACAGATTTTGACTTTTTCTTTTAATTAATGTAAGGTTAATGTTATGTGTGTTTCTTTCATTTTAGCGCATATAATGCGATGTCAATAGCTATGTTATAATAACCCGGATAGTTTGTAGTTCTTGATTTTCGTGTCTGGCGTATCGTTTTAAAAATAATGCCAAAAACAGACTTTAGCTTTTTGGACCTTCAAGTCAGATCGAAGGACCAAATGATAACGATATATGATCTTAAAACTAAGTGTGAAACACTATGGATATTTTGCCCCTCAATTAAAGCTTACATTATAAGCTAAATATGGCCGTGTAAGCCCTGGCCATGAATCGGGATTACCTTCAATATGAGCTCGTTGCCGAACCAGCACAGTATGAACACCTCTATCAACATGCACGTTAAGTAAATGGCCATCCACACGATTTGCATTGGATGACTTGCGGGGTTTTCGATCTGAAATTCAGAAAAAAAAAGATTACTTACTCTGTAAGGCTCGACTCGACGGTCGATCGATCTCGATCAACAAAACTTGGTTGACTGCGGTACCCTAAAACGGTATCCTAACCAGCTGATTTATCGTATATTGGTAGGTTAATAGTTATATAATTTAAGTGTGACATTGTCCTACAAATAGAACATCCATATTTTAGGACCATCAAATCAAATTATGAAATCCTTTCTATTTCTGTTAGCTACAACTTACAAGATTTTTCGCAGATAAAAAAGTTGTTTGTCTTATCAAAATGAAGCTACTCACAAAAATTTGCTTTTTAGTAATCAAAAAAATTTGTTCTAGGGCTAGGGAGCCTGTCAACAAAAAATATGGAACAAGATTTCGACAATATTCATATTTCTCATTTTATTCTTT
This sequence comes from Polyommatus icarus, assembly GCA_937595015.1. Lineage (NCBI taxonomy): Eukaryota > Metazoa > Arthropoda > Insecta > Lepidoptera > Lycaenidae > Polyommatus > Polyommatus icarus. The sequence goes on from OW569339.1 coordinate 10,580,750, forward strand.
TAACCTTTCCTATGATTCTAACTTCTATTCAACGCAAATATTGAAACGAATAAAGGAAAATCTTAGATAACAAATCGTTTATTGGCAATTTAGTAAAGTGAAGAAGATTTTGAGACAAGTGGCTATTTGGAAGTTACGTTATTTGAAACTAAGCAATTCGATACAATCCTTTTTAATTTTTGTTTATCCATACTAATATTATAAATGCGAAAGTGTGTCTGTCTGTCTGTCTGTTACCTCTTCACGCTCAAACCGCTGGACTGATTTTGCTGAAATTTGGCATGGAGATAACTTGGGTCCCGGGAAAGGGCATAGGATACTTTTTATCCCAGAAAAATGTACGGTTCCCGCGCGATAAACGAATTTTGGCGCAACGGAGTTGCGGGCATCATCTAGTTGGAAAACATATTGAGATTTGATTACTAAAATGATACATTTCTTTGTGATAATTCAGTTTTTGTGACTGTCCCTGTGTAAAGTTTTTCGTTCAAGCTTTACTACTTTATTCGCCTCAATTTATATATTTTTAGACATGTTTAATCCTTTTGCCCGTTAAAAAAAAGACGGGTTGCACTCCGGGAGTGCCGGCAGAAGTGAAAACTTGATTATTAACGTTGTGCATTATTTTTTTAACCTATTTTTTATGAAAATCGATTTTAAAAAATCGATTTTTTAATTTAATAATCGAAACACTTACAATCGATTAAAAATATCTATAATCGAAAAAAAAACAATCGATTGTTCGTCTAATCGATTTCGATGTTACAACACTACTCTCCAACCGTCTTACGGTTTTTCGATCAGCACGAGAATCTGACGCGAATTTCACAGTTTTTAATCCTACAAAAGTGCTCAACGCTGCTAAAGAAGTTTTCACTTCAAAAATAATAATGTTTAATCCTTCGATCGGGGATACTTGGAAATGCTTTTGTATTCTATTGCTGTCGCGATCACCGGTGCTTGTATGGGGCTTCATTCTTGAAGGATTAAATTAAAAAGTACCACGAGAATTGTTTTTACTAAACATTACAATTATTTAAATTACTGAATAACAACAAAATGAGCAATACAAAATATACAATAGGCACCTATCTATTTTTATACAATATAAAACGAGGATTCTGCTTGTGCGTAGGGTCTTTGGGTCAAGTCAAATAACTACCCGCTGAATGAAATTTTATGTCTCGTCTCGTAGTTTCAACCATAGATGTTGAGCAACCTTTTTTCAAGACAGACAGACGTAGTTGCCAAATTCGTGAAATACGACGTGTTCTGAAAGTTCGATTTGCAACCGCATCGGATCGCACCGCAACACATTTTATATGCGGTAAGGGAACGTTGAAAAGTTTGTAAAACTCCATATTCAGGGTACAGAAGTTACCCCATATATGTTGCCTGTGTCAGAAATGGCTTAGGCTTGCAAAATAAAAGTATTGTATAAATCATAACACCAATAAATAAAATGTAGTTTATACGTATTGTAGTATATACGTAATACAATTATTCACTTAGCTTTGACAAAACCATTGTTACCATTATACATCATTTTATTTATGACTATTATTGAAATAATAGTCATTTATATTCATCTATATTTTGAGTAAAGCGGGTCGTACCTCACACCTGCAACTTTCTTGCGCAATTTCTTTATCACAAGGAAACCTTACATTTCTCAGATGTAAAACTATCTTTTGTCTTTTTTATTGACTCATAGTATCACTTCAAACTTCAAATAAACAAAAACTTTATTTGCGAGTTGCAAGTTGCAACTAAGCGGGCCTATAGACGATCAATTTTATTACGCAATATCACGTATTGTACAGTTTTTAACCGTCTAGGGTTAATATTGAATCTTATTGTTAAATTAATTGTTCAATACTAGTTGTAGGTCTAGGGGCCCGCTAAGGCCAATAACAAAAATTATTAACATCAAAATGTGTTCATTAATATGTCTTTAGTCCCTAGTATCTTTTTTAAATTTGTAGGGTAGAATATAAACGTTGAGCGGTTAAGTTTTCTACCTACCCTCAATCCCGATCCAGTTGACAGTAACCGCGGCGACTCCGCGCGCATAAGTCGCATCGTAATAGTTCGCAATACTAAGCTGGAACTATAATAATCAGCTGTTAACCGTGAATATCTGTTACCGTGACCGCCAGTTAAATATTTTCGTGTGTGAAATCGCAAAAACAGGAATACTGAAGGCGCCTTCACAAAGTCCAGAAAAAAGACAGGTTAGTGTTAGATTTTATTTGATTTTATATGTCCTTTTGTACAAACGATTACATTCAATTTTATAGTATGTGATTCAAACCCAAATACAGTCTAACTTGCTTAATGAAACAAACTTCAGCCAGAGAGGTACTTGTTGATGCATAGCTAGATTGAACTTTGATCAATGCATTAGCAGTCTTTGCAATCAAGCCAAAATGTCTGATTCTCAGTGGCACCCGCCTGCAATCTTCTAAAATCTAGATCGAAATTCTTATCTTAATAAACTTCACGAGGTGTTAATGATGATGGATCCCCTTTCCCTCTTAGAGGGGCAGTCGGCAGACTAGAAGCATAATATAACTAACACTCAGTAGCCTATCTTCGTACTATTGCGTCGCCCGAATTATACGAACACATTAGAGTTATTTTAGATAACTTGAAGTAGTTAAACAATGTATTATCATTGTTTTACTACTTCAAGTTTTCTGAAATAACTCTAAAGTGTTCGTTAGAACATGAATTATTTTTACGTAAAATAGGCCGGGACAGGGTATAAACTTCATATTGGACCGCTTGAATCGGGCACACGCATACCGACGCAGAGACATGGTACTTATAACTAGACTGTGCACTGTGGCGCAAAAAACGGTCCGAGCGAGAGGGTCCCCGGTGGTAATCGTGTCTCTTTCTAATGTGGTGACCATGACCAAACAGCAAAATATGAGACTAAGGTCTAAGGCCCGTTTCACCACATTCTGATAAAGTGCCGAATAGGCTATTCACAACTTTTTTGACAGATTCTTCATACTTCATCTGTCGAGTTAAGTGGTTGATAGCCTATTCGGAACTTATCAGGAAGTAGTGAAACAGGCCATAACTACTACAAATTCAGGTACTTATTCTGATATCTATCCTACCTAACTGCAGGTATGAACCTAATTTTAAATTTAAAAGTAAATAATCAGCCAAGTGCGAGTTGGACTCGCGCATGAAGGGACGACAATTTCTGGAAATTCTGACAATTAACTTTGACGTATCGCTATATTGTCAAAGTTGAATTGTCAGAATTTATTTGGCTAGCACCGACTAAAAAGAAATCCAGAGCTTCATTTGTTACGATGTGGTTTTTTTTAAGTCCGATTTTGTAGGTATACTTTTCATGCCATTCGGTGCATCTCTAATATTTCAAATTCATGGTTACCCTAAAGATTCATAATCGAAACACGAAAAACAACCAATCAACCAAAGCAAATCGCCATCTTACATTTAGTATTACCAGTACCAAATATCTAAGTATTACCACAGATACTGTTGCTCTGTTTTGAATTATATTTTCGAGTACAATCAACTGATTTATTAATTATTAAAACTGTACAAATTCGTTTAAATACGTTTCTATGTTTACGAAATGTTCGTATTGGCAAATTATTAAAAAGAAAAGTATTTTATTTTCTAACATTTCTACCAAAAGAAATGATTATGTGAGCTGGCAAGAAGTCAGACAAGGACACACTCCCAGCGGGAACGCTCTCGCTCGGACCGCTTTTTGAAAGCTACCGCTTAGAGGGAAATACCTACCGTATTGCTTAAGAAATAGAACTCACTTTAGCAAAACATTTTTTTTGGGTGCGCTGTCTAGTTATAAGTACCATGTCTCTGTACCGACGTAAGTGATAACTATAGGTAGCAAACTATTTGCCTTTTTGTTGAGGGAGTTTGAAGTGCAGGGCTGAACACTACTGTACGATATTAACACTGTGGCACTAACAACTAAGCTACGTACCGATAAAAACTGCACACCCACCAGACACAATACCATGACACTCAACATGAACTGAAGCGCAGAAGCCAGACTGAAAGCGCTTTCAATTATTGATACGTATCTGGAACAAACCCATTAATTACCAGACTTAATTATACACAAAAACAATGGATCAACCTTGTTTTCTTATCTCTAATGATTTATTTTATCGGAAAGGTTAAAAGTATCGATGTACAGATAAGTGCTACATTTCTAAATGTATTTTGGGGTTTCTTAATATAATTGCGGGCTAACGATCACTACACCTACATGATACATCCGAATATTTATATAAATTATAAATACATTTAGAGTTTACTTAAGGTTTAGGGTCAGTTTACAGTGAAATGACACGACGAGTCGCGATGCATGAAAATACAAAAATGTAATGTGTGTGTCAAACTGGCATACCTACTTGATCTTTCAATTCTTTTATGATTTTTTGCATCACCGAAGATCCAAATATTATGTATATAGCCACGTTATATTTTACAACGTCGTTGTTTGAGGTTTTACAAAGGTAGTTTGACTGGCGAGTACAAAACATTGTGTGACTGTGACGACCGTATAACATACAGCGTATAATATATTTATGGCGTATAGTTTAAGTAAGGAGCACACAGAGTACGCTTGTTATAATGTTAAGCACTTTAGACAGGCTGGAAATGAGCCTAATCTTAAAATCGTCCTCCTTAACTGGGTCACAAAGCAAAGTTTCACAAAAATAACATAACGAGCGCTTCCGATAATATTATTTCAAATAAAATACTTTTAAAATTCTTGGGTGATTAATGTTAAGCTCGATAAAATAAAAATGGTATTACAGTAATTTATAGGTCGAGTCTCCGGAGAGAATTTTATGTCTATTTGTGAGCTGCTGAGAAAAGATTACTCTTTTAAAAATTCCTTATACAAATACACCGTTGGCCCAATGAGCTTCTGCTTGATTAGACTAAAATATTAAACGTCATTTTGTAATAGTTGGGGAGGGGAAGAGGGGATTTCGGGATAAGCTCGAGCATGTCAGATTAAGCTTGTATAGGCTTCCGGCATCTGTCTAGTTATTATGGTATAGAAATCAGATTTCTTACGTGGTGGGTAAAAAAAATTTTTTTCAATATTGAAATGTCATCGTATCTGTCAGATTAAGATAGGGGATGTGTATACCCCAAATAAGCTTCCATATAAAGCACTGACGATTCAATGGTCAGGTAAGCCTGTAGGGGCATTTTAAAGTATAAAAAAATAAAGCTTCATATTTTCCTAACTAAGCTTCGCAGATATTTTATTTTGCACTAAACTAAATTATATAGTCCTTGTGGTCTAAAATATATTTATAATTTACCTAAATAAGCAATTATTTACTGAATATATTTTCTTTTTCAAAAGCCCACTGCTAAAATAAAAACTGATAGTATTATTTTTTTATTAGCTTTACCTAATGTAAAAAACCTACTAGGTCTCCATCACGCTCGAGTAACTACAAAAATAGCACCAGCCCCTCCCCTCATAGATTAATCATTGGTCTTCGCGCGCGCGCTTCGACTAGATAGCGCGCTCTATAGAGAAAACAGATTCCTGAATGCGGCAACTCAATATTGTAGTGTGTGTAAAACAATGCACAAATATTGTTGTGTGCGTAGATAATCGGTAGGTAATATTGAGGTAGGTAATATTGAGGTACAGGGATTATTAAATTATACACTTACCTATATTTATTAGGCGTATTTTCAATAAGGTTTTTATTTCAAAATTTTATTCCAAAAATACGAAAACAATGGTAGGAAGTTTAACAAAAGTTAAGAGTAAGTCATAAATTATTATTTTTAACAAAAAATTAAAACCGACTTCTAAGGTAAAAACAAAAATTACATCCTTATAATATGAACTAAAAAGTATTAAATAATTTTACGACGACCTCTGTGGCTCAATGGGTAGAGTGTGTGGCAGCTCAAGCCGGGGGTCGCGGGTTCGAGTCCCGCCGACGGAACAAAAAGTTTTTCAATGTTCCTGGGTCATGGACGTGTATTAAATATGTGTATGATATAATAAAAATCTTAAATACATGTATAGTATAATAGTATTAAATATATTTCCGTTGTCTGGTACCCGTAACACAAGTCCTTCAGGTACTTAGCACGGGGCCAGATTGACGTGGTGTGAAGCGTCCATAGATATTATTATTATATTATTATATATATATATATATATATATATATATATATATTAAATCCATTTAGAAGTTTTATCCATGAAAAGGCAGCCATTCATTTCCATGAAAAACCATAGATTTTCAAACTTTCTCTGTATGTAAAGGAAATTCATTCCTAGGCAGTTGACGGACCTACGTCATTTGGTCGGCTTATGCCAGTTCAAAGTTAGCTGTGATCAGTCCGATAGATTTGACTTAACGCGACCAAATTACTTAGCTCCGCAATCTGCCTAGGAATCAACTTCTCTGATAGTACTATTAGGGAAGTTGATTCATAGGCAGTGGACCTACGTATTTTGGTCGCGTTACGTCAAACCCAGCTGACAGATCACATTAGCTTTGTCCACACTGGGCCTTTTTTTGTTCATCAATGGCATGCGTTATAATGCAGTCAACAGCGAACGTGAGGCATGTCCGTGACGCGCGTTATAATCATAGCGCTCGCTATGACACTTTTCTTTCAACGCGGGTAGATTTTGACGCATTCAATTATTGAATATGCCAAACGAAAGTTAAATAAAAAGAAGATGACGAGTTTCTCCGGGAATACGAAAGAGTGACGTCGAGTTTTTGTATTATTTTCCTAAAATTGTGTTATTTCGGTTTTTAATGTGTAATGTTGGTAGAATATTAACCATTAAATATTCGTTGTCGTGCACAAGTGTGGGTAAGTAATACAACTTCAAGAAACGTGCCATTTTGTGTTCCCTCCAAAACTCCATCGAAAGTTTAGTAAATAGTCTACCACTTTACTAAAACAACTGACTTGACTCGTTGACTTTACCGACTACTTTTTAGACTTTGACTTGACTTTTGACTTGACGATAATCTGGAAAAACGACTTGAAAATTTTGTAAATTTTTTTAGAATTTTTTTTTCCCGCCAATACATTTACTTGACACTGGCCATGGTTTAAAAGCCGAGCGCCATAACAAGAAGAAAAAAGAAGATGACGAAAATTGAAGATGAAATTGCATAATGTGGACATAGCTCGTTAAATTGAAATAATCCGACCAAATGACGTATGCCTTTGAATTAATTTTTTTGATTACAATGTTTTTATAATATCTTACCGAATAATAGCGTTATAGTGTATCATACACTTCTTCAACACGATATGTATGTATTGTTCGTCTTCACCAACCACTTTCTTCTCTCTCTGATCCCTCTCCCGTCGCCGGTTTGCGAGCATTTTGAAGTTTCTCAAATTGAACGCCAATATTTCTATTTGCCCAACTGGAAATAAAATTAAGTATAATCAAGAAAAATTAAAAGGCCTTTTAAATCCATTACTGGGGGCTTTTATTTACTTTTCAACGAAAAGATAAAAGGTGAAACGTAGTAAAATTGACGAAATGAATTTTTTTTACACATTTTCTGCGATTGGGCTCTTTAATAAAATTAATGATCAGTTAATTAAATTAACTTCCTAAAACGTTTTATTGTTTATTACGTTTCGGTTGTATTTTATTTAGCTAAATAAGATTTAATTATTTTATTTGAACCTTTACATATTTTTTTAAATAATAATCATCGCCTTGCTTACAACAATGATCATCTAAAAAAATTGAGACGTCAACACACTTGTGATTCCTTTATTAATAGTGTTTATAGGCGCGGTTGAACATTTTTTACTTGTCTGTTGTTAAATTTTGTTTGTTGTTAAATCTATATATATAAAAGAAAGTTGCGTTAGTTACACTACTTATAACTCAAGAAAGGATGAACCGATTTGGCTGAAAATTGGTGGAGAGGTAGCTTAGAACCAGGAATAGGACATAGGATACATTTTGTCCCGGAAAAATGTACGGTTACTGCACAATATACTTTTTTGATTTGCGCGTAAACTATTCAATTGATTTTGATGAATTTTGGTATGGAGATACTTTGAGTCTCGGGAAAGGACAAGAGATACTTTTGGTCCCGGAAAAATGTACGGTTACTGCACAATATACTTTTATGATTTGCGCGTAAACTATTCAATCGATTTTGATGAAATTTGGTATGGAGATACTTTGAGTCTCGGAAAAGGACAAGGGATACTTTTTGTCCCGAAAAATGTACGGTTCCCGCACAATAAACTTTTATGATTTTTCGCCTAAAGGCTAAACTATTCAGATTATTTTTATGAAATTTGGCATGGAGATACTTTGAGTCTCGGGAAAGGAATAGGGATACTTTTTGTCCCGGAAAATGTACGGCTGTGTTCCTGCATAATAAACTTTTATGGTTTTCGCTTAAACTATTTAATCTATTTTGATGAAATTTGGCATGGATATACAAATTTTAATATATTGTTTTCTTAATTATACCAATTCGAATAAAATAGTCATCGTTAAGACAGGACAACGTCTGTCGGGTCAGCTAGTAAGTTATAATTTAAAAAGCTGTACTGTCAATTATACACATTATAGAATATTATACATACATGCAACATGACAATGCGGTTCGTTATCTATAAGATTATGTACATTGTACATGGTAAGAACGCATCTGCATATTGGTTTAAGCTTAGACACGGGCGTAATTTGAATTTCATAATATGTAACAGTATATTGTCTCAGATTACGAGTAGTATATCGCTTTTCGACTGATGACACTTTTCATCTAATTAAGTTTAGCTGAACTAGCATACTAGTACCTAAATTATCTAAGCTGGAGCCTATAAACTCACCAGTACCAATAGCTCCGGTAGTTCTTGCACCACTAAAGAGACCACCTAGAATCAACCCGTGCCTACCAACTACCTTGGGGTAGGGGCATGTCCCATTTTTGGGCCGCTTTTAGTTATGCCAAATGTTCTTAAAGTTATGACCAGTTAAATGTAAGGACTAAAGTTTATCTAGCTAAATATGGTTGATCTTAAATCCTTAAGGCTCCATTTATTTAATTGTTACCGTTGATATAATTTTTTTAACACAATTTACATGCTCGTATATTTTATATACTGTGTCCGAAAGAGACAAAAGGTATACGTTACAAAAACTTTCTTGTTTGTTTTTGACAAGCAAGCTATTTGCTTAATTTTTGTAGTTCAAAGTGTTTATACGAACACATTAGAGTTATTTCAGACTAGATGACACCCGCAACTCCGTTGTGCCTAAAACAGTTTATCGTGCGGGAGCCGTACATTTTTCCGGGATAAAATGTAGCCTATGTCCTTTCCCGGGACTCAAAGTATCTCCATGCCGAATTTTAGCAAAATCGGTTCAGCGGTTTGGGCTTGAAGAGGTAATAGACAGACAGACACACTTTCGAATTTATAATATAAGTATAGATGGATATGGATACGATTAAGTCCGTGGCCACATTTGAATGCATTGCAGCGTCTGAGGGTAGGAGAAAAATCCGCGGCTTTATATAAACACTTTCACTAAGCCCTCTGAGAATTTATCACATTCATACAAAAGTTTTGTACATATTTTTTGACAAATAATATTTCTTTTGTGTGGAACATAGTACTTACACTTTTACTTACTCGTACTTTTAAATTAAATATTTACTATATTTGATACTATTATTATCTTTTATATAAAATTCTCGTGTCACAATGTTAGTCCACGAACTCCTCCGAAACGGCTTTACTGATTTTAACCAAATTTTATATGCATATTCAGTAGGTCTGAGAATCGGCTACTGGGTACTTTATAATATATTGATAAGTGCATTTGTTGATTAAATAATAGTAAATTATTACAACCTGAGACTGACGGCGACCATTAAGTTTGTGCGACGGGATAGCGATCGACGTTGCCATGGTGACATACTTATTTAGTCATTTCAATAAAATAATATGGCTAATATCAATGAGTTTCTAAAATACTAGAGTGGCAATGTCTTACAAACTGATGCAAAAAATGCGTAATCACTTGATAGCCCAAAAGACAATGTCACTCCATAATGTTATTATGTCATTATGTATGGCAGATATGCCTGCAGGCATCTTCAAAGTGGTGACGCGTTGCTGTCGTAGACTGCCAATCTAGTTACGTTAGTAACATACAATATCATTGGCTAATATATTATGGCAAAGCAACGTTTGCCGGGACAGCTAGTCTTATATATAAATTATTATATGGATTTTCAAATGTGTTAGTCGCGCTAAATTTCGAAAACGGCTTAACGGATTGGGCTTATTTTAGTCTTAAAATATTCGTAGAAGTCCAGGGAAGGTTTTAAAGTGACCTGTGACACGAAGTTCACCAGGACAGTTAGTCTTATATATAATAAATTAAGAAATTTAAAAAACCCCCCGCCAAACAACTTTAAAAAGTAATAAAATAATATTTACTGCCTTTAAGTCCAAATAATTCCTAACTTGTGTAAAGTAATATTTAAGTCCATAATTGTTGTCAAGGTGTGTCGTGGGACCGCGCCGTCAAGTAAACTACAACATACAACCGCCAAGTCACCGACTATCTCGATTCAGTTCGCTATGAATTGATTGTGAAATCAAACATCTACATTAGCGGTCCCCCGACACACCATGACAACAATTATGGACTAAAATATTACTTTACACAAGTAAGGAATTATTTGGACTTAAAGACAGTAAATATTATTTTATTACTTTTTAAAGTTGTTTGGCGGGGGTTGTTTTAAATTTCTTAATTTAATTTTACTTCATACTTTTTAAACTTGTGTTGGTTAAAGTGCAGAAAAATTCCTATCAACAGAATCATAAGTATTCTCATGATTACCATCTATCAATGTCCTTTTCGATGAGGCTGTTAATATGAGCCCAAACATGAAACCTCCCCTTTGGGTTCATACGAAGCTCGGTTCCTATAGAATCCAGGTGATGCTGCAGCAGCAGCATATAAAATATATTTACTGTTTATCTACTTCTTACTGGTTGTCGCAATTAAAATGAGCCTAAACACGAAACCATCTACTCTAAGTTGGCGAGGAGTTGGATATCCTATTGATTATCAGGTGATGGTGCATCACCAGGCCAACTTTTCAATAATATATATTATATATTCACAACTGTCACGAACTAGAATGAAATATAACCCATCAAATGACTACAAGTTGCTAAAGGCCTTTCATGAACCAGATAAACCCTGACTGTCCAGCACTGAGCAGGCTGATGATGATGAACTATAGCTAAGAACACTCTCAAACACGTCAGCTTTCAATAAAAAAAAAAAACTAGATCAAAATCGGTCCACCCGTTTGGATGCTACGATGCCACAAACATGAACCAGATAAACCCTGATTGTCCAGCACTGAGCAGGCTGATGATGATGAACTATAGCTAAGAACACTCTCGATTATATCAGCTTTCAAACAAAAAAAATTAGATCAAAATCGGTCCACCCGTTTGTATGCTACGATGCCACGGACAGATACACACTCAGACAAACAGACAGACAGACAGACAGACACGTCAAACTTATAACACCCCTCTTTTTTGTCGGGGGTTAAAAATGGATTTCCAAATGTGTTAGTCGCGCTAAAACTCAAAAACGGCTGAACGGATTGGGCTGATTTTGGTCTTCAAATATTCGTAAAAGTCCAGGGAAGGTTTTAAAGTGACACGAAGTTCACCGGGACAGCTAGTAACAAATAAAATAAAACGTTTAAATAAAACAAAATAAAAAAAAAAAGTTTGTGTGCATTTTTGTTTTACGCAAAAACTACTAAACGAATTTTCATAAGGTTTGACATGAATATTTAAATCAAATGTTGAGCTAGGGCCTGAACTACCAGACTCTTGATAATGTACGATACTGTTTGTCCCGACAAAGTTTTATATTTCAGTGAAATAATGTTTTAAAAAAGAATTAATATGACTGATACTGAATTGAAATAATCCGACCAAACAAAGTAGGTCTGTCAACTGTCTATGGATTAATATCTACGATGGTACCATCAGATGAATTGATTCGGTAGGGTTATGTCAAGTCAATATAATAGTCATGAGTCGTGATCTCCAAGGCTAGACATAACCGGACCAAATTAAATTACATAGGTCCGCCGTCCGACATCTGCCTAAATCTCCATGTACACGCTACAACGCCAGCGCAATGGGCCAAGGTGTAGTGGCCTACTTGGCTATAAGCTGGGAGGAACATCAGTATTTTGCATGTTGGTCGCATGACCAACATGTAAAATACAGAATTTAAGCCAGAAGCCGCTGACTATTGACACAATTTGTCAAGTCAAGGACTTCTGACTTAAATTCTGTATTTTATGAGAAAAATCAATTTTTTTCCAAAAACAGCAACATTCGATTGAACGAACTTTTTTCAATTTATTACAGGGACTTCACTTTGTACTCATTTAATTTTCATGTACCGTATTGTTTGCTCCCGGCGTCCATGGCAGTCTCGTCACTCACAATTAAGCCGATTTTCCCGTTTCCTCATAAAATAACCATAGTTAAAGCCGCTTGTGTGTAAAAGAGACAAAATTGTTTGATCTGCGATGAAATGGATATTAAAACATTTGGATAATTGTTTTCTTGTAACGTCCTAAAGATATCAAGAAAACAACTATTATATAAATGTTTACTGTAACTATCCCTAAACAAATAATGAAATAACACTACAATAATAAATGTTTCTGTTTTTATCTATAATATGTTGTTATTAAAATAAACTCCACTACTAAAACTAAATGAAAACCATGAGAAGAGACCTCTTAATTTAGTTGGGTAATAAAGATGTTCATCAGACAGCACTCAGACTAACTCATCAAAAATACGCTTAGTAATGCATTTACAGAGAAATGGCAGGTTCCAAGGAACCCTTTGGAGCGAGGCCCTATTAGTGGCCTCGAGGGCTCTCCAGGGTACTTGAATAGTGACTATGCGCCTCATTTATATTTCTTGAAATATTTCTTGAAATTAAATTATTAGAAGCCATTATTAGAAGACTATTGATTTTTGGAATTTGTAATGCTTAAAAAGTGTTATTGTGTCTATATAGGTACTAATTCTGAAATTCGACATATAATTATTGCTGAGTTTTGTAAAGTTTGCGATATAATTATGCATACATTAATTATTATTATAGATACATAAAATTCTCTTCCTCAGCTAAATGCAAAAAAAAACATTAAAAGTAGTTGCAAAAATTTACCCTATAACAGTTTCTTTTAATGTTACTGATAATTTTATTTGTGTTGTTCTGTTGTTGTTAACGTTTAAGACTAAGTTTATTTTTGTGTTTTCAGTTTTTTAACTTTTTTTTTTCTTATAATATTATTATACTTACTAGCGGAGGAGATAAATGCTGCTAGGATCGTGTCCATAACACCATCTATGATACAGGTCGCTGGCTTATAATAGACCTACAAGAAATTATAAAACCATATTATATTATGACGAAATAATTTACTAAAATACGCGGATTCTTGGAATTCTATTGTTATTCTATTATTGTCGCGGTCACCTGTTTCGGTGTCCTTATGAATATAATATATTATAGGTTTTGGTTGAATACTTGGGTTCAATTTCACCACTTTAGGTTAAACCATTGGTCTCTGGTTAAACTCAATCGTGGAATTTATATTCCCGGACTTCACAATGATAGGGAAGGCATAATATTTTAACAAACAAATTTAGCCGTAACTCAGAGTAGCGCCAGTGGGCCTCAGAGTTCTATATTCAGAGTATTTCAGAGTATTGTTACGGATACAGACACGTGGTGCCATCTAGCGTCGGACCAGCGAACCTACCAAGGGAACACAGGCAACGTAAATCCCCTACTCGCTACTAGATGACGCTAGGTGTATGTACCTACGAGTACTTTCTAGAAATATCTCATATTTGTTTACGCATATCGGTTTTATTCTGGGATGTTCCGGAATTTTCTGAGATTCGATCCGGCCCGTATAAATAGTCGCAGACAGTCCGGCCGGCAATTCAGTTTGATCTGAGCTATCTTCGAGGCGACTTCGGAGCGAGAACAAGTGATCAATAGTGAGTGATTGTGATTGTGATAGTGACTCGGCTACGACCTAGGACAGTGATAGTGCTCAGTGATTTGGATCTAGTGCTTAGTGTTTGGACTCAGTGATAGTGTGAGCTAGTGTTTGTGAATAAAGTCTTCAAGAGAGTCACCAGGTCTTTCTTTCCGAATCTTCGAACCCCTAGCACGTAACAACTGGTGTCAGAAGTGGGATTTGGAGATGCCATTGACTCCGAGAGAGGACTTCAAGGGGAGTGTCAGGACAAGGGCGCAGCGAGCTGCTGCCATTGACTCCGAGAGAGGAGTTGGCGGTGGAGCTGCGGAGGCCACACCCACTGGAGACCAAGCTCCGCCCACTGCGGGGCAGGCCCTACCCGCTGGCCCCGCCCACCAGGCTCCGCCCACTGACCACGCCCCCCAGGCTCCACCCACTTCGGGTGAAGCCACGCCCACTGGCTCCGCCCACCGGGACCCGCCCACTGACCACGCCCCTCAGGCCCCGCCCACTCTGGACATAGCCACGCCCACTGGCTTCGCCCACCAGGCCACGCCCACTCAGGCCACGCCCACTGGCTCCGCCCACTGGGCCCCACCTGCTCAGGCCCCGTCGACTAGCTCCATCCATCCTGTCACGCCCGTAGTTTCTACGGCCCCTCAAATGGCTCAATTGGAAAGCATAATTGAGTTAATTCAGGCTTTGCAGGAGTCACAAGACCGTAAGCTCGGCGCTTTGCAAGAGTCACAAGACCGCAAGCTCGGCGCTTTGCAAGAGTCACAAGACCGCAAGCTCGGCGCTTTGCAAGAGTCACAAGACCGCAAGCTCGGCGCTTTGCAGGAATTTCAGAAGGCTGAAATCAGAGCGATTCGAGAGTCACAAGAGCAACAAAAGGACCTCCAAGAGAAAGCGCTTCTGGCCATAAAGGATGTCAGTGACGTGGTGACTAAGCTACGTAAAGATGTCGACGTAATGAAAGAACGAGTTACCGGGTTAGAGTCGGTTGTGGAAAATTTGAAAACCGGATTCACTGAACTGCAGAAGAGAGTAGTGCGCCTTGAAACTACGGGAGTTACAGTGTCTAGTGGAGCCACTGGAGTGATGCAAGGGCCAAGAGTAAAGGTGCCGTCGTACTGTTATATCCCAGCCCTGTAAGGGTAAATGCTGATAACAAGTTGTATCAGCATTTTGGCGGTTAGTTATAGGTCTCAGTAGTTCGGAGCGGAGTTCAGTTGGCTTCGAGACATCATCCGTGACGGTTCTGCCTAAGGGTCCCTATCGTAATCCAATGTATATTTGTGATAAAAGTTGAATAAAAGTGTGTAATAAAAAATCCTTTTTTTTAAAAAGCCTTTTGGAAAAGGGGCCCTAACATTAATGGTGGCAGCGGTGGGATACGGAAATCCCCAGTGTCTAAAAAACTATCCGCAAAATTAACATATAAAGTGAATAAAAATCCGTCAAAAAAAAAAAAATTCTAAAAAAATTCTCGAGTGAAAGTGTATGTGCCAACTCCATCCGTTATCCAGTGATCCAGTAAAAAATAGTGAAATCAGAAAGAAAATCCGTATCAAGTGCTAAGTGCCAAATCCATTGTGTTTAATAAAATCTGTGATCGAGTCTTCCTGTCGGACATGCATCGAGTCGCCGTGCAGCTTATCGTCGCCGCCCACGCGCTAGTTCTGTGAGTCTTGGTCATTGTTTATATAATTCAGCCTTCTAGGGTTACTTAGGGTTCAGTGGTCGAATAAATTAAAACCTTTATATTAATTGTATATTAATTGTAACTGTGTTTAAATATTTTAATTTTAAATCTTTATTTTCAATATGGCGAAATCCGATAAGTCAGTAGAACAACAGCTAAAACTTTCGATACCGGTAACCGATCCAGAAGCCGGTCCATCTGGGCCGACCTCACCTAAATCAGCATCACGAAAAGGCGCTAGTGCCACGATGATCGAATTAGATTTAAACACGCTTTTTAAATTCATTAAACCGTTTGATGGCTCTCGCGAGAGTGTAAATTCATTTATAATAAATTGCAATAACGCTTACGACTTAGCTACCGAAGCACAAAAGCCAATTTTATTCAGATATATCTATAGTCAATTGCAGGGCAAGGCTGAGACTGCCTGCTCAGTAAAAGAATTCAAAAAATGGGAACAATTAAAAGAATTTTTACAAAATCAATTCTGTGAGCGTAAACACTATGCCCACATACTCATGGACTTGCAAGAAAGTAAGCAAAGTCCGAATGAAAATGTTATGCAATACTCTCTGCGCGTAGAAACCTATCTTTCACAACTTTTAACAGACGTAACCCTATCACATTGTCCATTAAAAGAAATCCCGGGTCGTTCCGCAGCCATGGAGGACCTCGCGCTCCATCATTTCCTTATGGGTTTACATCCGCGTATTTCAAATATTGTGCGTTGCAAAAGTCCGCGAAATTTGAATGAAGCAATAAATATTGCTATTTCCGAAGAACGTATCCAACAAACTTTGTATAAGCGGCCTCAGTTAGAACCAAGAGCTAGTAACTATAGCCAAAATAATTTTAGAGCTAGACCGTCTCAACCTAGATCTTATGGACAACCGAATACATCTCGTTTCCAACCCTCGTATCAACCAAAATTTAATTCACCGAGTGGTAATTTTAATAATAATAATTCCGATAAAACTCCGTCGGCATTCTGCCGCTATTGTAAGACTCCGGGCCATGATATTAGAGACTGTGCTAAGAGAGAATATAATAATAATCGGTTCAATAATAAATTCCGTCAACAACCAAACCGAATGAATTTTGTAGCTGAAAATAATGATGATGAATATAATGCAGCGGATGACTCATCTCAATCCAATGATAATAATTTAAACTAAATCCTGTCTCGCTCTCGTGTCGTGCGGGACCAAATAAGTCTGAAATCGACACGAAAATTTATTCTAGCGTTATACGACAGGGTAACCAGCCCCAAAATGGAAACGCCCATATTAAATCTCACAGCACTATACAACAGGGTAACCAGCCCCAAAACGGAAGTGCTCTAAAATCACGCGTTATACGACAGGGTAACCAGCCCCAAAATGGAAACGCTCAAATTAAATTCCATAGCATCACACAGCAGGGTAGCCAGCCCCAAATCGGAGATGCAAATATTCGAGTCATGCAGCAGGGTAACCAGCCCCAAACCGAAGACTCCCTCGTAGTCGAACCTGAAAAAAAAGAAATATATGAGATTAATATCGATACAACTAAAAGACGCTTACCTCATGTGCTTGTAGAATCCCAGGTGTCAGATATTCCTTTATCCTTGTTGGTCGACTCGGGTTCGTCGATCTGCTTACTGAAAGAGAGTCGTATATTAAATAGCCAAAAATTAATTAAAGAGCCTATAAAACTTAAAGGCATTGACCCTGGTGATGAGCCGACCCTTACAGAAGGTCATTTTCAATTAAAACTAAAATTTAATGATAAGAAACCGTTAGC
Source organism: Polyommatus icarus (assembly GCA_937595015.1). Taxonomy (NCBI): domain Eukaryota; kingdom Metazoa; phylum Arthropoda; class Insecta; order Lepidoptera; family Lycaenidae; genus Polyommatus; species Polyommatus icarus. The sequence goes on from OW569339.1 coordinate 10,598,378, forward strand.
ATTTAAATTTCATGTAATCAAAGATATTAGTTTGCCATACGACGGAATTATTGGTACAGACTTCTTGTCCCAGTTCGGCTGTAAAATAGATTACACAAATGACACTTTAAAGATAGGAAAATTAGAAATAAAATTACTTTTCACTGAGCCATTTTTCATTGTTCCACCTAGAAGCGAAGCCGTTATTGAGTGCTCAGTGCAACAAACTAATTTAAAAGAAGGTATTATCGCTGATCAGCATCTTACAAAAAATTTACTTATTTCTAATTGTATTGTTAAAATTAAAGATAATTATCGCGTTAATTTAACTGTTGCCAATACTTCCGAAAAATATGCTCATGTCAAAAGAAATCTTAACCTTACTGTTGAACCTTTAAATTTAAATAACATGTGTTCCGTGAATTCAAATAATTTGTTTACTCCAGAAAGATCTGAAGCTGTAATTAAAGAACTTCGAACCGAACATTTAAATTCGGAGGAGCGCAACTCTCTTAACAACCTGTGTAGCCAATATCCAGATATTTTCCACTTACCTAATGACCAGCTTACTTATACTTCTGCGATAGAGCACACAATTAAAACAGACAGTAATGTTCCCATCCATACTAAATCATATAGGTTCCCCGAATGTCACAAACAAGAAGTAGAAAAACAAATAAATCAGATGCTTGAACAAAATATAATAGAACCGTCATCCTCTCCTTGGAGCTCACCCATATGGATAGTTCCCAAAAAATTAGATTCCAATGGCCAACGCAAGTGGCGTATTGTAATAGATTACAGAAAACTTAACGATATAAGTGTAGGTGAAATATATCCTATTCCACAAATTTCCGAAATCCTAGACCAACTTGGTAAAAGTAAATATTTCACAACCCTCGACTTAGCTTCCGGGTTCCATCAGATTCGTATTTCAGCCGATGACGCACCCAAAACTGCATTTTCTGTTCCACAGGGTCACTTCCAATTTAACCGTATGCCATTTGGCCTCAAAAACGCACCAAGTACATTTCAAAAATTAATGAATACCTGCTTATCAGGACTACAAGGAAGCCGGTGTTTCGTTTATTTAGATGACATTGTAATTTACTCATTTGACCTTGAATCACACATAGATAATCTTAAAGCCGTATTCGATAAATTTAATCTGAAATTACAACCTGAAAAATGTCAATTTCTTCGTAGGGAGGTAGTCTATTTAGGACACACAATCGGCGAAGATGGTGTAAAGCCAAACCCGAAATTAACAGAAGCCGTAACTAAATTTCCTACACCGAAATCACCTAAAGACGTAAAGTCATTTCTTGGACTTGTATCCTATTATCGGAGATTTATCCCTAACTTCTCTAAAATAGCAAAATCACTTACTAATCTACTAAAGAAGGATGCGCCATTTTCTTGGAAGGAAGAGCAACAACTTGCCTTTGAAACTCTTAAACAAAACTTAACTAGTGCCCCTGTATTAGCTTATCCTGATTATAGCCAACCCTTCATACTTACCTGCGACGCATCAAATTATGCCATTTCAGCAATCCTATCCCAGGGTCCAGTCGGCCAAGATCGTCCTATAGCTTACTCCTCTAGAACCTTAAATAAAGCCGAAACAAATTATTCTGTTACTGAAAAAGAATGTCTCGCTATAGTATTCGGCACAAAAGTTTTTCGTCCTTATCTTCTCGGTCGCCGCTTTAAAGTTATTACGGATCACAAACCTCTAAATTGGTTATTTAACTGTAAAGATCCAGGCTCCAGACTGATCCGCTGGAGACTAAAACTCGAAGAATTCGATTACGAAATTCAATATAAAAAGGGAAAAATAAATACAAATGCTGATGCTCTTTCCCGGTATCCTGTGAACCCAATCCAAGCCGATAATCCATCCCCTTCGGCGTTAGCACCTCAAGAAGTACAGCCATATTCACCTGATAGAGACCTCTTAGATTTATTAGTAACTCCACCATCCTTTGATCCTGAAAGAGACCTCATGGACCTTTTGCCAGAATCAATCCCTGAATTAAATCCCGAACCTCAATCGGACCTCTTGATTACTCCTCCTAATTTATTTAATGACAACCTTGAAGACGCTTTATCCTATGAACCTAGTGAGCAGCCTATCACTCATCCAGATTTTGAAATTCCTCTTGAGCTACCCGAGCCAACTCCTGATGAACCTATAATTGAAACAACCCCTTTGACTAACTCAAATCCAGATACTCCTGTAGACGATTATCCTACTCTCTTGAAATCTATGTCAGATAAAAGTAAAACATTTAATACCATGATTGAAGAATATAACGAAAGTTTACTTAAATGTCCTGCTAAAATTATCCTCGTACCAACATCCATTGACCTCGACGAATCCAACCCGTACCTCGAAGAAATCCTGTGCGATCCTGAAACAAAGAAAACATTAGTAGAATCTGAAAGAGAACTATTTGGTTTTTATAAAATTGAACGTAATAATAAAACCTTCTATTTGTTATTTTATAAAATTCATCATTTCGATGAAGCCTCATATCCTGAAATCTTTGAAACACTAAAGAAAATTCGTAATGAATTACTCGTATTTGGAAACACTAATGAGATAGGTATATCCGATATGAAAAATCCTTTTGAGAAGCATTCATTTATAAAGATATTTAATATATTGACTTACCTTTTCCATAACACGCAGATTAAAATTAAGATATATCATAATAACATTATTTTCCCAGTCCCAACTGAAATAAAGAAAATTTTACACGATAATCATGATATCCCGATCGCTGGCCATTTAGGCTCAGCTCGCATGTACAATAGGATAAAAGAAGTATATTATTGGAAAGGAATGCGTAGCGATATAGAAACATATGTTAAGCAGTGTAAGTTATGTCAGGAAAATAAAGCGTTACGCCAAATAAATCGCGCGCCAATGCAGATAACTAGTACTTCTACGGAACCCTGTCAACGCGTAGCTCTCGATATTGTCGGCCCGCTTCCCGAAGCTGGCCCCGGTAAATTAAAATATATATTAACAGTTCAAGATGACCTTACGAAGTTCTCCTCGGCTTATCCAATTAGAAGTACAACTGCGGAAGAGACTTGCGAATGTCTCTTACATTATATTTCAATTTTTGGCATACCTAAAATGATCCTTACGGATCAAGGAACAAATTTTACGTCGGGTCTCTTCAAAGAGACATGTAAATTTTTAAAAATTAAAAATCTCTGGGCTTCACCCTATCATCCGCAGACACAAGGGGCTCTTGAACGTAGCCATTCAACCCTGAAAGAATATTTAAAGTCATACATAAATGAAGAACAGTCAAACTGGCCTCGATACATATATACAGCCATGCTAGCTTATAATACATCTGTCCATTCTACAACTCATTTTACACCTTACGAATTAATGTTCGGCACAAAACCATTTATTCCCAATTCTATTTATGATGAGTCACCCGGAGCTACATATCCCGAATATGTCCGTATGATGCAAAACCGTCTTAAATATTCCAGGCAAAAGGCTATCGAATTTATGAATAAATCAAAAGAAAATTCCAAGACTTATTATGATACACGATCACGCCCAGTCAGCTATCATGCTGGGGACTATGTTTATATTAAGAACCATTTAAGAATGCGTAAAGCTTTGTCCCCGGTCTGGAAAGGCCCCTATAAAGTTATAAAAATAAACGGTAATAACACGTTAACCCTATTAATTAATCGACGACACGTCGTACATCACTACGATCAAGTTAAACCTGCCCAAGTGCAGACTTAATTTAATTTCAGCTCATAATATTATGTACATTTTTATATTTATAAATTATTTTTACATAGTTATTACAATTAAGTATAGCAAGATGTTTATTCTTGCAGAGCACATCAGCAAAATGATTACGTTGAGCAATTTCAATCAAGCCCAGGAATCTACTTCGATTATCTCGGCAAACTCAGCGCTACAAACGGAAAGTTAAATATTTTAATGCCATTGGACTTGTCCCACTTCAATTCACATATTGAAAATATAGATTCAGCTCTTACATTAGTTAAGGATCTTTGTGTAAAAACGACATTCAACAATGTCGATTGCCACCACCTCCTCGAGCCGCTTGCTGTCAGATTTAACGACATGTGTAAGGAATTCGATTCTGTGTCTCATTTAGTAATTAAGAAATCAAAACGCGCTTGGGTGAGTGGCATAGGCTCAATTATAAAATATGTATTCGGAAATCTGGACGAAAACGATGGTTTTAAATACAATGAAGCCATAGACATATTGTTTAAAAATCAAAATAAATTGGCATCTCTTGTTAAAAACAACATTTTAATTACCACCTCTACAATTTCAATGTTTAATGATACTGTGAATAAAATTAGATTAAATGAATTAAATTTAAATGATGCTATCGACAAGCTCTCCGTTCAAGTCCGTAATATATCTATAATCACTGATGAACTCTGGTCTCAAATGAGCATCAATCAAGTAATTAGTCATTTAGAAACTTCAATTTTAACACTGTCTTTCCAATTGGAAGACGTCACAAACGCTATTTTATTCAGCACACAAAATATTTTGCATCCCTCTTTAATAACAACACAGCAGCTTTTTAGAGAACTTGCCGATAATCATCAGCACCTACCTAATAACATGAAATATCCCGTGAGCCTTGACATTGCCTCAATGAATGTCATTTTAAGTATTTCTAGGTTAAGTACATTTTATATAGATAATAAGATATTCTTTGTTCTTCAAATTCCGTTAGTGTCAATTAAGGAATTTATGTTATTTCACAATATAGGACTACCGACCCCGCATGACTCTAGCAACCCTAATTCTTTCAGTTTAATTATTCCAAATTCTAAATATATAGCAATGGCCAAGGACAAATCTCAGTACTGCATTTTGGAAGATTTAAATAATTGTGACTACATTTTAAACGGAAATTATATTTGTGACGTGTCAAACATTTATGTAACAAAAACAAAACCAACTTGCGAAACAGAATTTATGAGCAAAGTAATTAGTACAGTTCCGGAAAATTGTGAAACTAAATTAATTTTTGGAAATTTAGATATCTGGAAACCACTTAAAAACAATAAGTGGATTTTTGTACAATCAGCACCCGGCAAAGTCTCAATAGACTGTAGAAATAGCGAAACACACGAAATTAAAATTTTAGGTACTGGTATTATGTCTCTCCCTAATAATTGTATCGGCTACCATCAGAGTACCACTCTTGTAACTCAGCACAATTCTATTTTTAACTCTAGCATTGAAATCGGAATGCCCGATTTCAACCTTATTAATGATAGCTGTTGTAATATTAAGAAATTAAATTTAAGTATGAAAAATGTGACCCCTATTAAACTACAAAACTTTGATTTAGATAACATTAAATTTAATAAACAAATATTTCTCAAAACTCCTGAGGACTCAACTATCCTAGAGGATCCTCATATAGTTCAATATGGGACACATTACTCTATTGCTGTTATTTTTATAATTGTGTTAATTTTTATTTACTGTCTGTTTAAAATTTATAAATGTGTGAAACCTGGCAGCAGAACCGTAAAATTTAACATAGCAAAGAAAGATAATAAAATTTCTAAAGATACACAGTGTAATATAATACAAACCAATGATCAGGAACAGGACGTCATAGAAGTTGAAAACATAAATAACATAAGAAGTAAATTTTAAAAAACATTTTCAGCTTTTAGATTTTCGGTTGTAACTTCGTCGTTTCCTCGAAGTTACATCTTAGGGGGGAGGTGTTATATCCCAGCCCTGTAAGGGTAAATGCTGATAACAAGTTGTATCAGCATTTTGGCGGTTAGTTATAGGTCTCAGTAGTTCGGAGCGGAGTTCAGTTGGCTTCGAGACATCATCCGTGACGGTTCTGCCTAAGGGTCCCTATCGTAATCCAATGTATATTTGTGATAAAAGTTGAATAAAAGTGTGTAATAAAAAATCCTTTTTTTTAAAAAGCCTTTTGGAAAAGGGGCCCTAACAGTACGATGGCACTACTTCTTGGAACGCTTATCGTCGGCAATTTCAGACTGTTGCTACCGTAAACGGATGGACGGAAGAGCAATGCCTGACCGCTCTCATTGTGGCACTCAGAGGGCAAGCTTTGTCGGTCCTGGAGGCACTGCCACATACGGGAAATGGGTTCCAAGACCTGATGGAGGCACTGGAATCCAGATACGGGGAGCGACACCTGGAGCACGTGTTCCGTTCCCAACTGCGTGATAGAGTCCAACGTTCAGAAGAAGGGCTTCAACAATGGGCGTTGGAAATTGAAAAACTCGTCAGGAAGGCGTACCCCGGAGCTGATACCAAAATGGTCGACTCAAATATTGTTCAAGGATTTGTCGATGGAATCAAAGACCTGGAGGTCAGAGCTGCAGTAAGGCTTGGTCATCATACCTCGCTGAAGGAAGCGTTAGCGCATGCACTGGAGGTCGAGGCTGTTCGGCGTGACATACGGCAGACCCATAATATCCGGGAGGTCGCTGCGGAAGTCAGGGAGGTTAGGGCTCCTACGAGGAAAAGATTTGAAGTCATGTGCTATAAGTGCGGTGAGAGGGGCCATCTTCAGCTCAACTGCCCGCAGAAGAAGACCCAGATGGCAAGGATGGAAAGGATCGAGAAACAAATGGAAGAGCTGAGGAAGCAAGCAGTTTCGTCCTCTGCCCGGGATAAGGGGAAGCGAATAGAATCCAGAACTAGGTGGCGAGTATTGGACAATGTGTAGAGAGCCCCGATAACTATTACCTGCCTGGGAGAGGCACGGAACGGAAAAACGAAGACGAATACTTTGGGTCTCTTGGAAAATGACGCTATGAGGAAGGCTCAAGAAAGAGATGACGACCTTCGGCACATCATCACATGGAAGAAACGCGGTGACGTAAAACCAATCTGGAGTGAGGTTGCACCCACTGGCGCTGTCACTAAGGCGTACTGGGAGCAATGGGACAGTCTGATACTTCAAAACGGAATACTCTACCGGAAATGGGCTAACGGTAGAGAGTTCTATTTCCAGATAATTGTCCCAAGGGCGAGAGTACCAGATGTTCTCTGCGAGATACATGAGGGTGTATCAGGGAGTCATCTAGGTGTCAAGAGGATGCTGAGGAAAGTGCGAGAACGATTCTTCTGGTTGCATTGGCGAGATGATGTGCAGAATTGGTGCCACGAATGTACTTCTTGCGCTGACGTGAAGGGGCCGCAGACCAGGACAGCGTGGCGCGGCAGTAACAATGATGCTCGGGACGAGCATCTCTAAGAGGGGAGTAGTGTTACGGATACAGACACGTGGTGCCATCTAGCGTCGGACCAGCGAACCTACCAAGGGAACACAGGCAACGTAAATCCCCTACTCGCTACTAGATGACGCTAGGTGTATGTACCTACGAGTACTTTCTAGAAATATCTCATATTTGTTTACGCATATCGGTTTTATTCTGGGATGTTCCGGAATTTTCTGAGATTCGATCCGGCCCGTATAAATAGTCGCAGACAGTCCGGCCGGCAATTCAGTTTGATCTGAGCTATCTTCGAGGCGACTTCGGAGCGAGAACAAGTGATCAATAGTGAGTGATTGTGATTGTGATAGTGACTCGGCTACGACCTAGGACAGTGATAGTGCTCAGTGATTTGGATCTAGTGCTTAGTGTTTGGACTCAGTGATAGTGTGAGCTAGTGTTTGTGAATAAAGTCTTCAAGAGAGTCACCAGGTCTTTCTTTCCGAATCTTCGAACCCCTAGCACGTAACAGTATAAATTAATTTATTTGTTTGCGCGTTTTTCCTAAGCATATGAGGGAACGTGCCTTAAATTACGTGATGCGTAGTAACAGTCCACATAAAAAATACTGCTAATTTATCATTTAGCTGAAGTTTTAGATTATTAAAATAATAATTTATTTAATTGCTGAGAGAAAGGATGTCTTCTAAGTACCCATGCAAGCATAGGTCAAGGAGAGGATTTAATTATTATACTCGTATTACTTACGTTACTATCTTTTAGAAAAATGTTGATTCAAAAATATTTGAGCTGTATAATATACATTATACAATATACATGCTACGATAAATGTAATAATAATAATATTAATTGTAGGCGATAAAATATTATTAAATATTATTATTATTAATTGTAGGCGAGCGAAGGCGGAATTAAAAATGACAAAAAGTCCCGTAGCTTAGTTACGTTCCCTAATTATTGATGTACTCACGTGATGAAGGTAAATGATGCCGTAAGCGGGCGCTTTGTACACATCAAAGGACGTGTACTCCACGTTCGTGGGCAAAATGTCAAAATTTTCCGTAAGCGGCATTATGATCCCCACTGAAAATAATGATATGTTTACCTTTGTGAATCGTCTGATTGGGGTGTTTTCGTGGCTTGACAATGGTGAGATTAAGTACACACCGCAGGCTTAGTATGACCACAATAGAAGTATAAGAAACAATGACAGAATTTGGAGACACGTGTAAATATTTATTCTTTGTCTTTCTTTCACTTTGTTTTTCATAAAGAAACCCTTTTCTATGGTGGTCATGCTTAACAGGCAGAGGTATAAAGCGATTTGCAGTTTGCCTATTCGCCAAACCGACTTCCTTACATAAGCATTATAGCATAATATCTAAGTTACTTGTTATGTATAAATTTTTATGTGTTACATATTCTTGGCGTTTCGTTCTGTGCTATATGATTTTTACATAAAACTAACTTTATATTTTTCTTATGTATGATTCGACCGGTTCCGAGATCGATAAAATGATTAAGTAAGTCCATTCTCACTTCTTGTAATTTAACGTTTAAAAAACTACGAAACTAACAGATATAAGTTACATAAATTCAATTCATATAAATTATGAGATATAATGAAATAAAATATTCCGGATTCCCTTCGAGAACATAATACCCGAGTTGTATAAAGCGATACTAACAACTTGTAAAATCAAAAGACGTGATGAGAATTAGACTTGCTGACTTAGGGCCTCTCCACAAGTCCACGTTACGACGTCGTCAACGTGGAACGGTGCGGTAACGTGGCACGGTACGTTGTCGTGACGTGAAAATTTACGTCAACGTAACGTAAAAATGCACGTTACAATGTAGCAAATTTATACGTCACCATGCCTTGTACAATTGCTGCATTGTTCACTAAGTTTATCTAGATACTAGATGGTGCCCGCAACTCCGTTGCGCCAAAACTCATTTATCGCGCTGAAACCGTACATTTTTCCTGGATAAAAGTAGCCTATGTCCTTTCCCGGGACTCAAACTATCTCCATACCAAATTTCAGCAAAATCGGTTCAGCGGTTTGAACGTGAAGAGGTAACAGACAGACAGACAGACAGACACACTTTCGCATTTATAATATTAGTATGGATGGATAATGGACCGCACAATACGTATTCTGCTTTTGTTATTGTTAAAAAGAGGGAGAGAGCGAAGAAAAATGTTGTCCACCGCCACGCCGACTTCACCGGCACGTCACTGAAAATTCAAATAATATGCCACTTTATGACCAACGTCCTAAGCCCTTTTTCTGAAGAAATCTGCAGTCAAGTCAAAAAAAAGTCATAAGTCATAACCTTACCATTAATTAACATAATATTTTTGGAATCCTATGCATATTTCAAAATTTGTCTTCCTTAATTATTTATTTTATTAAAATTTAATAAATAAATATTTAAGAATAAATACAATAATTGAGTATTTTCTGAATATTCCAGTTACCTTTCTATTGCCATCGTTTATATCGAGTAAAAAATGGCAAAAAATAACATTTGTTGTATGGGAGCCCCCTTAAATATTTTGTTTATTTTGTTTTTAGTATTTGTTGTTATAGCGGCAATGGAAATACAATATAATCTATGAAAATGTCATCTCTCTAGCTATTACCATTCTTGAGTTATAGCCTGGAGACAGACAGACAGATAGACAGACAGACATCGAAGTCTTATTAATAGTGTCCCGTTTTTACCCTTTGGGTACGGAACCCTAAAAATATCTTTAATTATTGGATATTTTTTATTATTTGCATGTATCACACGCAGAATCAGCTGCTTTATGTAAAAAAAAAGACGGGTCGCACTCCGGGAGTGTCGGCAGAAGTGAAAACTTGATTATTAACGTTGTGCATTTTTTAAAACATTTTTTATGAAAGTCGATTATTAAAAAAAATCGATTTTTTTAATTAATCGAAACCCTTACAATCGATGAAATTTTTAACCCATTTTTTATGAAAATCGATTTAAGAAAAATCGATTTTTTTAATTAATCGAAACACTTACAATTCGAGTTTGAGTTCGAGTTTTCGAGTTTTTGAGTTTTCGAGTTTTCCAGTTTTCGAGTTTTCGAGTTTTAGAGTTTTAGAGTTTTCGAGATTTTGAGTTTTCGAGTTTTTGAGCTTTCGAGTTTTCGAGTTTTCGAGTTTTTGAGTTTTCGAGTTCGAGTTCGAGTTCGAGTTCAAGTTCGACACAAAACACTACTCTCCAACCGTCTTACGGTTTTTCTATGGTTTTTCGATCGACACGAAAATCTGACGCGAGTTTCACAGTTTTTACCCATCCCACAAAAGTGATCAATGCCGCTAAAGAAGTTTTCACTTCAAAAAGTGTCAAACGTTTTGCTCCAATTTCCTCAGTGTTGGTAGCGTCAATATCTTTTTCCATTTTTTGCCATCAGATTCTGGTTGACCTATAGTATAATATATAAAATTCTCGTGTCATAGTTTTCGTAGCTTGACCGATTCTCATGAAATTTTGTGCATATTGAGTAGGTCTGAGAATCGGCCAACATCTATTTTTCATACCAAAAATTATTTATATGGCAAAACAACATTTGCCGGGACAGCTAGTAGTATAATATATGTTTCTAAGCCTAGGTCATAAAGTGGCATTTATTTGAATTTTTGTCGGTGACGTCCCGGCGACGGCGGCGGTGGACAAACGACCTTAGGGCCGGGACACAAAAACACGTGGCACGACCACGGCGCCGTACAACGTCGTGCCGTGTTTTTGTGTCCCGGCCCTTTACCGAGCAAATTTATTCAGACTTGAGTCTCTATTACCTAGACCTACAGGTTTACTGATATTAATATTAATCAGTAGAAAGGGTAAAGTTAAATATTAGATTTGACTAAATAATCTCGCTTTGGTTTACTTGAATTGGATACGTCTATATCAACGATTTTATGATTCTAACATCTAAACTTATAGCAAACACACCCACTTAAACATGAAACGTTACATAATAAGACAGTATATTATACTACCATACTACTAAACTACCATATTTTATAAAAAAATGTAACAATTTTTACCAACCTTCCGCTATAAGCATTATGGGTACCTACCTCCGAATTTTTTACAAATTTTATGTGTTCCTAACGCCAAAGAACTTAGGACATAAGCGTTATCGTGCGGTGAAAACAGCCAAAAGAATACCTGAGACGGCCCCGACGCACATACTAGAGTAATATGTCATGACGAAGCGCGCAGTATGTATGCTCCTCCTCAAAATTTCCCTGTGCTCCAGCTCCTCAGGTCGAAATTCCACGCGATGCAAATACTTTAAAAGATTTAAAATTTTCTCCTTATTTAGCCAGAATACCGCAATTTTAAAATACGTGTACATTTCACTCAGGAAGAGGTAGAGTCTGAAATAAACGTTTCGTTATGTGACCGCTCCGTATATTTTTACCGCTTTACTGCTTGCGAGCAGTTATTTCACTAGCTATAGTTTTTTTAGCTAATAAGAGCTAATTCCAATTGAACCTATGTATAATAGGAACAAGGTCTGAGGTCTACAGCTACTACTAACGACATGACGTAGTTACTAGTTAGTCCTCTGAAATAAAATAGGTTCGGAATAAAATTTTTATTTCGAAGATTCAATTTTTTCCTAACAAATTCAGAGAGTGTAGAAAACTTTTAGATTTATTTATATTATTAAAGATATATTATAGTTATTATATATTATATTATTAAATTTTATTAGATATATTTATAATAGTAGTTTCATAACGGAATGATTGGGAAGAATTCCAAGCATACCATATATTTTATGAACCTACAACCTTAACCAATTAGATTGTAATTTATAATAAATTAATACTTTTGAGAGGTTCATATTATTATAACAAATATGTTTTTCACTATTTTAACAAAACTTTGCTTATAATATTATGATGATAGCAAATACATAAGAAAATCTATGAAAACAAATTCAGCTTTGGCGTAATGTCAAAGACTTCAAACGTTTCCATTTCTTTGTGATTCCACCTACGTCCTAATTTGGTACTGTATCTATCTTTTATGTCACTACCACAATTTCTTATTTTTATTGCTTATTTAATTTCATTTCCAAGTATCCATTATACGTTCCTCGAAATGCTTTAGTAACGGCCGGGGCAGAAAACCATTAATTTTATCTGTATCTCGGTTGTACATTTTTGAATTTATATAGGATAATTTGTCTCTATTTGTCTTTTTAAATAATTTTTAGGTAAGAAAAAAATGGTGATGATTATTATTATCATCGCTACATAAGTGGATTCATTAAAGATTTGACGCTTCTTGATTTTTTCAAAATTAGTCTACGCTATTAGCATTTGCCTATCTAAACATTAACCCAATTTATATTGAAACATCGATACTGTATATTAAAATAAGATCAACAAACAACAAATAAATATTACCCCTCCGCTATGTTACCGACATTACCGCCTTGTCGCAATAAATACTCGACCTCACCGATCCCGGGCAAAAAACACACCAGCCACAGGACAACTAGCGTGTATATCAATCGCAGCCACGAGGTGAATTTCGTATACGAGAAATCGTAGTACCACAACCCGTAAAACTTCAGCCAGAAGATGTGCACCGCGTGATATAGTTTGGGGTCCAAATCATCCCACGACTCGAAGGTGCCGTACGGGACGTAACGCTTGAGAGCGGACAATTTCCCCCTAATATTTCCCGCGATGGGTCCCATTTTGCGAGTCGAGAGCGAGGCGGTCTGTTGTAGAATGTTTTTGTGTTGTGTCGGTGGCGTATAACGAGAGTCGTATTAAACATTATACATTATTCCACCGACATTATCGTTAAGGGGAAGCGTCTACATAATTATTCGATAAACAAAAACTACTTTTGCTAATGCACACATAAGCAGCCTCTATTTACGGCTTCTCTCCATATTTAAATACGATGGTTTGCAAAACTGAAAAGGTTTGCTGATTTGCTCATTAATTTTTATAAATGACGTATCTACTCTCGTCGTAAAAAAATATAAAATATTTTATCGAGTTTCTAAGTCAATTAAGTATATTACTAATTAAGTTTTAAGCCTGTCTCAGTTTGAAAGCTAAAAGCTTCTAGATTTAAAATAAAGATTTAAAAATGTCAAAGGCTTTTAGAAATTTAAATTTAGTTATAAAAGTAAATTCAATGACAAACATTCTGTGTTACATCTAACAGGCTAGCATTTTGTGCGTAAATATGCCAGTAGCTTGATAATATTTTATGTTTGTGGCCTATTTTACTGTCTCATAATTACACCTTGTTTTTTTACAAGAATTAAGAATCATCATCGACGAAAAGTTAACTGGGGTATCGGTGAAACTTGTAAATGATGACTCTAAAACTGCCATCATTTCAAGCGAGAAATAAACGCGATTCCATTGGATCTAGGCATAATTTGCACGAGTAACTAGTGCACATCACATTGGAGCCAAAGCCGTGAATATATACCTAGGAGTTTGTCAAAAGTTTCATAATAGCAACATCTGTCGTGCCGCGGGCTATGTTCGTTTTATTTTCTATTCCGCTGGCGGGCGTTTTTGCAATATTTCATTACACATACAGTTTTCATTTAGGCTTATTGCACTTATTAATTTCTTTCGCACGTATAATTAAGCTCGCTTTTATTTCTGTCCATTCGTGCATTCGGATTTTTACTGAGAATACACACGTTTTGAATTTCAATTGCCGATAACGATAATTTTAAAACGTAAAAAAATTACGTCGCAAAACGGAAACCTAAATACAATTTCCTTTTTGAGCTAAATAATTGTTTCGCGTAGAACGACTTAATTCATTTTTCGCTTTGTACGAGGTTTCTTTTACATTATAATGTTGTGTTTCGTCAACTAGCTAGAAGCAATTTTACGTTTTTAATAAAAGTGGGAGTGTTTGTTGCCTTGGTAGTACATTCTGTGAAATAGCTAGACGTTAACCGCGACTCCACTGGCTATAAAGAGCATTCTTTTAAGTAAGCAAATGGCTTCGTTATTTTCTTTGCTTCGCATAAACTTGTTGCAGCGTTTTAATAAACGATTTTTTGTGAACTCTTAAAATACTTATAGTAAAGATAGAATTTTTATATAATCGAAAAAATTTATGTAAAGAAGAAGAGTTGCTTCAAATTTTTCAACCAGCAGCAAAAGCGATGCAATAACTCCATAAAAACATATATTTCAAAGTGACGGATTTTAAAGCAGTTTCGCCTTAAGTTGTCGAGTTAATATGTCGCTAAAAGCAATTATAATAATTACTCGGGCTATGTAATTACTCGCTATAGAGAGTGCGGCTCTCCTAACTACAGATAATTGTATTTTCAAAGGGGTCTTAAACATTCTTAATTTCACTTTCAAATAATTTCGCGAAATTTATAAGGAGCGAATGTAGTAATTACAACTTAATAAGTATTTCAATTACTTGGCCTATTTTAATTGACCAAATTATAAACTATAATTAAGAAACTCTTGAAAAAGAACATTGAGAAGTTTTTTGTCAGGTTCACAGTTACCGAGTTTTCGACTAATCTTCTTTTAAATTAAAATTAAACTGACTAAAAGGTGTTTTATCAATATAAGGCAATATTCAAATAAGTAATAAGACAATACATACTTACTAGGTCTACAGGTCTACAATCTATAATGTTAACATTTTGACCAAGGTATAAGCAGGGGTGAGCAACATTTTGCACGGGTGACGGCACGGGAATATCATTTGGCCACCGAATTGTTCCAGCACAATTCCACACTGATTACCTGATTACCAGGAGCGGCGAGCGCAGGATTTTGTCACCCCGTCATCATAATTGGTACGTACGGCATAATCAGCTCGCTATATTTTACACAGTTTGACCATGAACACATTTAGGATTGAAAATGCTTTGCGGTCTTACAGACGTTACGTGAGCAGTTAAGTTATGAATGCTAAAGTATTGTCGCTGGATAGAGAAAAATTTGGACTTTTTACTCGCATCCAAAAATATTATTATTTATTTACGCGCACACACATCAACATATTCCCACATGTTATTTGGGCGGGATATCAATATATGTTACTAAAACAAACAAGTATAAGTCAACTGAATTGTGTTCGCCCGGCAGCCGAAATAGAGATGCTAAAAGGTTAAACTATTTTTACGCTCAAAATACTGAACGAGCCTCGCTAAATAGAGCGAAATAAAACTACGAATTCGGAATACTTTCCAACGATGCACGATATGCAAAAATTTGATGAGATATGAAACAATTTGTATGATTCGGCGCAAGTGCTGTCGGATTTGCATAATCGCCGCCCAGCGGGGCCGGTAATGAAATACGTGATCAACAACGTTCCGTTTTCGTGAATAATTTAAAATAAGGCTGTCTATTGACAGATGGAATGTACGTTACATGCGCGACAAATTCTTTAAGAAATGAAGAAATACGGGTATATTGTGCATGTTTGCGTAAATAAAGAGTAGCAACAAAAGTATTTTTTTTGTCGCCAAGTTGATAATAAATTACCACCTACACTGCAAAGACCTTTCTAGTTTCTACACTGTATGCCACCAACATTGTAGTTATATTATATGTGTTGTTTTAATCTGTCAAGTGACTTTACTAACGTATTACACATAGAAAAAAACAGTATAGAAAATATTATATAACGTATTTACGTGAAGGTCTTTTTATTACTTAGGGGGATATTAAATAATAATTTTGAATACAATCATTTTTAAGAATAAGTAGCCAATAAACAAAAACATCGTGATGTTCTAATATTTAAAAAAGGAGATATCAAAAATCTCCCAACTTCGAGAATCGAGTTGTAACGCCCTCCAGTATTGTATCAGAATAAGACGCTTATTGTTATATATTGACAATGAAATAGGCGATCAATCAGTCGATCGAACAATGGCGGTTATCCACTCGGCTAATTAGACTGAAAGGATCAGCAGTGGAGCTGAATGGGCAATACCAACAGCTTTGTGCCGGACGATGTAAAGGAATTCGTTATTACTCGATCGAATACAGAATTGACCTTCTAACTACCGATCTTTGACTATCAAAATAAAAACTTGTTTTTTTACACTTTTCACATTACATTCGGCTAAGTATAATTTCGAATTCTTGAAATAGCGTCGTATCGTTAAATATCGTTGTTGCATATATTCCAACTTTGTCAGTCACAACTCACAGCGTATCAAATAAAATGTTACTGAAATTTCTTATAGATTAGGCAGAAATTACGCATATCGTCATAAATTAGTACCTATGAAATAAGTTGGATACAAAATGTCTCATTGCCAAAAAAATACTGGGAATATAAAAATATGTTTTCAATTCTTGTTTCATATTGAAATAAGTCCAGTTAAAAAACCAATTCTTAAAATAGTGTTTATTTTTAAACCAGACAGTAAAAATAGAACCAAAACGTAACTGTGGGGTAAATTAAAAGTTAAATTTTGTTGCAAACAATTTCCATATGACAATTGACAACAGAGTGTGTATCGTCTACCGTGAACGATGAGTATAATAAAGTTTGTTCTAAATCTTCGTGAGATTCCGGCGACATGAAGCGGCAGCAGACGACGTGTCGTTGCGACACTACTGGTTTCTATAATATACTAGATGACACCCGCAACTCCGTTGCGCCAAAATTCGTTTATCGCGCCGGAACGGTAAATTTTTCCGGGACAAAAGGTATCCTATGTCCTTTCTCGGGTCTCAAAGTATCCCTATACCAAATTTCAGCAAAATCGGTTGAGCGGTTTGAGCGTGAAGATGTAATCAGGCAGACAGACAGACACACTTCCGCATTTATAATATTAGTAAGGTTTTCTATGAAATACCCTGCGCAGCTAGCGACACGAAGCTAGCGACACTTTCAAAGAAATACATAGAAACAGTAGTGTCGCGACGACACGTCGTCTGCCTACGCTTAATGTCGCCCGCTGTCGACCGACACCTTTATATGGGAGCAGCAATTTTATAAGTGAGAGAAAACGTTTTAAAACCAATGCATAATATTTTACTTCTTGACAATTTTGGTTTGCAATTTTAGCTTAAGTAAAGGTGACTCATACTTTAACATATTGTTGGCATAAATAGTAATTGAAATATGCGGCTTAGAGTTGCGACTTTGTTAGGTAAAAATGTTAAATTATAATAAACTATAAGCTACCACTGATTCAAAACTCTCAGGTCAGTCAGGTCAGTGTCAGAAATTAGGAATCAGTATGCAAAATATTGAACAGATCAAATCACTGGAAGTTCCTTTCATTAAGTGAATATTGACACAGTGTATGTATTTCCATTATAAAGGGGGTTAAGAATATATCATGGGTTAAAAATTCAACTTAATCTAAATCGAATCTTTAAATAGTTATAGAATGAATTATTATTATCAACTGTAGTAAATAATAAAACAACGTGATTTTCAGTGACACGAGCGAGCGACTGACTTTATTGACAAAGATAAAAGATTACAAAACATGGTAAGGCACTTGCACACATTAATATACTAGATGGCACTAGTAGTCTCTTATTTTGATATTTTCAACACTCCCACTCAAAATAAAGAGACTCAAAGCTAATTACAAAAAATAAGACAACTAAATTTCTACAATTCCTAAAAATTCCAAATGTTTATAATGTTTTGTAGCTCCTAGGCTCTTAGTAAGCAGATCTGCAGGCATATCTGATGTACATAAATACTTAATGCTTACAATATTTTTATGTATCAATTCTCTACAAAAATGAAACTTTACATCAATATGCTTTGTCTTATTATGGAATACTGGGTTAGCTAACAATTTTTGTGCGCTCATACTATCATTATATATATTTATCTTATACAAAATATTAGTTATTTCATATTGTAAATTTCTTAAATACACTGCCTCTTTACAGGCTTCAGAAATTGACATGTACTCGGCTTCCGTACTTGATAAAGCAATGCATCTTTGTTTACTACAACTCCATGATATGACACAACCCAACAACATGAAACAAAAACCTGAATAAGACCTTCTATCATTAATATCATTGCACCAATCTGCATCTACATAGCCTTCAATACAATCATTTTTAGCTTTACAATATTTTAGACCAAAACATTTTGTTTTCTTTAAATATCTTAATATTCTCTTTGCATAGTGCCACTGCTCATCAGTATTACTATTATTAAATTGACTTAAATATGACACAGCATAAGCTATATCGGGTCGGGTGAGAACAACTAAGTACATAAGGCTCCCGATAAGCTGTTGATAGGGATTCTGATTTTTACAATTATTTTCCTTTTTACTTTTCAAATTAACCTCCATTGGAGTATTAATTGTTTTACAATCACTCATATTAAACTTTGTAAGTAACTTATCAATGTAATTCTCCTGACTCAAAGTAACAGAACAATTTTCTTTATTAAAACTTATTGACATACCAAGACATTCTTTAACAATTCCTAAGTCTTTTACCTCAAAATTCTTATTTAACATTGTTTTAAGACGATCGGTTTCAACATTGTTATTTGAAAAAACGAAGAAATCGTCAACATAGAGAGTGACAATAGTTTTACTACTACCAACATTTTTTATGTACATACATGGCTCTATTTTAGATTTAATATAACCTAAATCAGCTAACATACAAGTGTCTACCTTTTTATGCCATTCTCGGGATGCCTGTTTGAGACCATAGATAGCCTTTTTTAATTTAAGAACCTTATTATCGCTAGAATGAGCTAATCCTATAGGTTTCTGCATATATATGGTCTCAGACAAGTCCCCATTTAAGAAGGCCGTTTTCACATCAAGATGAGTCACTTCAAGATTCATCTTCACGGACAATGCAAACAACAATCTAAGAGTAGTATGTCTTACTACCGGAGAATATGTTTCACTGTAATCCACCCCATATTTTTGTGAACAACCTTTAGCAACTAGCCTGGCTCTATATCGCACCTTGTTTTCAGAATCACACTTCTTTTTTAAGACCCATTTGCATTTCACTATATTCCCACTTGTAGGAATATCAACGATTTCCCAGGCATTATTCTTTTCAAAACTTTTCAGTTCATCCTCAATGGCTCGTTCCCAATGCTCCTTTTCTGGTCCCTGCAGTGCTTCTTCTAAAGTTAATTCATCATTCATAGATATATTTTCATTTTCAGTGCACATATACCCATATCGCTCAGGCTGTTGTCTCTGCCTTTTTGGCAATGTTTTACATATATCTTCTTCAAACACTATGGACTCCTCAGGCACAAAAGTTTCATCCATGTCCTCAACATTTTCTGTAGAAACAAAAGAGTTGTCTCTGCTGTCGTCCGATGAAACTCCCACTGAACACTGTGATATTAAACTTCTTTGTGATATTGAATCTGACTCTTGTACTTCAATGTCAATCTTATCACAATTGTTTTCTTCAATGAAAATCACATCTCTACTTGTAGTGATTGCCTGTGTTGTAGGATTATATATTCTATATCCCTTCACTCCTTCTGGATAACCGATGAATATACACCTCTCTGACTTTCTGTCCCACTTGCATCTGTTTTCTTCAGAAATATGTCTCATCACAGTACTGCCAAAAATTTTTAAATGACTGAGGTTTGGTTTGGAACCAGTCCATACTTCATATGGTGTGCGATTATTTAATCCTTTCTTCACTATTCTATTCTGTAAATAAACAGCGGTGTTAACGGCTTCCGCCCAAAATTCCTTTCCAAGTTTAGAATCAAACAAAAGACATCTGGCCTTTTCTAAAATTGTCCTATTCATCCTCTCGCAAAGGCCGTTTTGTTCAGGCGTATAAGGATTTGTTCTCTGCCTAATTATGCCTGTTTTCTTTAAATAATAATCAAAATTCTTATTGCAAAATTCTTTTCCGTTATCACTTCTTAAGTTTTTAATTTTTTTCGATGTCATATTCTCAACCTTTGCTTTGTAGTCTATAAAGCTTTTTAAAGCCTCATCTTTACTTTTCAGAAAATAAACATAAGTCATGCGACTGTGATCGTCTACAAAAATGAGAAAGTACCTGTTTCCGCCTAGAGACAATTTCTCCATAGGTCCACAAATGTCACAGTGCACTATTTCCAATAGCTCAGCACTTCTGTTTCCTTCACTGGCAAAAGGTAAACGACTTTGCTTCCCTTCACAGCAGACGATACACCTGGACTTGTTTATATTGGCTTTCTCAGAGAGTATAACACCTTCTACAGCATTCTGCATATTATTCATACTGTAACTATTTGCATGTCCTAACCGACGATGCCAAACATCTGGACATTCAGCTACTGCAGCCACCAAACTAGTAGTTATGTTCAACTTATATACTCCGTTTACAAGTGTGGCGGAGGCTACTAGAGTATCCTTTTTATTAAATATTTCACAACCTCCATTGATGAAATTAACTTTGTTGCCCTGCTTTATCAATTGGCTAACTGACAACAAGTTGGTTGTTAACTGAGGAACACACAGCACATTTTCTATGGTTATGCTATAATCACAATCTTGTGTTGATGTTGTGATGTTAACATTTCCGCAACACACTACGGACGCCTTAGTTTGGTTAGCAACCATTATATGCGTTGGGAAACCTGAATCACGCATATCAGTAATCCAATCCTTATTGCATGTTAAATGTGAACTAGCACCGGAGTCCACATACCACTCGCTATGACAAAATGTTCCATTCAAGAATACAGCGCTAAATGCATTACTGATCTTGCAAGGTTTATCATCTGTACTTTGCGAATTCTTAGAAAATTTCGCGTTTTTGCACTGATTGCGATAGTGGCCATATTGTTTACAACCATAACATTTGACAGTCTTTGGTTTGACATTGACAGATGACTTCTGCACATTTCCGCCATTATCTTGATTGACCATAGACTTTGTAGACCTTGTACTATGGTGTGTCTTTGAATTTCGAAAGCATGCAAATGCAGTATCAGTGCTGCCATCATTGTCTTCCGGTTCCATATCTATTAACTTCCCTTTAATGGCGTCTGTTGTAATTGTCATCCCGGAATGTTCAATGGCCATTATCATCGGCATGTATTTTTCTGATAAACCAGCCAACATAATGGAACCAATCCATTCGTCGTTGATGCCGAACCCCGTTCCTTGTAATTTTTGACCCGCTTCAACAATCTGTGTCACATACGAAGTCATCGAAGGGCAATTATCCAATCGGATGGATATCAAATTTCTCAACAGGCTAATTTTTCTAGTAAAACCTGAGTCATCAAATAGCATCTTCAATTTGTCCCATAATTCTTTCGATGTCGCGACGTTTTTTATATGAACGTAAAGAGCCGGGTCAATGGTTAGGATTAACTTCGCTTTGGTTCTCGCATCATCTGCAGCTTCTGGCTTGGTACCCGATTCAGGTTTAATACACCCGAGCATTCCTTCCAACACCAGAAAATTCTCTGCGGCAAAACACCATTCACTAAAGTTTTCGCGCCCTTTAAGTTTCGGTACGCTTACTAAATAGTTCGAGTTCGACGCCATGATAGTCACGTAACACGTTTCGATTTGGTTGCACAGAAACAAAACTGATAAAGTTCACGGTTTATACAATTTTTTAGTAGAACACAAAGACTACTGTCCATCACACAGATAATTCCGACAAAATCAACTTTATCAAACTGTTTTAGCGAGACTGAGCCAATAACCTAATAAAACAACGTGATTTTCAGTGACACGAGCGAGCGACTGACTTTATTGACAAAGATAAAAGATTACAAAACATGGTAAGGCACTTGCACACATTAATATACTAGATGGCACTAGTAGTCTCTTATTTTGATATTTTCAACAGTAAATCTACTTTTATAACGAAAACATCATAAAATCTCTAGGAATGTTGTCGTAAGTAATTTTAAGTCTAGTTTTATAGCTAGTTGACTGCAGGTAGTTATAGAAACGTAAAAACTTTATGTGTGCCATATAAGTACACCACTAATGTTATGTTACCAATTGCAAAGACTCATAAACTTTTCCCATTCATTTTAATTTCTATGCGGTTTGCATGCACATAACTTTTCTGATTGTGGTAACAATGTCGATTTTAATATCAGAAAGTTTTTTTAATACTTCTTTCGTATCTCCATTTATAGGTTTTTAAAAGGTACTAAATACGACACTGTAAACATCTTGAGTTTAAAACAAATTAAAAAGTAAATAAAATTCCAAATTTGAAATTTCGAAAAGAATTAAAAATATAACGTGAAGTTTGAACACGTGTTTAAATGATGCTAATTAAAAATTCATGTACTTGTGTCGGCGGAAAGTATGTCAGGGAGCTACTTACATACTTAAAGCGTAATAACATCATGTCATCAAACTTATTAAAGTCGAATCCCACGTCATTATGTAAATTCGTGCTTGTTAATTACGGTGAGAGTTATAATGGCGGAGTAAATCAATACGTGCACGTTTTATTATTTATTTAATTGTTTAAAACTAGAATTGCTGTTTTTCATTAGGTGTAATTTATGGCTTATGAATTTCATAATAAGTTTTTTTATAACAGAAACTGTAGCCGATTGAAAAACCTTCCATTAAATTTTTTACCTTTGCTTTGTTAAGTTACTTTTGAAGTAAACTACAATATGCTTATATTATTTTCGTTGTAATTTATACTGGATATAATTCAGAATTGTAGTAATACTGGGGGTAAGCCTACTAAGCATTAGAATTTATCGAGGATCTCACGTACCACTACACAAACATCGCCTCCCGAATGTATACTAAAGGGATGTCTGGAAATTAGGACTCAGATTGTGATCAAACTACACGCCCAGTCAGGTGTGAACATAGGACGCATCCCACGCGGAAACCTCGTGTGTAAACTATTGTGGGCTTAATCCCCAATTTCACCAACGTCTGTAAATTTAATGCTCGAATTAGTATCATGATAGCTCTTTCATTTTTCATAAGAATGAAAGAGAAGACATGATATTTTAACAAGCTATTAAAATTAACAGACGTTGGTGAAATTGGGCCTTAGCTTACATGCTGAGCTAACAAACTAATCACGTGTAAGAGAAAATATCATCAGGATTTCTCACTACAAAAGTTCTTAATCAAGTTTTGACACTGTGAACAGTAATCCCGAATCTACTATGCAGCGAATAACATAACAAAGTGATTATAGGTGTTTTTATAAACGATTTAGGGTGTGTATGCGGTCCTTATATAGAGTTTACTTATTACACTATGAAGCGAGCCAAGTAAGCCCGAGCGTTATGAATATCCCCATACAATAGTTAAAAAAAGTTACTCTTTATACACTCTGTATTAAATGTACTTAAGTATTGTCAATTTGTTTTGTCCCTATAGAATTCAGCTTTTTTTCTTATTCGATTCATGAAAGTACCATTTTGTAGGTTGACAGGAAACGGACTGGTAAAGAACGAAGCTGCATTAATAGTACGAGTAGAATGGGTGTACAATGTACATAATACATAATTCAATACACTCACAATTTTATTTAAATTTTACTATTATTAACTTTATGAAAGTAATTCGAGGAATAACACATTTTGTTTCACCAAAACAAATGGAATATATCAATTCAATTTGTATTATGTATAAAAAATCCAATTAAACCGTCAATTCGTGTACGAATGGAATCTGCCACTAACTGTATTCATTCATTATTAAAACACAAACCGGCTGTTACGCTACTATCTGTTCCATTTATTATAATTGCAGATCGCGCCGGTATTCAGCGCGGCGTTTGAGATATTCGTATCGCTTACGATTCTTTGCGCATCCGACATGCGGCTGGACGAATGGCGAGCGCCCACGCGACCGCCCGTCGTTAATTAGAGCCAACGCGTCGGATGGCTATCTGTCAGCGAGCACGCAAGTGCACGGTGCCCGTCTGCAGATCGAATAAATAAAAGATCGTATCGGACACGCTGAAGTTTTTAGCGGGTAACTTATGCTTCCCCGCCCCGCGAACAAACGTTTCGCCCTCTATTTGTCTTGTGTTAAAATTTTACTTTGTTTACTCGGTACCTTTGAAGTATTTTTCCCGTGAAAAATACTCGTTTAGAATTAATATTTAAATGAAAGGAATGTGAATGATCTATCAAACGTATTACAGGTCAGTTACACTTTTACCGTCCTGAACTCTGAACTCTCAAATTGATTAAAAGATCATTAAACTGTCGGTTGTAAATTTAATAAACACAGAACTGGGGGCAGTTAAAATTGCAAAATTTACTTTATTTTGCAATGAATAAAACGGTGACTAAAAGCGAAACTTCATCTTATATGCATCATGGCGTCGTCGAACGCCTATTTTTTATGAAACGCCGTATAGGAATAAAGAACGTCTTGCGCGTTTTCGGTTTTGTGCATTGCCCCCACGTAGCTATTTAGTCCTGTCCAGTATCCACATCTCCACGTCACGACGTCGTCAACGTGGAGATGTAGACACAGGGCCTTATGCGTTATAAATGTGTTCCAATAACGCAACGCATTGGGGCAGTGTAACTTCACCCAGTAAATTTGTTATTAAACTTAAAAATATAAATGTATTTACAATTTGTTGAAAATGAAATGAAAAAGATGTAAGAAATGTTATTTGGTACAATTTGCACAAACCGTTATTGAGAAATATCTCGTAAGTTCTTTCGATTTACTCCGATTGTGTGTTAAATGGTTTTCACACTTTTCGATTTGCATGGTAGAGATTAGCTATTATTGCCTTAATTTTGTTGGAAATAGAAAATATTTCGATTTGCTCACGAAGGGAAATGGGATTTTCAATATTACTCGTTCACGTCAACGTTTAATATTGTTATATTTGTGAAGATTTCTGCAAAATGACGCACAATGGTTGCTTAAATAGATGATAAATAAGATTTTTCTTAAAATATTTTCATGTAAGAAAATATGCAATACAATTTACGACGTTGAGTTTACTGAATACATTTTTTTGTCATATTTTGTTGTATGAAATGAATTTAAATTTATAAAAAAAAATATGTGTAACAATTGAACACCAAGACTCACACTAGGACTTTTATACGTAAATAAAAATTGCAGCAACTAGTAACATTTAATGTCTTACTGTTACTTCACCTAAAATGATGAACATACTTTTGGAACAAAACAACATGGGCCTCGAAAGAGGAAATAGCACATTATTTAGTTATTGTAATAAAATATATTTTATACGGTTAACTTTCATACTAATTTTGACATTTTCCATTTATTTTTTTGACTTCACCGTTTGGATTACGTGGTTATTTACTAATATATGGTTCGGACTTGAGTATTATTATAATTTATGAGTATCGAACAAAAAAATATTACGATTGATCGTATAAATCATAATTTCCACTAATTGGAGAGTCAATTAGCAGGCATGGTAGTTCGCTATCAATCTTCATTAATCAGTTCTTAGCCTGCGACTTGTTATTAGCCCGATATCGAGACTACACCCACTGTGGGCTCGCCGCGCTCCATCAAACGGAACTAGGACAACATTTTTGCATAATATTTTTCAATGAAATATTATCAAATGAATGTTTCCGTGGCAGAAGTAAAAGAAGATACTAAAGGAAATATCTGTTTAATTGTGATAAGCTTTACTCCTTTGCTGCAGTATGTTTTATACCCGCTCAAATTATTGTCCTATTTAATTCAAGCAAACTTTCATAATTTTCATTTATTTTAGTATAGACATATACAATTAATGTAATGTGATGATAGCTTATTGAAATAGTCATAATCATTTATATTTAATGGAACATTTAAAGATTGCTTAGATTTCACGAAATTTCTGAGAAAATGCGCATTATATTAGGTTGACTATAAAACAAAACTATTGCTTTTAATATTTTTTTTTCTACGTTCAAACTTCCACTTCATTATAATCCACAAAATTATTTTAGTGTTATCTATACTTATTATGAAACAAAGTCGCTTTTTTTCCCTCATGTCCCTTTGTTCCCTTTAATCTTTAAAACTACGCAACGGATTTTGATAATTCTTTCAGTGTTAGATAGCCCATTTATCGAGGAAGGTTGTAGGTTAAATTTTATCACGCTAAGACTAATAGGAGCGAAGAAATAGAGAAAAATGTGGAAGAAACGGGGAAAATTATTAGAAAGGGCTAACTTGAATACGCTAATCTCAAGAACTACAGGTCCGATTTAAAAAAATCTTTTAGTGTTAGATAGCCCATTTATTGAGGAAGGCTATAGGCATAAATTTTTTCAGTGGCTATATATTTTATACCCGTGCGACGCCGGGGCGGGTCGCTAGTAATAATATAATTTACAGTCTGCGTATCAAATTACCACTTGCACTTTGACTGCGACTGCAGCTTCGCTGTTACGTGCTGGCGTAGACGCTCTACGCCGTAGACGCTCTACGCCGTAGACGCTCTACGCCGTAGACACTCTACGATGACGTAACACCATCTACGGCAGCGTCAAGCGCGGTCTATTCTACAATCTTATTCCTATTGAATTTGGAAATAAACTGACCTTTTTTTAATAATAATAGTACTACTAAAGACTAAATGTTGCGTATAGCCAGCTTAATTTCGCAATAATGAAATGTGCAAATGATGAATTAATGTAAAATTAGTGCGAAATACTTATAACAGTATTTCGCACTAATCGTAAATTTTTCCGCGATAAAAATATTTTATGTCCATCCTCGTGGTTCACTCTATCTATGCTTTATTGGCCCAGAAGTTCAATGTAAACAATCTACTTTATCATTCGTACAGACTTTAGTGTAGTAGGCTGTACGACTACTAGACAGGAATTCCGGCGTTATATAATTATGACATACAACACAGTTTTGCGGTTTGAATCGTCTTAGCAGTGGCAGACCGCGTGAAAATTAACTCAAGCTGTATATTGTTGTGTTACGAGCTTGTTCTAAGTAGTGAGTTTAAGTAACTGTAACTTGGTAAATATTATGTTATCAAAAATTAAAAAAATATATCATTTTAAATTATTTATCATAATATAGCTATCGTTAAGTGTAGAATAAATATTAAAATTAGCGCAACGATGATTGCAGAAAAGAAGTAGCTTTAAAGTATATTTACCCTATACCCGTTACATAGAAATTTTAAAGTTCCATAAGCTCGTAATACTTCACGTTCGTAGCCAATTAAACATGTAGTATGGCGCAGGTCATGCGTAAAAATGTACTAGCGTAATTGGTCGCAGTGCATTGCGGATCCACATTTCGCAAAGTACATTAATAACAATTTAAATAGCTTTCTAGAGGCCGACGGTCAACGATATTGCGATTGTTAATCTGGGGCTACATTTAGTGGAATATAAATAACGTTAGTGTGATTGACATACACAACAACATATTAAAACTAATGTACCTGATGGTTTCCTAAAAATGGGACACGAACTTACAATTTCAATTGCCTAAATTTAAAAAAAAAAATATATTGATAATTTTTTATTTTAATAAGGAGATTGATAGAATATATAGTATTAAGTTTAAAATCTTCTTTAAAGTTAAGTATCAATTTAATTTTTTAGATACATCTTATGATAAGTATTTTCGTTATTATTTGATGTAACGCTTACCTTATAATAAGGAGATTGGTAAATAATAATTGTATTTCAAAAAGATAAAACCGACTTCAAAATTTTACGTAATTGAGAGTTAATATTCTTTCGCCTTAAGGTTAGTGTTATGTGTTACTCTTATAACTTATTACACTCAGTGATGCACGGACTCCTCTTGCACATCCCCGTATATGCAGAGGCCAGCCTCGACCGGGTCGATCGGCCTCCTCATAAATGACGCCTCTAAGGGCTCTAATACAAGTCTCTTAGTTTATTTTCGGCGTGTTTTTGTGTACTCAAACCTGTCTATCCATCTATTTACGTTAATGTCCACAAACGTCACTTTAAGCGTGACCTCTAATCGCGATATAATCAAGTAATTGGTGTAGTAAGTGAATTGTCAGAGTAAATATACGTTGTCGCCCCCGCCTCCCCCTCTGCCGCGCCAGCGTCGTTAGCGGCCGCTAATTACTGGAGATTGATGAGGGCGAACGTTTTCAACACTCAAATTGCTCGAATATAAGTACACGAAATGCGACATTATAAGCACAGCATAAATGTCATACAGTAGTATCATAACTTGAACTTGGATGGTCACGCTACCGCGTGTCTAGATAGTGCTAATCGGAGTTGCTATACAGCCGTGTCATGGAAATCGATTCTAATTTATAATCACAATACGTGATTTTAATTAACACTAATTTCTTGGAATATCCAAGAAATTCGTGTTAATCAAACTCGCTTCACACAGAGGGATTTTACTCCTACAATTTAATTCATTGTTTAGCTACTTATCTAAAATCAATCTAATTTGTGTATTGAATATGCAGAAGATGCTCTACTGTACTCGAATTATATTGTTTTATAAGGCTCGTTGCAGACGTCATTATGTTTCAAAACATTCGTAGGACATTAATGAGCGCCCATTTTGCTGTTGGGGTTAACCCCATACAATTTATGTACATTTTGAGTTGGTATACAGCATGCAACGCTGCGCGTTTATCCATTTGTCTATCATTCTGTTCTCCTTTACAATCTGATTGCATCAATTTCGATGCAATTTGTTATAAAGATACTTTGTATCCTGGGAAAGAGTAGAATACATAGCTTTTATGCAGAAAGATTTTGGCAAATGCTATCAACTGCTAGACTATAAAAATCTAAACGAAAAACAGGTTTCCTTCCGCCACAGTATCAAAAGACCTGTGGACTAGACCTGTAAGAATCCAAGAGTTATAACAATAATTACGAAAAAACTTATGATGATATGATATAGCTATAATAGCTAAAAATAATATATAGCTAGAAAAGTCTAACGGCCGCACTCGTTGAGAGTAGTCATGTAAGCTATATTATATTTTCTGCCAAGCTCCTTAATAATCCTTCGATCGTGGATTCTTGGAAATCTATTGTTATTCTATTGTGTCTCGCTCACCGGTGAGCTTATGGGGTTTTGATGGGTTAAAATAAAACGAATCATCGAAATATTTCTAAATGCGCCTACTTAAATTGTTTTTGTCAAAAGTTTCGTCACTCTTTCGTGTGCCATTTTTGGAAAAGCATCAGCTATGATACATTTGTCGTACTGTTTTCTATGCTTGCTACCAGCACTTGGGTGGAAGTTTTACTATTACATAGAAGAGACGGTTAAAGTGGGTTAAACTTATCTCAGCTGCACGAAACCAAATGTGGCTGTACACTTGTGGAAGTTTCGATGCCTGAATGGCATCTGTGTCTCACAACTAAAACAACATTTCACACAAGTAATTTGAGTTGTGGCTTAATAGCACGTCGAATCAAACGATTTTAACATGTATTTATCAGCTTAGGCTGTATATTGTATGTAACGGAATCTTTGAACACCGTTTTGTATCTATCTCCAGTAGTTTACTTAATTCGCAACTTTGCATACGTATTGAGATCCAATGACAATGCAATAATTTGTAATTTTTTTTGAAAAAATAAAAATAAAATTTTGTTTTCATTATTATATTTTATTGATAAGGTAATGTAATGCTACGTTTTGATGCTCGCCGAGCCACGGCAAGCCTCCACAAGCCCGAGCGTGAAAACAGGTGAAATGGCTTGGCTTGCGTGAGCTTGCGGACGCTTGTAGACGATCGGGAGTAGTGTCGGTTTTTGGACAGAGATCAAAAGTCTTGTACGTACTTTACATGTACTCTTACGTAAATACTTTCAATATATTTATTTAATTCTTTATTAAAGTTTTATTTGATATCAAGCATTTCAAATATACACTTAGCGGAGCATTGTACATCGAAACCTGTACATCTTTAAACTGCAAATGTACTGTCTAAACTCTAAAGTATCGAAAGCAACCAGTCCAAAGTATCTTCAATATCTAGTTACAAAAATTATATCACAACTTCATACAAAATGTTGATACCTCCTTCAAAATTTAATGACAGGGATACTTAAATGCGAAACGATCCCGTATAATTCCGACGGAAACAGGTTGACAAGATAGTTCCAGTTTGGAGCGGTTACTTAAAGATGTCACCCTCGAGACCACTGACACTAATACCACTACTAATTGCTCGAGGGGATACCTCTATACAGGGATTCCTCTATACAGGGATTCCTTTATACAGGGATACATCTATACATACCTCTATATGTCATCAATATGTCCCGGGTATTGGAAGACAATTCCCTGAAGACGAGGCGTAGTGAAGTGATTTGAAACTTTGTTCTTGTGAAAAATTGAGTGAAAACATTGTATTCGGTTTTCATCGGTATCTACATAATTATTAATATGAAGACGTAATATTTGATTATAGGCTTCGAAACCACTGGGTTAATTATAATAAAATTTGGCACAGCTATAAATTGGACCTTAGGCATTCTTACTTAGGCTAGTTTTCAGGTTTGCCCTTAACAGAATATATAATTATTTTAATAATCTTTAGTATGATAATCTTTATGCACGAGCACAGTTCATTTAAAAACCAATACTGTACTTTAAAAAAGGTTTATTTTGCAGTATTTTCATAATAACTTTTTTTTAATAGTCATGTTTTATACCCAAGAATTTATCCCCTTTAAATTACACTTCTTTACGTTATACCCAATCAGTTCTATTTATACTCACTTGCTATACATAGGCTGCACTAAAAGTATCGGGAATGAAATATTTCCACTGTTCCTGTCATAATCAAATCTTTTTAATTAAAAACTTCTTGGTTTTAAAAATCTAATACCGTTTACTTATTTAAAAAAAGATTCTCGGTCTTGTCACAAGGTCTTGTAAAACTTGTGTAGTCGTTGAGAAAATGGAATTGACTCGTGAAAATTCTAGAGCGATGATTTATTATGATTTTCGAAGTGGTTTAACACAAAAACAGTGTGTTGATCGGATGATTTCTGCATTTGGTGATGAAGCCCCATCCAAAACCACAATTTATCGCTGGCTTGCTGAATTTCAACGTGAACGTGTCAAGCTCAGTGATGATCCCCGTCAAGGTCGTCCAAAAACTGCAGTCACCCAAGAAAACGTTGATGCTGTGCGTAAGCTTGTTAAGGAAGATCGACATGTGACATACCGCGAAATTCGGGCAACTTTAGACATTGGCATGAGTCAAATACAAATAATATTGCATGAACAATTAGGTTTAAAAAAGTTGTTTTCCCGATGGATTTGCTCTGTGAAGAGCAAAAAGCGGCTCGCGTTACTTGGCGTCAGAACTCTCGAAAGATTCCACGCAGGATCCTCAAATGCTGTATACAACATCGTATCAGGTGACGAATCCTGGACGGGCTGGATATATGCGTATGACCCCGAAACTAAAAACCAGTCACGAGTTTGGGTGTTCGAAAATGAGTTAAAGCCAACAAAAATTGTTCGTTCACGAAGTGTTTAAAAAAAAATGGTGGCCACGTTTGTCTCCAAAAACCGGCCATATTGCGACTATTGAGGGACAAAGAACGGTTAATGCAGAAATGGTATGCTAGCATTTGTTTGCCACTGGTCGTTTCTGAGCTCCGTAAAGAGAACTGCAACCGCCGCATCATCCTCCATCACGACAATGCTAGTTCTCACACCGCGCACAGAACAAAAGAGTTTTTAGAGCAAGAAAACATATAATTATTAGATCATCCACCGTACAGCCCCGACTTAAGCCCTAATGATTTCTATACTTTCCCTAAAATAAAGAATAAATTGCGTGGTCAGAGATTTTCATCGCCTGAAAAAGCTGTGGACGCCTACAAAACGGCCATTTTGGAGACCCCAAATTCCGAATGGAAAGCAACCATTCCATTATTGATTCCATCGTATGGGAAAATGTGTCAAATTTCGCGGAGAATACTTCGAAAAGCAATAAACACATTTTTAAATAGTAATGTTGTGTCACTTCCTTGATTCCCGAAATTTTCAGTGCCGCCCTTAGTATAGTATATCTACCTAGCAGATTAAGTTAGTGTAAAATTACTTATAAGTCTTAGTTAGGCAAGATTGTAATATTTATAAAATACTTATACAGGTATTTTATGTACTAAAAAAACTTGCTATAGTATCATAATATATTTATGACATGAGTAATGTATTACTGTGATAGAGCACTTTCTGTCTGAATATTTGAAATCACACGTTTCTCGTTTATTTTTTAGTCCTCCTTTGTATTCCACATCGCCTCTCCGTGGGGACTCAGCTTTTTCTGAATGTAATAATGCACAGAATAATTTTAAATTAAAATCATTATGTTCAAGGTCATATTGCCTATTGATTTTTTGTCTGTCTGCTACTCCTTCACGCCCAATCTGCTGAACGGATTTTGCTGAAATTAGGAATAGATATACTTTGAGTTATATGATACTTTTTATCCCGGAAAATGTACAGTTAGCGCCCGATTAACGGTTGCGGGCGTCATCCGTAATGCATTCCTTCGCGCAGGTTTTAATTGCCCCTTAAGTTCGCCCTTATAAGGGTAGTTTTAAACAACTTCTGCAATTATAACATCTGTCACCTCAGTTCACCCATGGTTATGCTGGAAAGTAGCTTAAGACTGCGTTTCCACTAGATATGTGTTGCGAGGAATGTGTTTTTAAGATCCAATAGCATAGCCGCTCCGAGCGATGTCATGGCAAGCTCACGTCAATGAAGCGATTCTATTGGTTCTCAAAAGATATTCTTCGCAACACATATCTGTTGGAAAATCAGCCAAAACCTTCGAAAAAGGAGCTCTGTGACAATTCTGTAATAGCTAAAAACATGAACAATATTCGCTTATGTATACCTAAAAATCATTATTTATCTAGATAATCAGCCGCCTTGCTCGCCAACTTATGAATATAGGTCTCTCTCAATGAACGTTACTACTATGTCAGATCTCCTGCTAGTCGCATCCAACATGGATCCACAACTCAACGAAAATCGTCGTATCGTATTGAGTCTCAAAAAAAGTCATTATTATACAGAGTGTAACAAAACTAAGTTATATAACTTTAGGGTGTGCATGTGTTCGTTATATATAGTGTTTATTGTGTAAAGTAGCGGTTCTGAAAGAGATTTTTTTTAATTTGTATGTGCAAGCGTCCCAGCGCAATGAATTTTCTCATACAAAAGTTAAACAGTTGTTCTTTCAGCGATGCTACTACCACAGTGAACTCTACACAAGGGACACATACACATCCTAAAGTATTATAACTTAGTTCTGTCACATTCTGTAGATCATCATAATCAATTTAAAGTTATCTACTCATACACTGGTCACTTGTTCCAGAATTTAAAGTACAGATAAAAGGAAGACGGTCTTAGCGCCTTCATCAATCTTCATTAATGAGGCGTCGAGAGACGCACTCCACCGGGAAATGATAAATTGTCTAATGAGTCCACTGATGTCCTTTTATCATTTAATCCACTTATTTTATTAATTGTTGATTACAAAAAACTCTCTTAAATTAAGGGGAACGAAAATTGCAAACGCCATGAAAATTTTAATTAATTTAAGAGTAAAGTAAGCGTACATACCATGCTAAAATGCCTTAGAAAAATTTCTAATAATAACAGTACATTTCAAATCTATAGAGCAATTTTGTTATTATAATTCTTTTCTAAAATTGTAAATAAAAAAATGACTACAAATTCAAAGTAAAGTACCCCGTAGACGGTAATTCAGCATGACCATTCATTTACGTGAATTACATGCTGCATGATGAACGCTCATTTTTCATCATGCAGCATGATAATTCATTTTTTATCAGTCAAAGATCTCTATATCAGTCAAGTCTATTGGTCTACCGTGAGAAGGTCATCTTTGTCGCTATGGATCAGTATATAATTTTGACAAAGACAGATTCATTTTTTCTTGTGATGACAGCTGCTATGCAGCGTAAAAAGAAAGAAAAGATGAAGAAAAAAGAATAAGATCATGGAAGACCTATATTATCATCATTATAATAAAAGGCTTTCTCCATTTGGAAATGGAAATGGAGATGGGCGGGTCATATAGCAAGGCTAGAAGACAATAGACGGACCTACAAAATCTCCAGATGGAACGGACCTCATGGAAAAGGAAAGAGAGGAAGACCTCTCACCCGATGGGACGACGATATCAAAAAAGTCACTGGCACGAATTGGTGGCAAATAGCCCAAGACAGAGAAAAGTGGTCATCCTTGGACCCCGCCTTTACCCAACCTGTGGGGACCTAGTTTAAAAAGTAATAATATGAAAATTATGTTAACACTTAGTTGATAAGAATCTTCGTAATGGTCAAATAAAGGCTTTTTATTTATTTTATTTTTAATACTGACTTTTTAATTACCTGAATGACATGGACAGTTTGAACTTTTAATCATTCACTCATAAAAAGTATGTAGCCAGGATTTATTTGCGACAACTCGTTGTTATAATAAACAACGATGTCAATACGAAGGTTATACTTAATTCTATGATAATGATTTTTTTTTCTCTGTACGAATAATAAAAACTATGGAAACGTAACTCCCATACTTCAACCGTTTTGAATTTGGTTCTTTTTCGCACAAATATGATAATAGCTACGAAACAGTAAGGGTCAATTCAGACCGCAACGCGACGAGGCAAGGCGAGGCACGGCATAAAGTAAGGATTTGACAGGTTTCAATGGGCATTGTCCAAAAAAAATTACATGTACTTTTTATATTTTTTTTCGTTAAAATAGGGTATTTTAAGAATATAAATTAAATAATTTTGAAATTCATTGGCTAGTTTTTTCAAAATATTTTTTTTAAGTTTCGCTCTGACGTCATCATCGGCGGCCAATTGACCTCTGTAGTATGTTTTTTTTCCTTTCAATCTTATTTATAATGGCTGGTTCGTCTAATGCAAGTTATCATTATGTGAAAGCTGATACGAGAAGCTTACTAAAAGTTCGAAACGTAATGTTGGTCGAATTTATTGCTAATTTAACGCCATTGAAGGTCAAACTAAGGTTAAACATATTTGTTCAAAAATATAAGTAACTGATGGGTATTTTTTTCATTTATATACAGAAATACGATCACTGACCTTATTCCTCGAAATGTTTTTGTAATGAGCAAAATTTAAAAAAAATGGACAATCCCCATTGCGCGATCTGTTAATTCAGTACTTTAGAAATGCATGATCTACGCGTCGCGTTGCGAATACACCCTTACATTCAAATTTTGGAAAAAAAAGCCGTTGACAATAATTGTCACTTGTATAAAAACACAAAATTGTGTACCGAATACGTATGCATTATTCGGGTCACATTTTGTAAACCCGCGGACAATTTTTTTGGCACAGTTACTCTACCTTAGTTTTTAGGGTTCCGTACCCAAAGGGTCAAAACGGGACCCTATTACTGAGACTTCGATGTCTGCCCGTCTGTCTGCCCGTCTGTCTGTCCGTCTGTCTGTCTGTCCATCTGTCTGTCTCCAGGCTGTAACTCAAGAACGGTAATAGCTAGAGAGTTGAAATTTTCACAGGTTATGTATATCTGTTGCCGCTATAACAACAAATCTTATATATAAAAATGGATTTCCAAATATGTTAGTCGCGCTAAAACTCGAAAACGGCTGAACGGATTGGGCTGATTTTAGTCTTAAAATATTCGTAGAAGTCCAGGGAAGGTTTTAAAGTGACACGAAGTTCACTGGGACAGCTAGTCTTCTTATATATAAAAATGGATTTTCAAATGTGTTAGTCGCGCTAAAACTCGAAAACGGCTGAACGGATTGGGCTGATTTTAGTCTTAAAATATTCGTAGAAGGGAAGGTTTTAAAGTAATCTATGACACGAAGTTCACCGGGACAGCTAGTACTTACTAAAAACAAAATAAAATTAATATTTAAGGGCTCCCATACAACTAACGTGATGTTTTTGGCCTTTTTTGCTCTATAATATCAATAACGGCAATAGTCACTTGAATTTTTCACACATTCTTTTGTTATAATATGTGTACTTTAATCTCTTTATATAAAAATGAATCCATATTCGCGTGGTCACGATATCACGCCTGAACGGCTGGACTGATTTCGCTGAAATTTGGCATAGAGATACTTTGAGTCCCGAAGACCAAAGTTGTCCCGGAAAAACGTACAATTACTGCACAATATACTTTTATGATTTGCGCGTAAAATATTCAATCGATTTTGGTATGGAGATACTTTGAGTCTCGGGAAAGGACAATGGACACTTTTTGTCCCGATAAATGTACGGTTCCCGCACAATAAACTTTTATGATATTCGCCTAAACTATTCAATCTATTTAGATTAAATTTTGTATGGAGATACTTTGATTCTCGGGAAAGGACAAGGGATACTTTTTTTCCGGAAAATGTACGGTTCCTGCACGATAAACTTTTATGATTTTCGCTTATATCTACTATTTAATCTATTTTGATGAAATTTGGCATGGAGATACTAATTTTAATCTATTGTTTACTTAATTATACCAATTCGAATTAAATAATCATCGTTTAGACAGGACAACGTCTGTCGGGTCAGCTAGTATTTAATAGTAATATTCAAATAAAATAAAAATTTAAGGAAGGCTCCCGTACAAAAAACACAATTTTTAGCCTACTTTTACTCTGTATCGGTACGGAACCCTTCGTGCGTGAGTCCGACTCGCACTTGGCCGATGTTTTTATATATTTTGTTCGCGAACAACTCTGCCATTTGAGAACCGATTTCAAAAATTATTTTGTTGTTGTATGAGATGTAGCTCGAATTTGGTTTAAAAAGTGAAATCATTGTAATAGGGTCCCGTTTTTATTTTTGGGCAAGGGGAAAAGGGGAAAACTCCATCTAATCCATCTTTGTTATTATACTATGTTGACGCGGACGAAGTCGCGGACAACAGCTAGTAAACAATAAAGTTCTGCCGCGCACTGTAAAACTCTGGAACGAACTGTCACCAGCAGTTTTTCCGGACCTATACGACCTGCAAACCTTCAAGAAAAGAGCGTATTCCCTCTTAAAAGGCCGGCAACGCACCTGCAGCTCTTCTGATGTTGCGAGTGTCCATGGGCGACGGTAGTTGCTTACCATCAGGTGACCCGTTTGCTCGTTTGCCCCCTTATTCAATAAAAAAAGTAGAAAAAAAGAAGAGTTTGGTTTTTAAATATTACAAAATCTACACCACCACCCACAGAACACATTTACTCCTGGCGGAGCCACCACCACCCTGGAACTGAGTTGTTGCATGATAATATTATGTCGATGGCGAAACCACAATAGACATTCTGTCTACTCTGGCGAAACGATCATATTGCATGACGAAAAATTAAACAACTTGTCAATCAATGTACAGCACGTAGTTTGCATGTCATTCGCATCATTCACTACAATAAACGATCATGCGTGCATTACAGCACGTAACTCT
This sequence comes from Polyommatus icarus, assembly GCA_937595015.1. Lineage (NCBI taxonomy): Eukaryota > Metazoa > Arthropoda > Insecta > Lepidoptera > Lycaenidae > Polyommatus > Polyommatus icarus. The sequence continues at coordinate 10,636,088 of OW569339.1, forward strand.
TGTCTCGCTGAAAAATAAAAAAAGTTGTAATTCAATCTACAGCACGTTGTGCAGCACGTAGTTTGCATGTAATTCGCATCATTCACTACAATACACGATAATGCGTGCATTACAGCACGTAATGCATGTAATGCAGAATTACCGTTTACAGAGCGCATAAGAAACTCAGAAAAAAGAAAGAGCATATAAAAACATAATCCGTTCTCTTTCACTTCCATAGATTTATTATGCGTTAATTGTTGAATTTGTTGTTTTGCAAAGAAAAAGCTACAGTTTCAATTTTAGTTTTACTTTAATGTAAAATGTATTTTTTTCTCGTGATGAAAGAATAATTATATAAATAAATTAAATAAATTTTTAAGCCAATTATTAAAATTTAATCATGATTATTTTTTGTATCGCTACAAATACGGTAAAAACCAACCTTTTAATCTCTCACAATACAAGGTGTTCTCAAACTAGGCACTATCATTGAAAGCGAAGCCGGTAGAGGTATCGCAGTAACAGTTGTTACCGACGCTTCTAAACTTTCCCGCTGTTGGCGTTGATAAATCTCTCGTTCTTTGTAAGCGTTAGCGTTGAAAAAATCACCGTCGCTTTGTACTGTACGTCTGACGAATAACTCGATACCGGCACGATTCATCATAAGGAGCTGGAACTGAGGTGTGCGATTGAACTTCCTACAAAGTTTGTGACCGTTCGGACTAAAGTCGGTTTAGTACTCCCAAATTGGTTAAGCATTATTTTATGCAATAAGGGGGCAAACGAGCAAACGGGTCACCTGGTGGAAAGCAACTTCCGTCGCCCATGGACACTCGCAGCATCAGAAGAGCTGCAGGTGCGTTGCCGGCCTTTTAAGGGGTAATAGGGGAGGGTGGGGAAGGAAATAGGGAAGAGTAGGGAAGGGAAAAGGGTAGGGGATTGGGCAGCAGAGCAGAGTACAAATTCAAGGCTCGGAGGGCAAGTCGGTTTTGTACGGGTACTAAGTTAAATTGGTTTCATGATATTATAAGTTTAAACACTTACGGATTTTGTCGCGGAGCACTTTTATTAATCCCGACGTTTCGGCTACTTTGCAGCGCTGCAAAGTAGCCGAAACGTCGGGATTAATAAAAGTGCTCCGCGACAAAATCCGTAAGTGTTTAAACTTATAATATCATGAGTGATACTCGCGAAAACTTAAGAAATCATTATGTAAATTGGTTTCGATAGTATTGACGATGACGCGATGACGCCCGCAACTTCGTTGCTCCAAAATTCGTTTATCGCGCGGGAACTGTAAATTTTATCTATGTCCTTTCCCGGGACTCAAAGTATCTCAATACCAGTTTCAAAATAATCTTTTCAGTGGTTGGTGCGTGCGCCGTGCAGGTAACAGGCAGTCAGACAGACACACTTTCACATGTATAATTATTATTATAAGTATGGATGTATAATTATGTGGAGAGTTATGCGATAAGAAGCGTGTTTGAAGATGACGAGTGACGACAAATAAATTTTTTAATTGCAATATGAAATGAAAATATTTTAATTACATAATATAGTGCAGTCGCCAGAGGTTTTAACCTCCGAAAATTGAAATAGTGAATGGATTTTTGTTTTTGACGTGTCATTTTCTTTTTTACCCTATAACTTGCAAAGTTCACCAAAAATTTTTTTGTGCTTTTAATTTTTTAGTTACTTAATTAAAAATTAATATTTCACCATATAAAACCGGCCCAGAAAATTTGTTTTTCTTGTTCCTGTTATTAAATGACTCTTATCCGATTGTTTTCGTTGAAAATTAACCAAATACACAATTTTTAAAAAAGAAAGTTTGCTTTGCTAAGCTAAATAAAACTATAAGGTTTTTGCAAAGTTTTTAGAGATTAAAAGTCGTCGTAACCAAGATTAAAGGGTTTGGGTGGACTTAAGGGTTGTAACGAAAAGTGTGTTAAACTTAATTGTTGTGCGTATTTAATTTTTAGAGAAATTATAACTTTTAAGTACTTAAAAACGTTTAAATATCTCCAAAAATGTGTAAAATAGACTGAAAATATTTTTCTATATTTGTTGTGAATTTATTTAAGTGAGAATTTTAAACATTAAATGCATCGATAAATGAAATACTTTTTCTAGTCTTTGAAATATATTTAAACTTCCTACTTAAAGCCAGAAAATAAATTGGGATTTGGGTGCTGTAAATCTCACGTACATAAGACTAAATACACATGCTGCGACCTATGTTTGGAAAATGCTTACCTGAATACAAAAAATATCAGTTCTTAACCTAATTTGTATTTTTTTCTTTTAGGTATATTTTAGCAAATATAATTAATGAAAAAAAAACAATTTTATTCTGTAAAAACCTAACCAAAAGAAATAAAACACAGATTTTCTTCGAAATATCCGTGAGAAGTTTGTGCTACATTTTCAGAAAATTTAATAAAGTAAGAGCTAAAAAGTTATACACATTAAGAAATAGAAGGCTTTGTTAAGCCTAAAAAATTATTTTAAACTTATTATTTAAAACCTAAGAAAAATAGGAACGCCGTTTACCTGGCGAGGCACACAACATGTACATTTGGAGGTATGCTCATCTACATACAAAAATATTAATTTTAAATCTAAATTATATATTTTTTCAACTTATTTTCTTTCTTAGGAATATAAACAACGATACAAATAAAAAAAATATATTTTATTATTTTGCTATGTATTTAAAAGAAAGAAATATGCAAATTTTATTCAAAATTGTACAGTTTATGAGTTTACTTGAAGTGGAAGATAATAATTTAAAAATCAAAAGCACAACTTTTCAATAGGTAAACTTTATTATTTATGTTATCAGCTACACATTCCTTTTTTTTCTTTTCAATTTTCATCTACTACTGCAAAAATAGGAGGTTTGCACGATTTTTACGCTCTGGGAACTCCACTAAGAGTATAAATTATTATCATTGAAATGGTTACCACTTACCACACAGAATTATAATATTAATCTGTGTGGTGAATTTTAAATTAATGACATTAATACAATGTTATTATCATAGTAATTGTAATTCATTAAGTACCTATTACATAAAATATTTTAGGGATTCTAGCTTTGATACGTTTTAGGATTTAATTATTATTGTACATTTCATTTAATATATTTTATCCACACTGTTAATTAATCATACTTATTTCAATAATAATAATATTATGTATAATATATTGACGAACATTTTAAGTAAGTACTAATACAGCAAGCAAGATTATAGTTATTTCGCAATACGAAAACCTAATCCGTAAACACAGTAATAATGGCGTAGGTAAAAGAAAACTGGCATTTAGTGAATAAAGTTCTTTTACTTTATATTTTGTTATGCTCGAGGTATTTCAATTATCCTATGACACAAGATACTTTATTGAAAACGGACTATTTTATGAGACAACGAAAACAGGCTTTTAATTATCTTCCCTTTCCAAATATTTATGTACTTACTTCTTATTTTGTAACTTGTTATTTTGTGGTTAAGTAATTAATAGTTGATAACTTTATAAATTAACGTCATAAGCATGTTAATGAATTAACTAGTTGATGAAACTACCTAAGCGTAATTTATAAAGCTGTCAGAATAATCAAAGGCATCATTATAAATAGGTAAATTCCGGTAGAAATTCCGAATATACGAGTAGAATTCACAGCTGCAATAAGTTTGTCAGACTATTTATCTCGAGCAAAATCTCCACTCCAAAAATAATTTCGGTACACGGATCAAATATTTAAAACAATTTATTGTTTTCGGTAGAATAAATAGAATCTTTTGTTCAGTTAGAAAATTGTCACCGGTTTGGTAATTTATAAACGTCGGTCCTTTGACAAACTTGAAATATCTGGGGTCCTTTGTTTCCATAAAGGGGGAGTACAAATCAGCTGTGCGGAGATTCTGCTGGGGAAATATCTTTGGAATAAATGTGAATAAATAGGAGCTGGGAGATTAAAGAGGTCGGCCTGATATACGGCCTCTCTCGAGCCCTGCTGGCCCGGACGACGCGCGTGGCGCGATGTGTCACACGAATTAGATATTTTTGTACATCCGGTCCTTTATTTACCTCGTATCTTATGCGGAAATAAACAGTCCGATATTGTTTAATGTTTGTATTGAGTAGTGCCTGACCTATTTTTACCGAAATCAAATCTGAAGCTGCGGCCTATTAATCGCTTCAAATCACTAAGAAATTTCGAATCTAAAATTACATATTTTTTTGTAATTTTCATAATTTCAAAACTTATTCAAGAAACATTACATATTCATGTAATATTTCTATTAGATGTAAAATATTGAAATTCAAAATAAATACAATTTAGAAAACGTTTCGGGTAACAATTCATTAAATTCAGAGGCTTTGCTTTCTATTTTAACTAACCTTCAGTGAGCTTCTGGCCTCAGCCGCCATTTTAAGCAATAACAGAAAGTAGACTGCCAAAAACGGTATATAATGAGACATTCCTTAATGAACATTATTACACATAAGCTCAATCAAACCAAACGTTTTCTCAGACCGTACATCAGAATTTCACAAAAGCGTCCAGCAATTTTCATGTTCGGGGAAATATGTACACTGCAGGTGCAGACAAACAATTATCTTCAAATGACCGTACAGAGTCAAACACAGCGACGCGCTTCACTGGCCTCTGTATGGTGATCCCGGAATAGGGATGTCACTAATGATACTATAGCGTCCGATCGACAATATTGCAAATAGCTTTATTGCCTACTAGAATAGATGATGTCCGCAATTCCATTGTGCCAAATTTCGTTATCGCGCGGGAACCATTAATTTTTCTGGAATAAAAAGTTTCCTATGTCTTTTCCTGGGATACTCAGGGCCTGCTTCACCACTTCCCGATAAGTGCCGGATATGCTGATATCCACCACTTAACTGATAGAGGGCCTGTTTCACCACTTCCTGATAAAGTGCCGGATAGTCTATCCACAACTTATTTGACAGAATTATCCATAACATAATCTCTCCATCTGTCAAGTTAAATGGTGGATAGCCTATCCGGCACTTATCAGGAAGTAGTAAAACAGGCCCATAGTATGGAGAATCTGTCAAAAAAGTTGTGGATAGCCTATCCGGCATTTTATCAGGAAGTGGTGTAACAGACCCTGAGTACCTATTCAAAATTTCAGCAAGATCGGTTCCGGCGGTTTAGGCGTGAAGAGATAACAGACAGACAGACACACTTTCGCGTTTAGAATATTAGTATGGGTAATGGGTATATTATGTAGTTTGTAATTGGATTTTGCAGTCATTTTAGGCTCATTATCAGCGAAAAATTAGATTTTTTTAAAAAGACTGTTACATTTAGGGCCAAGTTATATTCCTAAGGTAATGTTATAATTTACAAGTATTCTAGACGAAGTATTGGGTATGTTAAAATAAATATGAAACCTAGCATAATTATTTAAGTTTGTTACTAATTCTCTTACAATTAAGGTACATTCAAGGTAAATATCAATTTTGCGTACCTATCTATTATCGTCATTTTGCGATAACTTAATTGATATTGTACGCTTCTAACAAGGCTCCCTACGTTATATTATGACTACGTACGTAATTTTATACAAACTTTATAATGCCATCTGATTTATAATAGTTATGTTATTTTCTGTTATCATAAGCAAACCCTACAGACTTTATAAACGCCTCTTTTTCTATCCTATTCGTAATCTTTTCGCGTCAAAAAATCACACTAATAATGTTATCATAAGCGATACATTTGTTTTTAAATCCAAATGCTTTTAATTTAAAAGCATTTTCTAAAGTTAAAAAACCATTTTTTATGAGTCGAACTCTACCAAAGTATTTATTTGTCGCAGATAAAATAAGAAAAGTCATTCATTTAAAGAGATCATGTCGCTATCGATACATTTCATATCATTTTATTCGAGGAAGCATCCTGATATTTCAAACGAATTGTACGGGAGATGTGGTACCAATTAAAATCCCTTGTAAACGGCGAAAATATCTCAGCGAGGCAAACTTACGAGTGTACATTTTCACAAAAATTCTCCATAAAGGGTCGAATTAATTACTGGCTTCCAGTGACTTTGCGCGGGCTTTCTTTAAATTGCTACCTTTGAGTTTAATAGGTTTTAAGGATTTTGAACGGATTACAAAGTGCTTTCTTAATAATGTGTTCATTATAATTTTGCTGGAAACTCGCCGAGCGTAACTTTTTTGTTGCGGCTACAGTACATTTTTTAATTATTTTTCACTTTTAGATTCTTAACTTTTGTAATATGAAGGTACTAGCTGTTCCGCGCGGCTTCGCCCGCGTAATTTAGGAATTTCACGCAACCGTACATTTTTGCGCAAAAATAGCCTAACGTGGTCTATTCTTCAAGTTTGCCAAATAACATAAAAATAGCTCCAGTAGTTAAGATAATAAGCAATTTCATATAATTTTCCACGTTTTCCTCTATTTCTTAGCTCCTCTTATTCTTAGCGTAATAAAATATAGCCTATAGCCTTCCTTGATGAATGGGCTATCTAAGACTGAAAGAATTTTTCAAATCAGGCTAGTAGTTCTTGAGATTAGCGTGTTCAAGTAAGCCTTTTCATATAATTTCCCCCGTTTTTTCACATTATCCTCAATTTCTTCGCTCCTATAATTTGTGGCGTAATAAAATATAGCCTATAGCCTTTCTCGATAAATGGGCTATCTATCACTGAAAGAATTTTTCAAATTGGACCAGTAGTTCCTGAGATTAGCGCGTTCAAATAAGCCCTTTCAAATAATTTTCCCCCGTTTTTCCCACATTTTCCTCTATTTCTTCGCTCCTATTAGTTTTAGCGTAATAAAATATAGTCTATAGCCTACCTCGATAAATAGGCTATCTAACACTGAAAGAATTTTTCAAATCGAACCAGTAGTTCCTGAGATTAGCGCGTTCAAACAAACAAACAAACAAACTAACAAACTCTTCCGCTTTATAATATTAGTATAGATAATATTGGATGATTTGAATTCTTTAAATTTTATTATACAGAAAATTTGCTTTTGTATTTTCTTTGTAGATAGTTTTTTTTATCTTTTTATTTTACAGAGGCTTTTAACAAATAGTATTTTTTATTTTTAAAATAGTTAAGTTTTACAAAGTTTTGCTAAGTACTGACATACGGTTTTGCTCGATAGTTTTACTCCAAATCGAGCAATAACCACCGTGTGGACCGCCAAAACTGACGACTCGAAGGCTCGCTTCGAGCTGGCTCGATGAAATTAAATATGTCAAATATGTCATTTCCTTCGATTTGGAGTAAAACTATCGAGCAAAACCGTATGTGAGTACATAGCATTACAAGCCCTTCTATCGTACTAACTAACAGGCTTACTTATACAAGCTGTCCAATAAATTTTTCAATGTGCCAGACGAAGTTAGCAACATGTATAAGTTAGGCGCTGTGTTTGTTAGTATTTAAAACAGGGCTCACCAAATGGCGGACCGCGGCCCGCATTCGGATCCATTGTGTGCGGACCAAGCATTTTTGAAGATGAACTTCGTTAAAAATAAATTTCGGTCTCGACTTAGGCTGCCTTCACACTAGCGTTTGTCCGCGTTGTAGCGGCATCTGCGCTGCGTATACGTTCATCGAACGCCTACGCTGGACAAACGCTAGTGTGAAGACAGCCTTACTAATGAACATCTCCAGGATTTAATATCAATAGGTTGCACCAATTTCACTCCAAACAACATTCAGAGAGATAATTAGCTACAAAAGTTGTCACTTTTCTCATTGTACTATCAGAGAAGTTGATTCCTATGCAAATCGGGGACCTAAGTAGTTTGGTTGCGTTACGTCAAACCCAGCCGACAGATCACAATTAACATTGAATTGACATATTCGACCAAATAACGTTGGTCTATCAATTGCATAGGAATCAACTTCCTCGATGGTACAATAAATTTAAATACAAGTACCTTTGTAAATTTCGTAATTACCTTTGTTAATTTTTTTTAATATGTGGACCGCGAAGTTAATTTCATTTCTTAATATAGACCCCCAGCGAAACCAATTGGTGACCCCTGATCTAAAATAAACATAAATTACTTAAAAAGTTCCAAAATATTGTGTACTTTAGTATCCTAATTTAAAACCGTGTTTTCACTCTACAATTGTTATTAAAATCTTTGAATCATGGTTAGGAATATTTTGGTTGCATTCAAATAAATTTATGCAGAAGTGTGCAGTCTTAATAGAAAAGTTGCTCCCAACTAGGCGAGAAATGAGAATTGACGAAAAGTTGTTGATTTAACGCAAACGAATAAAAACTGTAAAAACCAGTCGAAGGAAAACTGAAAAAGCTTTATTAAATTCTGTAAAAGATCAGCTTTTTCCACCGAAAACTAGAATATTTTTTTATTAAAAGTGTAAAGGGTTGTCTTAATTAGTGCTAGCACAAAAAAGTTTTATCTCCTCGCTGTTTTGCCAATAAAACAATGTTTCTTTTAAGGTTAATAAAATTAATTTCCGAATAATATATTTCGGTCTGCACGAGACTTAATGGTTTTACTTTCTTTGTTAATTGAATTGTTTTTTCTGAGAATCTTGTTTAGTCATGGAAAATACAGAAAAACCTGTGTATATAAAATGGTAAAAAAGTTTCAACTTTCAACTTAAAATAGGCTCTAGGAAATTACCATGGAGTAAAGACACATGTATGGCTTGTCTCTGAAATTACTAAATAAAAGATATTTCCAAAGATGAGCTGATGTTCTAGGTATTCGTTTCTGCCTTTGGAGTCGGAGTGAGGTGGTTCCAGCTAGCGACTCTCTCTTGGCATAACAACTTTTTTACTTTTTCGCTAAAGAGTTACTCATCTCATAAGACTGGATTTAGATGCATTCGCCCGAACGCGCATTTGGCGGCTATGCCGCGCATTTCGGCAGCGCCGCGCCGTTAGAGCGCGCGCGTTCGAAGATGTATGGGAGTAGTAGTTGTGTTTTAAAGTCGCGCGCGCTGCTCAGACATAATATTATGTCTGAGCAAAATGTGAATAACAGCGCGACCGCACCGCTATATATATATATATATATATATATATATATATATATATATATATATATATATATTTTTTTTTGATCTCTTGGTATATCATCGATACCGCGCGTTCGCGCCGCCGCGAACCGAAATCTAGCCTTATAGACCTGTACATTTTTCCGGTAATTATTATTATATGCCTCAAGGCCGTACAATAGCGCTAAAAGTTTCGTTAGTTCATTACGAGGATGCCGGCGGTTCGGTGCTCCCGCTTGACCTAATTACTGCTGTCACTATGATGAGGATTCTTCTTGTTACTTCTTTTGTTCTGACAACTTTGACGCAATTAATGTACAGGGTTGCCACTTGCCAGACGGTAGCGTTTTGCGCGAAATTAGATAAATAGAGCAGCATCTTTTTCGTCTCTTATTTTTTTAATTGTATGCTCTTTCATGCCAGATTATTTACAAGTTACAACTTTATTATCATTATCACTTTTTTGGAATGGGTTATTCCGTTTTTAAAGTGATATATAATTTAAAGAAACATACAATGCAGTATCACTACATCTAATCTGTCTGCCAAGTGTGTTTGATTTTAAAGACACTCAGAGTGTCTCTCCTGTACATTATATTCATATTGTGCTAGTTTATTTGCGAAAGATGATGCACTAAGGAATTGCGTTTGACAACCCAAATTATCCCATCGAGGAAATTAATTCCTAGGCAGTTGACGGACCTACGTCATCTGGTCGGATTATGTCAATTCAATGTTAGCTGTAATCGGTCGGATGGGTTTGACAGGACCCGACCAAATTAGTTAGGTCCACCATCTGTCTAGGAATCAACTTAATATCTGATAGTACATTATATATATACCTAAGTCTCATTTTATCTTGAGATATATTTTCTGAATCTTTAACGTTTTACAATCAACATGCAAATTTTACGCTTAATAAGTTTCGCGAGAGGTGCTTTTGTAGCTTGTGCTGAACAATACTACTTATTTTATCGGATCCCTGTTTTTCTTCAAGAGCGCTTGAATTTTCTCCTTATATAAAGCTTCGAAAACACGTGTATACTAGATAATAAAATAACAGCATCAAAAATTTACCGTTACTTTTTAAGTTGTACTTACGAAAATGTTTTACTGTATTAAATATAATTTGGTATGCTTATATTATTATCAATCGCTTACTTGGCTAAAATCATTAACAAATGCAATTTTGGGAGGAGATTTCGATCCAACAATTACCAAAACTCGGACTTCATGACAGAATATTAATGAATAATATTTAATTGAATAACATATTTATTGAATGAGGACTTATTTTGATCATAAAGAAAACTCAACTTTTAGTGGTTTCATCAATCAGTCTTGTGATTTATTTATCTTTGATCTAATATGTAGATTATCGAGTTACGGAAATAGCTTCTTATTTCGAAATTGCGTAGCAGCGGGGACATATTAAGAGAAATAAAAATGAAAAGTGCTCTTGAACGAACATAAACGAAATCGTCGAGTGCGAGTCGAACATTGACTTGAAGGGTTCCGTATAAAATTTACGTGTTTTACACAGTACTTACAAGTGGCAAACGATGTTAAATCGATATAACATAATTTAGACGCGAAAAAATTATAAATTATCATTTTGACACAAGGATAACTATCCTTGTCTCTCAGGTGACATTTTACAAGATGGCACTGTTTGTTTTGGCCACGAGCCAAACATTTCCTGTAAGATTGTATAATTGTCATTTTTTAAATATTTCTTTTGTTTATTTATAAAAAAAATAAACAATCAGCCAAGTGCGAGTCGGACTCGCGCACGAAGGGTTCCGTACCGTTATAGAGAAAAAATAGGCCAAAATTGTGGTTTTTTGTATGGGAACCCCCCTTAAATCTTTATTTTATTTTAATATTATTATGAATTATTAAGTTACACATAACTAAGGGTTGTGCGAAAATTTCAAGTGTCTACCTATTGCCGTTATTGATTACGAGCAAAAAAGGCCAAAAAAATAACGTTCATTGTATAGGAACCCCCCTTAAATATTAAGTTTGTTTTATTTTTAGTATTTGTTGTTATAGCGGCAACAGAAATACACAATCTGTGAAAATTTCAACTCTCTAGCTATTACCTTTCTAGAGTTACAGCCTGGAGACAGACAGACAGACGGACAGACAGACGGACATACATCAAAGTCTCAGGGTCTCGTTTTTACCCTTTGGGTACGGAACCCTAAAAACAAGTTAAGTAAAGCTTAATATTCCCGATATGCAACAAAATTATTTCGTATATCTCTTCAAAAATACGTATCCTAAAAACGTAATTTCTTCCCGTATTAATAGTAAACGCAATCTGTACCTACGCATTAAACCTGTCAGGAGCAGATTGTAATATAAAGGCGATGTAATATCCGTGAAAATCAAATATTACATGTTCACGGAGGTAAGAAGTTATGTAATTTAAATTATTTTGTACGAAGCCGTGCGTTTCTTGCGAAATATTTTTACGAGACCGTCTCTGAGGATGGCACTCATGTCATAATATATTGAATTTCTTAATAGGATGACATGCTTGTGAGAATTTGCGAGTAAATAATTGTATATAATATTTTGTCACAGTCCTCAAATTATTAAAAGCTTTTTTTTACGCATAAAAATCTTAAACCACGTATTTACATAGATTTTTTTGTTATGTTTACGTTATTAGAAACGTATTGTCATAAAAATGAAGCGCTGACCACTTCAGTAATTATTACGATATGGGCCGCGAATAACATTCGTCAAACAAGATCGTCGAACAAAATTGTTTGACAATTTAAGAAAGGGGAAGAATATAATCATTATGTTATGATAGGTGTATTCAATGGGGCAGGGTGTGAGCGGGGCGTTGTTAGCGAATAGGAGTAACAACAAATTAGGGTATTGGTAATAACAAGGGTATTGGTAGATTTAACTGTTGTGCAGTTTGGCGATTTTTTATGTGCAAGTTACCATTGTAAACATTTTTATGAATAAAGATATTATAAAAAATTATTGAAAAAAGTATTTTTACGCTGAAAACAGTGACATACTCAAACTACTGTATTTATTGCAAGGAGGCCCAAGTACTTATTGCTAGGAAGCCATTAATAATTTTATGTTACTCAAATGTAACTCAAAGGAGTAACTTTTTTCATTAAAAGTATTTGCTTACGTACCGAAGAAGGAAGTAGGAATATTTTATTTCTTGAAAACATCCTAATAACATTCATGTGTGTCGCTTCGGGCGGGCTCGCGGGTTGCTTTACAATTTTTCAGTTGCGCACAAGTTTCCTGAGGCCAGAATGAGATTATATTATGGAGCTCATGTTTGCATCATCATATTTCAAAGTTCCTTGAGATATCTAAATTGGTTTTAATATGTAAAATTACAAAGTAACATTTTAAGATGTTTATATTTATCTTGAAAAGTAATATTAAGAGGAATTGATTCTGAGTACAGAATTACTTTCATTTATCGTGCATTCATGCAAAAGTTATTGAAACTGGTTCATCAGGTAGCATAATATTATTATAGACACATAAATAGCATAATGCACATCACCATTTTCCTAAGTTCTTCATCTCAAAGTCGTGTTAAAGGTTGCCTGGAAGATATTGATTTAAAGTAATAAGGCCGCCTTTGTGTGCAGTTCAATATTTATATTGTACCTATTTGTATTTGTAATGTTATCAATATGTGCACAATAAAGTATATTTGTTTGTTTGTAGATAGCCACACATACACATCACACACTTTAAAATTTATGTAGAGAAGATCAAATTGAAAAATTTACGTAACTGATTGTACTGTACATTCTTGGCAGAAATTAATGTTTTAAAACACTCATAAAATGCAAATTACTTGCACTTTTCCCACTTTATTTAATAATCATTTAGATTTTTTTTAGAAAAACTCTTTCTAAGATAATTTAACTAAAGCGCTAACAACCTAAATGAATTCCCCGTTGACACCACGTTATTATATTATGAAATCTTAAACCGTCTGTTATAAATCCCAATGTGCGGAGCGACGCGGCGTGGTGCTGGACGCTCGCACAAATTTATGAGTCGCACTGCGGAATATAAATCCAGTGCGGGGAACCGGACAGAAAAACCCACAGCGAATACACCGTGTCTTAATTGTTGCTTGTTAATAACCCAGTTATGCACTCAGATTAAATAGAAGACGTGAGTGCAAGAATCGAACAAGTAACATTTCAAAACATACGAAAAATAACTCCTTTTTTTCCTCATTATTTTAATAAAACTTGTAACTTATCTACTTCATAACCTAGCTAATATATCATGCTACACCTATAATTTATAGTTTTTCTATTTCTTATAATTTTTCCGGTCCTAAAGCCTCCATTTAAGCAAAAAAACGGGACGTTTTTTCATGTTACTCACCTTATTCATCCACTCACGTCTTGAATTTTGACTGGTTAATTTTAGTTTGATTTTTACATTAATCCTTCGATCATGGATTCTTGGAAATCTATTGTTATTCTATTGTGTCTCGCTCGCCGGTGAGCTTATGGGGCTTGGTGGGTTAATATCATTTTTAAGTTATGTCCTTCGTTTAATGTTTCTAAGTGCAGTCTAACAGTTAACTACAATTGGGTAAGATGTACACTCGGGGAAGTTGATTCCTATGCAAATGGGGGATCTACGTAGTTTGGTCGCATTACGTCAAACTCAGCCGACAGATCACAATTAATATTGAATTGACATAATCGACCAAATGACGTTGGTCTCTCAACTGCATAGGAATCAACTTCCTCGATGGTACAAAAAACAATGCAGTTTTTTTAATAGTATTAAGTTTTTAAATAACAAATATAAAACAATGACACACTGTAACATTTAAAGAGCCTATATTATTCTTTGTTACAAAATATTATTAATAAAAAAAAACAAGTTATTTTGTCACAAAATCTCATTGCTTACACAGCAGTACTATATGAAATTACTTGCCGACAAAATGTGTCATAGAAGCAGCCCTACCTTAAGGGCTCAGGAATGACACAGGGAAATTGATTGCCCTTAATACTCTGAAAACTATCCCTTTAATTCCACAGGGACGTTATGTGTCCTTTGTTACATCCCTAAAGCAAGTCCGTGAAGATTTTTTGCCGAAAAAACCTATCGTGAGCATGAACATTATCGTAATACAGGTCGGTTATGAGTCTGGACTCAGACAATCTTTATATAGGGTGTAATAAAACTAAGTTATAATATTGGGTGTGTATAGAGTTCGATGTGAAAGTTGAAGCGCTGAAATACCATATTTTTAATTCATGACGCTGCAGGGGTGCTTGTCTATACAAATCACAAAAAAATTTGCTCTTTCATTGCTTTCACTTTTACAGTGAACTTAATATTTGTTGGACACATACATATCCAAAACTTCTACTGCGGACTTTTTGCGCGTCGTATGCGTTACTGCAAATAATTGCATAGGTTCCCACAGACTAAAAAGTGTGTAGTCTGTCGTCTGCGCTGCGCCTTACTATTATTTTTTCATATTAGATAATATTTTTCCTAATACACAAGAAACAATACTTATTATCATTACGTTTTCTTTTAATAAAAATGCTGGTGCGCAGTTTTTGCACTTATGCCTCTGGCGTTAACTTGTTCTGCATTTAAGGGCGTTCCGTCCGGAGATTCCGTAATTGACCGTATTTAAAACCTTATAAACTCATAATCTGAAAGCTACAAAGTTATAATAAAAATACAGCAATAATCTTCAGTATATCAACATTCCTTTTGTCGTTTTAAATTTTCTATTTTTGTTTCTTATACTCATGATATCAGCTTCCAAAGTAATACCAATTTGTTAAAATTCAAGCATACATTTAGCATCTCCTTAGAATTTACAAATTACTTTTATTTGAAACTCACGCCAATAAAATTTAAAATTTTTTTAGGACACTTTTGAACTAAGTTAAGTAAAAATAATAGGGTTTTTGCGCGATCTCGGCAACGCGGCAAATGTATGGCCAAGGTCGTTTGCTCGGGGGACGGCCTTAAGCTATCATCAATAAGATTAGACTGTTACCCTTTATTAGGAGAAGGAACAGGTTAGATCCGGGATATCCCTCCTCTGTACGGCTGAAGGCGAACCGCAGGTGGTTTTAGTGAGTAGGAGTCTCACATACCCCCGGGGTACCCAACCCTGGGCACTGTTATAATATCATTTCCACGGTTATCCTATTCAAGGTGAAAAGCTGAGCATGCGATCTCACGCTTCTGCAATATTTCATAGAATCATCATTTTTCGTTTCCTTTCTTTCATTTTGCAATAAATAAATCAGAGTAGCTTTGAACCTCGGCGCGACAACACACTTTTGTGTTATTTCAATTTAAAATAAATTTTCAGCTGTATATAAGTTTTTTTTTAAAAACTTCCCCCTGACCCACTCCGTAATAGCACCCATGATGGGTTTCCCCTGCGTTAAAAAAAAAGGTAGGTATTGATAAATACTATATAAGTAGGAGTACTTTTCAAAAGAACACAGACAACACAAACGCAGTTTTCACAGTGTGTAACAGATATATAATTTTTGAACTGTAGTTTGTGGCCATCACAACACAAATGAACATCCGCACACTTCGAATTAGCAGAACGCTCTAAATATAATGTCTGAATAATCAACCGGGGGTGGAATGCCCTGTTCTGTAAAAGCCACAACAGCCGTTCCTACATTGTTAGCTGTAGTTTAGGCACTGTTTTCATAAAGTGATCAAAACTTCATTTCATAGGCAGAAATTTCTACTATCGTCTTTAACCAACGGCTACCTACCTACTCCTACTCTTCATATTGGGTCTCTTATCATGTAAGATACATTTTAAAATTTCTCTTTGATTAAAGCTTATAGCGAATCGGTAGGGCCAACTAGTTAAAATACTTTATCATTTGACACCTCATTTATCTCAATCAGATCAAAACCTTATATGCTATGGTGGGACAAAACATTACAAACCTTCAAGAAAAGAGCGTATTCCCTCTTGAAAGGCCGGCAACGCACCTGCAGCTCTTCTGATGTTGCGAGTGTCCATGGGCGACGGTAGTTGCTTACCATCAGGTGACCCGTTTGCTCGTTTGCTCGTTTGCCCCCTTATTTAATAAAAAAATAATAATCATAGAGCGTAGATAGTCATAAATTGCTAAATCGTAACCCTTTTAGCTTATCGTTATCGCGTAAAAAAGTTTACATCTATGTTTCGACATTAACGTAGTAACGTGGTGTAAATTAATCATTAGATGGGAGCAGAAGATCGGTCGGACGGACGGACAACGGGCAGTGGACACGGCTTAACCATTAACGTTCCTTGTTGTCTGCCACCTTAAAAAGGGTTGGGTGTGCGACCCTTTGAAAATGATCTTGGTAGGGATTTAAGTGCCCATATAAGTATCTTAGATAATAATCCATGTTCCATATACCAAATCTAAATGTAATATGAGTATGATATGTAATATTGGAGTATTATATGAAGGTACTTTGAGCCCGAAAAATATTCAGTTCATTCCAGATTCACAATAAACACTCTGCGCAAACAAAGTATGACAACATAATACTTATTATATATTTCCATTATAAGGGCCTGTTTTACAACTTCCTGATAATGTGCCGGATAGGCTATCCACAACTTTTTTGACAGATTTTCCATACTCTGTCTGTCAAGTTAAGTGGTGGATGGCAAATGGTGGCGGCCCTGTTGCTTGCACGTGTAAACTTGTGAATCAAGCTGAAGATTGGTAGTTTTTGTTAACAAACACTGCCAATCTTTACCGAGACACAAAGTATCTTCTGAATACCAAAATCTAAACCGTTCAGCGTGAAAGTTATCAGACTTTTCACGTTTATAGTATGAATTATTTGCATTTGAATATTGGTATTTGTCAATAATCCTTTCCCCGAGACACTCCCGTCTTAGGGAGTTTCCCGAGTCCTATTATTTGCCCTCGAGATCCTTAAGGAATATGTGGGATAATCTCTGTCGAGCGAACTTGTTTGTAATCTTTGTTCTTCGAGTTCGATATTATTTGTTTCTTATTTCGCCTCGGAGAACACATATGGAGAGTTATCGAGTTGGTTAACGGGTCCCTATATGAATAGTCCTGAAGTTTTATTATACGTTTTATTTGCCCGTCATGATTCGTTTTGCGAGTAATGTGGGCGTGGGAATATAAGGGATTTTGTGTGTAGTAAATAATAAATAGGACGGCAATTTATTTCTAACTAAATATTGCTCGTCACTCCTTTGATCTGAATGTTGTTTATAACGTGGAAATACATTTAGGGTAATACTAAATATGCAATGTAAAGGACATTGGACATGGGAAGTTCGTAGGACGGACTTCTTGCTATATCAAAACGGTTGAGCTCTTTAAGTACTTACAACATTAGTAGTAGGTTCAAGTTGAAAATTAAAGAGCATTTAGTATTATATTAATTATGCAAAAACATAATGATTATAATATATCAGGTTTTAAGATTAAATTAAGTTAAGAACCGCCGCGCTACGAAACAGCGTACGAATTTCTCGCAGGAATAAACCTTTTACAGAATCATTGTTTTTTGCAATCCAAGTAAGAGCAAGCGACAAAATGAATAAAAAAGAATACTTTTTCTTTACAAAATCTGACAAAGAGCTGGTGCGGGCTGCTCCATCATGAAGATATTATTGTCTGCCGCGCAAAGTCGCTATGACTAATAGTTACGAGATTTCAGGCCCAAAATATACTTAGGGTGGGTTGCACCAGAGGCGTGGTTAAAGTTATGGTTAAAGTTGAGTTTAAAGTTAAGGCTAACTTAGCTGTAACCTTAACTTTAACTATCTGTCTGTTGCGTTTATTTGTTTATAAAAGCTACAGGTAATGGGATTGAGAGTATAAAAAACTGAATTATCTGAAAAATGGTCAGGAAAAATATAACTCTGTGAAACATAGTAAATTTCGAAAAAAAATTGATATAAGTATGAGCGGTTATGGTTGAATATGGCGTCGGACGCCATATTTAACGGTTACCAAAGATTTGACATTTTGCACTGTAGTTATAGTTAAAGTTACAGCTATAGTTAAAGTAAGTTGGTGCAACGCACCCTTAATAAGAGTTAAATTTGTCTACGTAATTTCACAAAAACACACCTTGAAAGACTCTCTCATATCCTTGGGGTATTTTATATTTTCAACGACGGCATTTGCAGGCCTATTTATCGTATTTATGGCGGGAGTATATTTTGTTGTATTATTTATAAAAGTTCTATGATGGAATGGCACCTTCGGATAATAATTTTTTGTTCCTTCACACACATTACATAAATAATCATTGATATGTGAATATATTATTATGATTATGTACGCGTTGCTTGCAGGATAAATGCGCACTTGTCCTTAGGTACTTATAATAATAAAAATAAGAGGGCGACTAACCCAAAAAATCAAACATCGTCCTTCTCTCTTCACACTCACGTTCGTCTTTCATATGCCAGGTGAAAAAGGACGATGCGGATTTGTGGGGGACCAGCTTGCGCCAATTCCCCTAGATCGCCTAGGTCAGCGATGAAGATGTAGAACTGTAGGTGATGAAGTTAAATTAAACCACACTTTCACTTTTGTTTCAGAGGTCAAGCACACAAGTTGTTCCGAAGCTGGGTAACGTTGTAGAGCGAGTGCCACAGTATGGCGGTCGACCCATATTTATATGGGTCCTGGTACCGAGCTTCCAGAACATTCTATGCCTTACCCCCTCAGATGAAGTTTTTATTCAGACATTAATAAAATTACAATTTTTTACAAAATAATCATTTGTTTCATTTACATATTCGTTAATTCTACATAATTCGCCATTTTACAAGTTAGTGCCGACCTCCGTAACAGAAATAAATGCAAAAATCTTTTTTTCCTATATTTATACTACCTCGCCGCCCCCCAATATAACGGTCGTCTCTGGCTGTCCCTCTCGAGCGGGTATTCTTTGTCTGGGACAAGGATAGCCCACTCGAGATGTACACTATCACCCTTACTTTTTCCGTTACGGAATTCGGCACTACCACATAGGTTTAAGACCCATTAATTTACAAGACACTATTTTCACTATATTTACGAGTAGGCACTATTATTGCCCATACACTTTTTCATGATACAGTCCATTCACTATTGTTCTATATGCACTATTTATTGTCTGTCGTGGACAGGATTCATCGCTAAATTAGTTTTTTCTCAATAACTCGATTTATAAACAACATTTAAAATCCGGTAGGTCGATTTATCAATTATAGAATTTTAAACAATGTGTCAAAATATTAACTTAGTTCAATGCACGGTTATGGCAATAAATGAAAAATTCGTGAAAATTAGATGCATCTTTGTGATTTTTTTCTATCGAGAAAATTTTAAGAAATCGTGTTTTTGCTCAGATTGAATTCTTGGAAATATAATGTAGTATTTAATTTTAGAAAATGAAACAATCCGGGGCTTATTTTCAAGTATAAAAATGAATTATACATTTTTTTAAATCTATTTTTATGGGGGTTTTTGTCATAGACATGTCAACCCCATCGTATCCGCCTTAAGGAAATTCACTCATCAACTTCCAGCAATAAATTGTAAATAGCCAAAGCTGCATAAGACCTAGGCATGTGCAAACAACTCATGATCCATCCCACATCTAAAAGATTTATATTAAATTTATTGATGAGTAAATTTCTTTTACTTCTATTTTTGACACATTCCATCAAAACATGTAAATTTTGGGGTTAGTCGCCCCCTTAAGTGTATTTGCTCAAAATTACTGTTATTGGTCAAAACAAACCATTATTCCCTCACCGGACAGTTACGTAACGTTAAACAGTTATTACTTCATTACTGCTTACGCGGAACATTTGTAAAGGCGCTAATTAAAAATAATTACCCCGGCGGAAATGTATTCGGCCGGTGTGAAATTGTTCGTCGCACCAGACCGCAATTACTGTGTTTTTACCCTATGACGACGATTCCAAATGAGGGTAATGTTTTTAGAAGTTAAGTTATACGAAAATATAGTAAACTTATATTTTCGTATACAGGATGTAACACTATTAAGTGATAGTACTTTAGGGTGTGTATTTGTTCCTTATGAAGAGTTCTCTGTGAAAGTAGCAGCGTTGAAAGACCAACACTTTTTTTCACTTTTATGGGCAAGCGCCACAGCGTCACGAGTTTCCCCATACAAAAGTGAAAAAAATTGGTCTTTCAGCGCTGCTACTTTCACTGTGAACTCTCTACAAGGAACATGTACACACCCTATAGTATTATTACTTTTTTTTATTAAATAAGGGGGCAAATGAGCAAACGGGTCACCTGATGGTAAGCAACTACCGTTGCCCATGGACACTCGCAACATCAGAAGAGCTGTAGGTGCGTTGCCGGCCTTTTAAGAGGGAATACGCTCTTTTCTTGAAGTTTTGCAGGTCGTAAAGGTCCGGAAATACTGCTGGTGACAGTTCGTTCCAGAGTTTTACAGTGCGCGGCAGAAAATTTCGCGAAAAACGCACTGTGGAAGACTGCCACTCATC
Organism: Polyommatus icarus; assembly: GCA_937595015.1. Taxonomy (NCBI): domain Eukaryota; kingdom Metazoa; phylum Arthropoda; class Insecta; order Lepidoptera; family Lycaenidae; genus Polyommatus; species Polyommatus icarus. Next base: position 10,656,696 of record OW569339.1, read on the forward strand.
GAGGTGATGAGGATGGTATGTTTTTCGCGTGGGACGATGGCGAAAAGTTGCAGGTGGTATGATTCCGAACAATTCCTCAGAGCACTCCCCGTGATACAACCGATAGAGGATGCAGAGCGAAGCTACATCTCGGCGTAATTCACTTAGTTTTGTTACACCCTGTATATACCTTAAGTATTTGTTTTCTATAATTTTTCATGTATTGCATCGTTAAACTTTGAGACTACATAATTTTGTCGAGTTGCGTCAATTCAGTCGACAGAGAATACGGCAAATAATGCATTGACGTAAATTCACCAAGTTACGCTGGTCTTCCATCTGGCGATGTTTTTTCGCTGATACTTATTACTTATTAGTTATAAATTATAATATACAGTAATATTCGCAATAAACAAAACAAACGCCTATTAATATCCCTTGCAACATTGTTTTATCATAAAAAATAAATTTTTAATTTTGTTAGCTGGCTAAAACATGAGAACGAATGAACCAATTTGGCTTATTTTAGTCTAGAAGTATTCGTAGATGTTCAGGAAAGTTTTATATTAAGAGGAAAGTGATACGAAGTTCACCTGTTCATCATTTTTAGCGATAATAATAATCATCTCCGAAACAATATCAAGCCATTGCTCTTGCATTACCTAATTAAGAGTTCAGTTCTTAAGACTACTTATTTTCCATTGTCTGAGAGCTAAGTTTCGCCTTTGTGTTACCTGAAGAACTAAAACTAATTTAGTTTCGTACCTTTAGACGCTCTTTAGACTTGGCTATAACGTTTATACAATATGAGGACTTTTATGCAGCTGCTTCTTGTAACAGAGCTTGCTTTATTAATCTTCCTTTTTAGGGTTCCGTAGTCAACAAGGAACCCTTATAGTTTCGGTCTGTCCGTCCGTCTGTCTGTCTGTCTGTCCGCGGTTTTACTCAGAGACTATAGGACCTACAAAGCTGTAATTTGGTATGAATACACATATTAATGATGGCAACAAAATGGTACATGAAATCGTAAAAAAATATTTTTTTCTGGTACCTCCCCTACACATCAAGCGGGGATGAAAATTTTTTTTCACGTCCACTCCATTGTGTGGGGTGTCGTTGAATAGGTTTTTTTAAAAATATTGCGAGTATTGATAGATCACTTTCCGATTTAGGGATCCGTTTGTGAAATATTAAGTTTTAAAGTGGAAAAAATCGTTAGAGTCCAGTGTCCCCCCCTTCTACCAGGTAAACGGTTGGTTCCGGAAATGTGAAAAAATTCACGGGAGTAGGAAATATGCTGAATTTAAAAGGAAAACTATCACGGCTAAGAAGACTTCATAAGTTATTGAGTAATAGTCGATCAACTAAAAAAATGTATTCGGCGAAGTATAAATGGAACTTTTCGTTCAAATTCCTTTAAAAGTAACTGAGATTATGTTGTTAGTAGTGTAAAACACGCTATAAATATACGTTTATTGACCATAAAAAAATTGTCAAAAACTAGAGGTACTACGGAACCCTATATTGCGCGTGGCCCGACACGCACTTGGCCGGTTTTAATAAAGCATTTGTTCTGAAAGGAAATAAAAAGCCTGTTTTGGGTTACTTCTTATGAAAGGCGAAATCATACAGTGCATGCTCTAGGATCTAGAGCCTGCACTGTATGATTTTATGATTAATAAATAAAGCAGCTAGGTCATAGGACTGTGTAATGTTTTTTGAATGTATATTTATTTGACTCACATTTGAGTCTAGAGCATATTGTGAAATAATAGACAACAGTGCATAATATACTTAAAGACATTGGCTTGCTCTATATTATACTTTTGAGATAGTCATAAAAACTATTGCAACTTATAACATCTTTAATATGTATATTATTAACGAAACCACGTCGTTTCTATCTCTTTATCATTTCCTATAGTCCACGCAAGTTATCGAGAAATGTAAATTAACATTTCAACCACAATATTCAAGATCAAACGTCTGGCGCAGAAAAGTAACTATAATGTAAAAGGGTTGTACGTGACCTAATACATTTGCGTGCTCCCGCAAAGGGGATATTACACCGATTTAAATAAAATACGTACTTTCAGTTCAATTGTTTAAAACCATCTAAACTAATATTATAATCCAAATCCAAACTTCTAAAGTATCCAAATCTTATATCTTTAAACGAGCAATTCTTGTATATAACTGGAATCTCGGAATCGGCTCCAACGATTTTCATGAAATTTAGTATATAGGGGGTTTCGGGGGCGATAAATCGATCTAGCTAAGAATCATTTTTAGAAAATGTAATTTTATTCGTGTTTTATCGAATACCGAGCAAAGCTCGGTCAAATAGCTAGTTAATATTGTAAATGCGAAAGTATGTCTGTCTGTCTGTCTGTTACCTCTTCACGGCCAAACCGATGAACCGATTTTGATGAAATTTGGTATGGGGATTCTTTGAGACCCGAGAAAGGACATATGATACGTTTTATTCCGGTAAAATGTACGGTACCGCCGCGATAAACGAATTTTGGCGCAACAGAGTTGCGGGCGTCATCTAGTTATAGGTTATATAAATATCCACCTATTAAAATTTTAAACCTTCTACTCTCATGTTGCGATTGTCCAGGAGCTTCCCATCTGTTGACCCGTTTGCTTATTTCCCTTTAACCCATCAAGCCCCGTAAGGCCCAAGTGGGCCGCGATAGCAAAATATTTCCAGGAACTGACGATCGACGGATTAATTTTATTAAATATATATGTTACACTCAAAGACCGAAATCGCTCAGTGAGCGAAAAAATAGCTCACAACGCGTTGTGGTTACAGTGAAACAGCCACGACGCGAAATTCGCGTTGTAGCTCTAATAAAAACGGCCACGACGCGTTCTGGCAATCACAAAAAGACCATAACGCGAAATTCGTGTCGTGGCTGATATGCTATTCGTTTTTCTTGATTTGTTCTTGATTGATTAATCGTCCATCAATCTTCCATACTAAGATTATATTTGAATTGCCATGTGTACTACAAAATATTTTTTCTTTTACTAAATCACTGCATAACGTGTTTATCATTAGGTATCATAAAATATCCATAGTTCCATACTATCCATAGTAATATTATTACTGTCTGTCTGTCTGTCACAACGTGTTGTTGTTTTTTTTTTAATATAAAGTAATCTGACCTCAATAAATAATAAAAATATAGTTTTATTTTAATTTATATAATTTAAACATACTTAATACTACTATTTGATGCCCGCAACTTTATTGCGCCAGCCAGATAGACAATAATAATATTTGTACGGATAGTTATAATATGGAATTATGGATATTTCATAAAAAATAATGATAATTTACACATTATGCAGTGATTTAGTAAAATAAAAAATATTTTGTAGTACGCGTGGTAATTCAAATACCTACATTATATTATAATCTTCCATACCTATGGAAGATTAATCAATCAATAACAAATCAAGAAAAACGAATAGTATTTCAGCCACGACACGAATTTCGCGTTATGGTCTTTTTGTGATTGCCAGAACGCGTCGTGGCCGTTTTCATTAGAGCCACAACGCGAATTTCGCGTCGTGGCTGTTTCACTGTGACCACAACGCGTTGTGAACTATTTTTTCGCTCACTGAGCGATTTCGGTCTTTGAGCGTAACATATATAAAAATAAGGCACATCATTCCTGGTGACAAAAAGATAATTAAACGGGCGAAGAGTTAACTCCTAAATTGATTTCTCTCTGCTCAAACCGTCCCTGGATTCCGCGAATATATTTTTTGAAGACTAAAATCAGCCAAATCGGCTCGGCTGTTCTCGAGTTTTAGGGAGACTAATAAAACATAAAATTCATTTTTTATATTATATTCATTATTATTTATTATCAATACAATAATCTATACATATAATAAAACAAAGTCGCTTTTTTCCCTCATGTCCCTTTGTTCCCTTTAATATTTAAAACTACGCAACGGATTTTGATGATTCTTTCAGTGTTAGATAGCCCATTCATCGAGGAAGGTTATATGCTAAATTTTATGACGCTTAGATTAATGGAAGCGAAGAAATAAAGGAAAATGTGGAAAAAAAAACGGGAAAATTATTTGAGAGGGCTAACTTGAACACGCTAATCTCAGGAACTAAGTACTGGTCCGATTTGAAAAATTCTTTCAGTGTTAGATAGCCCATTTATTGAGGAAAGCTAAAGGCTATATTTTATCTCGCTAATACTAATAGGAGAATGTGGAAAAACGGGGGAAATTATTTGAAAGGGTTTATCTCGCGAACTACTGGAGCAATTTTTATGTTATTTGGCAGTTGGCACAGACAAGAAATAAAGGCTTTTAAAATAATTTCAAATAATTTTTCCACATTTTCCTCTATTTCTTCGCTCCTATTAGTCTTAATGTGATAAAATATGGCCTATAACCATCTTCGATAAATGGGCTATCTAACACTGAAAGAATCATCAAAATCCGTTACGTACTTTTAAAGATTAAAGGGAACAAAGGGACATGAGGTAAAAAAATGATTTTGTTTTATAATAAGTATAGATAAAGAAATACTCGTAATACCTCAGAGTAAGAATATACTATAATGTTAGTACCCATACGTTTTGTCAACAAAAGACGAGACCAATTTTACTATTTTTTGTTTTAGCGGCAACACAAATACATAATCTGTAAAATTTTCAACCTTCTAGCTATCTTGAGATTGTCTATTTGAGATATTTCTTGCAATACAGCCTGGTGACAGACAGACGGGCAGACAGCAAAGTCTTAGGCCTGTATTTTTGGTCGGTACTTAAGATGCGACCCGGTCTCAAGACGCGGTTCGGCTATGATTGGTCCAAATTTTGACAGCCAACCAATCATAGAGCCTGAACCTATGATATTATTAATTAATTAATCTATATATATAAAACTCAAAGGTGACTGACTGACATGTTGATCTATCAACGCACAGCCCAAACCACTGGACGGATCGGGCTGAAATTTGGCATGCAGTTAGATGTTATGACGTAGGCATCCACTAAGAAAGGATTTTGATAAATTCTAACCCCAAGGGGTTAAAATAGGGGATGGAAGTTTGTAAATAAAAATACTTCTTAACGCGAGCGAAGCCGCGGGCAAAAGCTCGTAAATTAATAAAACATCATAGGCCTGAACCGTGTCTTGAGACCGAGATGCATCTTGAGTACTGACCAAAAATACGGGCCTTAGCAATAGGGTCTCGTTTTTACCTTTTGGACACAGAACTCTAAAAATGCATTTTCAATTTTGTTAGTCACGCTAAAACTCTTGAACGGCTGAACAGGTTTGGCTAATTTTAGTCTTGAAATATTCGTGAAGGTACAGGGAAGGTTTGTACGGTAAGAAAATATGTTTGGAGGGAAGTGATACTAAGTTCACTGGGGATGATCTAGATATATAAAACATTTTCAATTTTAATAAATTTAGTGTAACGTAATTAAAAATAATAACCTATAAGGAGCATGTATACTCTCTTGACTCGGATGTCGTGGGTTCGATTCCCGCGTTGGAAACATGTTATTACCAAGTTTGGTTAGGATAATGCAGGCTGATCACTTGATTGTCTGACAAGTACAATGACACAAATGTGGACGAAGCCCAAGATGCGTCGGATGGGCATGTAAAAAGTCGGTCCTGCGCTTGACCTCTCGCTGGTCGTGTCGGTCTTCCGTCCCACTGGGTTATGAGAGTAAAGGAATAGAGAGTGCTCTTGTGTACTGCGCGCACACTTGGGCACTATAAAATTACTCCTGCGTAGCTGCATGGCCTCGTTTCAATGAAACCGGCCACCGTCACCGAAATCGGTGTGGGAGCTATTATAACGAGAAATTTCATATGATTATGTGGCATAACCTTACCTAGAAAACGTAATTCATGTCAATAAACAAACTAATGGGTTCCATATAGGCTGGAAAGTGCTTAGCCTATTCTGATATTCCATGAACTGGTCGGTCTCGGAGCCATTAATTTAACTAGGGTACGATCTATTACAATACCAAAGGTCGTCCAGTTAATGTGTTGATGAATGGTTCAAATCAATATCGATGGAAAATCACGAATTTGTCGCTCAACAATACTCGCTGATAAATTGTCCAATAAAATCAAGATGTGAAGAATAGTCCTATTAACGTCACGCACAGGGTGACGCGACCGCGATTTGTAGAGCCTGCGATTTGCTCTGAAGTTAGCTAATGCAAATCACTGCAAATGGAAACGCTTTTGCTGCAACTTCACGTAATAAGCAGGAGGCTTGAAGTATTCGAAGTAGACCGAAGCGAAGTAAAGTTTAGAAAAACTTTCCTCAGTTTAGGGACAGTAACGAAAAGATTCCTACGCAATCATAGCGTAAGATATTTTACATCCTTCATCCTTTTCTAGTAAAGAAACTACAGTTGGAACTCGATTAACCGGACTAATGATGGTCGATTAACCCGATATTCGGATATTCACGAATCCGTAACTGAGGTCCGGATAGTGGAGTTTTTACTGTATAATGATCAAAATTTAATTTTACAGTTTTGTGTAGTTTCTGATTGTCATAGTTACTAATATCTTGTTTAATATTCAACATGATAAAACGAGCTTCTCACTTCAAAGTAAATGTGTAACTAGGAATTTCAGACTGCGACTTGCAAACTTCATTACTTATGTGAATAACATTTCCAAAGAATGTAAACGTCTTAGCTGGTCCCAGACATGAGAAAATCTCGAAAATTCCACAATGATAGACGAAAATAATACATAGTTTGAAATATTTTTAACCGACTTCCAAAAAACGAGGAGGTTATATGTTCGGCTGTGGATATTTTTTTTTTTTTATTTTTTTTTATTTTTGTATGTTCAACGATTACTCCGCCGTTTGTGAACCGATTTTCGAAATTTTTGCTTTGTTGTATTTGGTTTTACTCCAATTTGGTACCATGTTCACAAAGTGGTGACCTGATGATGAGATCCAGGAGTAATCGAGGGAACTCCTCGAAATTTATATGGAAACATATGGTGATTTTGGTTTTATGTGAAGTGTACTAAGAATATGCTACCAAAAAGTCAAATATTGGGTCAAGGTATACCATGGTTTCGAAGATGCTGAGAGAACTCCTGACTCCTTATAGATACACGTTTGGGAGTTTCGGCGTTGTTTTAAGAACAGACAGCATATGCTACTATGCAACTCATATTCATCATCATAATCATCATCATCATCATCATCGTCTTCATCATTACCACGTCGTGTTAAGGTCACCAATGTCTCATGGCACAGAATAGATAATAGTACAAGGCATAGGTGTGGATATACTAATAATAATAATAATTTTATACTGTATAACAACACTTTGTTTAAAATTTAAATATACACGGCGGTCAACGCCACGGAGGCGACGGTATCGCGGCGCCGCTGAATATACTTTACTACTTTATATACAGATCGAATACTATACTAACTACTTTATAAAATTTTAATAGACAAAATATAGAATTAAAATAAAGTTATTTTAAAAATAGCATTTAAACAAAACAAAGTCAATAAGCGTCTTTTTAATTAGTTATACTTATTAATCGATAGATGGCGCACTAAGTATCGATTTGAATGGATTTGAAATTGAATTCTTGATTACAAGAACAGCTGTCAATAATTATGATAATATTATATTATATTACTAGCTGTCCCGGCAAATGTTGTTTTGCCATATAAATAATTTTTGGTATGAAAAATAGATGTTGGCCGATTCTCAGACCAATATCCTCACAATATGCTCACATAATTTCATGAGAATCGGTCAAGCCGTTTCCGAGGAGTATGGCAACGAAAACTGTGACACGAGAATTTTATATATTAGATGAGTAGCTATGCTACATCCTATGCAAGTTTATACAATTTTTTATCTGATAGATCCTTGGATCGTGGAAAAACGAGACACAATAACCTTTCTATTGTTATCGCAATCGCCGGTGACCGCTTGGGGTTTGAAGTATTAAGGCCCAGTAGTCCCGAAAATTAGCAGGTCGATGTCTGTCAGTACGAATATCGACGTAAAGGACATTATAATAACATTCATATCAGCGCGCCTTGTACAGTGGCGGTTACGCGCTCGCCGCGTGCCTTGATAATAGGAAATAGGCGAAAAAACCTTTTGTTTTTAGTATTACACTAATCAAATATATCAAATCGTTTAGGTTAGGTCATGACAAATGTGCTACATTTTTTGTTTTTTCTAGAAAGTGTGTAATTTAGCCATAAAATGATTTAATTATGAAAAACAGCATTATAAGAGTCATCTTTGAGATTTTTTTCTATCGAGCAGAATTTTTCAAATTGTGTACTGATATACCTTTGCGTATAGGAAAGTTTCTCAATTTTAAAACGGTACTTTTTTATACTTAAATAATGACATTTCCTTAACAAAAAACGTTATTTAAAAAACCCATTTTGCGTAGTTGCAACAACCACTGCACCTTAAAATTGTTAAATTACTTAGCACAATATGTTCACTTCACTGATAATATATTATTTTGTGAGTGTGAACTGTGTAATAAGATACGTAAAATATACGCGAAGGTTTACCTACTAGTGTAACTAAAAAGAGTGAAATTATTATTATTTTTAACAAAAAATTAAAACCGACTTCCAAGGTAAAAACAATATTAACATTAATATGAACTAAAAAGTATTAAATAATTTTTGCTATCTAATAGTGCCTTTTTCCGAATTCGGCTAAACCTTGACTATTTCTGTACTCAATCTTCATAATTTTGAAGTCGGTGCCAGTTCCAAAAGTTTCAAATATTCTGTCAGAGGACTGAAGATTCAGCTATCTGGTACCGACTTCAAAATAATGAAGATTGAGTACAGAAATAGTCAAGGTTTAGCCGAATTCGGAAAAAGGCACTATTAGATAGCAAAAATTATTTAATACTTTTTAGTTCATATTAATGTTAATATTGTTTTTACCTTGGAAGTCGGTTTTAATTTTTTGTTAAAAATAATAATAATTACCCTTTGGGTACGGAACCCTAAAAAAGAAAATTCCAAAACAATTCGACAGTGTTCAAAGTTGCCTCTTCAACATAGACCATGCTGGTTACAAGCAACCGCCATTGTGTAGACGGGGTAGTTGTATGATGGCAGACGATTTTCAGGTGTGGCGCGCAATGGGCCATCGTGGGCCATTTTTTTCTTCGTCGCTTCTCTATCGGGCCCTTATTAGTCCGGTTAACGAATGACTCAAAAGAGGGTATAGATTGCGTGAGCGGGAACCTATGCGATTTCTGCTGGAACTTATTCAGGGTGATTAGGGACAAAACATACTCAAAGTCCTGACGTCTAGGAGGTGAGCCGGCGGGAGGGGGGGCGACAAAGGTCTAAATTTTTGGTTTTTCGTCAATAACTAAAAAACTATGCGTTGTAGCAAAAAATATTCTATGATGACATAAAAGTTTATTAAATTCTCTATAAATAAATTAGATTTTATACAGTTTTTCCAAATTCTCATCCGTGTTTTGTCCTTAACCACCCTGAATAAGTTCCAGCAGAAATCGCTTAGGTTCCCGCTCACGCATTCTACAAATACTTTGTTGACCGAGCTATATAGTCCGCGCGGAACTTGTTGGCCGCTAGTCGCGGCTGCCGAACGCCGCGCCGGTATGTGAGTATATGGGCAGAGCGGCCGACTAGCGCGGACTATAACCGATCAATTTTATTGTGCAATATCACGTATTGTGCAATATTATTGACCTTTTAGGGTTAATATTGAACGCTGCCCGGCTCTTAATCTTATTGTCAAATAAATTGTTTAATAATGTTGTTCAATATAATTGCACAGTAAAATTTATCGTCTCAGGGGTCCACTTAATACTTATAGAATCGCTGATTAAAATAACGCTTAATCTCAATTCCATACAGGAATTGACTTTGCGTTCGTTAACATGGCGTTGACGTTCGACTCTAATTAAATCTCGAATTTCATACATTTTGATGAGTGATTATAAAGAAGCGATAATTAAAACATCTAAGCTACAGGCCCTGCTACTTTAGGAATGAATAAATTGTGTGCGTCCCTCCAGAAAGCCCAATCGAGCTAGGTGTATTTTCAATATATCAGAATTTAGAGCAATTATTATTATTTTTAACAAAAAATTAAAACCGACTTCCAAGGTAAAAACAATATTAACATTAATATGAACTAAAAAGTATTAAATAATTTTTGCTATCTAATAGTGCCTTTTTCCGAATTCGGCTAAACCTTGACTATTTCTGTACTCAATCTTCATTATTTTGAAGTCGGTACCAGATAGCTGAATCTTCAGTCCTCTGACAGAATATTTGAAACTTTTGGAACTGGCACCGACTTCAAAATTATGAAGATTGAGTACAGAAATAGTCAAGGTTTAGCCGAATTCGGAAAAAGGCACTATTAGATAGCAAAAATTATTTAATACTTTTTAGTTCATATTAATGTTAATATTGTTTTTACCTTGGAAGTCGGTTTTAATTTTTTGTTAAAAATAATAATGTATATGTTCATTGTTCACGAAGTACTTATGTCAGCATGTCTAGAACTTTTTGCTTTGTCTTTATCATGTACTTTACATTAACGTTATTAACTTAATATAAGCCTTCATGAGGATGTGTTTTTAGGGGAGGGGGCCAGGCCCCCTCATTGTTTATCTTTAAGCCAACTAGCAACAGACTAGTTATAGCCACGATTAAACTACTACGGTCTTAACCAGACCAGTAGCTTAGACCCTTTCGAAAAAAAAAGAGGATGTTTTTTAAAGTTTGAGTCTTGACTCGTTGTTGGTTTAGCTCCCGCGTTACAAAATAATGTTTTGTCAATACAGATTGATCACTTGATAGACAAATAATCGGCCAAGTGTGAGTCGGGCTCGCGCACGAAGGGTTCCGGACCGTTATAGAGCAAAAATAGGCCAAAAATTGCGTTTTTTTTATGGGAGCCCCCCTTAAATTATTATTTTATTTAAATATTATTTTCAATTAATAAAATTTCAAGTGCCTACTTGTTGTCATCGTTGATACCGAGCAAAAAATGTTTGAAAAATTACGTTTGTTGTATGGGAGCCCCCCTTAAATATTTAATTTATTTTGTTTTTAGTATTTGCTATTATAGCGGCAACAGAAATACATAATCTGTGAAAATTTCAACTCTCTAGCTATTACCGTTCTTGAGTTACAGCCTGGAGACAGACGGACAGACAGACAGACAGACAGACGGACAGACATCGAAGTCTCAGTAATAGGGTCCCGTTTTTACCCTTTGGGTACGGAACCCTAAAAAGGTAACCTATGCATGTAAGTCCTTCACGTAATCTCTCGTCAGTCGTATCGGTCTTCCGACAGACATACGTCTCACTGGGTTACAATATTGAAGAATACACCTTTGTACAAGCTCACATACTTGGACACTATAAACTACTCCTACGAAGTGGGCTTATTCGATTTTGATCAAACAAACAACCATTACCGAAACTAGCGTGGAAGGCATAATAATAATATATTATTATTATTGTAATTTCTTACATAAAAAAGTATTCATGCGGATAACTCTTGAACATCACTTGCTCAACATTAACATGAAACAACTATAAAACATTATTAATTCTAGGTTCCTCTGTGAAATATGCATGATGTCGGTCTCCTAATTAGCATTTAGGTCCAAGTTAAACAAGTATATTCATAGCAGAAGGCGGCAACACGTCAACAACAAACATTAGAACATAATCAGAGTTATAATCGCGTGCTTAATAGGTGTAGTTTAACTTAAAAGTTTAATTGAATGGGAATGCTAGGATGGAAAAGTCACGTAGCCGGCAACATGAAACAACTTTAACGTTGGAAAATAACGCCTTAATTGCACGACTCTTATTATTTAAGACTTTTTGTCGGGAATTACACCTGAAACGTATTTTCTAGTCGAAGCAGAATTATGACATTTGGCATACAGTTTGCGTGAAGAAAAATTCTTTCACAGACAGGCTGCCTTACCTACTACGTTAAAATGTACAGTTTAAGCGGGATTATTATTAAAGAAAAAGTTTTTTTTCATAAAAATATTATAGTTATAAATGATTGTGATTGAGAAATAATTCCCAGAACTATTTCGATATCAAACATTCCGCTTTATAAACTATGCAAAGTGCTTTATTATAATATTCATTACAAAAGAAAATTTACTTCTTACTTTCTAAATAAAATGTTTACTGAACTATGCGAAGTATGGCGGTTAAACGGCAGGCAAACTATTGTTTGTTTACCAAGTTATTACTAACTAGACCAGCTCGAGCTAAATGATTTAAGTTAATAAACGGCTACCTTGTTAGATATCGGCTTGCACGTAATTATTGGCGCCTAAACCGCGGCTTAGCTTCTCGTTAGGAATATTGGAACTTTAACTGCAGGATGTATCAACAATTACTATATTCTTAGAATATAATTTCGTAGTTAAATATTTAGTTTAAAACAATATAGAGTTGTTTATATTTTGGAAAAATATGAAACCCGTAATTGCAATGAACTACCCATCAAGCCCCTACTTCAGTATTACCCATCAAGCCCCGTAAGGCCCATATTATGGGCCGCGATAACAAAAGATTTCCAGGAATTGGTGATCGACGGATTAATAATAATATGTACAATTATTATTAATAGTTGAGTAGTGAAATCTAGTAAGTATCTCTTTGTGGATTAAATTCATAATTAGATCAGTAACTATGGTTTAAAAATATAACCCACAGTTATTATGTTCTTGCGTAAGCCGTAAATATACCACTCACAAAACACGTAGGTATTTTGGCATGTCTCTTCCACGCACAAATATTTAGCTTTATCTCCTTTTTCCAAATATGAAAAAGGCGCGATTGCGATATTAGTGTACCTGTTACCTGGCTATAGAACTTAGAAGTAAAGAGTAAGTATAAGGGTAATTCCTGACAAACATGCAATTTTGATGAAAATGTGAAAAAATAAAAAAATAGTTATTTTGTATTTTTTATACAGGATTATGTCAAGTTGTTATGTCGATATGAAGTTTATACTTGAGGCCCTCTTTTATCCTAATAGCCCAAAGAGCTATACTCCCTCAAAGTATAGGAGACATAGTAATGATCATTTGAAGCACGGTAATGACAATTTACAGCACAGTGGTCAGTTTTTTGTGTCCTGCCATCTTAAATCAGCAAATAATATACAATTTTGATATAAAATAATATGTTAGCTTATGTTAAGGCCCTCCTATATGAAATCCAAAATAAATATTACGTCATTACCGTGTAAGATTGCTCATTACCGTGGTTAAAATACACGGTAAAACATGGTAATTACGAACATGGTAATGACAAATGCTATGTTTATCCGGATTGTTTAAGAAACGAAACACTTTTCTGGAACATTATTTTATTCGAGGACTCTTTAAACCATCATTCTTTTATTATAAACCAAATACGTTATGATTACGTCAATACTTACTAAGTACTGAGATCCACTGTAGATGACGCGTCTCCGTGACAAGCACCAAAACTCAAACAGAAAACAATATTTAATTAATTTTCTGGCGCCAATAGGTGACTCGTGTAAACTCTGATAGATCGATTAAGGCTGCCGCAATACGGGGGACGTACATCAATATATGCAAAGTGTATCTAAGAGTTGTACACATCCCGACATGTCATGACACGGTAATGATGATTTTTTCTTGGGACACAGATCAAAATTATTTTGTGTGTTATTTAATTCATTAAAATGTGTAAGATTGACTTATTTAGGTAGATAAAGTATTGAAGTTTAATAGTATTATGTTAAACTGGGCATAAAAGTTGTGATTTTTTTTCAATCTTATTATAATGGTTCATTTTCGGGTTTGGGACACCCACGGTACTGTCATTTCAGCACTTTTAATTTAAATTTATATAAAATTATCCTTAAAATACAACAGTTCGCTATTGCTATATAAAGAAAAAGACAACGTTAATACAATAGATCCTTGAAAAGCACTTAAATGCTTAAGATTTATTAATTTATTTCTTCGGACATCAAAATTGCATGTTTGTCAGAAATTACCCATAATGTCGGATTGGAGTCCTGAAATACAGGGTTACCTAGTTTAGGCTCAAGTTCACACAATGATTCTCGATTATAGTAATAAAATATCTAGTAATATAATAAAATAACATATTGTAAATGTTGTTTCCTGTAAGTTGTAAGTTACCAATGATGTTGTGTGAAGAATAAATACATTTTTATTTTATTTATTTATTTAATGTAGATGACAATAAGTAATAAGTGGCATTATATTGCTACCCTTAATTATTCCCGTAAACATTAAACTGACACAAAATCTTTCTTCCTCGATTATAATTTCTTAATTTGATTTAAAAAAATAGGTTCAAAAAGATAAATTGATTCGAATATTTTATTGAATAAAAATCTATAACTTAAATAAATAAAACATTTTACTTACTAGAGCAAAGAAACACAATGCTTAATATTCTATTAACAGTCTTTATTTCCATCCATGCTTATAAATCGTACTATCTCAAAGTGAGATCATAAACAGTCTGTCGGAGTTTGACTGCAATATCCGCTACGAGACATACGAGTATCACCGACGCAGGGTTGATTCCACAGATATCAGAAACAGGTTGATTCAGACCGCAACGTGCGACGTGTAGATGCATTTCTAAATGTATATTATGGATTTGACAGATCGCAAGACGTCTCACGCAATTGAAATCTGTCAAATCCATACAAATTTATGCCGCGCCGCGCCTCGCCTTGCCTCGTCGCGTTGTGATCTGAATTGACCCTAGGGTTAGCTACATCCTTGATCCTAGAATGTATCTCGGCTTTTGCTTTAGCTTAGCTGTTGTCCTGTTCCTACTTTTAAAGATACAATTATGTATAATATCCATGTCGATATAACAATTTTTAAAATTGTGTATGTTTTTTTTAAGGACGCCTTAGAAACCGTCTTGTCAACGTTGACGATTGGGATACTTTGAGTCATGGGAAGTGATATAAGATAATATTATTTTGAATATGAAAACAAAACATATCGGAGCAAACCAAGTTGCAAGCATTATGTACTCACTTTATAGTTATAAGTTAATTCAGCAGAATTTACCTATAATAAAAAAGAGTTTTTCGTAGTACGACTATGTACTGAGGATAGGCAATTCACTCCTAATTAAAATAAATAGCGCTACCTATATAAAAACATAACTAAACCAAGCAACAGTTTTCATGTTCAACTTAAATGGTGGTACATTATAGCTTTACGTAACTGAAATCCTCAATTCATTTGCCCTTTATCCAGTGAGGCTGCCGTACACGTTATTGTACGTTATGGAGACAGCTGGGAAAACCTCGCCGGTCCTCTGATATATGGCACACTTTACGGAGCTGTTATGTTATGGAAATACGTGAGAAATCGCGAGAAAAATTCCATTTTAATATACGAAATATTGGCTCGTATAGCGTTTGTGTCTTTTGTGAAGGACATGTTAATGGTTTCGAAATACAAATTACTATCGGCCGCTTACGATTAAGATAACATGACTTAATTTAATGAAGATTTTGTAACAAACTCTCCATCAAATTAATTTTGAGTTATCATTTTTAACGTATCTTCGTCCATTTGAGTTTTATTAATGCCAAAAAAGTATGTTCTATTTCGATACTTTCAGTAAAACATAAAATAAGGAAATGTTTAAGTAAGTAATGGATTCAGCTGATATTCAAGTTCTTGCGTCCATTTGATTTTCCTTACAAATTTCCGCCAAGAAATATTCCTGCCATTTATCCACAAATTGTATCTGCGTCGTTTTCCAGAAATTACGGACAATTTTAAAAATCGTAATCATTTGTTACAATCGCCAGCTGTATATTTAGGCGAGAAGTAAAAAAATATTACAAACAAGTTGCGCGCACCTGCTCCTGTATAAGGGCCAGGCCACAACAGTGCGTTGCGGCGTCGCATCGTAAAAATCTACGACGTCGCAGAACGCGTCGTGGAAATTTGCGACGCGACAGCGAGATTTCCGATGACATTTTTGCGTGTTTTTGCGATACGACGCCGCAACGCAATGTTGTGGCCTGGCCCTAAGGGCGCTCACTGGCCAACGATTTTTAGCAGACTATACCGTATAAATTTAGCGAAAAACTTGGAAAATGTTATATTCTTGCGAAATAAAATACCCTCTTACGAATTAAAAGATCCTCATAGTTATAAGTTATAGTTTTTGAACGTTTTGGAGTCTTTTTTACGCGTCAGACAACTTACAATACTTTGTCCCTACAAATTAATAAATATTGCTTATTACTTTAATAATACCAATTAAGTATTATTAGATTAATAAATTAGCATACATTTTATTTTTTTGTCCTTTTATGTTCTAATCTATCGCCAAACAATTCTAAGCCAGTCTGTACAGTGCTTTATGTTTGAGGAAAATGTGAGAGAAACAAGTGAATCGTTAAACATACAATTGATGCGTACTCTGTTGAGAGATTACTTCGCGATATCAATTTGTATAAACTTCCACAGATGAGAACGATTGTTCGACACAAATACAAATAAGTGATCAGATTTACTTTAATTCTAAAAATGATTAATGATAGTTTATATTTCCTTTAAGAATAAATATTAAATGTATTTTAAACTTATTAATTGGGACTTGCTTTAAAGTCATTCACTCAATCTTTTTTTGTGATAACGAATTAAAGTAAATTGTTAATATAGGCTACAAAATAATATTATAGCGCAAAAAAAAGTAAGTTACTATTTACTTTTTTAAATTTTCATTCGCGACTTATACGCGTAGTCAGAATATATCACTGAGCATTTTGCGAAGCTGCCACCGCCGCGCGGATAGCTAAATACTTCTGGCTTCCATAATTAAAATTATTGTAGTCGGTATCGTCAACGCAGGCCATCTATGCTTGTTTTCGCATTTCGTTCTTTTATTTGAAATCGTAACTTCGTTGTGTACAATAATGATTTCTGTAGACTTGTTTACTCGGACCCTTGTCAAACACGCACTGTTTTACACATCACTCTTGTTAGCTAATGAAATATTATGTGCCTGTGTAAATTGATTTTTATATTTTCGCTCTTTGCTATGTTTCAGCATATATGTGCACAGTGCGCAAACTGCAGCTGTAACTGCAGACAGTATTTGTTAACTGCGCAACAAACGCAGTTAGCGAATACTGTCTTCAGCCAGAGTAGACAGAATGTCTATTTTGCTTCAGCTTTGAAGTTTTTGTAATTACTTTTATAATTTTAATCCTTCGATCGCGGATTCTTGGAATTGCGATTGTATTCTATTGTTGTCGCGATTACCGGTGCTCTTATGGGACTTGAAGGATTAAAAATTACGAATTAATTATAAAATGATACAGTACTTGTTTTACTAAGACATAATGTATTCCAACTACTTAAAAATAACGATCGGACCTCTGATTCTCCATTACATACACTTAGGCTATAATGTCCGCTACCATACCAAGTGCATTACCGTTCGTTAGTGCGATTGTTTGAGGCCGTGTCCGCCGAGGAACACGCCATAATTTGTCATCAGCCGCTGTTCGTGTCGGCATGAATGGCCGGCCGTTGTTCCCCCTTGTCCTCCTTTCCCCCTGAATTGTCCCCCTGCCTTTGTCCCCTGGGCACAAACCGCAAGCTCCATCATCATTATTGTTGCTAAACTGTAAATAATTAGCGTCCACTAAAATGACATTTTCTTACGTTGTGAACGATCCATGGTTTTGAGGGGATTCCTCTTAATGCTAATTCGCTTTATTTATATAATTTAATTTGCTTTGTACTACGTATCTAGTAATTTAAATTAATAGATACGTTTCTTTGCCATGAGCCACAAAGAAATCTTTCGATCATATACACCTCTTCCAACCGAGCAATTAATTGTAATTTCTGATGTCGGATGTATACGAGAGAAAATCCGAATTCGCCTTAGCATCCGTATCCGACATTGCATCCGAATCCGAATTTACATACGCATCTGCATCATTTGTGAATACATAATAAGAATATTTCTAGTACTAAATACAAACTGCGATATTATGTCGTTGCCGTGTGCAACAGGGCTAAGTTTATAAGCCAACTCTAAGTCCTCAATAAAAACATTTTATAAGGAGAAGGTTGATTAAAAAAAAAACTTTTGTGAAAATTTTTGTAAAATATTCAAACGTCCCTAAGATTTCAACTATATGCGTAATTGAACACACCGCAAGTGCGCGAAAACGAAATAGAAAATACTTGAATTCTAACGAGAGCAACCCAATATTTATTTTCATTTTTCCTTTTCCAAGAACGTTCGTTTTAAGTGAAGTCGGATGATTTCAATATAAGTATGGCGTAATAACATCACAAGTGAAGAAAAACAGTGAATAAGATATTTTGAACAAAGGATAAATGTTATTACATTACGACCCGTCGAAAAATACTTTTATACGGATCTTATACGTTAGGCCATAATGGAAAAAACCAATATTAGCCAACGCAATGTTGGCTATAGTGATTTGTTATAACATGCATATTATATTGGTCCATCATAGGTTAAAGCAGTACGGCCTGCATTGCGTTTTTTTGTTTCTTATGTCAATGGTTTTTATAATTAGTAAAAAAAAACATTATACCCTTCAAAAAATAAATATAAACGATTGGTCTCTCATCGCTGACAGTTATAGTTGTCTATGGTTCAAACGCTCAGTCCTGTCTCTAGCGGTTATCGGCATATAATTATATATTTTACAGATGTAGCGATATCTATCGCATCGTTTGTATGACATAATAATTGTCAAAAAGTTTCTAAATTCAAATGACCGCGAGTTTCGTGGTAGAGCAAGCAGGAGGAAGCGTGACCCCGCCCATCACGAACCTTTTTTTCTTACGAAATATTTTTCGGAGAAATTATGAAGCTACTAATATTATAATATTATCATTTATTTTAAATTACTTATTTTGTTGTTTTTTTTAAATTGTTATCTATTAAATCATGCTATAAGCAACTCATGTTTTAGAGTAAAAAATAATATATATTTTTATTATATTATATTCTATGTCAGCTTCTTATTTGGTGACTGCAGAATGTCACTTCTTTAAACTAAGTTTATACATTAATCAATATAGATATTGATTCACGGAAGGTAGACCTTAAACAACGGTTGTCAAAATTGCAAAAAAAATTGGAACGATACGAGCATGAGCTATTCATTATTATAAACTAACGGATACATATTACTAGTATATAATATTGTAGACTAACGGATGAGGTAACACTTACATAGAAATATAGGATTTACCCCACGACGAAGCATAATTTACATTTTACAATGGTTATTTTTGTAGGGGCAATTTTATATTTTTAAAATAATGGAGACCTAAACATATTCAATATTAAACATTGTTTTTT
Organism: Polyommatus icarus; assembly: GCA_937595015.1. Classification (NCBI taxonomy): domain Eukaryota; kingdom Metazoa; phylum Arthropoda; class Insecta; order Lepidoptera; family Lycaenidae; genus Polyommatus; species Polyommatus icarus. The sequence goes on from OW569339.1 coordinate 10,676,157, forward strand.
ATTTTGTGTGGAGTATGAAAGGGGCTGGGTTATCAGTTATCACTTAATAGGTTCATTGGGAAACTATATATATTTCTATTATAACTATTATTTTATAATTCTCCAGCTAATGATTTGAATAAATACTAGGTTATATCTACTCGTTTCTAATTTATAAATAACTAAAAGTATACAGTGAAATAAAAAGTCAGCGAAGACGTTTTTTGTAACACAACAAGATTTTGCTACTCGATAAGAAAAACACATACACAACATAATTAATTGTAATTAAGTAGATATCAAAATGTAAGTATATGAAATCGGTGAAAAGGCTGCTCCTGCGCGATTACCTTTGCCTGTTTAGAGGATAATATATAAAACTGACCTTTATTCGAGAGGGGCAGAGAAAATACCTAATGAAGTAGAGCTTTTTATATTTTATTAATATAATATGAGAGAAATTTCGGAGCAATGTGAAAAACGTGACGTTTTTTGTTTACACTAAGTACCTATCTTTTTTTTTTGTGCAAAATATCACCATCTCGTTTAAGTACTCCCTTAAAGTTCGTGAAAATAATAATTATTATTATGGCCTACGCGTATTCGTGAAATCTTCTGCCAACTTGAATCTTGATCTGTAAAATGTTCTAGAACAAAACATAGGAACAGTCCAATAAAGATTTCGTAAGAACTCAATTATTCGGCTTTATATTTTTTTTTCTTTATGCCTTGCCTACCTAATTTCATTGAAGTTGTAAATATAATATAAAAATAAAATGTCATAAATCATAATGAATTTTCACTTCTTACATATTATTGTATACCACATTCATTTTTTTGGTTATAATAATTATGGGGATATTTTTAAATTAAAACCACAATACGTTTACCTATTTTATCCTACCTAAATTAATAGGAACGTATTTTGGCTTATCATGGCATATTAGTACCAAGTACCTACTAACCTGCAAATTAGTACCGACGATTAGTTATTATAACTTAGACAATCGTTATGTTTCGTCGCTCGAAAGATTAAATGGAATCGTTCAGCTTTTACTGAAGAATCAACATTTTGTGTATTATATAAGTAATTTCTATAGCGAGCATAAGGAGACTCCGAGCTCAAATGCAAACATAAAAAAGGTGACCAAAAATTATGTACCCCCGTTGTGAAAGGTAAGTTAAAGATACTTGTGACAAAACAGGAGTAACTTAAATTTTTGGATTTATGTAAATGACAGCTGGTGAAAAATATAACTTTTCATTTTTTTGATATTTTTGCGTAGTTTTCGTAAAAAAATAATGATTCACTTTTATCTGATGATATTATTTGCAAACTGTTTATTTAACACGCACAAAACTAAGAGAAACATAATATTTATAAAAAAAATTGAAAACCGTTTTTTTTTTCAGAAAAATATCAATTCTTATCATAATTGTGATAAAAATAACACGAATTTGCAGACAATATCGTAATTAAGGAAATCCAACTTCAAAAATTCATAATTTCTCAGTGACGATACTACGTATTTGGATGAGGTATTATGAAACTTCTGTCGCTTCGTTTTCTGTCGCGATTTGATAGAAAACGATAAATTACGTCAAGGTTTTTTGAAACATGGTAGCGGTAGGGTGAATAAACGCTAGAGACACGATAGGCTGAGAGCACTATAGTCATAATATGTCTGTATAATATATATCTATCTATAATATCTATGGACGCTTCACACCACGTTTCGTTCAAGTTATTTATTAGAACATAATATCTTGCATCTTGGACTGAATCAAAACATATTATTATCAGATCCAGACATTTTCTCTTTACCCTTCAAAGTTTTGTTCATACGACGAAATGACGAATACGTACAAAAGACACGTTTTTAATATTTTCTTATTTCCTTTGAAGTGATGTCCACAAAGCAAAACGGTTCCTTATTTTCATGGTTATTTGGATGCTACAATATTATTATTAACGGTTTTTATAAAGGGTTTGAATAAATCGGTCAGGGATATTTTGAAATAGGAACTACTTGAAATAGAATTATAATTAACTAGCTGTTGCCCGCGACTTCGTCCGCGTGGACTTCAGTTTATAGCGCGCGATGTCAACAAAATTGGTGTCAAAAGATTTTATAAAAAACCCTGGTACCCCTTATATCAAAACACCCAAAAACAGCTGTGCAGTGTGCACATAACTTATTTCATTTTTTTAGATTAAACTTTATTTATGCCAAATTTTAAAGTAGACCTACCACCGAGGAAGTTGATTCCTTTGCAATTGACAGACCAACGTTATTTGGTCGAATATGTCAATTCAATGTTAATTGTGATCTGTCGGCTGTCGGAATCAACTTCTCTGATAGTACATAATATATTTAGCCCCCCAATTACACAACTTTACCCATAAACTATTTATCATTGACAGGTTTAAGGTTACGGCACTCATCACTGCATAGATAAAAGTACTGAGTTATTTAATAACGTAAAAGAGTACATGATAACAATCGAAAAAATCGAATATTTTGAACTAATTTACGCATTTTCACCCCATTACAACCCCTTTTTCCAGTTAAAAAGTAGCCTATGTCCTTTCTCAGACTTTAGACTATCTGTGTACAAAATTTCATTACAATCGGTTCAGTAGTTTTGGCGTGAAAGTGAGACAGACAGACAGAGATACTTTCGCATTTATAATATTAGTATAGATTAGTATTCAAGATGTTTGTTTAAACACCGTTTTCCTTGAAACCGTCAAATCAGCCCGTGAAAATGAACAACTTTTTCTATGAGAACAATGCTGGGAATTTAAAAAAAAATCTGTCTTCATACACATTGCCGATCCGGGCATCCGTATGGGTATGGAGACAGCATTTTTTTTGAGTTGCCAGCATTGTTCTCATAGAAAAAGTTGTTCATTTTCACGGGCTCATTTGATGGTTTCAAGGATAACGGTGTTTACACAAACACACTGTAGATTACCAGCCTACAGACGATTAATAAAAAAATATAAAAAAAAAACATCAAACATCATCACACTTCGTGATTATTTTAAGGATATTCTTGAATTTAGCTTTTAAGAAGTTCACGCAGAATATTTTAAATTTTAAATTCTAAAAAAAATATTACAACAACAAGCTACAAATAGCCGCCAACACGAGGTATTATAAATCCTCCTCCTCGCGTCGTATTCCTCATTGCTGAGGGTCGTGATTCCCCTTTTGGAGTTTAGTGACGACCACATTATGCCATCTGTGGCGATCCTTGGCAGAATGGAGAGCATCATGGAGGCCGGTATCTAGAGTTGTGCGCACTTGATCAGACCATCTAATAGGGCTTCGGCCTCTTGGGCGGCGACCGTCAACTTTGCCTGTAACCACAAGCTGTTCGAGGTTATGGCCATCCTTTCTTGCGATCAGCGATGTGAGTTGTGACCAAGGAAATCCAAAACTCTACGTAGGCAGATCGACGACAGTCTTGTTTTTATCTTTAAGTCACTAAGGATGGAGACGTTGGTACGAAAGGCGGTCCATGGTATTTGGAGCATTTTTCGCCAGCACCACATCTCGAAGGCGTCAATTCGATCGCGATCCGCTTTCTTTAGAGTCCACGTCTCCGCTCCGTAGGTAAATATGGAAAATACTAAAGACTGGACAAGTTTGATTTTTGTCTTCCGTGAGATGTTACGATCTTTCCATATTTTTTGGAGCTGCGACATTGCATTCTTGGCCATACCTATACGTCTTCTAATTTCCTTTTCGCATGATCCTGTGTTGTTGATGTTGGATCCCAGGTATACAAAGTCGGAGGCTATTTCAAAGCAGGCCTGCGAGATCTAAATATGTTCCCGTGCGATCAACCACCATTAGCTTGGTTTTATAAATATTGGTATTATAAATATTCTATCAAAAAAAAAAACCGTAAAGCGATCTTTCTGTTTTTAATCTTGTTTACAGAGGCTGTGGACTTGTTAAATGGCACATAATCCTATTGTCCTCGTTATTTACGCCTGAATAAGGTTCTGCGACGCCGATATTGCTAAAATTTGTAAAAATTGTACATCATTTATGTAATTCCTGACGCTTTTATGAGTTTTATGAATGTTTATTTACTCAGCTACCAACAAGAAACATGATCGGTAGATTTTTATTTACAGTTTACAATGTTCTTAGTGTTTGGTATGGTAATTTAAAAGATGGACATGAACAGGAAAACGTGGAAAACCCTGGAGTACGCCTATTGTCAAAGGGGAAACAAGCATTAACATAGAAAGCAACAAAAAAACTGTAGCTCGAAAAAAGGCTAGGTAATAAAAAAAGTTTTTAGCGTTTGGTTACTTACGTATTTTCACGACGTCTTAAATAAAATTAGATATGTTTTGACCATGTATAATATTATGACTATAGATAGAGTCATACAATTTTTTTTTAATTTTTTAATACGTTGGAAAAATCACTAAACAGACAAAAACGTTACAAAACTCACAATTGACTATTACATACTTAGTTTTTCGTGTAATAGCTTAGATGTTTCATTAGGTTTTAACGTTTTAACAAGGTAAAACTACAATTTTTTTAGTTTTCTGTCTTCACTTTAACAAAAGCAATAAAATATGTCCTTGAAAGCCATCCATATCGATAAACTTTTACATCAATCCTACGAAAGTTTTGTCTTGTGGGAAATCATACAATGTCTTCGAAGAACGAAGGTTTTTCAGTTGGGAACAAGACAAATATTAGAATACAAACGAATACTTTTATCGGCACTATCAGTAATTATCAAAAATCAAAGCTACAGAGCTTTTTTTTCAATCCATCAATCCATACTAATATTATAAATGCGAAAGTGTGTCCGTCTGTCTGTCTTTTACCTCTTTACGCCCAAACTACTAAACCGATTTTGCTGAAATTTGGTATGGAGATACATTGAGCCCCGCGAAATGACATAGGATACTTTTTATCCCGAAAAATGTACGGTTCCCGCGCGATAAACGATTTTTGGCGCAACGGAGTTACGGCAATCATCAGTGTTATATAACCTTCGAAGTTTACGGGATTCGGAATCATATTAGAAGGAGAGGCGATTAGTAGCATAGGAAAACAAGTAATAAACGTCTTTAACAAGTGTTATGAGGCCATAACTCTTTAAGTATCTTATCCCGAGACCGAGGGCCGGATAATGGAGACGAATGGGCCAAACAGATTAATTACTCTAACTTAAGTATAGTCTATATACTTTTATCAGACAATTGGAAAATTCCGTATACGGAATCTAATTATTATAATTTCCCTCTTATGTCTATTAACATAAGTACTTTTGTGTAAACAAGGTTTTGCGAAGTTTATGGCTTTTAAATACTAGAATACTTACAAAAACAACCCTAGAAAAGCATTGTAGTTTTTTTGCGATGCGACGTCGCAACGCAGTGTTGTGGCCTGGCCCTGAGGTATTGTTAAATTTTCTGAGGGTCGTTATAGATAATAATATAAACATTTAACAGTGAAAAAAGCACTAGTCAAGAATGTAAAGAAATAAAGTGCAGTATTCTGTTGGATGGATTTACGCATATTTTGTGTAATTAAAGGTAGCAAACTTCACATAAACAATAGACATTAAGCGCTCAAACAATTCTCGTCTCTACAATCATTAATTGCTCGATTTGTGACGACGCGGACGGCTTGTCTGGCATGTTCGACATACGTGTCGCTACGTGTGTAAGGGACTTAAGAGATACTACGGTATCTCTTAAGTCCCTTACACACGTAGCGATATAACTAGCGGTGCATTACTAGACAATGATTGTGTAGTAAGTTTCCGTATAGGGAGCGTTTTCGTTTATACAAAAGTCGGAGCAGAGGGAACCACTGGCACATACAGTAAATATTAGGACATGTTACACACTCCATATCAGAATATAGACAAAAACGTTATCAAACGTCGAAAAAACTGGTATTGCAGTCTAGCGTCAAAACATTGCAGTAATAGTTAATATCCTCGAATCGAAATGAAGTTTTCGAGTCAACCAAGCCCAATTGCAAGGATTTGGATTGAAGTTAACGCTGGGTTAAATATATGTCTTTCAGAAATACAAAGAATAACAGATATCACGTGATATTAAAATCTAGAACCCAAATCTGACAAGTGGGGCTGTTTTTTTTTTTTTTTTTTATTTTATTTATTTAAGGTCGCTTGGAACAACAGGGTCATCAGCGACCACAACATAACAACAACACTTATTATGTCATCAAAATCTTTTATTATTAGATTGCTCCCTGTTGCACCTAAAACAAATTCATGAGTAAAGTCCAAAAAAAATATACCACCACCGAAATAAATGATTCGATTCGATATATTTTTGGGATTATACTCATTAGCCATTATCGTATTTTTCCGGTGTTGTCTGATGAAATGGCATCTTTCTTGAAACATCTTGAAAATACATTTTAATTGTGATTTTAATATAGAATAAAAATATATGGTATTTTAATAAAAAAGATAAAACCGACTTCAAAATTGTACGTAATTGAGAATTAAAATTGCCTTATCTCAAAAACTACTGAACCGATTTTGATGAAACTTGTAGTGTTTCCTAAGTTGAACAATACTTAGTAGTACAACAAAAAAATAATGACCTAAATACATACACTTTTGTTTGGCACATTTGTTCAGACACTGGAATAGACTAACATTTACAAATACTGCCCGTATTGGAAATATTACATACGCGTCGAATTGATATCCTCCTTTTTTGAAGTCGGTTAAAAACGAAGTGAGGATATATAAAATTATTTGTTTTTGTCAATTAACAAATCTAGGCGTTGCTCCATCCAAGACTATTACGACTAGATCTAGGTAAATAGTTTAACCAATGTGTAATAAAACATAAATTACATGCATGATCCTAAACTTTCTTACCTCAGAGATTCCTAACATTCCCAAATTGTCACATCCAGAAGTTGCTAATAACTTTAGTAACAGTAAATTAATTGTGCAGATTACCTTTCACGAGCAGTTCGTGTGTGTTCGTGTGATGGACCAGCCTGGGGATGTTAATTATTCCTGTCATCTATTCATATCGTAGTACACTGTAATTGACAATCATTGTATCATACGGGACTGTCTTGTATGTTTAATGTTTATGTGTTATAGGCTTGTGGAAAATGGCTGCAAGTATTAATGAAATTAAGTATGTACGGGAATTATTATTTTTAACAAAAAATTAAAACCTACTTCTAAGGTAAAAACAATAATAGCATCCTTATAATATAAACTAAAAAGTATTAAATAATTATTCCTATCCTAGTTATTAATAGATTTTCGAATTTATATAATACAACACCACAATGTGGCTGCTTGGGAGTTGAAGCGTTCGAGACCGGTTTCAGCACGATACTTATAATTTGTTGCTAATACCTAGTTTGTATCCTTCGATAGTGGATTCTTGGAAATCTATTGTTATTCTATTGTGTCTTGCTCACCGGTAAGCTTGTAACAAGATACGTAGAATAATATTACACAGGTGTATTATTTACGTACATAGTACGCGATAGTTTAGTACTAGGTAACTAAAAACTAAAAAGAGTGAAATTATTATTTTTAACAAAAAATTAAAACCGACTTCTAAGGTAAAAACAAAAATTACATCCTTATAATATGAACTAAAAAGTATTAAATAATTTTTCATATCTAATAGTGCCTTTTTCCGAATTCGGCTAAAACTCAACTATTTCTGTACTCAATCTTCATCATTTTGAAGTCGGTACCAGATGAATCTTCAGTTCTCTGACAGAATATTTGAAACTTTTGGAACTGGCACCGACTTCAAAATTCAAAAGAAATAAATATATATCCACAGCCGAACATATAACCTCCTCGTTTTTTGGAAGTCGGTTAAAAATAAAACGGTCTTGATGGGCCCTAACCTTATCCCTAATCGAAAATGTTAAGTTTCATATTTTTATGTTTTGTTTTCTTTGAACCCTTGGTCTTCAAGATACTTCATTTTTTTATAACAAAGACAAGCAAACAAAAATATCCTGACTATACTGTACTCGGCGAAACATGGCGGTAGTGGTCAAAAACTTGTCATTCTCTATATAAATCGCGATTCACAATGTCAGTCAGATGTTGTCAATCGCGGCTTTGCATAGAAAATGACAAGTTTTTGACAGGGAGTTAATGACCGCTACCGCCATATTGGCTCATTTTCATTGGTCGTTAACTCGTTCGTTATACAGCATGCGGGCAGTCCCCGCAGCCGAGATAACGACCAATGAAAGTTACAAGTCGATAGGTGTTCGTTACACCGCCTGCGGGAATTGCCTGCATATTTTATACCGACCGTGATATCGACCAATGAAATTCATCGTTCGATATACAGCTTGCGGGACGCGAGTTGCCACGTTTCCGACAGTTCCCACTTCCCAATGGCCGCCATACTACTGCAAAGGAGATTTTTTTTTTATTTTTACCACCCTGAAACTTTTTTTAACAGTTCCCTGTATGATCATAAATAGAAGTCTGATAATGCCATACCTGTGGGGGTCGTGAATGTGAACAATATTTTTTCAAAATCCTAAGATTACATTCGTAATTCGAACGATTTGAGTAAGTTTGAGGTTTAACAAAATATGTAAATACAAAGTTTCAAACACGTAGGTGGCGGCACGGCGGTATGGCGTCACATACTTGTGGTATAAAAGTGCTAATAGTAGAAGGAGACACGCGAAATAAGTAAAACAAGCTTCTGTAAGAATCTCCAGTAGCTAAATAACGTAATGTGAGCGCAAGTTTTAATCTTGGAGATAATGCCTCACGAAATTGAGTGTCTTTTTTCTGAAGTCGTGTTTCTATTTTATTTAATAAATCTTCAAATAAGTTATTAGATAATCTAAAAAAATTATCATGATCTTCTACTATATCACACTCCAAATGCAATTGTAACTCCTTACACAATGTTTCTGACGCGCCATGCCTGTTTCTATTTTTCAGTAAAGTTCGCACCCAAAATCTTTTTCTCTTCTTCTTCAGTGACGTCAATAGTTTCTTCTTCAATAAATCACAGACAGTCAAAATTGCTCCGCGTAACATCAATTGTTGTTCCATAGCAAGAACGTCTGTAACTGGCGACGAACACAGAGGTTCTCCCCAGCCCTGCGGGCCCTATCGACAAATGAAAACGGTTCCCCGAATGCGGGCCCTGTGGCACGCGTTCCAGAAATCTCCCGCACCCCGCATGCGGGCCCTATCGACTAATGAAAACGGTTCCCCGAATGCGGGCCCTGTGGCATGCGTTTCAGAAATCTCCCGCACCCCGCATGCGGGCGACCAATGAAAATGAGCCATATTTCGCCGAGTACAGTATAGTAAACCTAGAAATAGTGACGCTTGTGTGGTATAGTATTGATGAGAATGACGTGTTCCCGATAACGTGTGATGTCTATTACATCACTAATTATCACACAAAGAAATTTTTTTATTTACAAAACTTTAATCAAAATAAAGACCCCAATAATCCTCGAAAACCCTAAAACTAGACAGTAATCAAATGTGTGCATTATAAAACACACACAAAAGGTAGAATTTGCGACACGTCGGTGCTCAGACGTAAGTCCTGGCCTGGCCTGGCTATGACAAATGGCCTGACCGCGTGATTCAGTGGCCTGTCTCGCCTCGGCCCGGGGGAGCCTTTGAATTATTTTGTGTAGGTTTTTCAAGAAAATAGCGACTATGAATCATTGCAGCGAGGCTCCATATAAGGTGACGTTATTCGAAATTGAATTGGACGTTTAATACAAAATTTATTGGGTATTCTGTTTGGTATAAAATGTGGTAAAAATGGTTAAATCTGTATACGATATATTGCTGACAAGTTGACCGAATTTATAATAATATCTCCGGTTGACAAAAGACCTGACTCAGGCTATAAAGTATATACCTGGCGACTATACTGTACTCCGCGATACATGGCGGTAGCGGTCATTGACTCCCTGCCAAAAACTTGTCATTTTCTATATAAACGCCGTTTGACAATGAAGTGTAAGATGTTGTCAATTGCGGCTTTGTATAGAAAATGACAAGTTTTTGAAAGGGAGTCAATTACCGCTACCGCCATGTTTCGCCGAGCACAGTCAGTGGGTACAGTATAGGACTTCCTCTTTTTTTAATGCATTTTTTATCCAAATTAAGGTTACATTGACATAACTGATTTTCTGATCGCATTAAGTATATTCTAATTATATAAAACTTGTATTATTTTAATATGAAGTAGAAAATGAAAATCGAGCTTTTACGAGGAACTTAAGTCTGTTTACTGACAGACTTAATGTTTGCTAGCTTGTAGCTACCCTTAGCAATAAGGCCGATAAGCTGCCCTAGCTGTCGCGTCGCTACAGAAGTTTAAAGTTTTTCTGATGATCAGGCCCTTTAGCCAAAACCTTTTCTTTATTGGTTCTTCATAGAATCGCCGATCAAAATGTATGAAATGAACATAAGCGTTCGTTTATAATATGACATTGATGTTCGACTCGTCGAATATCAATTTGGACGGTTATGTCATGTCATTTTAGTCGGCGATTCTATAAAGAAACGATAAAGAAAAAGTCTTGGCTACAGGCTCAGGGATCTTTATTTTAAGTCCCAGCAATGATTCGACGCTTATTGCTTTCGAAGACGATCAAAAGTCGATCGTTTATTAAAGAAAGAGAATACGAGTACATTATCATATTGCTTGATGAGTTAGTAACCATAAAACCCTCTAAATATTGTAAAGAAAAAGAAACTGCTAATTAATAAAAAGTAAAGAGGATATTGTCAGACACAAGCTTATATATTATTGTTTTTTTATTGAATATCTTGTTCCATTTACTGTGTTCTAATAATTTTAAAATATTGTAATTATTATTGACACTAAAACATTAGAATAAATTGAAGTTAAGTATTTGAAAAGGATAATTACGTGACTGCGACGAGAAAAAGGTTGTATAATTTTGTAAATTTTATTATTTTTCAGTTTCAGAGTTTCACCTCGTAACTTTTAGAGCCTAAAAACCGTAGCTAAAAACTAAATGCTTGTCTTATTTGAGATTAATATTTTAATTATTCATCTTGTTGTGAGTTTTGGACTGGGAGCTTTGTGTAATATATTATTAATATGTAGTTATTAGCTAGTTTTATCCATGATTTCGCTAATAGAATTGTTTAACCCATATAAAATATCAAAAAAATATTATTAAAACATCACAAAATAGTTACAGTAAATTACTGAAGTCACCTGCCCGTGAACAAAATTTTTTCATGGTCTGCATATACGAGTGGCAATTTTATGAATATGGAAGTGGATTGTAAAATCTCAAAAAATCCTGGTGATAGCTCAGTTTTCATAGCTCAGGGCTACAGGCGGTGACTGAAAAACGCATAAATTTTTATCTGTATAAAAACTTTTTAATCGGTATAAAAAATAAGTACTAAATAATTTTACTCGAAACTTCGTTTGTGCCAAACCCGATTTTCGCGCTGTAACCTAAAATTTTTCCATGACAAAAAAAAAACTTAATTTGTCCTTTCACGGGTATTGAAGTATCTCAGTATTCAGTTCCAAACCATCAGTAGATTCAGCGGTTACATCGTAAAAGCTTAAAAGGCCGGCTACGCGTGTGAATGACACGTTTGCTCGTTTTTCCCCTTATTTCCTAAAAAAAATTATGTTTAACAGACAGATATTTATTTATTTAGGCACATCAATAGTATAAACACATACAATGTAAAGAAAGTAAAAATAAAAATCTATACTTAATATTATTAATATTATAAAGCGGAATAGTTTGTTAGTTTGTTTGAACGCGCTAATCTCAGGAACTACTGGTCCGATGTGAAAAATTATATCAGTGTCAGATAGCCTATTTATTGAGGAAGGCTATAGGTTATATTTTATCACGCTAAGACTAATAGGAGCGAAGAAATAGAGGAAAATGTGGAAAAAACGGAGGAAATTATTTAACATTGCTTATTATCCTAAGAAACTACTGGAGCATTTTTTATGTTATTTAGCACACATGAAGAATAGACCACGTGAAAGGATATAGGTTTCTTTTTTGCGGAAAAATGTACGGTTTCCGTGACATTCCTAAATTAAGCGGGCGAAGCCGCGCGGAACATCCATTTAATTATAAAGTGTCAAAAAGAGAAAAAAAGAGAAAAAAATGTGATGTCGCATGGACCCCCCACCCCTTGTCCCACTTCGTTACACTTCGTCGACCCTCTCCATCCCTTTAGATGTGACATACTGTATGGATCACCCCTTAATATTATAGATAAAAATAATATGTATTTTCATGTATTTCATGTAGAATGGTCTCAACATTGGGCGGGCGGCGGGCAGCACGCAGTACATCATAAAGTTTTTGTTAGCCCACGGATGTTGATACTCGACCCACGTCAACCTTTGTTTATACCCACAAGATGAAGTGACAGGAGTGACCAAATATGTATTACATGTAAACAAAATATCATAAGCCGTTATTACATAAGTTTGTAGAGGAAATCGTGTTACGCGATTACATCTTTGCTTTTTATTTACGTTGATACTATATGTTTCATGAGACTTTGGAAGTCAAATGCCGGTGTTAAATAAGGTGATATTAATATTTTGACGACCTCGGTGGCTCATTGGTTAGAGTGTGTGGCAGGTCAAGCCGGGGGTTTCCTAATTGTTCATGGATGTGTATTAAATATGTGTATCATATAATAAAAATCTTAAATATATGTTTAGTATAAAAGTATTAAATATATTTCCGTTGTCTGGTTCCGGATCTTCAGGAACTTAGCACGGGGCCAGACTGACGACTGAAGCGTCCATAGATATTATTATTATTATATTAGCCTAAATATTAAATATAAGTACGGCTATACACCGCGTGATGACAAGTAAGGGTCAATTCAGACCGCCTGTAGATTCGACACGTAGATGCATTTCTAAAGTATGGATTTGACAGATTTAGAAATGAATCTACGCGTCGCGTTGCGGTCTGATTTGACCCTTAGGGTCAATTCAGATTAATTCAGACTGCAACGCGACGAGGCGAGGCGAGGCGCGGCGCGGCATAAAGAATCATGGCCAAATTTGTACTGGAGCTGGACTCGACTTTTATTTTTGATGTCCCAAAATAAACTATAGTTAGATTTGGTTGTTCTTATGCTCTAAACATAATTCCCTTTGAGATTTATGTCTAAATAGCCACGATTTTTTATAATAATTAATATCGTTTACAATTATTTTGAGGTTAGACTTAAGAACTACCTTTTTCCCGACTGCGGTGTAGCCTACAAATGTATAATCGGCGATCTCGTTTCTTATTATTTCAATTTTTCCTAGAGTATTATCCAAATTATTTTTAACAATAAATTAAAACCGACTTCCAAGGTAAAAACAATAATAACATCCTTATAATATGAACTAAAAAGTTTTAAATATTTTTTCCTATCTCATGGTGCCTTTTTCCGAATTCGACTAAAACTCAACTATTTCTGTACTCAACCTTCATAATTTTGAAGTCGGTACCAGATATATCTGAATCCAGATGCCAGAATATTTGAAACATTTGTAAAGCTGGCACTGACTTCAAAATTATGAAGATTGAGTACAGAAATAGTTGAGTTTTAGTCGAATTCGGAAAAAGGCACCATGAGATAGGAAAAATTATTTAATACTTTTTAGTTCATATTATGAGGATGTTATTATTGTTTTTACCTTGGAAGTCGGTTTTAAATTTTTGTTAAAAATAATAATTTCACTCTTTTTAGTTACCTAGTAAAATCATTGCGTCGTACTATACGTAGATTAGGGCCGATTCACACCGAATGGCAGAGGCGAGGCGAGCAGTTTCAGTGTCATATGATTTTAAACTTTATCTTCATTGTTGTAATACATAGTATCGCTCGAGAAATCTACGGCCGCCCGTGGACGCTCGTGGCCGCTTGCGGCCGCCGCACTCTGGTCCCAAAGTAAAATAAATGGGACATTAAGAATTTTCGGATCGAAGGTCAACGGATCAGGCTGATATTTTTTTTGTAGATAGCTGGTGCAATTACAAGTCACTTTGATAGATGTCGTTTTTTTTCAAATATGCCGTATCTACAGAGATAAAAATAATGGTTTTTTTTTGTATGGACGAAATCATAATTTTGTCATTTTCATCCAAGATTCAAACGTATTCAAAATAAATCATAGCATAGCTTATAGAGGAACTCTTGTCGCACATTTTTGTCATACACACTCAACTGCGATTTTTGCGCCTTTTAGAGCTACAGGCACTTTATTAATTTTTTTTTTGTCAGTGGATGAAGCTGACTTTTTTTTGTAGCATCTGATGCAATTACAAGTAACTTTTATAGACGTCGTTTTTTTCAAATATGCCTTATCTACAGACAAAAAAAATATGAATTATTTTTTGTATGGACGAAATCATAATTTTGTCATTTTCTTCCAAGATTCAAACGTATTCAACATACATCATAGCACAGCTTATAGAAGGACTCTTGCCGTACATTTTTGTTACAGACCACTTAACTGCGATTTTTACGCCTTTAGGAGCTACAGGTACTTTAATTTTTATTGTTTTGTATAATTCATTTTCGAGTATTTCATATGGATTTTAATAAATATTGTTAAGGATAGACAATGTTTTCTTTATTGACAAGTAAATTAACTAACTCTTGCTAGTAATGTCTTATTTATAAAAAATCCTATATATATATATATATATATATATATATATATATATATATATATATATATATATATATATATATATATATATATATATACACTCTATACTAAAAATCGCAGTTGAAAGAGTGTGACAAAAATGTACGACAAGAGTCCCTTTATAAGCTATGCTATGATTTATTTTGAATACGTTTGAATCTTGGATGAAAATGACAAAATTATGATTTCGTCCATACAAAAAAAACACATTATTTTTTATCTCCGTAGATACGGCATATTTGAAAAAAAAACGACATCTATAAAACTGACTTGTAATTGCATCAGCTGTCTACAAAAAAATATCTATATTATGTCTATAAAAAAATAGTAGATTTCTCGAGCGATACTATGTATTACAACAATGAAGATAAAGTTTAAAATCATATGACACTGAAACTGCTCGCCTCGCCTCCGCCATTGCGGTGTGAATCGGCCCTAAAACACCTGTATACTATTCCGCGTATCTTATTACAATTTGTTAACAGTCACACTTACAAAATATAATATCAGGTGCAGATAATTTTAAACAATACATTTAAAAAAAATCGAAGTGGACACGTGCTAGGGCCGCGACAAACCCGAATTTTAGCAGCGGCGAGGCTTTCAGTGTCATATGATTTTAAACTTCATCTTTATTATTGTAATACATAGTATCGCTTGAGAAGTCTACGGCCGCCCGTGGCCGCGATTGGTAAGTGTGACAGTGCACTAGCGCCTAGCATGTTACTTGTATTATCGATATTACTTCTCAGAAGTAATGTCAAATGTGTGCCTTACGCTCTGGAGATAAGGTTGAATATTTTGTTATGTTCGATTTTAGTGACATTGGTGACCCTTACGTGGTAATGACGATGATGATTATGAATGTAATTTGTATAGTAGCATATGCTTTCAGTTCTTAAAACAGCGCCTAAATCCCCAAACTTGTATCTATAAGAAATCCGGAGTTCTCTTAGTATCTTCGGAACCATAGTATACCTTGGTGCAGAATCTTGCGTTTTGGTAGTATATGCTTAGGATGCTTCTCATTAAACCAAAATCACTATATGTTTCCTTATAAATTTCGAGGAGTTCCCTCGATTACTCATGGATCCCATCATCAGGTCACCTTTTTTGTGAACATGGTACCAAATTGGAGTGAAACCTAATACAACAAAATAAAAATTTCGAAAATCGGTTCACAAACGGCGGAGTAATCGTTGAACATACAAAAATAAAAAACAAAAAAACTGGTTGCACTCCGGGAGTACCGGCAGAAGTGAAAACTTGATTATTAACGTTGTGCATTTTTTTAACCCATTTTTTATGAAAATCGATTTTTAAAAAATCGTCAATCATGTTGTTTCGATCAAGTTTCAATCAAGGTTTCGATCAAGTGTCGATCAAGTTTTGATTAAGTTTCGATCAAGTTTCAATCAAGTTTTGAACAGGTTTCGATCAAGTTTCGATCAAGGTTTCGATCAGGTTTCGATCAAGTTTCGATCAAGTTTCGATCAATTTTCGATCAAGGTTTCGATCAAGTTTCGATCAAGTTTCGATCAAGTTTCGATCAAGTTTCGATCAAGTTTCGATCAAGGTTTCGATCAAGGTTTCGATCAAATTTCGATCAAGTTTCGATCAAGTTTCGATCAAGTTTCGATCAAGTTTCGATCAAGTTTCGATCAATTTCGATCAAGGTTTCGATCAAGTTTCGATTAAGTTTCGATCAAGGTTTCGATCAAGGTTTCGATCAAGTTTCGATCAAGTTTCGATCAAGTTTCGATCAAGTTTCGATCAAGTTTCGATCAAGTTTTGGTCAAGTTTCGATCAAGTTTCAAATTGAGTTCGAGTTCGACACAAAACACAACTCTCCAACCGTCTTATGCGTTTTGTATGGTTTTTCGATCAACATGAAAATCTTTCGCGAGTTTCACAGTTTTTACTCGTACCCATCCCACAAGTGCTCAAGTTTTCACTTCAAAAATGAAAAAGTATCCACAGCAGAACATATAACCTCCTTGTTTTTTGGAATTCGGTTAAAAATAGGACGAATGCGAATGGTCGCCGGCTGTCAGAACATAACGAAACTAAAATATATTGATCTTTTTTTTGTGGCTATTTAAAGACACATTTCTAATGATTTTCGATGCCTTAAAATATAAGGGAATTTTTGCTACTAATAGCATATCGGGACGCCACCGCCCACCGGTACGATTTGGCGATTGTTCTTTGTATGCATTTGACAGATTTCAATTGCGTGAGACGTCTTGCGAATCTGTCAAATCCATATAAATTTAGAAATAAATGCATCTGCGCGCCGCGTTGCTGTCTGAATCAAGCCTTATGATGCTCCCACACCGCAGTTAAAGAATGTTTGTAAACATTTTCTAACATAAAAACATCTACTTACAAATGTTGTCAATTGTTACATTTTGTAAGTAACTGTTATATTATGATAAAAGTGCTCCTACGGACCTACACTAATAGAAAATGTTTTTTTTTTTACTAATAATTGCTAACATTTTATAACATTTAAGGGTATTGGCTTACTGCATACCCCGTCGTCCTTTATAAAAGGCTTACTAACAAAAGGTAACACGATATGTTTTATTTTGTTATAATTTGTTTTGCTATAATTTGTTAACTTACGTTTACTAAACTTTATCTAACATGCAAGTATTTTTAACATTTTTTAACATTTGTGACTAAATATTTGCTAACAAATGTTTACTAACGTTACTAAATATTTTCTAACTGCGGTGTGGGAGCACTATTAGCGTCTAAACACACTAGGCCGAAGTTACGCGACGTAATTCCGCCTGCAATGTATTTTAAATTACCGATGACACACTATTTCGTTGCGTTCCGTCCGTATTTTGTATGCATATGACATTGCGGACGTAATCATGCGGAATTTACGCCGCGTAAGGGCGTTTGTGCACTACACGGAATTTTACCGTCCGGCGCGGCGCGGCGTCCCGTTTTCTTACGTTTTGATATGGCAAACGTGAAAGTTATGAACGCCGGATGGTAAAATTCCGTGTAGTGCACACGCGCACTAACTTCGGCCCAGTGTGTTTAGAGTTTATAGACACTTATAGTATGTAACGATTTTTTAAAATAGAGGTGCGGTCGCGCTGTCATTGACATAAATTAGCCTGTGATCCCGCGGTGTAGCTGCCAAGCGGGCGGACGCATAATATAAATCCAGTCTTATAGCTTACTAATTTTGCTCGCGGCTAAACGCAGATCCACAGTTATTGGCAGTATGAAGTATCCCACTGATAAACTCTACTTTTTGGATAAAAAGTAGCCTACGTGTAACGTGTTATGACAGAGTCTTAAGGGCCCTACGAAGATTCCGTAATTTACCGTATTTAGAGCCTTATAAACTCCTAATATGAAAGCTACAAAGTTATAATAAAAATACAGCAATAATCTTCAGTATATTGTCTATTTTTGTTTGATATCAGCTTGATATCAGCTTCCAAAGTAATACCAATTTATTAAAATTCAAACATACATTCAGCATTTCCTTAGTATTTTGTCGAATACCGAACCGAGCAAAACTCGGACAAATAGCTAGTATTTATTAATGAAACACGTATACAGTTTTGTGAATAGTGGAGGTTTGAGTTTGGCTGAAACTGAAAGATTTAAGACTTAGATATTATGTCCTGTTCTTGACACCGAAACTTATGTTAAATTATATTGATACCTATACAAATTACTGATAATTATCACAACTTAATACATAGGTAAAATTATACCA
This sequence comes from Polyommatus icarus, assembly GCA_937595015.1. Classification (NCBI taxonomy): domain Eukaryota; kingdom Metazoa; phylum Arthropoda; class Insecta; order Lepidoptera; family Lycaenidae; genus Polyommatus; species Polyommatus icarus. The sequence goes on from OW569339.1 coordinate 10,694,648, forward strand.
GGATTAGAATATGAAGTTAATATAATTTGCAACCCCGAATTTTCTGTCTATTGTTTAATAGATAAACGTGATATTCATGTGTACTTAATCCAATGTTATTGTGTGGCGTCTTTGTCCTTATATTATTTATGATGTTAGATGTAAAGAAAAAAATATATTTTTTACCAAGTTATGTCACATTAGTTTTAGTAGAAATACTTATTATGCATTTGTTGGGAAATTGTAGTTTGAACTTAATGCTGACTCGGTTAGTAAAAAAGTATATTTCTATAAATTTTTTGAAAACTTATGGTACTTTAAATAGTCTTATTATACTTAATTTTGTTTTTATTTAGTATAAAATTGTATCTAAGTACTTAAAAAAAAGCAAATTGTATGTTTTTGTGCGATACCAGTGCCCAGATAAACCAATCCGGCTTATGGCGCACTAGTTTTGTGTTGTAAAAAAAAAACTGTGTTTATAATGATTATTAATGAAATAAAAAAAAATACAAATTACTTTTATTCGAATCACAAGCCAATAGATCGACAATATCATACTATATTATTTCACGTTTTCATTTTTTTAGGTCAATTTTGAACTAGGGTTTTGGTGCGAACTCGCCAACGCGGCAAATGTATGGTCACGGTCGTTTGCTCGGGGGACGGCCTTAAACCAGGTGTGAATTGAATCAAAATTTGTTCAGTATATTTTGCGCACCATTAACATTATACATAATTATGTAAGTATACAAACTTTCTCGTTTATAATATTTAAATATTTTATATTTAAAAAGTTAGGTATCGCGATAGATTATAAATATTGTCGAGGAAAAAAGTCCCCAATTATAATATCAATGAAAACTATCAATATGCTGATAGTATAATTTATATTGATTTATAACTGTTCTATTATCTTAAACATCATTGTACTTTGTAACCTTAGTCTATTTAAATAGTTACGTAGAATTTTGTTTGTTGTGTAAAAATCATGTTTGTTTGCTAGTTTTTCTTTGTTAACGGTGAAAACCTGTCACTGGCTCTATAATTTAACTATTTAAGTAATATTGTAAGCAGTTGGTTTTCCAATATTACTTAAATAAAATATAAATAATACTAAGTACCTCAATATTTATTAGATATTTATAACTCCACGAAACAAAACTATATAGGTACTCGTACTAAGATAAAACTCGAATAAATAAACATAATAAAGATAACAAGATTAATGCTAGTATGGGAAATTCATATGAAAATATATGAGAAAGAAGTAAATAGTTAATAAAGATAAAAGATAAAAACAATTTAAGTTCGTTTTTTTGCATAAATGGAGCTTCCATTTATGCAGGGCTAAGGGCTGAGAAAATGATTTGAAATCAATAAAATGTGGAGTTTGTGTGTAGCCTATATAAGCATATTTAAGATTAAATATGATGAAGTAGGCGAGTTACATGGGTTGTTAAAATCATAAGAGAAAAATGTGTGCTTATGTTATAAAATTTAGTTATTCACTTCATTTATTCTATGACTCAAATTAATTAAACACTTACATTAGTACAAGCAATTATATAGTCGGGAGCTCAATCAATTTGTTTCCTCACGTAACTCATTGGAAGTTTGTCTAATAATGCCCAATTAGTTGAGACATGTGCATTCAGCTAGATTACTGTCGAACTTGCGCCATTTGTAGTCACAGCGAATTCTTAGGGTTGTGCTTCGGATGTTCGGAGTATCGGTACTCGATTTGTCTATGGAATTAACTTTGTATTGTAGAATGATATTCGTATACGATCTTTAGAAGTTACGATAATTCACACTGCAACGTGGCGATGATAATGAGCCATTTTGCTACTATTAATATTTTATTCTTAATTTACGGAACACAAAAATGTTTTGATACTGACAGGTTTTAAAATTCATTTTGTTACATTATAACAACATATTTTCATTTTATAGTACTTTTATCAGTCTAGCTTATCCGTTTGTGAATGTAAAACTATAAGTACTGACTTAAGAAAAAACTATTTTCCTAGTAATAAACGATAAAATGTCTTTGCAAAACTAACCACACTGAAATGGCGAATAAACCAACCACACCAATATAAGCGACAGAAGCCGGTTCGCATATAAATCATACAATATCCGTATCGCCGCCGCGCCGTGGAAGCTCGTACTAAGTTTCCGTACTCCAACTCCCAACAAATACGTTCCAAACCTTTGTTTTATTATTTCATATGAATTTTTAGAAACTTGAACGATACTAAGTTTTCTAATCATGGAAACTTTAGAGACAATTTTTTATCCATACTAATATCCATACTTCTATATCCATACTAATATTAATATAATATTTTATACGAAAGTGTGTCTGTCTGTCTGTCTGTTACCTCTTCACGCTCAAACCGCTGAACCGATTTAGCTGAAATTTGACATGGAGATACTTTGAGTCCCGGGAAAGGATACTTTTTATATAGGATACTTTTTATCTCGGAAAAATGCACGGTTCCCGCGCGATAAGCGAATTTCGGTGCAACAGAGTTGCGGGCATTATCTAGTATTTTATTTTATATTTTGAGGACTGTTCGTAATTTTGGTAATATTTCGTTCAATATTTTAACGCTAAAGAGCATCGACGTTAGCTGGTAGTGTAGCCCCAGAATGAGAAAACTTCGATAGCGGAATGCAGGACTGTGAGCGGGATGCAGGACTGTGGCGCTATGTCTACCGCCACAACTGCAATTGGTCAACAAAACTATTTTTCCGAAAAAAATTACGACCTTATGTCGCTATTCGTATCAACATAGCGGCATATCGTGATTCGTCGCACGTCGCGCGAGAGATCACGTCCAACTAAACTATTTCATGGCTTTAATTACTTCCAAGTCGGATACTTTAACACTTTAAAGAAACTCCCCGTTAGCGACTTAGACTAGCAAATGGACTGGAAAATGCTAACGAGAACAAAATATCCTAATAGCTTTGTCCAAACTGTGCCTTTTTCTGTTCGTCAAGGGCATGCGTTATAGCGCAGTCAACGGCGAACGTGAGGCATGCCCGCGACGCATCCAAAACTTCAAAAATGTCAATGCTGGCGTTGCCTTCGTTGACGCATTCAATTATTGAGTGCGCCAAAACGAAAGTTGAATGAAAGTAGATGACGAAAATTTAAGACGAAAACGCCTAATGTGGACATAGCTAATCATATATTTTCTGTTTTAATCCTTCGATCGCGGATTCTTAGAAATTTATTGTTATTTTATTGTTGTCGCGGTCGCCGGTGTCCTTAATATGGAGGTTGATAGGTTAAAATCGCTTATGTAGCGATTTTATGCGCTTAGCAAGTGAAATAGAATATTAATGAGTGCATTTCGATTTCAGCTTTATAATAGAGTAACTAAGTAGTTGAAATGGTATAATATGCATGATTTAATATTCTCATTATGACATTAGCTCTACAATCTATATACTAGCTCTTATCCATGCCAATAATATTATACGTGTGATAGTGTGCTTGTCGTTATGTCGTCAACACTGAACTCATTTTGAATTTTGATAAAATTTGGTATGAATATACGTGGATTTGCGGTGAGGTTTTCACGCGGTAAACATATTCCAGTGCAAAGATTTTTTTATGAATAGAATGTATCATGCTAATAAACCTAAAACATATAATAAATTCTTCCAAGACCTTCTTTATATACGTATAGAGTAAATTTTCATACAGCTTGTGCATCAGTTTAATGTAAAAAATATTCGAATCTTTAAATGTTTTACATTGCTGAAATCCATGGAAAAGGTTATATAAGCGATGTGTCCTTTACAGTTTATCAGAAGTAGGTCGCCCGACCGCGATACCCGTTGTCAACGTTTCACAATTATTTTTATTCTCATTAAATACAGTAAACATACGGCATATTATCATAAAGAGCCGGCAAAGTGCGAGTCGGAATTGTATACAAAGGGTTGCGTGTAAAAATGACAGTTTTATTAGAGCCCATGGTTATAATATTACCATATTTTGGTCTATTTTGATATCACTATGAGAATATCACAGGAATATCACCTATATCAGGGGTTCCCAAACTGTGCGCCGCGGCGCCCTGGTGCGCCGTATAAAGTAAAGAGGGGCGCCGTGGCCCGTGAGTCGATACTCTTTCATTATCAGAAACCACAAAAATATTTTCATTGAAGGTATTCCGGCTGCATTTTTTGTAGTACAGGGCGCCGCCGTGACAAAGTGATAAATTTGTAACTGCGCCGCGGGCTGATAAAGATTGGGAACCCCTGACCTATATAATAAATATTATAAGCAACTTTAATTAAAGTGCTTCTGTGAAGCAGTTTTGTATAAAACAGCAGATTTTTTCGACTCAACAAAGTTTTAAATATACGATTTATTAAATTATCCTGTATTTATTTTATTGCTTTCCAAGTATTAATAACGGCAACATTGATACTATACAGACTATTGACATGGACGGATAGACAGACGGACAAGTCACAGTAAAAGAATCCTGTATTCACCCTTTAGGTACAGAACCCTAAATGTGTGTACAAGACTATAGAAGAATTGACAACGGCTCCAATGCAGCTGTGGCTTACGTTAAAAGTGAAATTGTGATTGTACGCTGTTCGGTGCAAAAACCCAATTTCTTTACGAGATCCTGCATACTTCCACCCTCAAAAAACCGACCCTATCCGTACTCCATACTAATATTATAAATGTGAAAATGTATCTGTTTTAATGTAACTTTTTATGTTCGTTAATGTATCTTTTTACCACGGAGGTAATATGCTCCGTGGTTCATACCGCTGAACGGATTCAGTCGAAAGGTATGAAGAAAGCATATTAAGGGCGTTCCTTACGGAGATACCGTAATTTACCGTATTTCAAGCCTTATAAACTCATAATATGAAAGCTACAAAGTTATAATAAAAATACAGCAATAATCTTCAGTATATCAACATTCCTTTCCCCGTTTTAAATTTTCTATTTTTGTTTATTATACTCATGATATCAGCTTCCAAAGTAAAACCAATTTATTAAAATTCAAGCATACATTCAGCATCTCCTTAGGATTTACAAATAACTTTTATTTGAAACACCCGCTAATAGATCGACAATATCATAAACTAGATTTCCCCCGTTTTAAATTTTTTTAGGACAATTTTGAACTAAGACAAGTAAAAAAATAGGGTTTTGGTGCGATCTCGGCAACGCGGCAAATGTATGGCCAATGTCATTTGCTCGGGGGACGGCTTTAACATGTACCGATATAGACACGCGTTAGCGTGTCAAGCCAAGTTCAATCCTAGCAGAATTGAATAAAGTTTTTATCTTAATTTTCGCCCATATCATATTGAACACAAGTACTTTATTAATTATTTAATAAAAAAAGTTATTGAAGTCATTGTCACTTCTTACAAAGCTAGGAATTATTAGGATCTAGTTTGTGGTAAATAGAGGTTTCAGACTTTTATTACTTTAACCTCACTTATACGAAAGAGGCTTCATTGAAATAAATAAAACCTAGACGCTTTTAGTTGGCCTGAACTATTTTTGGATATACCCTTTTTTATAATCTCGTTATCCGTTCATTGGCTTCCCATTATTATAATGTACACGTTTCAAAAAAAATATATTATATTATTAATGGTTTGTGTTTTACTGCATGGTAATTTAACATAACGTTTTTTAGTATTGCGATGTTATTAGGAAATTTTAAAAACTGGTGATCAGACAATGTCAATCTTGTTTTAAATAACAAAAATATCCTGATTCTACAATTTTAATTAATACAGTTACAAATGTTACAATGCAGTCTACGTTATACGCAGTCGTACTCCAAACATCCGTCATTTGACACACTACGAGAATATAAATTTGCTGTTTGATAGAATCCAGATGGGATCGAAACTTTATTGACATTGGATTGAAATAGCAAAATTTAGGAATTGGTTCCAAGTACAAAGCCTATACATAACAGAGACACATACGGTATAGACACGCCCTTGTTCTGTCGTGCGCTGCGTGTAGTCAAGAGACGGATTCGCACGCAACCGACTCGAAAAGGGCTGTTGATTCTAGAAATTTATGCCATACAAAACACAGATGTTTGTACGAGCAAGACATATAGCATTGGCAACCCTGGATGCGTGTATTGTGTGCATAAATGTCTAATACACTTATGTATTTCAAAAGATTTAATATCTGTATAGGCGATTTTATACGTGCGTGTACTGTGTGCGTGAATGTCAATGTCACATTGTGATTTTATACGTATTATGATTTTATCGTGTATCATTATAATATCAGAGAAAAAAGATAGACTACTGCAATGTTTTGACGTTAGAGCTTGCACCACCAGCATATATAGTTAACAAAAAGTTTTGTTCAACGTTTATGTCAATATTCTGTTCTGATTATTTACTCTGTGTGTTAGTGGCACCCTCTGCTCTGACTTTTGTGTTATATGCGGCTGTCGGCTGATCTACCCGACCAAATTACGTAGGAGCTTCTTCTGCCTATTGAATTAATTTATTTTTATACTTACAAATGATATTACAATGAGAGCCCTAGAACAAATTTTTTTGTGATTACTAACAAGCTTATTTTTTGTGAGTAGCTACATTTTAATAAGACGAAAAACATTTTTATTTTCGAAAAATCTCGAAAGTGTACCATAATCAACCTGGTTATGTTGATTACGAGTACAGAACCCTAAAACGGAACCCTAACCAGCTGTTTTTTTTGTGTATTGGTAGGTTAATCTTATCTTATATATAAAATGGTCGTATATCCTCGTTTCGAGGGCACATCTTTAACCATCTCCCCATCATCAATATCATCTAGAGGGTAAGGCCAAATTAGCCTCGAAGAAGCTTAGTGTTCTCAACAGAGCGAGACAGTACTTCAGTCTGGACCAACGCCTACAACTCTACAAGGCGCAGGTTCGGCCTCATATGGAATATTGTTCTCATCTCTGGGCAGGGGCGCCAAAATACCAACTGCTCCCTCTGGATCGTATCCAACGAAGGGCCGCTCGAATTGTTGACTGCCATAGTGTTTCAAACAGCTTGTACCCCTTGGAATTACGCCGAGATGTAGCTTCACTCTGCATCCTCTATCGGTTGTATCACGGGGAGTGCTCTGATGAATTGTTCGGAATCATACCACCTGCAACTTTTCGCCATCGTCCCACGCGAAAAACATACCATCCTCATCACCTTGATGAGTGGCAGTCTTCCACAGTGCGTTTTTTGCGTAACTTTCTGCCGCGCACTGTAAAACTCTGGAACGAACTGTCACCAGCAGTTTTTCCGGAACTATGCGACCTGCAAATCTCCAAGAAAAGAGCGTATTCCCTCTTAAAAGGCCGGCAACACACCTGCAGCTCTTCTGATGTTGCGAGTGTCCATGGGTGACGGTAGTTGCTTACCATCAGGTGACCTGTTTGCTCTTTGCCCCCTTATTCAATAAAAAAAAAATCTCGTGTTATAATGTTAGTCCACGAACTCCTCCGAAACGGCTTTACTGATTTTTACCAAATTTTATATGCATATTCAGTAGATCTGAGGATCGGCTACTGGGTACTTTATATATAGATAAGTGCATTTGTTGAATAAATAATAGTAAATTATTACAACCTGAGACTGACGGCGGCCATTGTTTGTGATCGACGTTGCCATGGCGACATATTTATTTAGTCACTTCAATAAAATAATATGAGCGAAATACTTCATAATATTATGGCAAAGCAACGTTTGCCGGGACAGCTAGTAGTTATATAATTTAAGAGTAATCTTGTCCTACAAATAAAACAATCCATATTTTAGGACCATCAAGTCAAAGTATTAAGTGAAGAGCAGCTATTGAGTTATCCACAGAGTACTTTATTATATACTTTATCTAAATATATACTAATCTACCTCTAGATATTTTATTCATGAAATACGTTGACACATTAATATTAAATTAAATAAAAGTTTAAGGTCACTGTTAAATGGATATTAATCGAGCATCGAACAAGGAACACGATATTGATAGCATTGACCGGTAGTTATTGTGACACAATTATTGTAGAGAACAGTCATTTTTAATAATTATTATCTGTTCATGAACATTGAAGAGCGTCTATTGATTTACCTAAATGTATATTAATCTATCTCTAGATATTTTATTCATGAAATACGTTGACGCATTGATATTAAACAAAAGTTTGAGGTCGCTATTAAGGGCGTTCCGTCCGGAGATTCCGTAATTGACCGTATTTAAAACCTTATAAACTCATAATCTGAAATCTACAAAGTTATAATAAAAATACAGCAATAATCTTCAGTATATCAAAATTCCTTTTGTCGTTTTAAATTTTCTATTTTTGTTTCTTATACTCATGATATCAGCTTCCAAAGTAATACCAATTTGTTAAAATTCAAGCATACATTCAGCATCTCCTTAGGATTTACAAATTACTTTTATTTGAAACTCACGCCAATAGATCGACAATATCATAAACTACATATTCGCCGTTTTAAATTTTTCTTAGGACAATTTTGAACTAAGATAAGTAAAAATAATAGGGTTTTGGCGCGATCTCGGCAACGCGGCAAATGTATGGCCAAGGTCGTTTGCTCGGGGGACGGCCTTAAATGGATATATCGAGCATCGAACAACGACCATGATATTATAGACAACCGGTAGTTATTGTGACACTATTATTGTAGAGAACAGTCATTTTAAATAATTACTATTATATTTATTCTGTTCATGAATACTACATAGTATGATTACTTATTTAGTTAAATAACTTACCATTTAGTGCAAACTACATAACAATTCCATTTCAACGTGCACAGGAGTTGCAATGCTGTGGACTGTAGTATAATTATAAGCCTAAGCCTACAAAATATTATATACTACTAGCTGTCCCGGCAAACGTTGCTTTGCCATTATAATATATTTGCCATATTATTTTATTGAAGTGACTAAATAAGTAAGTCACCATGGCAACGTCGATCGCTATCCCGTCGCACAAACAATCGTCGCCGTCAGTCTCAGGTTGTAATAATTTACTATTATTTATTCAACAAATGCACTTATCAATATATAAAGTACCCAGTAGCCGATTCGCAGACCTACTGAATATGCATATAAAATTTGGTAATAATCAGTAAAGCCGTTTCGGAGGAGTTCATGGACTAACATTGTGACACGAGAATTTTATATGACATGCCCTTGATGAACAGAAAAAGGCACAATGTGGACAAAGCTTGGTCAATCGACTAATGCGATATCTATATAAACGATAAACTGTATATATTGTGGCCTCGCTAGTAAAAAGAAGATTCTACAGAAGCGTCGCTTGCATTACTGCTTAAAATATTTTCATGAAAAATTTCAGCTAAGTCAAACGTTCTCCAAGTTTAATGTGGCATCTAATTGATTAAATTTTAGGTTAAGTCAAAGACTGGAGCTGTTGAATCACAAAATACGAAAGCGGATCATAAAATTATGATCTAAATTATTAATTAAGCATCAGTAATTCAATTCGGGCGCGGTTGAGATGTTTGAACGTCTAATATTAATCAGCCAGCGAGTAAATAACTTTGTCAACTCGGGAAATAAATGGATTTTTAATAGGCGCTGAGAGATCGTCACTTTCAAACTGACTGCTGGAAAATATAGATATCGGTTTTATTATCGCCTGCAATTTATTCATAAAGAGGGCGACTAACCCAAAATTTTCGATTTTTAAATAATTCATTTTTATACTTGAAAATAAGCACCGAATTATTTCATTTTCTACAATTAGAATAGAATAGAATAATTGTTTATTTGCAGCTAAAATACTATAAGATACAACAAAGATAAACAAGAATATATTATACTAAACTTAAATTATGAGTAAAACAAAGTAATAACATTAATATTCCCAAATAATCAGCCGCAAATTGGACCAAGCTCGGCAGTGTTGGCACACCTAATTAGATACTACATCATATTTCCTAGAATTCGATCTAACCAAAAACACGATATCTTAAAATTTTCTCGATACAAAAATATCACATAATCTAAATATCTAAATATAATCTAAATCTAATTTTTAACGAATTTGTTGCCATAACCATGCATCAAACTAAATTAATATTTTAACATCTAATATATATAAATCTCCTGTCACGATGTTTGTCCGCGATGGATTCCTAAACTTTTTAACCGATTTTAATGTTTCTTTTATTTAAATGTGTGCTTTTTTCCAACTTGAGAGATAGGATAGCTTAGATCTTTAATTACAGTCGCAATTTTATTTTAAATTTTTTATTGAAAATTATTTGTCTATAAAGAGCGACCATTGTTTATGCGACGCAGGTCACGGGATAGCGATGGACGTTGCCACGGTGACATAGATATTTAGTCACTTATTCAATAAAATAATACGGGCCATATACTTTATATAAAATGGCAAGGAAACGTTTGCCGGGACAGCTAGTCTATACTTATTAGAAAAAAAGTCGCTTTTTCCCTCATGTCCCTTTGTTCCCTTTAATCTTTAAAAATTCGCAACGGATTTTGATGATTCTTTCAGTGTTAGATAGCCCATTTATCGAGGAAGGTTATAGGCTATATTTTATCACGCTAAAATTAATAGAAGGGAAGAAATAGCGAAAATGTGGAAAAAACGGGGAAAATTATATGAAAGGGCTAACTTGAACGCGCTAATCTCAGGAACTACTGGTCCGATTTGAAAAATTCCTTCAGTGTTGGATAGCCCATTTATTGAGAAAGGCTATAGGCTATATTTTATCACGCTAAGACTAATAAAAATCAAAGGAAGACCAAATCAAAGGAAGAAGCATTTTCAAATCGTATAGACTGGTATATTATAATAAATAAAATATTATACATTATCTAAGCCGATTACAAATTAGCCAATCAAGCCCCATAAGATCACCGGTGATCGCGACAACAAAAGAATAATAATAGATTTCCAAGAATCCGCGATCGAAGGATTAATAAGTTACAAACCATTACTTAAAACTACTATGTATTATTCCACGACCTGACATTCAATCAATTCCTTATCAAATCACCGGACTTACTCCCAGAAATCTAAAAAGTATATAAAAATATCGTAAATCCCACAGAACAGGATACGAGCAACAATTTACTGAGGGCGCGAGGAAATAAAAAGCGGTTGGCAGGAAATCATATAGTGACCGCGGTCGGCCATTGCCGTAAATATCGAGAGAAATAGTTATTACATCACGTGATTACACACTCGCTAAGCCGCCGGTTGTGTGGGGTTAGCCTTATGTGGAAAATTGAGACCGTGATAACGAGAAATTGCGTCGAATATCGCGTTTCGGTGCAGTAATGTAGTAACTATTTTATCTAGTGAGAATTTTTCGACCATCTGCTGACTCGGTATCTGAGCGGAGGTACAGAGAAATTAAGAGGAGGCTGCTTGATTGGCCGGTTAGGAAGGTCGCTTGCTTATGCTCTTCACCACGTAATGGAAAAATTTCACGGCCCGGAATATGACAAATTTATGAATACGGTGCGCGAGTTAAAGCCAAAACTTCTGAACAGAGACAGAGCATCATCTCTGTTACGCGAATTGACGTCGTCTCGCCACTCGGACCGATCGACATTTTCGTCAGTAAAACACAGGAAGAGACACAGATCGCCGACTCCAGATATTGAATACCACTCACCTCCGAAAAGGGTCTCCACTCCAATACCAACAGCTGCCCCCGATGACACAAATCTTCTGGTCGCTACACTAAATAAGCAAATGGAAATGTTCAACAAGATTTTAACTACCACGTCAGAACAAAGCAAAAGCCTGAATATGATCAACAAGCTTTTAACTGCCTCGTCGGAACGTAGCAAAAGCCTGAATAAGCTTGCTCACCAGCTTATTCAGGCTTTTGCTACGTTCCGACGAGGCAGTTAAAAGCTTGTTGATCATATTCAGGCTTTTGCTTTGTTCTGACGTGGTAAAAAGGGACTTCAATACAAATGGGCGTCAGGACGACCTAGATGCTTCGTTCGAATCCGTACCCGACAGCACACACTGTAACATAGAAGGGGAGGTAGCTTATTCTCCCACTTCGGCTAGAAGTGTTGCTTCATCACAGTCTCAGGAGTCGATCTTGAGAGATCAGATCGCAGATGCCCAACGGAGGTTGGCGGAACTGAAAAGTCAGTCTTCACCGAGATTAATATCCGAACCCATATATGATTTTTCGCCTTTCACAACTGAAAGAGAGCCTCGGGTTGCGAAAGCTGATCCAGAGCTGCTTAAGCATATTATGTCAGCGGTTTAAGGATGAGAACTGGCGGAATGTTAGGTATGCTGACACGCAGAAGACTTTTCACAATGCACGGCTCCAGCATTTTCATCGCTAAAAACTAACAATATTTTAGCGGGAGCCACACCGCAATTTAAATCTATATCTATTCTAGAAGATTTTGACATGACTCTGGGAGCGATTACACATGGACTGCTTCAGCAGAGGAAATATTTCGAATCTTTGTTAAAAGGCTTGCCTGATCAAATTAAGCACGAGGTTGGAAGGGAGTTTTTGTCCACGGACTCAAGTTTTCGAAAATTATCTAACAACCTTTTACAATATACATGCGGACGTCGTGTGGAAATAATTCAAAAGCGGCGACAGGTATATCAACCCGCAAACAAAGTCCTTCGTCAAATACTCCACGACATTCCACCTTCTGAATCTCATTTGTTCGAGGACAAAACTCTTACGGAAGCCGTCAAAGAACACGGTGGAATACATAGTCGAGCGCCCCAGCAGCCTTTACCAAAATCACAAACTGGGTTGCTCAAGAGCTCAGAAAGAAAGGCCTCAAAATCCTAGTGCACCTGGACGATTTTCTTTTAATGCACAAAGACCATGCTCAAATTCTAACATCCCAAATGGAATTTGCAGTAAGCTTCCTACAAGAGCTGGGTTGGCAAATAAATTTCCAAAAATCTTCAGCAATACCATCAAGGGATTTGGACTACCTGGGAATCAAGTGGAACACACAGTTAAATCAAAAACAAGCGTTTGAGCGTAGAGAAAATAGACAAGTTAAAGATAAACCTCATAAATCTGATCAGGAGAAAGTCCTGGAGTTGGTTAGACGCAAAAATCATTCTCGGAAAACTGAACTTTGCATCGTACGTCGTGCCACTAGGGCGTCTACATTGCAGAATTTTACAAAGAGTGGCAAACAAACTGTCAAGAACGAATCGACACAAAAAGTTTCCGCTCCCAGACGCAGCATCATCGGAACTGAGTTGGTGGCTAAAGAACATATACATGCACTTTCCCATTCACTATCCCTCGCCAACAATTTTTATAACAACAGATGCGGCAGACAAAGGCTGGGGAGCAATAGTAAACAGCCGTCACCTATTAGGCACGTGGCGCTCAGACCAGGAGGAGTGGCACAGCAACAAAAAAGAGCTTTGGACTGTACTAAAAGTTTTACAAGAAGTAAAACACGATATAGAGGGAAAATCGATATGTTTACAGACCGAAAACCGCACCAGTGTAGCTTACATAATGAAACAGGGCGGAACAAGATCCTTGACATTGCTAAAACCTGCCACACGCATACTAGAATTTTGCCACAAGATCGGATGCCATCTGACAGCTCGATATATTCCCGGCCAATACAATGGCATAGCAGATGGGCTTTCGAGAGCCAAAGCTCTCCCAGAATGGCACCTCAACACTCACGTGTTACAAAAGATCTTCCAACAACTCGGCCGTCCAGATATAGATCTTTTTGCTTCAAAACGATCAGCAGTAGTCCCAGCTTATATCAGCGAGGACTCGTCAGACAAAAACAGCCAATTTACGGACGCTTTCAGCAAGACGTGGGAGTACAGGCTAAGTTGGATTTTCCCACCGCCTGCTTTGATTCCTCGAGTGCTTCGCCATCTAAAACTGTCTCAAGGGAAATATCTTCTGGTAACCCCGACCTGGGAGCGAGCATTTTGGGAGCCAGAACTGAAACGTCGTGCGCTGGTTCCACCCGTAGTGATTCCAAATCTACGAACGAACTTAGTCGACCTACGAATAGGCCAACCACCTCCAGAGGTAGACAAATTAAAATAAGTGGTATGGAAGGTACAGGCTGGGCCCACCATTTGAAGAACTGGAGTGATAGCGAAGTCCAGTTATTAGAACACTCCTGGCGAATTACCACGTTGCCGGTTTGGCTTAGATGGAGAAATTGGGCCACATTACATTCGGTCCCAATTGACAACCCAAGCCCTCAACATCTAGCTAAATACTTGTGCCATCTCTTTATAGAAGAAAAATTTGCCCCAAGGACAGTAACACTTCATAAGTCTGTGGTTGCGATGTTTTCAAACCCAAACCGATCTGAAGAATTGAGTTCTCACCCATTAGTAAGACAAGTCCTCAAAGGAATTTTTTCTCGAAATCCTCCAACAAAGAAACCGCTTTCCTGGAAAATAGAAGACTTATTAAACTTTCTTAAAAGGTATTCCTTTGACGAGACAAGCCTGTTAAGCCAGACATACATCCATCCTTCTGCTGCTAGCATCTGGGCGGAGGGTGCACGATTTAACGCTGTTAAGCATTAAGGGGGATGCGTTTGAAGATAGTGGCGAAGAAATTGTGTTTCATCCGAATTTTGGGTCAAAAACTGACTCATCAACCTATCGCCAGTCGGGATGGGTAATCAAAAGCTCAAGTTATTTGGAAGAACGCTTGAATCTAGTATTTTAGGTCAGAAAATTACTAGAAGTATCACAGACAAGACGGAACTCGGGAAATATCGAAAACTTGTTTATTACTACGAGAGGAGCTGTAAAAGGCGCTCATTACAAAAATATTTCGAGGAATAAGGTCAGTGATCGTTTTTCTGTATATAAACGAAAAAAATACCCATTAGTTACTTATATTTTTAAACAAATATGTTTGACCTTAGTTTGACCTTCAATGGCGTTAAATTAGCAATAAATTCATCCTTTCACATAATGAGAACTTGCATTTGACGAACTAGCCATTATAAATAAGATTGAAAGCAAATTTAACACATACTGCAGGGTCAATTGGCCGCCGATAATGACGTCAGATCGAAACTTTAAAAATTTACTGAGAAAAAACTAGCGAATGAATTTCAAAATTATTTAATTTATATTCTTAAAATACCCTATTTTAACGAAAAAAAATATTGAAAGTACATGTGATTTTTTTTGGACAATGCCCATTGGCGGAGCAAGACCACATTCTTTAATCATTACTATAGAGAAGCACCACGTCGTGAATACTCTTCCAATAATTTATTGATCGATTCGTTTACAACGGTCACTATATGATTGTTATAATCTTTAATTGACGCTAGGAAAAATGGCTGTGATTATGTTATTATTTTTTGTTTTCTCTTATTGTTCCTAGTCTTGAAATATTTTTCAAAGATTGTTTATTTGTTTTGATATTTACATTGTCCTAATAATTTATATTGTTCTATTTGAAAAACAATGTCTATTTTGATATTTTGAAACTGTTGAAGATTAAGAAATATATTTTGATTTATGAAATACTGGCTGTCATTTCTTGGATCTTATCATCAAGAGATCTTATTTGAGTTTTTTATGTTTAATTTCACAGTACGCTTGGGTCAGCGCCGGCAGAAAGTAAACACGTCTCACCGGTGGTTCAAGCGAAGGCTCGAACACCTAAATAGACCCGTTTTCCCCCCAAAGGGTAAAAAACGGATATTTAGGTTTCAGCCGAAGCTTGAACCACCACTTAAGTCCTTGCCGGCTTAAGGGTAAAGTTACTGAAAAACAACCGGCCACGCGGTGCCCCACTAACAACAGAAAGAGACAGCATGAGTTGTCAGGCGGGTGTTAGAGAGAGAGATACCACTAGAAATCGAGAAGAATGGCACGAATTGTGAAGCAGTAATCTCACCGGTGGTTCAAGCTTCGGCTGAAACCTAAATATCCGTTTTTTACCCTATGGGGGAAAAACGGGTCTATTGTGAAAGTGGCAGCGCTGAAAGTATATTTTTTGTGATTTGTACGGGCTTGTCCGTACAAATCACAAAAAATACACTTCAAAATTAACTCCAGCCCCAGCATTAAAATTAACTCTCACTGATCATAGCGTTGCTACTTTCACAGTGAATACGATACAGATACTCATTATTACCGCTTTGATTTTTTACAGCCTGTAGAATGGACTACTATAGTAGCGTTTTCGTGGAACGGCAAAACAATATAATATTATGCCGAATCAGGTAGTTATATCATAAAATCCATTATACATAATATAGCACCTGCAATCTACCGACGTCGTACACCATGTAAGGTTATTTGAGATTAGCTTCATTATTTATGACGCTATTAGGTGCACCGTAAGAGACCAAATTGGTTCGCTTGTAATTAGAATAATCTTCGTATACAAAATTAATTACCCCGGGTACTTGTTAGCAGCCATTGTAATTACGTTTTGCAGTAAATGTATTTCGTGTAAGAGGTATTGTATACGCTTAGTTTAAAAGGTAAGCATTATTAAATACTCCATTATCTTTATAAATAAAAAAGTCACACTGTATATTATAAACAGACGGTATAGGTAATAGGACAAAATCTACGTGTCGCCAGATGAAGCCAAACGAGCGTAATTTGTGAGTTGTGAGCCGCAGAATTTCGGTCGCGTAAATATCTTTTCATACAAATCATGACTCACAAAATTACACTCGTGTGAATCAAACAGGACTTTTGTGTGAAACTGAATGCAGTTGTGAGTCGCAGGATTTCTGCCAGCCGAAATGTTGGTTGGAGTTGGTTATTGTAATTTTTTTACTTAAAAATAAGAAAATAAAATACTAAATACGTAGTAATTAACAGATAGATAGCTGAATTTTTATCAAAATTCTTAAGTAAAAATTCAAATGTATATCCATCTCTCGAGGTCTCGTTATGTTAATACGTTATCATTTTATAGACCTCCAGGGAGACTTTGCCTCGTCATTACATTGTAAAACGATGTCACTCGGTTTTATGATTAATCTTTAATATTTAAGCTTATTTTTTGTGGATTTTTAATTGATTTCCCAAAGCTGACGTCTTTTGTTAAATAAAACTCAGCAAAGATTTTTCACTGAAATAACGAAAATACTCTTTTGTGAGCTGTTTTTTTTCCGTCTAAAGCAAAGTTAATAGATAGTGATTTTGACAGTCTCAGCATGTATAATATTTCGTAAGCATGTATGATCCATATACCCAGGGTAATCCAGTTCTTTGCATAGTCAGGTTATATATATTATTTTATTTGGTTGGGCCTAGATGGACCAGCATGATTGCGCTAGCCGTCTGCAATAAGCACAATCGACGTTGATTAAGGCCAGGGCTTTACAGGTTCGGCTAGTTGGCGACACCTACTGTATAATAACATGGAGTAAAAAAGGAACGTACGCAGCGCAGGCGCTACGAAGTGGTGTCTCCAAACTGAAATTCGTCTGCAGTAAGCACAATCGACGTTGATTAAGGCCAGGGCTTTACAGGTTCGGCTAGTTGGCGACACCTTCTTAATAACATGGACTAAAAAGGGAACGTACGCAGCGCAGGCGCTACAAAGTGGTGCCTCCAAACTGAAAACGTTGTTCGACATATGCTATACCTGTAGTTCCTGCACGTGCCCTGTTACATTGCTAGATGACTTACAAGATTTTGCAATTTGGAGCCCAAATTGTATGATCACGTCATCAATATGGGATGTCTCTGGAATTTATGAGCACGTGGGAGGACAGGTCACGCTCGTCTATACCGTGACAAATGATTGCCGTGACGTAGCGGATACTCACCCTATTGCGTGTACGTGCTGTCTCTTGTTATGCTTATATTTCGTTTGCATTATCTTCAACATAGATCTGTAAATTTGTATTACCTTTTTTTCTGATGCACAGGGTAAAACTTTCGTCTTTCAGAGCTGCTACTTTCACAGTGAACTCTACAAGGAAAACGTACTCACACTAAAGTATTATCACTCATTTTTGTTACACACTGTATGTACCAGCCGGGCTGGCCAGCGATGGCGCAGGACCGAGCACAATGGGAGAATTGGGGGAGGCCTTTGCCCAGCAGTGGGACGACATAGGTTGAAACAGAGTAGTTTCACAGGATGTAATAAAACTAAGTGACCATAGTTTAGGGTGTGTAATGTAAATGTGTGCCTTATATTATAGAGTTTACTATGTAACGTACCAGCACTAAAAGACTGACTTCTGACTTTTACTTTTCTATGAGAAACGCTCAATATTCTATTCTATAATATAATACATACAGGAGACATACGTGTATGTTGTTCAATAACTAGTAGTTACCTGAAGTTACGCCTCTACGAAGCAACCAATATTGTGTTTCACTAACATATTATATTATAGGCGAAGAAACAAAAGCTCCAGTTTCTCGATTCTTCGAAATCCCAGTAGATCGGATAGAAAAACATTACAAAGAAACCGTTTGACATGTATAGCGACGAAGTTTTTTTCCAATTCATAAAAAGACATCAGTTTTGCGAAGTTAGAACAGCAAAAATACAAAAGCGAAGTTACCCCTGGGACCCGCCATGACAAATACAACGGAAGCGCCATTAGAAACTAGAGGAATGGAGCGTTTTGCCGAAAAAGTGCAACTTCTATGCATTGTTTACAAAATGTCTAACTGCAAATATTAGCTACATGCTACGAATAACAAAACTAGCTACATGTTTATTTAAATTCACTCTTTTGTTGATTTTATTACTTTATATCATGTTTTGAGAAATATAGATTTTACTCTGTCTCCAACTTTATTAATTAAACTTTTAAAATATATTATGCCTTATTATAATTATTATTATATAAGACAAAAATATACGTTAATGTCTCATATTTTGAGGGACAATAATATTATTATGTGTTATTTAGGTAAACTAAAACATCAATATGTACACAACGTCGCATTATATTGTATGCGTAGCGCATTGCAAGCGTAATCACGCCGAACTTCGGCCGCGTATTTTCGGCCTAGTGTGTTTAGACTTTAGACACTTAGACAGAAGTTCTGATTTTACACAACCATCGTGATATAACCCTAAGGAGATCGTGACACAAAAACCTGTCGAACCCCAAGATAATCGATGATGACTTGATAAATGATCGCGAACGGTCCGTCCCACCGTGGGACTCTCACGAGACCGTACGACCATCGGTCATATGACGTCATCATTCAGCTAAGCCCCAGGCTACATGTCAACAAACCGTCAAAAACTATCAGAATTCCAACATCCCAATTGAATTATGACAAAGCTTTTTGTTTCCGAGTTGGAGAAAGTTTATTTCTATTGGCTATCGGTAAACGTTTCGAGGAAAAGGAAATAAAATAGTTTTTGTCAAAGGATTTTGAAATTCAGTTACGTACGTAGAAAGCCGTTATAATTAATGGGAGTGGGTAGGGTCAGGTTAGTCGCATGCATCCCGACCGCGGCTGGGCAAGGCAATCACCCGAAGACGGACGGCGCCGCCGAGGCTGGCCTAGAAAAAGGTGGCGTGACGAGCTGGAGGCATACCAGCCAGGCTGGCAATCGATGTCGCAGGAGCGGGAACAGTGGAAGATCCTGGAGGACTTTTCCCAGCATTGGGACACTATAGGCTAATAAAAAAATGAGACCCGATATAAAAATCCTACTTTAAGCAGCCCTTATAATCATACAATGTTTTGTCCTTATATTATTTTATACTAATGCGAACGTTTCTACGTTAGTCGCTTGACAGACAAGAACAAAACACTGTATTACTATAACGTCTGTAAAAACAGTGTATTTTTTATAACCTAGTTAGTAAGTTATAGTTTGAATCCTTTTCAATCAAATGCGATTCATTCTAAAAGGAAACATTGAAATAACCTAAAACGAAACGAGATTTATTTCAAAGGAAGAATATTCATGTTTTATATCAAAGGACCTAATACCTTTGTATTTAAAATGTTCTTGCCGAGTAACTAGGGGCTTGAAGTTCCTTGTAAATACAGCCTCTCTTGCATGAATATTTTACTATAACATCATTGTGTTGGCAGTCAGAGCAATTCCTCGCGTAAAAGACTTTAAATTTTTGCTGTATTTTAAAACGTTCCTATGCAGAAATGTAGTAGAAAATAGGGACTCATTTTACTCACCATAAATTGGCATTGTCATACTTTTACTTGTCTAGTATACCAAATGAAAAATTAAGTTTTTATTGAGTTGATTTTAATGTCTCATATCTATGGACGCTTTACGTCAGTCTGGCCCCGTGCTAAGTACTCGAAGGACTTGTGTTACGGGTACCAGATAACAGAAATATATTTAATACTTTTACTATACATAATATATCGGCAGGATTCCAACCCGCGACCCCCGGCTTGAGATGCCACATACTTATTGAGCCACAGAGGTCGTCAAAGTTCGAGTTGATAATCAGAGAAGTAAAATAATTCTAAACATATTTTCATTTAATAATAACAATAACTATAGATACTTATCATAAATTAAAGACGTGAGTTGATAAACCTATCAATTTTATCAACTCAAATCGCTAACATTTTAAAACATAAGGACAATTACTAATTTTGTCCCTTTTAATTTTAACAAACCTTGTAACTTACCTACTTCATAATTTGGCTAATATGTCTGGCTATACATAACATTTTTTTCCACTAAAGCCTACAGTTATGCCAAAACGGCAATTTTTTAACTGTTACTTACCTGCTTCAACAAACGTCTTAAATTATAATATAGTAGCGCTACGCCATGCACCGCATATGTAGTTTTGCAAAATTTTGGCAAAAACTACGCAACGCACCGCAGTAAATTCTTGATTCCTGTACATATTTTCAAAAATTATTCTACCTCGTAACTACACTACTACGTAACTCATAAAAAGGATCTTAATAGAAAAAATAAAACCTTATGAAAGAATTTCATTATTTATCAATTTAACAACACTAATTAATACTTGACTCCGCAGCATTATTACTCGCCTAGAAATAAGCGAATCACTGACCCGATCACTTTAATTAAGCCTATGTCTTTGGCTCGGTAAAACAGTGAAAAAATCGCCTTTGTTGTTCGGTCGTGTCGGGACTGTCGATTCCTTCAATACGACGATAAAACTACAGGGTCGAGGGGTTTCGATTCTGTATGTTTTACGCGACACTTCGCAGCTCTTTTAAAGTGCTGAGTTTTTCTCTGTATCTGAATTCTGACGGGACAATGGATTTTTAAAACGTTTTTTTTTCTGGATTATATTATTCATGAGTTGAATCGTATAGGACATAATGTGAATCGACTCCATAAGGCATGGATGCTATTTTTATGCTTAAATGTCTACTCATTCTTTTAGGCCTTACTTATATTATAAATAACATTTTATACTTTTGCGTTGCATATTAATTAAAACTTATTAAGTCACCTCGTGACCACGGCCGTTGCAACACGGCCGAAACGTCGAGAAAAAGTATTACTCGTAGTCATCACTACTAGAATAAGTCGCGTTAAGTCCCGAATAATAAGTTTTAATTATATTATAAACACGAAAGTGTGTCTATACGTATCTGTTACCTCTTTACGCCCAAACCGCTAAATCGATATTGCTGAAATTTGGTACTTATATAAATCTAGACACGCGGTAGCGTGTCAAGCCAAGTACCAGCATAACAGAGTGGCGAGCAGCACCGTGTGTAATATTACACGAACCATTTGCAGGTACTTTTGACCCTCTCATAATTCAGAAACTATTTTACAAAAACGTTTCAAATTTGGCTCCTACAATGAGACTTGCAAGATAACTACATGCTCTAAATTTCATAAGCACAGCTCAAACGGTTATTAAGATATTAACGTCCGAAAATCTACATTTTTATCACTGACTGACTGACTGACCTATAGATCAATTCTAACCCAATTCTAACCCAAAAATAAAAATTCTAATCCACTTCCAGATGACCTAGAAGGCTGAAATTTGGAATCCAGCTCGGTAATTGTGTGAAAGCCTAAGCTTTTTCCTAAGGAAAAATCAGAAAACAAAAAAATCGGTCAAGTGCGAGTCGGACAGAGCGAAACTAGGCAAAAATTGTGTTTTTTTGTCTGGGGTCTCCATAAATATTTATTTTATTTTACTTTTATTATAAATTATGATAAAAAACTGAAACCCGACTACTAAAACGCGCTCTTAAAAGTACGAAACAAGAAAACAGTTTATAGGGATATGGAAATGTTTAAAGGATAGCCGTGGTCGTATGTATGCCCAATTTTATTATCTACAATGAATCTGTTTTGCTATAATAGTAGGTGGCATACGACCACGGCTATCCTTTTCCCTATTACTGAGACTTCGATGTCTTTCCAGTTGTCCGTCTGTATGTCTATCTCCAGGCTGTATATTAAGAACCGCTATAGTTAGACTACTGGAATTTTCACAGATTGTGTATTTCTGCTGCCGCTATAACAAGAAATACTAAAAACAAAATAAATTAATATTAAAGGGATTTCCCATACAACAAACGTGATTTTTTTTGTCCTTTTTTGCTCGTAATCAACAATAGCAACAGGTAGGCACTTGAAATATTCACAAAATACTTAGTTATATTTACACTTTAATAATTCATAATAAAATTAATAATAATTAAGGTTTACAATCCAGGTCCATCTCTCTAATCTGATCCATAATACTTCTAAATTTGAACTTGGCAGGTTTTTGTGCTATGCGTTACACTTGATTAATTATATAATTAGATAATATTAATAGAATTTAAATAACCTGCCAAGTTCATATTAGAAGTATTATGGATCAGGCTGTTGATGAAGATGATTATGATCGATGAAGTGCATCTGAACTTGGCATTGGATTGGATTTCAACTCTTTTTTTAGACCAACAGTTAGCCTATAGGAACTAGGCCCTATTTTAACAGGTATGTTTTTGGTGGGATATAATTTTAAAATCTTTACCTACCTGTTTTATTACATTATCCAAGTCTTTGAAGATATTATATAGAATTGCTAGTTAATGTGATTAAATCTGTGTCATTTATCACTTTATCAAAATTGAGTAGACATTATAAATAATGGCTAGATAATATATATATATAATATCCAGATTTATTACTTTGGCTGTAACATATGTATAAGAACCAAATAACATTATGAACAAATAATATTAAACTAGATTAGATTCTACTTGGCTAGTTTTCATCAGAATTAAAATGTTCAATAACTTTATGAAATGACTGATGTAATTTAAACTGGCCAAGTTATATCTAATCTAGTTTAAGATCTCACATTATTTAAATAACATTAATTGTTATAGATATTAAATAAAGCAAAGAAATAGACTCTATTATTTGTTAATAATGTTATTTGGTTCCTATACATACATATTTCGATTTTCCGTGGAACTTGGCACTCATTTAGATCTCCATCCTTTCTACGGCGAAGTCCATAGACAAGAATAATGTCTGTATGTCCCGGGAAAAGATATAGGATATTCTGACCCTGAAAAACTGTACGGTTCCTGCTCGGTAAGCGACTTTTGGCACAACAAAGTTGCGGGTATCATCTAGTAACAGATTTACTCAAATTAAAATGTTTCAACTAATAATTTAATATTACAAACCTGAATTAGATTTTAACAGTATCGATCGTCGCAATTATTACATATTTGATTTGCTGACTCAGAGTCTAGGCGTTGTTTGTCTACGCTTTGATCAAAGGCAGTCTTATCTAGCTGGTCTGATTTACGGAGCTCAGCTTAAAACCTTTTTGGTAATTAAGCCTTCAATACAACACCACAATGCGCTTACTTCAAAATGTGGTATTTATTTAATCTTGATAAACGAATAAACATTTAACAATTCTGACTGTGTGTCTACTCCGTCAATAGTCAATACTAAATAATTCCACAGCTATAAATTCAAATTTCAAAAGTTATTGAACCTCATTATTGATTATGAAATAATAATTTTCTAAATTGAGCAATTTAACGGTTAGGAAGTGCACAAATTAACCAATCATAGCCATAAATATCCACACATAAAAATTAAAAACTCTATCCTTCCAAATTGCCATAGTTTTTAGTTTTTTCGCTCCATAAGTTGTTTTTCTTTATAGACTTAACCGTAAATAAATTTGAATCTTTAATATCAATTAGAGCGGGGATCAAAATATTCACGTCACGATTTTTATAGCTTACCTTAAATTTCGTTGAACCATCCGATGATAGTTTTACACCATCTTTTCGTAAATATAGAATTCCGACGAAAAAGATTGGTAATATCGGTAATCTATTATTTCTACATATATTAGAACTAGATGCTATCAAAGCCTAAGAAATCCAGGTAGGTACTTAGACAACTAGCATTCGACAATTTCAACAGAAAAGCTACAAATAAAAAATTTATGACACTACTGTATTACGACGATTGCGTTGCTTAAATGTTATAAAGCTTTTACTTTTTTTTCTAAATTGTTGAATAATACCCTCCCCTCATATCATTGAAACCAAGCCAGCTACGCAGGAGTAATTTTATAGTGCCCAAGTGTGTGAGCAGTATGCAAGAGTACTCTCTATTTTTTTACTCTAAAAATCCAATGGAACGGACGACCAACACGACTGGCAGGAGATCAGGCGCAGGACCGACTTTTTATATGCCCATCCGACGCATGGATCATCTTACTTGTCAGACGATCAACCTGCATTGTCCTAACCCAACGCGGGAATCGAATCCACAACCTCCGAGTAAAGAGGACTAAACTAATCACGGACGCGCTTTTAAATTATTATCGAATGCTAGTTGTGTACCCAGATCTATTGTATGATCTATCCGCTTAATGTTCATAAACTATCTGAAATAAAAAGTGCTAAAGTGCTACACGTAGAAAATAGCAAGTGCGTGTCTGACACGCATTAACATCACGTTATTGTATGAACGTACACACAATTTCATACTATCGCAACAATAGGAATGAAATTCAATTACAAAAAACAATTACGGTTGTATGGTTGTAAAAGCCATGTGGGCGATATCGAGGCAGATATTTTTTTAACGAAAAAGAGGGGTATTAAAGTTTGTCGTATCTGTCTGTGTTTGTCCGTCTGCGGCATTGGATAATCAAAATGGATGGACCGATTTTAAGTTGGTTTATTTGCTTAAAATGATTGAGAGTGTTCCTAGCAAAAGTAAGGCCGTGTTCAAACCAAACTAACAGTGAGCTGGCGAATGTGAGCGAACGTTACGCAGTTTATTGTACATATTTCCATACATAATATTCACTTTTTCGTTCACACCTAACCGACAATACGTTATTACGCTAGGCGTAGGCGCGGGCATTCGATACCGTTTATTTTCACGTTCACACTGGGGCTCACAGTGAGCCTGCTCACAGCCGGTTTGGTTTGAACACGGCCTAAGTCTTTACCAGCAATTAGCTTAGTGCTGCAAATTTTGGATTTATAATATTAAGTATAATATTAATATTTTACGATAGGTCGCAACTTTCACTGTCCAGTAATTTGTACGCTACATTTTGCATCATGATTTTTGAATTTTATGACAGTGTGTAATTAGTTGTTTAATTTGTTCACTTAATATTTTTTTAATACGGAAAAGACTTTAAGGTTTTCGATGGCTTTACTCAGCTCAAAGTAGAGTGGTCTCCACAGTTTACAAAGCGAAAGAACTCCGTAATTAATAAGTTTTACGAGTTTATGCTACGTTAGGCACTAAAATGAAGACATTTTCCTTAAGTTATTTAAAAGCCGTTTGTCAAGTGACTCTGGAAAAAGGCTCTGAGGGCCAAACATCGACCGTGTTTCGAAGCCTTACAATTTGTGTGACTATAATTAAAAAAAATAAAAAAAGTTAATTATCTGTGGGCGTGTTGAGAGTGAATCTTCATGATCACAATAATTCGACAATACTCAATAGCATCGTAATGAATGAGTCATATATAAGGCGCCCGATATGAGAAAAATACGAGGGGTAAAACCTATTAAACAAGTAACGAAAAAATGTGTCACGTTTTTGGAATCATCGAACATCGGAATATTATATTATATTGCTATATAATTATATTATTATTTAATTATATTATTAAATTTTTTTTTGTTTAAATTTTTTTTTTTTGTTATAAATATCAATGATTAATATTGTTATTGTGAAGTTATAATTTTTATCATTATACTGGCTACAGTGAAATAAAAGTATTTTGAAATAACTATGGCAGAAATATTATGTACACCGTACATAATATTGCCGGAACATCTGATTTCATAGTTGTGATAATAATTAATCTTTTTTCAGTTGAATAAACTCTTTTTGCGTATGGTTAGATATTCATACTTAAGGAGTAAACTCCAGTCGTGCGTCGGAGCTGACACACTTTTCTCACTTTTTTTTTACATTAAACTACACTTCTCTACTGTACTCGTAATTACGTCATATTCATAAGAAAAAGGAGATAAATACAGAAACAAACATTTTCCCTTATTAATAGAAACACTCTGTAATCTGTATATACAGATGTTATAGTATAGGCCTTAAATATTATAATATGACTAAACAGGTTTCCCTAGGGTTTCTCAATAAAAAGACAAAGCATAATGCACAACGTTAACATTATGTCATTGTAGAGGTATATACGGACTTTGATGAACTTTTAATTGTCCGGTGAGGAAATTTTCTTTAGTTTGAATTAAGGATAATAAGTAATTGTTTTAATAATGTATTGAACATATTTAAGGTATAAGTAGTAGGCGGCAGATGATATTAATTAGTTATTGTAAGTCATCAATCGAGTGCGGTCTATAGACACGTCAAAGTGTTGATATTATCGGCTGATAAATTAATACCATTATGCATTGTGTGTCTATATTTTATGCTATAATAATTTTTGTAGAACTAGACTTAATTCTGCATGTATATTCTCTGTGGGCTCCAGTCCATCTGCCTCGAATTTTATTAGAATAGATCCAGTATCATAATATTGGTATATTTATTTTTTGTTCACAGCGTGGTGTTCACATGGACACAAGAACAGGCGACGTGGTAAGTAATTAAAAACTTACCTTTTTACTAACACACTACACTGGATAATATTTTCTGAAGTAAATGAAGCTACGAGTAAGCAGTTAAACTTATCAGTAGCACCAAAACGCGTTGTATCGTGTCTTGGTATACACCGATCCTAAAATTGAGCTGTAGTAATAATTAATTAATATGTTTCTTCAAAAATGAACTTAGTGTCTAAACACACCATGCCGAAGTTCCGCGCCGATAATTCGGCATGAGGAGTTTTGGCGGGCATGTGAAAGAGTGCTGTTGTGTTTTTATATTATTTTCCTAAAATTGTGTTAGCTGGGTTTTTAATGTGTAATATTGGTAGAATATTAACCATTAGATATTCGTGTTCATGCACAAGTGTAGGAAAGTGATGTAATATCCAGAAACGTGCTATTTTGTGTTCCCTCCAAAACTTCATCGAAAGTTTCAGTAAAGCGTCTACCACTTTACTGAATCGACCGACTTGACTCCTTGACTGTATTGACTAGACCTGACCTTAGACCTGACGATACATGAAAACGATGATGAAAAATATAATAGGAGGAATATGGTTATCCCGCCATATTCCTTACCTTTTTGCCTTGTCTGTGGCACAACATACACATCCTTTGTGTCAAGTTGCCAAAAAAGAAGAAAAAGAAAGAATTCGGCATGATTCCGTCTGCAATGTATTGATGACACACACTCACCTCGATTACACAAGTATATATTGGAGGTCAGTGATGAGTTGATGACACACCATGCCGAAATTCCGTCGCGTTATATTGTATGCGTTTGACATTGCTGACGTAATCATGCCGAAATTCCGCCGCGGAACTTCCGCATGGTGTGTTTAGACACTTAGAATTAACTAAACAATAAGTAGCCTTTACACGAGTTACAAAGGCTACTAATTATTTTTTAGACTTTAGAGTTTAGAGAGACGACTCTCTAATCAAAAAAATCTGAATATGGAGTTGAGTTCTGTGTAAGTTAACGAGGTCCACAATGAGTATTCAGCGGAGATTAAAAATTGAAAATATGACAAAACATCAAATTACGACGGGTCGTTTTTCTCGTATCATCTTTGCTTAATTTTGTCCCCATTCTGGCTCACCCGAGGTTCAGGGCTTACTTCATATAATGATTTCTTTTGTCCTTGCTCTAATGACGAGATTTGAACAGTGCATTGTTGGCGGAGAAAAATTTAATGAGTCTCTGTATGTGTTTCAGTATCATTTTAAGGCTAACCTCTGTTATTTTTAGTTTTGTAACCGTATTCACTTTTGGTGACGATGAAAGTGGTATAGAGGTATTCTGTAAGGCGTTAGCTTTAAAAATATAACCTCCAATTTACAGCATAAAATTAACCTTTGAAACGATTTTATTTCTGTTGGTATAATAGAAAAATGTATATAGAAAATAACTTAAATTATAAATAGGAAATTATTAATTGATATATGAATAAATAGTATACACGTCCTATTAGTAAAATCAAATCTCTTTTCCTTTCTTTACTAGATTACGCTGACGCATGCTTCACTAATCTTACTGCAGAACAACTAAATAAACTTGAACGCCTACAAAATCTATCGTTGAGGTTCATCTTTGGTTTACGTAAATATGACCATATTACCGAATACCGTCTCAAGCTTAAGTGGCTTCCAATCCGTCATCGTCGCGATGTTCGCATTCTCTCTCTGCTCTATAATATTCTATTTGATTCCCATTATCCTAGTTACTTAAAAAACTGTTTTGTATTTCACAACTATGATAGAAAAGAGCTCCGTTCCCGTTCAAACCTTGTCCTTAACTTCCCTGTTCATTATACAAAATATTTTAATTCCTCCTTTACCGTTACGTCCATTTCACTTTGGAATTCTTTACCCGTTCATATTAGGCAGGCGAAAACTTTGAATAATTTTAAGTCATTGCTGTTTAATCACTATTTAAACTTATCTGTCAATGATAATTAATTGTCCTTTAAAACGTATAATATATTTTATAGAATATGTATTGTATTTATAGTATGTATTGTATTGTATTTAGTAGTATATAATATTATATTAAGTATTTATTTAATTATATAATATATTATATATAATATTATTACTGTATTTAAATCAAATGTATTGTTTATATATTTTGTTTAATTTAGTGCTTTTGTTAGATTTTTAATTTAAATATAGTTTACTTTTGCACATCACCGTTTTCCTGGATGTATCACTGTTAAGAATGTTAAAAGGTTGCCTGGAAGAAATTGCTTAAAAGTAATAAGGCCGCCTTTGTGTACATGTGTGATTTATCAATAATTGTTGTTTATATTTAAGTATTTTTGTGCACAATAAAGTATATTTGTTTGTTGTTTGTTTGTATCTTTTAATTTCTTTATGGTTTTTTCTACCAAAGCCAATCCCAGTGGTCGTAAAAGACAGCTCTGTGTCCACTAACATACAACAGTATACGAGCTATATAAAGGAGTCTAAAGTGCCGGCAGTAGCCTTTATGGCCAGTATAAACAGCTTGTACGTTAGGACCTACTTAAATAACAATTTGCTGGAAAGTCTTGTCGCAAAGATTTCTTGCTTTTTTACCCGACTGCCAGGAGGGTTATGTGTTTAGCGCGTTTCTTCTATGTATGTAATATTCTTTATTACCGTTCTGAAGATATCAGAACGGCTAAACGGATTTTCACATTTGAGGTATCGTTAGATTTGTCTTAATAGCCCGAGTGTTCTTAGATAGGTGACATTAACCAATTTAGATCCGCCGTGCCCAAATGAGGACACATTTAAAATAACTAAATTTTTTTGTCATTCCAGTTTATACTTATTTTTATATTATGTTTCAATTTGGTAATAGTGTATTTCATATTCTTAGAAGGTACAAATAATATAAATACAGTTCACAGTGTTTTATAGTGATTTTTCTGAAGCTGTTCCTAACATCTGAAATGACGCCAAGTTAGTATTTTTTATTTTTAAGTTTTTCTTTTAGGCATATATATTTTTTCACTTAAAAGAGCTCATTACACTATAACCTATAAAAAATATACATATTAGTGTGAAATGATTTAGTCTTTATAAGATTAGGAGTAGTTTTATACTAGTGTCCCTATTTGGGGCCAATGGGCACATAGGATGTAAATTATTCCAATTTTTGGCCAGCGATCAATTTCGTATTATCAATGAACTGAAGGATATTCAATAGCTATGATAAATATTATAAACTTCAGGAAGTTGCCGTGATTGAAGATGACAGTGGAAAGATATATTTAGTCGTATTTTATTCGCAACCATGTGTCTCTTTATCAGTTGTTCATTGCTCTAAGGCAGCGGTCGGCAACCTTTTGGTAGGCAAGGGCCACCAGGTGGTAAAACAAACTAAAGGCGGGCCGCAGACCTCATACTCGCATTAACCCTAGAAGCTCAATATACCTACACAATATAATGAAAGGAAATAAGTTTTTATTGAAAATGGCACAAATAGCTACGTACTTAAGTGGCGAAAACTACTGGCAGTCTTAGAAAACATTGTTTTTGATACACATAACTTATTCACAAAACATTCACGGGCCGCAAGTTACACGTGTTGCCGATCGCTGCTCTAAGGGCAAGCTGGCTATTGTGCAACTGCAACTGTTGGCCAAAGCAGTACAGAGAAGTGTCCTCTCGTATCCATCAAGGACATAAAAAAAAAAGGAAACGCTGAGTTTGACTACCGTTTCGACCAACTAAATCAGAATTTGTTTTACATCGGCTGGATTATAATGTCTATGCGATCAGGACAAGCCATAACAGCGTTTTTCTTCTGGACAAAGTAAACTATTTGTATTACTGTTGAAAGAATGTGGACGATAGCTTCCTACATTATTAACAAACAAGGATATGCGTGGGGTCTAGTCAACTGGTCAATCGATTTTCTCGCATTGTTATACAAAACAAAAATTGGTGGTAACTGGTAGGTTCTGTTTAAGCACATGCTGGATTGCTTTGCCACTGCTACAGTGGCAAACGCATGGAGGCTGCATTATCAAAGTAAAAAACAAGAATCCAATTTTAGCGGCATTTGGTCGTCATTACTTGATACATATAAGCGGTAGAATCTTGCAACCAGCAATACATATCTGTACTACCAAACCTGCAGCATGAAGAGTAAATTTCCCAAAAAACTGTCCCAACAATTGCGTTGTTCTGGTGGGCTAGCATTACGTCATGAAAAAGGTCAAAGGCATTTGAGAAATGTTTGAAAACACAGTACATTCATAAAGAATGTATCGAAAATTTTCACACCTTTTGATCCCATTGGCCCTGATTGAGGACGGCAATTTTTTTAGTATAAAAATTAAAAAAAAATTAAGTTTTTTTATTTTTTCCTAATAATTTTATTGTTTTCTATAAATTAATAAAGAAATTTCATATTTTCCACGGCTCAGTTTCGTTTCGGTCTAAATGGGTTAAGAAAAAACCAAAATGGCGGATGTTTGACGCCATATCGTGAGGTAAACAAAAATTAAAATTTACCAAGCATATCGAGTGGGGTATCAAAATAAAGAATTTTAAACACTGATTATAAATAATATGTATAATATAACTTGCAGTTTTAATATTAAATCGAACGATACACTAATTTTTCTAATCTAAGAATTTAATCTACACTAATAGTACAAAGAGGAAAGATTTTATTTTTTGTTTGTTGGGCTCGGAAACTACTGGACCGATTTGAAAAATTATTTTACCATTGGAATTCTACATTATTTTTGCTGAACATAGGCTGAATTTTATTTTGGAAAAAATAAGGTTCCGTAAGGTAACTGGGTTCTTCGGACGCAAGGTGTAAAAAATCAACCAGTAAAGTTACTTATTTTACGTACGCTGCCTAAACTATAAAAGATAGAACCATAAAACTCTAAGTAATTGTAGAACTTACAAATATCGACAAAAAAGTCCGCGACACACTATACCTATCTATGTCGAGTGAGGCACAATAACCATTTTTTTATTTAAAAGTCTTGAAATTTTTTTGGGCTACATTTAAACGCGTTTATTTTACTCATTCTTTTAATGCTTATCAAAATTAATAATTCCATTACTAAGTACAGTTTATGTAAATAATATTTGGTCTTTGAATGAATAAAATTGGATATTTGGTTTTGAAATTATGGCGAAATTAAAATATTACGATAGTTGGCGTCACAAGGCGGGTGCGCGTGCGGGAGTAAGACAATCTGTGCAGGGTGCAGCCTGCGTATAATGACTGCGTCGTCGATGTTAGTGTCGGAGTCTGTGAATTGACCTGGGAATCATTTTGCTGACCGAGTCTTTCCTGACCGAGTATTGTAGGTACACTTTTCTAAGTGTACATACGATATATGGTTATATCAGCAGGGTAGTTTTTCAATTTTTTATTAGATTGCTTGTCGAAATGGTTGGATGACTACAACTTAAAAGTCGCAAATAAAATAAATTAATTAAAAATAAAAAAAAACCCGACTGCAAAAAATGTTAACTAAAAAGAATGAAACAAGACCTAATTCTGCCGGAGGCATCGAATCCATGTTTTTGATACGACTCTTGCTTACCAGTTTCATGCCAGGATAAATAGAAGGTTACATAGAAAAATGTAGAAGAAGAAAGTGGATAATAAAATGCAGTCGGAGGCATAATATTTTATGATTTATGAATTAATGTTAAACTTGGTGCGACATACCTCCGACTGCATTTTATTATCCACTTTCTTCTTCTACATTTTTATATGTAACCTTCTATTTATCCTGGCATGAAACTCGTAAGCAAGAGTCGTATCAATTAAAACATGGATTCGATGCCTCCGGCAGAATTAGGTCTTGTTTCGTTCTTTTTAGTTAACATTTTTTGCAGTCGGGTTTTTTATTTTTTATTAATTATTTATTTTGTAGTTATGTTTCTAAATTCTAGATAGTAAATACTCATTCAATAATAGTTTAAAAAAACTTTAAAAAAACGAGCTTATTTTCATCTCTTATTAGAAATATTCGAATTCATTTTTTTCCAATAATATTTTTTTATTAATTTTAACAAATTCCTGCATTGTCATTAGCTCTTAATACGTATGCAATATGCAATGTATGGAATAAATAATTACTACTAGAGATAGGTAAAAACCGTTGCTCAAAGATACCGTTACATATATACTGCCCAAGCTTATAAAAGCGTGTTATAAAGTATAGATGTAGTTCGTCGACTTCGTTTCATCAAAATACGTATCGCACGGGAATCATCAATATCTTCCGGAATAAAAACAATCCATTTTTCCCGGTAAGTATATTCATACCGAACATCAATCGTTTAATTGGCTAAGAGCCGGGACACAAAAACACGGCACGACGTCGTACGACGTCAGATGAGTTTCTACGGCACGACGTCGTACGACGCGCGTCGTGAATTCCCACGACACGGCGCCGTACGACGTTGTACGACGTCGTGCCGTGTTTTTGTGTCGCGGCCCTAAGCATAAAGTCATCACACTACGGAAACACATTTTTTATAATATTAGTATGAATTGTAGTGCAGAATGCAATAATGTGTGTGTGATCTGGTCTAGCTCTTATTAAACTATAATACATATTTGTTCTATATTATGTTACAATATCTAATTCTACAATAAAGACCTATTAATATCGTATGATTATTATTTATTAATTTATTCTAAACTCTGGAGGCTAACTCTATATTCATTTTCCTTCTAGTCTTCTATACCTCTGTTAGGTCTCAGTATTACAAGTTTCTGGTTCAGCTTACTCATTATTTATTCTCTTTCTCAATATCTAGGTAAAGCGTTATACTTCAGGGAGAAATTAATTTTAATTAAGAATTCACTCAACACCATCGCTTTAAGATGAAATCTCACTGAATCATCAGCATAATATTCTGTTTGGTTAAGTACTCTAGTCTTGCTAAATAAGAGTGGCGAAGACACTACACCTAAAATAAATTATGTGAAATAACTCATTATTACTTTAAACATCGGTGGTCATCTAATAGAGACCAAAATGTTAAATGACGTAGTGTAGAATTACTTTCCAGCCACAGCCCACAGCACTATCAAATAATTTCTTTCTACAGAAAACAGACAATGTGACGTATAGGCAAATCTATTAAACTCTCAGATATGTCAGTATTTCTGATCATCTTCTGAAGACTTACGTGTTTTATTACTGAGGTCTTTTCTTATTGCCCACGTTTCAGCTACTTTATAGCGACCGTGAGCACGGTCGAAAGGATGTTCTATTTATTGTTGTCCTATAAGTTGTGACTGCTGAAAACTAGCCGAAATATAGATATTATACTGTACTCGGCGAAACATGGTGTAGAGGTCATTGACTTCCTGTCAAAAACTTGTCATTTTCTATACAAATCCAGTCAATCGCGGTTTGTATAGAAAATGTCAATTTTTTGACAGGGAGCCAATGACCGCTACCGCCATGTTTCGCCGAGTACAGTATAGTAATAGTGCACTGCGACGAAATCCGTAAGTATTTAAAACAATTAGGCATCAGAACTTTCGCGTTTCTCTGGCACCCTCATTAACTCGGCGAAATAAAAGGATTTTGCACCAGTTTTCAGTGAGGTCGGGTGGATTGCCCTAATTGCGAAAAAATTGTGCTGAAGCATGACTTTCTCAGGTCTTGTCTTTAAATTATGAACGAAATTAGTTGCAGTATTGGCAGGACCATTACAGTTCATTATTGTAATAATCTTCTCCTGTTCAGGAGGCGATCATGCAGGTCAACATGCTGGTAGAGTTGCGGTAGGTTCTACCGTACCTGCAACTCTGCCTTAAGCGAGGTGTGAAACACCATGTGGTTTTTGTGGGTACTGGGGAGCCCCACATACTGCGGCCGATATCTCCAATTCGCCGGGGATGCGTAAAGCCTCATGTTAAAAAAGGCACCAGGTAGGAACATATTTTTAAACGTAGGTATACTTGCTTAATGTTCTTACGTCTTGGTCTTCTATAATTTTTCTTTTCTATATTCTTTTATTTTATTTGCCGATATTTTGAAATTTGACTAGACTGGTCTGCATACGTGCATTATTTTTTATTACCCAAAAATAAAAAGATCATCAATGTCATTAATTATTTATTACTATAATTAACTTACAAACATTAAGTAACGTAGTTACATCTAAGCATGATAGTTATTACACAACCTTTGTTAACTATATTTCAAAGTGTGCCGATTCTGGCATGTTCTACACAAAAATAACCGTTTTAGCGATCGGTTATTTTTCATCACTCTATGAATATTTCATAACAAAAAGATAGGAATAATATAGGTTGGTCCTATATAATTCTTTCATGTTTTTGTATAATAATCGTTTTGAATACATTCATATAGTAATAGTAACAAAAATGATATATTTTTAAGTGATAGATTACTATAAATAGAATATCTAATAATATTTTATATCAAAACAATTACCATGAAGTTTGTACAATTGAAACATATTTTGATTGTGCCCAAAATAAATATTTTTATAAAATTTTGAAACATAATGATCAATGTTTTATTAATAACTTGAATTTCGACAATATTTTTATTTCAGTAACAATCTAAAATAAATTGTTAAAATCCTTTAAATTCTAGTAAAATATTTTACATTAATAATTTTAACAAGCGCTACGACTATATACATAATGGTATATACACGTTTTAACTATATTTACAAAGTTACAGAGTATTTAAGAAAAACTTTACTTGCGTGGAAGACGGCAAAATATTTGTATGGTAAAGATTTCAAAATAAATTAAGTTACTCGAGAAAAGCTGAATGCAATAGGCTATGCAGATAAAATAATTAATCGTGCAGCATCAAGGTTTTTTAATGAAAATTTATTTCCATAATTATTATTTCACTGGCATCGTCGAAATCTCCGCCATTGCAAAGCACTCATTTCTCGATTAAAATAATTAAAATTTCATATAGTATGCATACGTAGATATGATTACGGATTAATATGAACATACCATTTAAAAGAGCTTTCATATTTGTAAAATTGTTTTTGAGACTGACAAATATTGCCAAGGCCAAGGCTTAAAAGTTTACTTTATAAGTCATTATCTTAAAAATAAATTTTTAAGAGTATGACTTATAAAGTTATACACTCATAAATAAAAGCTAGACAACCAGTGTGAAGCCAGCATAAAAGGCAATGCGGATTAGAAAGTAAATTGAAATTAATTTAATGTTTCACTATTATTTCTTTTGGAGCAAAGGTATTCAAAACAAGTTAATAGAGCACGGAATAGTGGGACACGCGAGTGTTTGCAGTCCACTCTAAAACCGTGGCTTAAGTGACTGGGCCCAGTGAATCAATATATCGTTTTATTCGAGCTATTTGTAAACAACGAAACAGCTTCGAATATTCCAGAAACAATTTAATGCACTCTCATAAACAAAATTCGTGTACCGCGCAATTTCGATTGGAATAACCCGTTTTTTTTCGCAATAATATCGCATCGCTATCCAATCTCAATTCACTGTGTACGTACTTTGTGGTTTCTGTGTTGGTACTCTTGTTTCATATTT
The DNA here is from genome assembly GCA_937595015.1 of Polyommatus icarus. Taxonomy (NCBI): domain Eukaryota; kingdom Metazoa; phylum Arthropoda; class Insecta; order Lepidoptera; family Lycaenidae; genus Polyommatus; species Polyommatus icarus. The sequence goes on from OW569339.1 coordinate 10,731,306, forward strand.
TCGCCGAAATCTTTATTTTGATTGAAATTCCATCGATAGTCCCGTAAAGTGGCTTCTTTAAGGGATTTGCTTTAAAAAAAATAAGACTATAGATTTATTTAAAACTACATGACGCCCGCAACTCCGTTGCGCCAAAATTCGTTTATCGCGTGGGAACCGTACATTTTCCCGGGATAAAAAGTATCGTATGTCCTTTCCCGGGACTCAAAGTATCTCTGTACCAAATTTCAGCCCAATCGGTTCAGCCGTTTAGGCCTGAAGAGGTAACAGACAGACAGACAGACAGACAGACAGACAGACACACTTTCGCATTTATAATATTAGTATTGATATTATTAATTGTCTTACTGAATACATCTTCTTTAACACTCAATCAGCGAAATAGCTCTGCAATCTAGATTCACTCACTTAAAAAAACATTACAACAAAACGAGAAAAAGAAACAAAGGGACGCAAACATTTTTACTAATGTTTATATTACACGTATAAAGGAAACTTTTTAAGAACAAAAACGTCCGTACGAGAGCTCTTAGACGTATCTCTTATTCTGTGTCGCTACTCCATAAATATTTCATAAAGCCTCAGGCGCAAGGCTCTAAGGATACGAGATAATCCTTGGGAGATATGAGAAGCTATTTGACAATTAAAGACGTTAGTGGTAGAAGTGGGTAACTAACATTTTACAACATAAGGGCGATTACTATTTTTTCCCTTTTAATTTAAACAAACGAGGGGTATAGAAGCAAATTAGACTATCTTCATTTTTACAGATTTTAAGAAAAACGTGAAAAGCCTGTATCTTTAAAGATACAAATATTTTTGAAGTTTCCATTTTTATCTTTAAAAATGTAGTGTTAGAAAAAGATTTCAAGCATGTTTGGGCTAGATCCACGCGGTGGTTTTAGAATAAATGAGGTTACAAATTTGGAGAGAGCTATGTTTGTTTCCCTCAAGTGGACATTGTTGTCACCACTTCATCATCTGGCTAACATATATGGCAATGCATGAAATCCCCACTTTCCGGTCTTACAGCCTCAATTGAAGCAAACAACGAACATTTTCAAATTGTAAAGTACCCACTTCATCAAATTTTCTCTTCATTACCTCAGACCAAATAAAAACTCAAGACAGAGCGCTGCGTACAACAAGGTGAAGCTGATCGAAAGTACGCCAGCTGTGTATATGTACACACATACGCAAAACGAAAGTACGCCATTTTTCGTCAGTATAATATTATATCGCGACTCGTGACAGCAGCACGCGTTTAGGAAATAATTTGTAAACACTTCAAAATGCCGAGCTGTGTCGTGAAAGGGTGTAAATATTATATTATATTTATTTCATTGATTTTGGGGTAATTTGAATAACATTATAACACTAGCCCGCGCAGTGCGCGGCGCGCACACATGCTTAAAAAATCTGCTTCACGCGCGTTGTTCGCAGCGCTCTGTCTTTATTTGGTTTGAGTTCATTACTAGGAATGTGATGAAAAGCAAATAGAGCGGCAAACAAATAGAGGCTCAGACGCACGACGCAGATTAAGTCTCGATCGAAATCGATTCTCTCTTAATCTCGCTGCAGGATTAAGATTGGCGTAGTTAACTGGAAAAAGCGAAACAGGAGACGATTATCGTCCAAAGCTTTGAGCGAATGGGTTTCGATGGTCGCTTTAATTATCTAGATGATGCCCGCAACTCCTTTGTACCCAAATTAGTTTATCACGTGGGAACCGTAAATTTTTCCGGGATGAAAGTGTCCTATGTCCTTTCCCGGGACTCAAGATATCTTCATACCAAATTTCAGCAAAATCAGTTGAGCGGTTTGGGCGTGAAGAGGTAACAGACAGACAGACAAACTTTCGCATTTATAATAATATTAGTATGAATAGTATGGAAGCATGGATATGGATTAACCCATTGAAGTGATTACAATCTTACTACTTTAATGCAGACTGCGTTTCTTTGTTATAATTCGAAACCAGCTTCTGCTTTTTTAATCCAACATTAATATTGCAGAGAATACTACCCTGCTATCTGACAGCTTTTGAACAGGATTAAAGTTTAATAATTAATATAGCAATATTATGTAGGGACCCATTTTTCAATTTTACAATTTTGAATATTCAATAGGTATCATACACAAATGTTGTTACCTAATAAAATTTTAATCAATACATGAATCGCTTAAAATTTTTATATTCACTCAGTAAAAGCTATTATTTGAACGTGGCAAACAGATACTTCAATTTAATTCGTGTAGATTATATCGAAGTGTTTTAACACAACAGCTGCTTTTAATTACAGTATCCGTTACACAATTTAATCGTTATTTCATAAATAACGATTAATCTTAACACAAATAAACTTAACGTTATTATTATCTACAGATCGTTGTATTTAATACACAATTACATGAGTAACATTAAATTTAATCGTTACATACAAGCGTTATTAAAATTTCAAAACTGCGTCTACCCTAAATTTGGTCATCTATCGTGGCGTATTACCGCGAAGTCGCCGAAGAAGAGATGCATGCCGACGTTGACTAGGAATAATGAGTATACGATGAAGAGGGAGGTGAAGCAGTAGACCGCTATGGTGACGGAGAGGGGCAGCCAGGGCCGGCGGATGGTGGTGGCGGCCAGGCCGGTGATGACGGCTGGTCGCATCTGCCGGGGCACGGAGCTGGAGCTCTGCATCGCCGCCGGCCGCTCGCCGCTCAGCACGTGCACTATCACGGACGCGGATTCTGGACAGATTATTCCTCTTTGTAAAGTAAATTTTGGTATGGATTAGTGAATATTTAGAATGCGTAAAATATGTAACGGATAAAAAAGAATTAGGTATTATTATTCAAAGTCCAGTAGGACTCTTGTAATATGTAACATGTAACCATTAGCACCCGACGGATGTGCATTGTGCACATTACCAAAATTATCGTTAAACCAGATCAAAAAGTATTACACAGACATAATATCAAAAATGTTAAACTCGAGCGCACACCGACTCCATGTGGATGATTTATGTATTAATACGTACGTGTGTTGCAAAGACTGGTCGTGAGTGCTTTGCTTAATATGCTGGTCGTGCGCTTATCTTTTTTTTTTTTTTTTTTTGCACCTGAAATGCAGTAGGCATAGCGCGTGCCCTTAAGAGGGCGACTAACCCTAAAAATCAAAAATCGTCCTTCTCTCTTCACACACACACCCGTCTATCATATGCCAGGTGAGAAAGGTCGATGCGGATTCATTGCCAAATTAGTTTTCTCTCAATAACTCGATAAATATACATTTTAAAAATCCACTAGGTCGGTTTCTCAATGACAGAATTTTATACAATGTGTTAAAATATTAAGTTAGTTCAATGCACGGTTGTGGCGATAAATGAAAAATTCGTGAAAATTAGATGCATCTTTGTGATTTTTTCTATCGAGAAATTTTAAGATATCGTGTTATTGTTCAGATCGAATTGTTAGAACTATAATGTAGTATCTTATTTTCGAAAATGAAACAATTCAGGGATTATATTTTTCAAGTAACCCACCAACTAACCCAAAATTTTCGATTTTATGATTCATTTTTTAATTATAAAATCGAAAATGTTGGGTTAATCGCCCCCTTAAGGATGCTGCCAGAGTCGTGCGGCATAGCGGACGCGATGAGTAGGCGGCTGGTGCGCGTCCTCTGCTCCGACTGAGTCTGAGCATAGTCCTACTACACACCTGAGCTACTGGGCGCGCAGGTGTAGTTGCCGGAGTCGTGCGGCATGGCGCGCGCGATGTGCAGGAGGCTGGTGCGCGTCCTCTGCTCCGTCTGAGTCTGAGCATAGTCCTACTACACACCTGAGCTACTGGGCGCGCAGGTGTAGTTGCCGGAGTCGTGCGGCATGGCGCGCGCGATGAGCAGGCGGCTGGTACGCGTTCTCTGCTCCGACTGAGTCTGAGCATAGTTCTACTACACACCTGAGCTACTGGGCGCGCAGGTGTAGTTGCCGGAGTCGTGCGGCATGGCGCGCTTGATGTGCAGGCGGCTGGTGCGCGTCCTCTGCTCCGTCTGAGTCTGAGCATAGTCCTACTACACACCTGAGCTACTGGGCGCGCAGGTGTAGTTGCCGGAGGCGTGCGGCATGGCGCGCGCGATGAGCAGGCGGCTGGTGCGCGTTCTCTGCTCCGACTGAGTCTGAGCATAGTCCTACTACACACCTGAGCTACTGGGCGCGCAGGTGTAGTTGCCGGAGTCATGCGGCATGGCGCGCGCAATTTGCAGGTGGCTGGTGCGCGTTCTCTGCTCCGTCTGAGTCTGAGCATAGTCCTACTACACACCTGAGCTACTGGGCGCGCAGGTGTAGTTGCCGGAGTCGTGCGGCATGGCGCGCGCGATGAGCAGGCGGCTGGTGCGCGTTCTCTGCTCCGACTGAGTCTGAGCATAGTCCTACTACACACCTGAGCTACTGGGCGCGCAGGTGTAGTTGCCGGAGTCGTGCGGCATGGCGCGCGCGATGAGCAGCCGGCTGGTACGCGTTCTCTGCTCCGACTGAGTCTGAGCATAGTTCTACTACACACCTGAGCTACTGGGCGCGCAGGTGTAGTTGCCGGAGTCATGCGGCATGGCGCGCGCAATTTGCAGGTGGCTGGTGCGCGTTCTCTGCTCCGTCTGAGTCTGAGCATAGTCCTACTACACACCTGAGCTACTGGGCGCGCAGGTGTAGTTGCCGGAGTCGTGCGGCATGGCGCGCGCGATGAGCAGGCGGCTGGTGCGCGTTCTCTGCTCCGACTGAGTCTGAGCATAGTCCTACTACACACCTGAGCTACTGGGCGCGCAGGTGTAGTTGCCGGAGTCGTGCGGCATGGCGCGCGCGATGAGCAGGCGGCTGGTGCGCGTTCTCTGCTCCGACTGAGTCTGAGCATAGTCCTACTACACACCTGAGCTACTGGGCGCGCAGGTGTAGTTGCCGGAGTCGTGCGGCATGGCGCGCGCGATGAGCAGCCGGCTGGTACGCGTTCTCTGCTCCGTCTGAGTCTGAGCATAGTCCTACTACACACCTGAGCTACTGGGCGCGCAGGTGTAGTTGCCGGAGTCGTGCGGCATGGCGCGCGCGATGAGCAGGCGGCTGGTGCGCGTTCTCTGCTCCGTCTCCACGCTGATGCCGCCGCGCTGAGCATAGTTCACCACCTGCTCGCCTCGGTACCAGTAGATGAAACTGTCAAAAAGATGACACGTTACTATTTTTCCGATTAGATTTTAATATACCCTGTTTTGAAATAAAAATAAATAAGACTTTATTTTCTTTAAAACACATAGAATAGTTAAGAACAAAATCGAAGTCGCCTAGTACTAGTAGGCTGATAGCCTGTATCAGGCAACAAGGCTCTTCCTTTTTTATGCAAGCAATTATTATACTACATTATGCTAAGTTTTTAAAACACACTCTTTTAATTAATTTTAGTTAGTTACAAACCAAGAAAGTTCAGAGAAGATTATAATTTTTTAATAACAATAAATTAGTACGGTTTCTTATTAAGAATAAAATAGACTTTGGTGCATCTATTACACTTACTACGTATTTAACATTAAATATAAATAAATATGATGTGAGTGAGTGAGTGAGTGAGTGTTAATAAACATATTATTATGTGTGTATTTTTATATTATTTGGTTACAATGTATAATAATTGTATATTTACTTTATATTTTTGAGTACTCTACTAATTTTTCAGTTTCTTCGTAATTAAATGGTTTTAAATATGCTTTGATTATAGGTTTAATGTCTCTACTGACTTTATTTTTAATATTTAGTGCTTGATTTATTTTATTGTATACAATAATAGATATATTAGAAAACTGTCTCATTGCGAAGTCAGTTTTTATAATTGGTAGTTCTATAATTTTTTTCCCTCTACGCCCAGTTTAGGATTTAAATTTATATTTATAGTTTTATGCCGTCTTAAAATCAGAGATATAATATATAATTTCCGGACACTTAAAACATTACTTATTTCATATAGTTCACTGGTTGGAGTGTCGTTTATATAGATAAGAAATACAAAACTAAGTCAGCTGGTTAGGGTTCCGTTTTCCGGTTCTGTAATCAACAAAACTTGCTTGACTACGGTACCCTAACCAGGTGATTTTTTGTATATTGGCAGGTTAATAGTTATATTAATTTAAGAGTAACATTGTCCTAAAATTAATAGAACAATCCATATTTTAGGACGATCAAATTAAAGTATGAAATCCTTTCTATCTCTGTTAGCTACCACTTTCAAGAATTTTCGCAGATAAAAATGTTGTTTGTCTTATCAAAATAAAGCTACTCACAAAAAATTTGCTTGTTAGTAATAAAAAAAAAAATGTTCTAGGGCTCCCTCACTATAAATACAAATTACGCATTGCTTGTCCAGATAAGGCTTCTTACATCGTCTGTAAGAAGCCTTATCTGGACTGCCGCCGACTGCCGCCGACACGTGCCGCCAACTGCCGTCGACTGCCGCCGACACGTGCCGTCGTCTGCCGTCGACTGCCGCCGACGCGTGCCGCCGACACGTGCCGTTCGTCTGTAAGCGCTCTAAGTCTTGGGGTTTGAGAAACCCCACGTGGGTGTAATTTTTATCTACGTGGTGCACGGAGGGTTAATACTATAGGCGTGCTACTGTATTTACGCTTACGTAAGTGTATGCATTTACTATTTACAGTGTTTGTCAACAAAAATCGGTAAATAGCACGTGAAGGAAAAACATTTATTATCATAAACGCCACCCCAAACCACTCTTCTCCTATAATCCTCTAATCCTTCCAAGGAAAATATATCGTAAATATGTTCTCTATACAATCATTAATCATCGTCACAGCAATCACGTCCCTATCGTAATGGTTTCTCTTTAATACAAAAAAGTAGCGTATAAAAACCTTACGTGTGCCATAGTCAATGCGTGTACGTATCGTTATCAAATTCTTAAAAATGTACATGAAGGTATTAGGTATTTATTAAAGTTTAAAAATTAAAATACGATACACAAATATAGATTTTATCACGCTCAAACTCATCCTTAACCCAGGAAAATTTAAATATTCGAAAAGGGAAACCACTAAGTGATCCACAGTGGTTGTTTTTGAGATACATATTTACGTGACAAACGTCTCTATCTGAATTGAAATTAAAATTAAATCATTTTTATTTAACACAATGTCGTATAGAAATTGTCTAACATTGTGACGACCTACAACTGTACTTGTAGTTACCTATTTTCTCGTGCATAATATAAAAGCAATATTACGGGTTCTTAATATTCGGAAAATATGCAAATCGACGGCAGACGTTTCTGAAACTCTAAGACTTGAACTAAGCAAGCTTCGAGATAAGCTTGCAGCTTAACTGGAGCTTATTCAGTTATACTGAGCATAAATTCTAGAGATTAAAAGGTTACAATAACAATTAATATCAAAATCGTAAAATCTATAACAGAACTTTCAGTACGATTGAAAAGGATTTGTTGTTGTCATCAAACGAAATATTTTTTCAAATATTTATGTTTTAATCTTAAAATCACAACACTTTTGATGTTTATCTTTTTTTTCGTACTTAAACCAAAAGTTATAATAAAAATATTTTTGGTTTCTATACACTAAGTACATACTTGTAAAACTAACAAAAAACTTATAGTCGTTAACCATACCATTAAAATTGAGGTAGTACAAGTTAACAAAGTAAAGCGAGTAGGATCAAAATAAATTACTTACGGCTAACGACTAACAAGACTTTCCCGAACAGTTGAATAGAAATTTTTCTACTCACGTTAGTTTTATTAAGTACTTAAAAGTTCAACTATTAACTGCTTACAAAAACTTCCATTGTTTCTCAAGAAACTTCTTAACTAGTGGGGTTTCTCGAGTATATTTAGACTTAAGTTTTATACTGGAGGTTTTTCTGAAACAATTTTTATTTCGTTTTGTCCACGATATTTATAAAATTGCCAGCTACATAGTCCAAGTTTAGCATGCTTGTGCTGCCATTAATTTTCCTAAGTTTTCTCGCTTCGTGGAAATGTGAGATCTATTGTAAATATTTTTCATAATTACATTTACTTCCACCGCTTTGAAGGATGAGCGGCTAAAATATTTTAGAAAATGAGTATTTTCCCGGGCATAATATTATGTAACTTTATGATAAATTTATATTAAATTCTTTAACCTAAATAACGCCCCTGGATGTTTGTTATTTCGTGTACCCAATCACAAGGTGACTTTATAATTTTGTCACTGCTTTTATATTGTACTTTGTACGCCGTTATGCTATATTTTAAAATTAACGTCATAGTGTAACACAATGCGGTTGTAAGTTAAGGGCGGCACTGCCCCAGATAATGATTAATATTCTACTGCATATATCAGAAAATTACGTTAACGTAATTTTCTGATATATGCATTCGTCTATCAACTGAAAATTGTACAAGAAAAAAATCTGCTAACAAGAACTCGAAAACAATCTCCAATAAATTTTAAAATGCCAAAACAATGGAATGTGGGCTAATTCCCCATTCGCTGCCAATGCCAACTCAAATATCCGCACTTGCCCTAGATTTAGAACTCGTATCCGCATTTACGACGTCATTGCTTTTTCAAGTATCTAAAGCAAAGATAATCCTGGATGAACGGAACAGTTCATTTTGTTCGTTCGATTTCATTAAAACGATATGAGTTTCTTTTTTTTGGATTACTTTACAGGTTGCATTATTGACCGTGCTAATAATCAATATTTTTTCGTCCACGTCGAATGTGGACGACGTCCCTCAACGACCGCTAACTTCCCCGATTCCATTCACTGCCCGCCATTTTCTCGAAAAGAGCTGGTTTATCGAGCCGCAGGGCTTTCTATGCTTCGTTTCCCGAAACGTGGTCGCCACTCTAATACTTGTCGGCTACATCGATCGCTATGTTAGTAAAAGGTAACCTCGTTATCTAGGTATTATTATTATGGCCTACAAGTCTACCAAGCTTGGATTACCTTAAGTGCTTATAGAAGGAAAATTACATATATAAATTTGTAAGACTGGCTTATAATAGTAGTAATAATAATCTTTATTAACAATAATATAGCTTTGCAGTTATCAAGAGAGCTTACGATGGTTTTTTTGTTTGGTTGGGTAGATCATCTGACAGTCAGATAAAAAGATGATTGAATAGGTACGTAAAACGTCGACCCTACTTTGTGTCAGTCATCCGTTTCACAGGGATATGAGGGCAATTCATATAGCCCTAGGTGCTATTACTGTATTACAGGTATTATTGAATTCCTGTAATGTGGCTTGTTTTCAATACTGGGAGTTATTCACATATTGCAGCAGCTAGTTTCACACGGAAAATACTTTGATGCTTTACCCCTTTAAAACTATTTTACATGATCTTCGATCTCTAAAGGTGCTCTCAGACAGAATAACGTTAGATAACATTTGTGTCTAACATTTTTAACAAATTATAACAAAAGACACGTTTATTTTTTGACATGTTGTAGCGTATGTTACACGATGTTATAAAATGTTATCGTGTTACACAATGTTTTATAACGTTATATAACTTCTGTCTGGGAGCACCTTTAGGTAAATTAACTATGAACAGGCTATAGAAAAAATTCATAAAATGAATTCTCATGCACGTAAGCTTTCCCATAACGTTTTCTTCCCGCGGAACGAGCACTATTGACACAGTTGGGCGAGAGCACGTAAAAATGACATTTATTCACAGCGCACTAGGTTTTTTCATTAAACCTAGTGTTTGGTAAAAGTATCAAGTTCATAAATTGCTCTAGACTTAATACATCACGTAATTAAGAGCATAATTTAAAACGTTTTGAAGTTACATGATACCAGAAAGGATTTTTTTTTGTGGTGGGATAAACGTACCTACTTCTGTATAGCACTCAAAGTCATTTCTAGAAAAAAAAATCTTTATAATACGTCATACTATAAAAGTTACATACTTTTTAAATAAAATCCGCATCTGGCAACATTTATGCACTATTATTCAAAACAAACTTAGTACAAAGCAAGCGCAAAACTTTGTAAATTGATTCAAAATAAAATATAACAAAATTATTTATCACCACGCCAGCGAGTATGCGAGTATATTCCTCAGGGTATGAGCTATATACTTTCTATAAAGCCCCTCAGTTCTCACTCCTCCGCTAAAGTATGCTACTTATTTGCTACCAACTTTCGACATTCGGGCGCATCTTCAAAGTGAATTTTTTATATTCTTAAAGCATTTCTCATTTTATATTCTCTTATATCCGTTATACGACAATTAAATATTTAACATTTTGTAACTTTCATATTTTAAGCGATATTCATAAAGAAACTCAGTTGACTAAAATTTTATGTACAGACTAGCTGTCCCGGCAAACGTTTCTTTGCCATAATATAAAGTATTTCGCCCATATTATTTTATTGAAGTGACTAAATAAGTATGTCGCCATGGCAACGTCGATCGCTATCCCGTCGCACAAATAATGGTCGCCGTCAGTCTCAGGTTGTAATAATTTACTATTATTTATTTAACAAATGCACTTATCAGTATATAAAGTACCCAATAGCCGCTTTTCAGACCTACTGAATATGCATATAAAATTTGGTAAAAATCAGTAAAGCCGTTTCGGAGGAGTTCGTGGACTAACATTGTGACACGAGAATTTCATATATAAGACAAATAACTGACCAGAATGAAAAGCATAGGCTACTTTTTACTAAAAAAAAAACGGTTTCCACGTTTTTTTGCACAAAGTCGCAGGTGATATTATTTTGTGGTAAAATATTCCACATAAATACTACCCTAAATATCAATGTAACCTTTAATTAATACTATAAGTACTTCAAAACTTTTTATTCATTGTTAAATAAGTTGGAACATCTTAATCGGTTGAGAATAAATCGTAAAATAACATTTACTTGAAGCTGTGAGATTCCGAACTTTGTATTCATTTATTCTAAACTTATATTCAAATTTACATTCGATTTCCTTTTCAACTTCTGTACTTTGAAGTTTCATTACATTATGTTACGTCTATTGTTTACTAATACCTTACAGTTTTTAGAGATGTTTACAATAGTAAAAAAAAGAGAGTAACCGAGAAAAATATGTATAATATCAGCGAAAAAAATAATACATTGCTTCTCCGTGTTGCGTTACTTTCTTACGCCATTGACGTTGCGTTGTTCTACGAGTACGTGTATGTTTTAAGCGCAATGCACACTGAGCCCACCGGGCCGCCGACATATTATGTCGGCAACTTTTTGTCGGCGGTCTAGTTGGCGGCTTCACGTATAATACAAGTCGGAAAATTTGGTCGCCGGAATGTCGGCGGCTTGAGATGAGAAATTTATTTGGCATTCAGTGATTGGTCAGTGACTGCCGCGTGTCTATTAGGTTGTGTCGCTGGGCAACTGAGCGCAAGTGTACCCAAGCCGCCATGTCGGCGGGTAACACGCGCATGTTGCCGACATCATTCTTTTCATACAGGCCGCCGGGTTGTGTCGCCGACAAATGTCGACGGCCCGGCGGGCTCAGTATGTATTGCGCTTTATGATATGATGGAAAAGGAAAGAAGCTCTATCCGAGCTTATATAAGAGGTTCTGATTGGTTAATGCCTTTGTGGTCACGCAGCCACTACTGCATTAATGTGGAGCGACAAGGATATTGTTGTTTATAAACACGTTATTCTATTGCGACAAAGCAACGTGACGCAACCCACAGAGAAGCGTGGCCTCACTCTTTTGGATAAAATTAGCATATTATGTATAATTTTTGAAATAAACAGTATTTTAAACCTGTATTTATTTATTTATTTATTTATTTAAAAAACTTTATGCACATATAGGTACAAAGGTGGACTTAATGCCTTATGGCATTATCTACCAGTCAACCTTTGGGCGATACAAGAACAAAGTTGTATAGGTGCCAGTCGAGTTGAAAGAGGAATTAAATAACTTGCCAAAAAAACAAATATAAATAAATAAATTATACTTATAAAATATAATACACTTAACATATTGCATAATATTATACTATACTTATAATATACATATTATTATTATCATACATAAATCATATTATACAAATAAAACCAATAACCATACATAATATTATATATTATTTAATAGGTGTATATAATATAATATATAGTTGATCTTGTTTAAAATATTATAAATATTAAATTATGCCATAAACTAACTAACTAACTAAGAGTCTGCCAACTGTTTCAAGTAGAAGTCACGTACCCTGCGCTTAAAAGTGTCTCTGGTTTTTATCATCCTGATTTCCGGAGGAAAAGCATTCCAGAGGAGAATAGCCTGGACATAAAAAGAAGAGTGGACGGAACTGGACTTGTGGGAAGGGCAACTTAAAAGCTGATTTGAAGTGGATCGGAGGTTTTTATCATGCCTGCTGCAACGGTATTGAAAATGAGGCGCGAGATATTCGGGAGAATGGGGATGATGCAGCAGTGAATATAGCACGCATAGTGCCCGCACAGAGCGGCGCTGACGTACTGGTAACCAGTGTAGCTTGGAGCGATACGAAGAAACATGGTCGTATTTTCGAAGGTTGAATATGAATCGGAGGCAATTATTAAACAATCGGTCGAGTTTATCGAGTTTGTCGGCATTAAGATCTAAGTAGCACACGTCACCATAGTCAATTATAGGAAAGATAAGAGACTGGACCAGCAAGGTCTTGACCGGGATGGGAAGGAAATTTTTGAGCCGGTAAAAGGATCGTAGTATGTTAGTGACCTTACTGGACACATTAGAAACATGGGATTGCCAAGTCAGAGAGGAATCGATATGTAAACCAAGATCTTTTACGCTTGTACTAAAAGTAATAACAGAACCATTGTAAATAACAGGTGGAAGAGCACTTTACACAAGCATCATGGACTACCTAACACCATTGCCTGGCATTTTGCGGGATTTACTGATAATCCAAAGTTATCGCACCAGTCTTTTATTGCTTTTAAAACCTCGTTTAATTCTGCGATGGCTGCTGATAACTGATCTAATCCTGCCTGGATATAGAGTTGCAGGTCGTCCGCATACAGATGATACGCAATATGAAGTCTTTTAGTGAGTAGATTTATAAAAATACAGAAAAGTAGGGGAGATAAAATACCGCCTTGTGGAACGCCAGCGTCGAGATTGCACCACTCGGACGATGAACTCTCCGTTCGTACCGACTGCTGACGACCACGAAGATAGGAGGAAATCCAAGTTAGTACTTCAGACGAAATCGGAAGTCCAGAGAGTGCTGCCAGTAGGATGTCATGATTGACATGATTAAATGCGTTAGAGAAGTCTACCAGCACTAAAATGGTAATCAAAGAGTTCTCAAAACCAGCTCTAATATCACCTGTTACTTTTAACAGATCAGTTGTTGTGCTATGTCCAGGTCTGAATCCCGATTGAAGTGGGGAAAGCAAATTATTTCTGAACACAAACCCGGACAGCTGCTTATGGACACAAGCTTCGAGAACCTTTGATAGGAATGGAAGAATGGAGATAGGACGAAAATGTGAAGGATCAGTTGGATTGGGGATTTTTGGAAGCGGGCGTACATATGCTTTTCGCCATAGATTTGGGAATTCTGAGGAAATAAGGGAGAAATTTATAATGTGGGAGATGGCTGGCAGAAGTTCGTCTTGGATGGTCGTGATCATGCGACGACTAATGTCATCACAACCTACTGCTTTAGATACTATGGACTTGATGGTCTTGTCGATCTCGTCTAAAGCAACTGGAGAAAACTGAAAGGGGTCTAAATTAGGACGAGATAAACCGTTTAGGTAACTAATGGTCTGGAATTTTGTATGGTCATCTAGTGTAGCTGTGGAGGAAAAATGGCGGTTTAAATCGTCAAGGCTAATAGAACTGGGTAGTTCCAAAAGTTCTTGCGACTTTCCAACACCAATAGTTCCAAGGAATTTCCAAATATTAGGGGGGGACAGAGAAGCTACGTTTTCGAAAATATGGCGGCGTTTGGCATTACGTATCATCTGGTTACAACGATTCCTGGCTGACTTAAAGCTATCCCAATTGGACATCGATCGGTTTCTTTTAAACTTCCTATATGCACAGTCCCTACGCCTCATCACTTCTCGAATTTCTGAAGTCAACCAAGGAGCTGGCGGATGTTTGAGCTTGACTTTCTTTAGTGGAGCGTGAGAATCGTACAGTTTTTTCAAGATGTCGTTGAAGATCACAACTTTCCTATCGATGTTAGGCGCATCGTACAATGGTTCCCAATTAATTTTAGACGCGTCGATTCTTAATTGTTCCATATCAATCCTCCCATAACAACGCTTAAAAATAATTCTTGGCGATGGTTTTGGCGGTTTAAGGTTATAGGTGATAAAGATTAGGTCATGGTGGGAAAAACCAGGAGCGGGATGTTGGCCATGGGTTTGAACTAAGGATGGATTGGAGGTAATGATCAAATCAAGCCAGGTATCATCTCCAGTAATGTTATGATGAGTAGCGGAGAGTGGCAAAAGATGAAGACTGACTGATTCTATTAAATGGGAGAGTTTTTGGGAACGAGGACAGGACGGGTTCAGAAGGTTAGTATTAAAATCGCCCATATTTACCAAATGGATATTATCGTTTGTTGCCGTTTGTCATTTTGACCACAAAGGTCACGCAGCCACTACTGCATTAATGTGGAGCGACAAGGATATTGTTATTTATAAATACGTTAAGTATTCCATTGCGACAAAGCAACGTGACGCAAGTCGCAACCCACAGAGAAACGTGGCCTCGCTCTTTTGGATAAAATTAGCATATGTATATTTTTTTAAATAAACAGTTTTTAAACCTGTATTTACCAAATAAATATTGTTTGTTGCCGTTTGTCATTTTATGTTTGTATATTTTTGGAAAAATACGTACAGTTAACTATCAGCGATGTCACCTGAACCGGATGGCATGGAAGTGGTGTACGCTGTACATAGCTCGATTAATGAGAACAAACATTTAGCGTGAAACGTGTCACCACTCAGCCGAACATGCACAAACTAATTAATCAAGTTGTGCCAAACATTGATTCGCATTTCTATCAGTGTTTGTATTATCTGATGATAGCAATCTGGTTTTAAAAATTTTTTAAAATATTTTTTTCAATTATGCAGATATGTTGACTCGGAATTGTTTAAATAACATGTTTTGTTTGAACTTTTTTATGTTTTAGTTCTTATTCGAAATTTCACAAAATTGTGTGATGTGTTGGTGGTTATTATAGTGGTTAAGACTATATTACTATATATTTTAGTTGAATTGTCATTCCACAATGAATTTATATACGTAACATACCGCTCCAACAAACTCAAAGTAACGTAGTGTCTTGATATGATTATGATTCGTGCATCGTACTATGTAATGTAGAATGCCACTACGACGAGTTCTACGAGACGTAGCGTGGTACTACGCCGCGTACTACGTAACGTAGCATACAGCTACGACAAGTTATACCAGACGTAGCGTGGTACTACGCCGCGTACTACGTAACGTAGCATACAGCTACGACAAGTTATACCAGACGTAGCGTGGTGCTACGCCGCGTACTACGTAACGTAGCATACAGCTACGACAAGTTATACCAGACGTAGCGTGGTGCTACGCCGCGTACTACGTAACGTAGCATACAGCTACGACAAGTTATACCAGACGTAGCGTGGTACTACGCCGCGTACTACGTAACGTAGCATACAGCTACGACAAGTTATACCAGACGTAGCGTGGTGCTACGCCGCGTACTACGTAACGTAGCATACAGCTACGACAAGTTATACCAGACGTAGCGTGGTGCTACGCCGCGTACTACGTAACGTAGCATATAGCTATAACAAGTATTTTGTTACATAGCCTTGTGTTACGTTTCATTCTTTATTAAGTTTTTATAACACTCGTCGATATAAGGACATAACCGTAAAATATTCAATGTGAAAACCTTTTAACATTTATTACGTACTTACGTACAATGTAGCAATAAACTACTAAAACACTTAAACATTCATACATAATGCATGAGGTATGAATGGAGAAACTGCAAAAATTTCTGTCATGACCCCATCAATATTCAAATTAAAGGTCCCTTACATACACGGCGGCGCTCAACGGTTGATATGTAAAGAATCTCTCACTTAGGGCTCAGTAGACCCTTTTATAAGTGAAGAAACATATCATGTTTATGGCAGTTCGTAAAAAGGGCCATAAAATAGAATTTCATTTGCTGAGAGGTCTGAGCAACCTTTTACGGAATCCTTTGTACTCACTCCGCTGAATGCGTGAATGCAACGTCAATGCTTTATTTAAATGTACAACACTGAAGTTTCATTATTTAAAATGATGCATTAAAGTTTGCACAGTGTATAATATGTTATAGTCGTGAACAGATCCTAGACTATAGTATACTATACAGTATACTTTAATCATTGAGTATACTTTTGTAATCTTAAAATAAAATACTATACAATATATACTATCTACTGTACTGTAATACTGTAATTTTGAAATATTATTTCGTTGGTGAACAAATAAATACAATTTTACAACTAACTAACTAACTCCGCTGGCTCAGCGACCCGAAGTGGATCTTGGCCTCCGAAATGAGCTTCCGCCATTGAGCCCTGTCCTGCGCCATCTCCTGCCAGTTACTGAATTGGAGGTCACGCAGGTCAGCCTCAACAGCATCTCTCCAGCGATACCTGGGGCGTCCAACAGGACGACGTCCTGTTGGGCGGCCCTTGTACGCTCTTTTTACCCCGCGATCCTCTCCCATTCTTTCCACGTATCCCAGCCACCGGAGTCGGTGAGCCTTTGTTTCTCCGATTATATTGGGTTGGGCCACCAGTTCTTCAATTTCGGCATTCTTCCGGATTCGCCAACAGCCGTCATTTGCTTTGGCTGGGCCTAGGATTTTTCTGAGGACTTTCCTTTCAGCGACTAAAAGTTTGTTCTCCTCCTTTTGTGTCAGCGTCCAAGCCTCAAAGCCATACATTAGTATAGGCCGAATAATCGTGTTATAGATTCGGATTTTTGTATTTTTGCTGAGAAGCTTGGACACGAGCACCTTATGAAGAGCTGCGCTGCATCGCAGGGCATTTTTAACGCGAATGTCAATCTCTTCCTCTCGACTGTTGCTGTCACAATTTTACAAATCATACAAATAATAATTGTTCTTCGAAACTATAGCATATTATTGCCAACAATACAAAAGAAACTTGAGATAGTAACTAACTCAAGTTTAACATCACCTAGCTGTTACGAGTATAGTTGAGATGCTTTGAATATTGAAAATGTTGGCATTATTTACTAGGAACTCTCTAGACTTCGGTAGTATAATCAATTATATATGAATATTACGAATAAATATATATACTATTTATTTATTATTGCGATATATTATTTTTGCAGTAATTATAGCATTTACTTAAATCCTAAAAACATTTTAATTCAAGTGACAGTGATACAAAATTAACTTCACGCATGGACCAAATTTTTTTCCGGGATATTCGGAAACACATTTGGAATGCTGATTCTTTAGTTCTAGTACAATTTAGTTGACTACCGTAACAAACATTATGTTATTAAACCCGCGGTAGTTTACTATTCGAATTAGTACATTTTAGTGATACCTCATTATGCTAAAAGGCAAAGTGGGATTAAAGTATTAGTTTAGTTCATAGCTTAAAAGCTTCTGTTTGTGGTTTTATAACTAAATTGAAACTGAATTATTATTCTATTTCCTACAGCTTTTTCCTTCAAAGTTTTTTTTTCACCGCAATCAATACTAATATTATAAATCCAAAAGTGTGCCCGTCTCTCTGTCTATCTTTCTGTTTCTTCTTCTCGCCCAAACCGCTAAATCGATTTTGCTGGTATTTGGTATTCAGAGAGAAGACATAGGATACTTTATAACCCGGAAAAGTGTACATTGTACAGCCCCATGTACACAGTATCATGACATTTTATAGCAGTAAATTACTTTAATATTTCTTTCAGATTTCGCACAAACATAAAACATAGTTATGTTTATATAAATAGAGATCATGTCTGTTTATGCGACATTCAAAAGTAATATTAAAATAATACTACTATTAAGAGCTCATGGTAGGGCCGCTGCTCTTGTGCAATAAATTAATTTTGGCGCAATAGTGTGCGAGTTGCGGGCGTCATACAACATAATTTCTTTATCCTCTAAACTGTAATCTAACAATATTATGTATTAGAAAAGTTTGTTCACCCATCCCATATTCGAGCAATACAAAATAGATACGTTGTTACATAATACACGTAACGACCAAACAATTGGCACGTAAATGCTAACATTTTAAACGAAAACATGAAAATCTCTAGGGTATGAAACAAGCAATCAAATAAATAACATGTTGAATTGAAGTGTGAAACGGTGTAGTGGCCCATAGCTGTCGAATAGACACGATGAAAAAACGATAATTGTTTGTACAAAACTTGTTTGCTATTACAATATACTCCCGAGAGGATTGAGTATGATGGTCTTATTTGATATAGTTTATACAGGAAAGTACACATAATCATTATATTATATGAAACTCAAAGGACTGACTGATTGACGTAGTGATTATCAACGCACAGCCCAAACCACTGGACGGATCGGGCTGAAATTTGACATAACAATTTGACATGCACTACCATGCATGTCAAATTGTTATGACGTAGGCATCCACTAAGAAAGGATTTTGCTAAATTCTACCCCTAAGGGGATAAAATAGGGGATGAAAGATTGAATATAATGATACTTCTTAACGCGAGCGAATCTGCGGGCAAAAGCTAGTGTAAAATAAGCATTGCTTAGGTTGTTTCAGGCGATTTTTATGCGTCCGCGCCAACAATCGGTTCGGCCACTACACCGCAGTATCACAAGCACTACAATCACAAACAATTATTGTTATAAAACCGCGTATTTATTTAAATAGTAGTACGGGAGCCTTAGAATATTTTTTTTATTACTATCAAGCAAATTTTTTGTGAGTTGTAGTTAGTATTTTAATAAGACGAACAACATTTTTTTTTGCACAAAATCTCGAAAGTGGTAGCTAACAGAGATAGAAAGAACTTTGAGTTGATGGTCCTAAAACATGGACTGTTTTATATTTTGTAGGACAATGTTACTCGTGTTTTAGGACCATCAACTCAAAGTATGAAATCATTTAGATCTATTAGCTACCAGCTACCAGTAATTATAAAAAAAATTTTTTAGGGCTCCCATACTATAGCGGTTGCACTGTCATTTAGGCTTGATTTATAATATGTTTAAATTGTATTCGGGTGTCTTATAGCTTTACAATTTCATTTTATACTGTTGCGTTAGAAATATTCTGAATATTTGCTGTTCATATTATTATCCATTTAGTATTCGAAGCGAACTTTGTCAACTCGCAAATTTTATTTCATTTCAAAACTTTCATCAATCTTTGTCTACTTATAATATCCTAAGAGGATTTACATAATAATAATTACCCTATACCCTAAACCCTCGTGCGGTCTTAGCCTAAACATCTAAATATCAAGTTAGGTCTAAGTTGTTAAACTTGATCTAAACTCAGCACTGCTATTTATTACATCGACTATAACATTACCCTATTAGTAAGTTTAAATTGGATTTTCAATTATTTATTAAAACATCAAACGTCGCGCGAGAACTCGAGGGGGAAAGTTGTAAGCGACGACATAAACTAATTAGCAAAGAGTTGGAAATTGTTTATATTGCTAAGGGAAAACGTCTAGATTTCATCAAGTAACTTTTTAACTGAAACAGAGACGGGACGTCAAACATAATGATTTATTAGCTATACGTGAACATTGTTCATCGTTGAAGGCACTTAGGGTAGCCAATCACGTCAGGATTAAGAAAAGTCCGCCGCGAAGAAGCCGCAAATGTCTCGAATTTGTTCACAGTTGAATTTTATTACGTTGATATCAGTGAAGAAAGACAGAAAGATGCAGCTTTTTATTAACCGACTTCCAAAAAGGAGGAGGTTATATGTTCGTCTGTTTATATATATTTTTTTTGTATGTTCAACCATACGATTTTCATGATTCTTTTGTTGTTGTACAGGGTTGAATCCGAGGTTGGTACCATGTTCACAAAAGTGGTGATCTGACGATGGGATCCATGAGGAATCGAGGGGACTCCTTGAAATTTATATGGGAACATATGGTGATTTCGATTTTTTCTGAAGTATTTCAGGCATATACTACCAAAAAATAAGATTTTGCACCAGGATATACCCTGGTTCTGAAGGTACCCAACAGAACTTTTGAATCCTTATAGATACAAGTTTGAGGATTTTGGCTTTATTTAAACTACTCTAAGCAAATCCTACATTATTTCTGCTGAACATAATTAAATAATTTTATTGTGCTGGGCTTGGCTAAATTTTATTGTGGAAAAAATAGGGTTTCGTAAGATATTTGGGTTTTTCGGACGCCAGGTGAAAAAATCAATCAGAAAAGTTACTTATTTTGCGTACGCTGCCGAAACTATAAAAGATAGAACCATAAAATGTTCTAAGTATTGTAGATCATATAAATATCTACAAAAAAGTCCGCGACGCACTATACTTATCTATGTCGAGTGAGGCACAATAACCATTTTTTTATTTAAAAATCTTGAATTTTTTTGGACAACATTTAAACGCGTTTATTTTACGCATACCATTATCCTTATCAAAATAAATTATTTCATCACTAAGTACAGTTTATGTAGATAAAATTTGGTATCTGAATGATTAAAATTGGACGTTTGATTTTGAAATTATGGCGAAATTAAAATATTACGATAGTAGGATGTGCTTGCGGGAGAAGACAATCTGTGCAGTGTGCACTGTACAGTGTACAGTGTACACCCTTCGGATAATGACTGAGTCCGCGTCGCGTCGTCGATGTCAGTGTCGGAGTCTGTGAATTGACCTGGGAATCATTTTACTGACCGAGTCTTTCCTGGGTAGGCTTTTTGCAGTCGTAACCGACATCCACGAGGGCGGAGCCGTGGGCGACCGCTAGTAATATGTACAACTCTAAGACGACAAGCTATAATATTATAGCCTTGTCGTCTGATATTATGATGTAACTAAAAAGGGTAAAATTATTATTTTTTAACAAAAAATTAAAACCGACTTCCAAAGTAATTATTACGCTAAGGTAAGCTGGTACCGACTTCAAAAGCATGAAGATTGAGTACAGAAATAGTTGAGGTTTAGGCGAAGTCTGAATACGCCACTATAATAAAGAATAAGAATTATTTGATTCTTTTTAGATTAAGAATAAGTATTACGGTTGTTTTTACCTTGGAAGTCGGTTTTAATTTTTTGTTAAAAAATAATAATTTATATTACGGATACAGTGTAAATATTGTTGTTTTTACCTTGGAAGTCGGTTTTAATTTTTTGTTAAAAAATAATAATTTATATTACGGATACAGTGTAAATATTATAATATTATATCCAATGATAAAATTTTATTATATTATTCTACCTTTGATTTTTAATAGTTAATCTATTATTTCCTACGATTGTTTCCCAGTAACCATAGGTATAAATTATAAAGACCAGCAAAATACCAAGTCGTGAGAGCTTTTACGTATACCCATTTCTTACCCAGAATCGGAGGTAGATATAGGATATCAAGGGTAAAACCTTACCCAAAGGATACGCTGATGTATTCAGTAATCAAGGACACACTCTATCTTGATATTTGAGACATCACTAAACATCCGGCCGTATATTACGGGATCGGCATACCTCGTCCCTGGAGTAATTTGATCGGCAAAGTATCTAAACCATTTGGGCCCGCTATATTAGCTCCGGTACGATATAGATTATTTAGTATATTATTTATACGGGTACTTTATTAGCATCGACGCGACGCTTTAGATAAAAAATATTAATTTTATTCATATTTATATTTCGCCTTCTTATCTTTTTTATTGCTAATTCATACTTTAGCCACGATGTAGATAGATGACAAACCAACATTTTTGTAAAATATGACTCCCTGTTATATCAGCTGTTACTTTATATACCTACTAGCAAGAAATGGATAGATATGTACACTTTGACGTACATTGCGATAGAATACCAAGGATTCTTAAATTAAAAATTAATTAATTTAAAATAAGTAATTCTTGTGATGTATCTATGTTATTTGGCAGAGCTATCTCAAGTCAATATTATTCCTAATAACACACCATATTGTGTCTAAACACACTAGTCCGAAGTTACGCGGCGTAAATTCCGCATGATTATGCCCGCAATGTATTTTAAATTACCGGTGACACACTATTCCGTCGCGTTCCGTCGGTTATTTTGTATGCGTTTGACATTGCGGACGTAATCATGCGGAATTTACGCCGCGTAACTTCGGCCTAGTGTGTTTAGACATTAAGGGCCTGTTTTACCACTTCCTGATAAAGAACCGGATAGGCTATCCACAACTTATTTGACAGATTCTCCATACTCTATCTGTCAAGTTAAGTTATAGATAACCTATCCGGCACCTAACAGGAAGTGGTGAAACAGGCCCTAAATTACGTAAGTTTGCGATCTGTCTCTGAATCAAATTATTCGTTGGCACAAAATATTATAGAACCTTTCAAAGCATGAAATACTATGACCTACAAATTACTGTTTTTAAGTAGGTAAGCTTTAATATTCTTAAAATTAGTGGTGCTTATATTCAGGGGCTAGTGTAGTAAATAATTAAATTTTTCGTGTACTCACCTCGGCGGGTCAGGGGCGTACTTAGCGACGCATGTGAGGTTGATGTCGGAGCCCGCCCTCACGAACAGCTCGGGCCCAGATAGGATCTCTGCCTTTGACACTGTAAAAAAAAAAAGATAAGCTTAATATGACTTATTAATGATAGCTTTTAGTGTCGCTTAGGGAGTACGTGAATTTTTAGTATTCTGTAGCATTCGTCCTACCCAAAAATAGTCATTCTATTTTAACTAGATGACACTCGCAACTTCGTTACGCCTAACCTACCTACATTTTTCCGGGATAAGAGTATCCTATGTCCTTTCTCGGGACTCAAAGTATCTTCATACCTAATTGCAGCAAAATCAGCTCAGCGGTTTGGACGTGAAGAGGTAACAGACAGACAGACACACTTTCGCATTTATAATATTAGTATGGAAATACTTCTACTTCTTTAAATTTTTATCCAGCCATACGTACATAATACGTATAGTGGCTTATAATAGTTGTCCAGATTACTTAGTACGAAGTTTTGCGCAGTCTATGTGCAATAATTTGTAAGAATCTCGTAGTGAAAATATTCTGATAATTTAAAACGCAATATTTATATATTAGAATAAAACAAAATTTGCTACATCATTATTTACTTTGCAGCTTTGATAAACACGCTTCTAATAATTTCCCCCCGGAAAACATCCATTGAGATAATATTGTAGGCAGATAATAATTAATCTATACATGGATAAATAATTATGTAATTAATTGTCTACCGACGAACGTGTATAATATAATTTATTAACGAGACAAGGGAATAGCGAGACCACGTGAGACCTTCATAGAAAGCGCGTAAGGTGGCCACACAGTATCTTTTACGATATTGGCCGACATTTTTAACCGACTTCCAAAAAACGAGGAGGTTATATGTTCGGCTGTGGATATTTTTTTTAGTTTTTTTTTATTTTATTTTTATTTTTGTATGTTCAACGATTACTCCGCCGTTTGTGAACCGATTTTCGAAATTTTTGCTTTGTTGTATTTGGTTTTACTCCAATTTGGGACCATGTTCACAAAAGTGGTGACCTGATGATGGGATCCAGGAGTAATTGAGGGAACTCCTCGAAATTTATATGGAAACATGTGGTGATTTTGGTTTTATGTGAAGTTTACTAAGAATATGCTACCAAACAGTCAAATATTGGGTCAAGGTATACCATGGTTTCGAAGATGCTGAGAGAACTCCTGACTCCTTATAGATACACGTTTGGGAGTTTCGGCGTTGTTTTAAGAACAGAAAGCATATGCTACTATGCAACTCATATTCATCATCATAATAATCATCATCATCATCATCATCGTCTTCATCATTACCACGTCGTGTTAAGGTCACCAATGTCTCATGGCACAGAATAGATAATAGTACAAGGCATAGGTGTGGATATACTAATAATAATAATAATTTTATACTGTATAACAACACTTTGTTTAAATATACACGGCGGTCAGCGCCGCGGAGGCGACGGTATCGCGGCGCCGCCGCGCGGCGCGTGGCGGAAGACAACAGATCGAATATACTTTACTACTTTATATACAGATCGAATACTTTACTAACTACTTTATAAAATTTTAATAGACAAAATATAGAATTAAAATAAAGTTATTTTAAAAAGAGCATTTAAACAAAACAAAGTCAATAAGTGTCTTTTTAATTAGTTATACTTATTAATCGATAGATGGCGCACTAAGTATCGATTTGAATGGATTTGAAATTGAATTCTTGATTACAAGAAGAGCTGTCAATAATTATGATAATATTATATTATATTACTAGCTGTCCCGGCAAACGTTGTTTTGCCATATAAATAATTTTTGGTATGAAAAATAGATGTTGGCCGATTCTCAGACCAATATCCTCACAATATGCTCACATAATTTCATGAGAATCGGTCAAGCCGTTTCCGAGGAGTATGGCAACGAAAACTGTGACACGAGAATTTTATATATTAGATGAGTAGCTACGCTACATTCTATGCAAGTTTATACAATTTTTTATCTGATAGATCCTTCGATCGTGGAAAAACGAGACACAATAGCCTTTCTATTGTTATCGCAATCGCCGGTGACCGCTTGGGGTTTGAAGTATTAAAATTGTTAAATTACTTAGCACAATATGTTCACTTCACTGATAATATATTATTTTGTGAGTGTGAACTGTGACTCTTCACAAATTGTAATAAGATACGTAAAATATACGCGAAGGTTTACCTACTAGTGTAACTAAAAAGAGTGAAATTATTATTATTTTTAACAAAAAATTAAAACCGACTTTGGAAGTCGGTTTTAATAACAATATTGTTAATATGAACTAAAAAGTATTAAATAATTTTTCCTATCTAATAGTACCTTTTTCAGAATTCGGCTAAACCTTAACTATTTCTGTACTCAATCTTCATAATTTTGAAGTCGGTGCCAGTTCCAAAAGTTTCAAATATTCTGTCAGAGGACTGAAGATTCAGCTATCTGGTACCGACTTCAAAATAATGAAGATTGAGTACAGAAATAGTTGAGGTTTAGCCGAATTCGGAAAAAGGCACTATTAGATAGGAAAAATTATTTAATGCTTTTTAGTTCATATTAATGTTAATATTGTTTTTACCTTGGAAGTCGGTTTTAATTTTTTGTTAAAAATAATAATTACGTCTATCTATATCTATACATATTATAAAACAAAGTCGCTTTTTTCCCTCATGTCCCTTTGTTCCCTTTAATCTTTAAAACTACGCAACGGATTTTGATGATTCTTTGAGTGTTAGACAGCCCATTTATCGAGGAAGGTTATAGGCTATATTTTATCACGCTAAGGCTAATAAGAGCGAAGAAATAGAGGAAAATGTGGAAAAAACGGGGAAAATTATTTGAAAGGGATAACTTGAATACGCTAATCTCAAGAACTACAGGTCCGATTTGAAAAATTCTTTCAGTGTTAGATAGCCCATTTATTGAGGAAGGCTATAGGCATAATTTTTTTCAGTGGGTATATATTTTATACCCGTGCGACGCCGGGGCGGGTCGCTAGTTATAAATAAAGCATCAATATTTCACAATATAATAATAATAATAATACTTCCCATACCGGTTTCGGTGACGGTGGCCGGTTTCATTGAAACCAGGCTAGGTACGCAGGAGTAATTTTATAGTGCCCAAGTGTGTGCGCAGTACACATGAGCACTCTCTATTCCTTTACTCTCATAACCCAGTGGGACAGAAGACCGACACGACTGGCGAGATATCAGGCGCAGGACCGAATTTTACATGCCCATCCGACGCATGGATCATCTTACTTATCAGACAATCAGGTGATTAGCCTGCATTGTCCTAACCAACGCGGGAATCGAACTCACGACCTCCGAGTCAAGAGCGACGCTCTGGATCACTGGACCACGGAGGCGTTATTTCACAATATAATGCATAAAGTACCTAAGATTAAAAGTTTTAGTCATCAACTCCGAAGCGGCACCCGTGTGCCGCATAACAATTAAAAAGCTATTGTGTCTGCGTTTCCCCTGATCGGGGTATTAAGTGTACAGATTCGTCTTTTTAATAAAAAATCCTAGATGACTGCGACCCTTAAATCGTAATTCTTTGTATTTGGCCATCACGAGCCATACGCAAAGAGGCCTCGTGGCATAACCAATGTTATAATATCTCAATAAACGCATTTAATTTGTTATAAATAGCGTTCATTATTCTCGATTATAATAGCTTATTACATAAAACATGCCTTAAAATATAAATAGCTGAATTAATGGCTTATCATCAAAGCTCACTCAATGAAATGAAAGACTTATTGCGATAATAATGATATTAATCTATCATTTTTGTTACCATCATAAAGATGGTTTAAGGAAATTGCTGTGATAATAATACAATTTTGATACTTTCAATTTAATCACAAGAATATCATTAGGAAGTTAATATTGGAGTGATAATATTATTATTGGAGTCATAATGTCGGAAAAACTTTTTCCTGTTCATGATCATTTCGACGGTCCCTACGTATAAAGCGACATGTCAAAAGTAGTTGTTTTCAGGAGAGCGTTTTTAAGATTCAAACTGTAGATTACCATAAAACATAAACACAATTATTTTTGTTGATCTGTAAAGTTTAATATAGGCCGTTTGTCATGATATAACACAATTTTATTATTATTTTTATTAGTATTTTCACCACAAATTGCAAGATGACCGTTTTTACGGTGACAATTCAAGACTGCCTATAACGGTTAAGTCGTATATGTCCGTTTTTACTTTGGAAGAATTAAAATATTATATTAGGTCCTAAATTCGTTCAGCACTATATAAAATGATTCGTATTGTCATAATTTATAAGTTTATAACATATAAGTAATACAAATTCTGGCTCTTCAGTGAGAAAAACTAAAAAACACAGACATATCTTTTTATACGCTGCTAATTTAAGTAGTTTTTTCTATGTTATAATGAACGAATAAAAGGACATGTCATCAATCACTTTAGGTCCATAGTGAAAAATTGTAATAAAATGTGAATATTTGATAAATTAAACTGTTTAGTTTTAAAAAGTCAACAAAGTTAAGTATCTATGTATTAATTAATTCTGTTTTACTAAAGGGTAAAGCATTAACATAATGATGTTGAAGATGAAGAAGACTAACTTTATTTATAACAAAATGATCGTTGCTATGATTTAGATTTTTTATATAATATTTTTGAAAATTTGTCAATGATACTTGTATACGGATATAATGTAGACAAAAAACTTTTAACATATTTTACATGTTGTTGAAGATAACGAATGCCCAGATACTTTGCCTTTTTCTTCTTCTTGGTCATTTCAGATATTTGAGCAAGGTTTCCTTTTCCAATTTTGAGACCATTCACGACCTTAGACTTTTATTACATCTTACATGAGTATTGAGTAAATTCTTTGAGGCTATTATTTTATTATATATTATTCGTTATAACTTCTACGGTGGACAAGTCTGGACAGTAAAATATATTTCTGAGTCGATTATTATATTCAGCTTTAACTGACTCTTGAGCTTTTCTGAAGGTCGTAATTTTTAGTATTACCGTTGAATACAGAGCTGCATTGATGTAATCGTCTAACACGTTCCTTGCGGGAAGAAAATAGTATTTCATCCCAATTTGCGACTGCCAAATTGACTACAAAACACCTTATCCAATTCTATACTAATATTATACAGCTGAGATTTGTTTGTTTGAACGCCCTAATCTCAGGAACTACTTATCTGATTTGGAAATTCTTTCATTGTAAGATAGCTCATTTATCGAGGAAGGCTATACGTTATAAATTATAGCGCTATGATTAATAGGAGCAAAGAAACAGGGGAAAATGTGAAAAACACGGGCGAAGTAATTTGAAAAGGCTTATCTTACAAACTCTATTGGAGCAAAAAAAAAATAGCCCATAAACTTTTTAATTTCTAGGTAAATCATGCACCGATGTCACTTTAGATTTTTAATATGAGCTTTTCTAGAATTTTTTCAAGCCCTTCTCAACCTTATAACCAAGCGATACCGCGTTGTAGAGAGAGTCCATATATCAAGTGAACAGGGAGTGTTCTTAATAGTTTTTAATTAATTTTATATAATTTATTAGCGTTTTTAATACTGTTTTATGTAAAATAAATAACATTCATATTCTTAATTAAATAAATAAATATCAGACTTCGCTTTCTATCTGTCGTCTGTTCGTCTATCACCAAGCTTTATCTTAAGAACCGCAGTAGTAGAAATTTTCACAAATTATGTTTTTTGTTGGCGATATTTAAAGAAATATAGTAAAATTAAAATAAAATATTGTGGGGCCTCGTACAACAAACGCGGTTTTTTTGCTCTATATCGATAACGGTAAGGTCCAGATGGTTGTTCATCATGAAAAGAAGCCTCATCCTCCGTTGCAACTATTATTTCACATTGCTGATTATATATAGCACTCAGATGCTCATATTGGTTTGAAATTAATTGAATTTGTGCCACGAGTCCCACTGAAAAAGAACTAAAGTCTCATAATAACTGAACGTAAATGGTAACAAGTATATAAATAATTCGCTACCTTAGAGGTAGAAACGGACATGTACGACATAACGCGGAATGGCGCGTAATTTCCAACGCGGTACAAGACGGTAAGTGTAGATGTCCGTATATACAACAGTAAAATCTAATAAAACGCCCAACTTGTCCTCATTTACGTCTTTTTATCTTTGGAATTACTTGTCATAGAAAAATAATAACAATGTAGGAATATGCGTCTTATTATACGGAAATACATGATGCAATAAAAAAAATTTGCTATTTTGCACATGACCTTTTATACGTAGGGACCGTTGATTTGTGTTGGTTGGATTAAAAAATTAAGTTAATTTAAGAGAAGATTTTGCAATTAATCTTTACAACATTGTTTTTTTTTTAAATTAAGTTTATGTTGAATATATTATGAAAGTCTTAATTCTAACTATATGTACTAATTTAAACAAAGACTCTATAATAAAACCTGCACCGGCTTTAATAAATATTAAAATCACTATCATACTTGTGCTCCGTGACTACTAATTGAAGTTAAGGCTAATAAACGTACCAACAACAGTCAGCCTGAAGGACAGACTGATCTACACATCGACACCAAGCCTAAGCTCGGTGGACACTTAACACTCGTAGACGCCGGAGTCGCGCGTCTGCGCGGGTGACACTCGCAGCGTCCATTCGTTATAACCGTTTACGTCCACTAATATATTATATCTACACTGCAACTACCTATTGAAATAACTACTAAGAAACTTACCAACAACAGTCAGCCTGAAGGACAGACTGATCTTAGGCTCGGTGGACACTTGACACTCGTAGACGCCGGAGTCGCGCGGCTGCGCGGGCGACACTCGCAGCGTCCACTCGTCCGAGCCGTCTGCGTGCAGCGCCGCGAACCGCGCGTCGCTGCTGTACGTGTGTACCCCCACTGTCAGTATGTGTAGGTCGCGCTTCCTTATCCATGATACCTGCAAAAAAAAAACAAATAAATATCAATGTCATCATTGTTTCGGGGGTGACTTAATCACTAAGTGATCAAACCCCTTTTAAAAATAAAGAATTAAAAAAAAAACAATGTAATCATCCATATCCATACTAATTTTATAAATACGAATATGTGTCTGTCAGTCTGACTGTCTGTCTGGTACCTCTTCACCCCAAACCACTGAACCGATTTTGCTGAAATTTGGTATGGAGATATTTTGAGTCTCGCAAAAGGAAGAATGTTCGGTTCTGGCGCGATAAATGCATTTGGCGCAACGCAGTTGCGAGTGTCGTCTATAAATTATATTTTTGTTTGTTTATGTTTTGTCAATATCATAGAAAATAATTATTGTACAAACATTCCTCAAAACTTGATTAACTTAAGAGGATACACGGTACACCTAGCTAGATATTTCAGCAGCAACGCGCTGCTGTGCTCCGTGTTGTCCCCTTTATGTGTAAACTGATCCTAAGAGCAAAAATATCATTACAACTAAGCGTTTAGCTTTAAAAACCATCTACAACAATTAGGAACACGTGATCGATCTTCGTCGCGAGTTCTTTATTTAGACTATTCCACGTGCCAGACGCCAAGTTTCCACGAAGTGAACATTAAGCTGGGAACACATTAAGACCAAAATTGACTTAATAATTGGTCTACGGCTTTTTGAAATAGAAAAACTTTGTGAAGTTCAGAAACTACTGATTTTAATAAGATTCATAAATAAGTCAACGGGAAACAATTTTTGGAAACCACGTGAAATTAGGATTATTCCAGTAGGATTCTATTTTGCTCGTTCAAAGTAGCGGAAATCATCTTGCTATTAATATAGTTACTTACTCGAAATGAAATTCAGTTATCACTCGTTTCGCTCGCCCTAGTATATCCCACAACCTGAAAATTTTGTGGTATCTACACTTTTTTGAAAAACTATCACGCCTATTGATTTGTTCTTTAACATAGTTATTTTTATTTATTATGTAGATGTGTTATCATCAATCAGTCAAGGTGTGACGACGCGAGCCCCCACAAAGCTCGACTTTTAGCTAGTAGCTGTAATATTATTATAGGTAACAAGAGGTAACAAGCCCTTATTTTTAACCCCACTTCAATAAGGTTACGTATGAACTTAACATTATACTCTTTATAATAGAACGTCCGTGAACCTCCGTGGCCAAAAATAGTAAGTGGGGCATTTTCCTTCGAGGAGCTAAATGTAGAGAAAGAATTTTAATATCTGAACAAGATGTGGCAACGTGTTTTGATTTAAAGTTAAAAATAAAAGTTCTTTTCCCCGATATAACCATGTTACTTCTGTACAATTAAACTCTTCCTTCGTATAGCACCGCAACGTTTCAACGTTTTACAATAATTATTATTGTTATATTACAAGCCTAAACTGTCCCACTACTGGGCAACGGCCTCCCCCAAAGACTTCCTGTCCTGTCTTGACTACCTGTCTCTCTCCTGCGCCACCACTGGCCAGCCTGGCTGGTATGCCTCCAGCTCATCACGCCATCTTTTTAAAACTATCTGGCCCAAGTAGATGTACTCGTCAACATATTGCTTTGCTTGCTGGTCTACCTCGACCCTACGATTCGTGCTATTGGTCATAATTTTGGTTTTGGACCTACAATTACAATAATAATATTTTTAAGTGAAACGCCTCATTGTTGCATCGGTAGTGATTTTTTTATGAAACGATTCGTCTTTTTAGGGTTCCGTACCCAAAGGGTAAAAACGGGACCCTATTACTAAGACTTCGATGTCTGTCCGTCTGTCCGTCTGTCTGTCACCAGGCTGTAACTCAAGAACGGTAATAGCTAGAGAGTTGAAGTTAAAGAGGGGCTCCCATACAACAAACGTGATTTTTTAGGGTTCCGTAGTCAACAAGGAACCCTTATAGTTTCGGTCTGTCCATCCGTCTGTCCGTCTGTCTGTCTGTCCGCGGTTTTACTCAGAGACTATAGGACCTAAAAAGCTGTAATTTGGCATGAATACACATATTAATGATGGCAATAAAATGGTACATAAAATCGTAAAAAAATATTTTTTTATGGTACCTCACCTAAACATCAAGCGGGGATGAATATTTTTTTTCGCGACCACCCCATCGTGTGGGGTGTCGTTGAATAGGTTTTTTAAAAATATTGCGAGTATTCATAGATCATTTTCCGATTTAGGGATCCGTTTGTGAAATATTAAGTTTTAAAGTGGAAAAAATCGTTAGAGTCCAGTGTCCCCCCCTTCTACCAGCTAAACTGTTGGTTCTGGAAATGTGAAAAAATTCACGGGAGTAGGAAATATGCTGAATTTAAAAGGAAAACTATCACGGCTAAGATGACTTCATAAGTTATTGAGTAATAGTCATTAACTAAAAAAAATGTATTCGGCGAAGTATAAAGGAACTTTTCGCTCAAATTCCTTTGAAAGTAACTGAGATGATGTTGTTAGTAATGTAAAACACGCTTTAAATGTACGTTCATTGACCATAAAAATTATCAAAAACTTGTAGTACTACGGAACCCTATATTGCGCGTGGCCCGCACTTGACCGATTTTTTTTTTAACATTTTTTGCTCGGTATTAATGCTTCAGGCCCCGCGCGAGCACCGGTGATCGCGAGAACAAAAGATACAATGGGAATTCCTAGAACCTCCGATCGAAGTATTAATAATGACAACATGTAGCCACCTGAAATGTTCACAGATTACTCAGTTTTATTTATACTTTAATAATTAATAATAAAATTTTAATAAAATTGATAATTGAGGGTCCCATACAAAAAAACACGTTTCTTTCCTATTTTTGCTCTATACTGGTACGGTACCCTTCGTGCGCGAGTCCAACTCGCACTTGGCCGATTTTTGATTATCTTATTCGTAAGATAAGAATGTGTGGTCAATGACGTTCTGCGACCTATCAACGAGTTGCATTGTTGCGCGTTGCTGCAACGCAATTAATGTAATAAATAATACGTTATTCAGTTCTGACGGTGCATCGCACTATATCGCATCGCAATACGACGAAACGTATCGTAGTTTGCTGTTACTTATAAAAATATTGACATAACTGATAACATACAATATGTTTGCTGAATGCTGATACATTGCATGATACGTCGAAAAGCCTTGTTTGTATATAAAGGGACATTGTGGATAGCGTGTGCCCATTTTGGCACAAACGGGTATTATTGTACAATCTATTAAAATCCGAAAGGCGAGTGTCCACTGTCCAGTGCCGCTGCACTGGACAGTGGACACTCGCCTTTCGGATACGTCGCTACGTATATGGGTCAAGCTGTATTAATTAGCTGTTACTCGCTTTGTCAGCGCTGAATTAAAACTAAGAAAAGTTTCCTTCAATTATAAGAAACAGTTTTCTTGGAAGAATGCCCTGCGAAATGATATTTTCGCGAAAATCCCGAGGAAATCTGAATGCAATTGCTTTTGATTTGCAACAATGAAAGTTGTTCTTTGTATTTTTGGGTTATTTTTGCTGGACTCGAGTGACGTAAGACAATAAGACTGTTTCGACACAATTTAAGATATAAACATTATTTTTTGTACTTAATGTTAATTATTATCACACGCTTAATTAGTCTAATATTTAGTTTTAGTTTATGAGAATTTTTGGTGGTAAAATTTTATGTTTGCGAATTTTATATTTTATTCTGTCTAAGTTAACAATCGTCAGTATCACAAAAAATACAAATCAAATATTAAGTTAAGTTCAAATTAAAATACCCGTTTAGAATTAACGTACCAAAAATACATAATACATAATATCTACATTTCCATTTACAAAAACATAACCCTCCGCTGTAGTTGGGCAAAAATCCAAACGAACGAAACACGTAACTTGCTAATCACATCTAATCACAAACATGGGACAGACCAAAGTAACAAAGATTTTGGGGGATCTGTGGTCTTTGTAGCCTAATGGTGGTTTGACGGAGGTATTTGCCAAGTCGAGTTACAAAGCCGACTTCGTTAGGGTAAGCAAACACGTTTTACTTGCACGCCCTGATTTAACAAAGTGAAGAATTAGCTGTGTTTTTGGAACTGGTCGACCGAAAGAATTTGGATTCGGAAGTTTGGAATGTGATTCCATTTTAGTTCGGCGATGTTGAGTCTGTACCTACTGCACCAAAATTAGGTTTTAAAAACAGTTATGAAAAACTTTTTTAACACAATAAAATTACATCCTTAATATCGCATGTAATAGTGATGATATAAATTGGTCTTTCCAAGACGGAAATACCATTTTTCTTTATGGCCTTGCAGTCCTGCAAAAAAGCAAGATCAAGCTAACTAATAATGTCTTGGACATTATTAGTTGCCTAGGCCCTAGGCAACTAGGCGCTAGGGTCTATAATCGTTAAATTTTGGACTCAAATGATCATAAATCTAATAAAGTAGTGTTTATGTGTCGCAACGGACCAAACATACAAAGTGCTGTGCCGTAATCATAACCAGTTTTAGGTTTTCCAGTAGTCAGATAAACTACGTATTTCTACGAGTATAGACTACAAGAATGGCAATACGTTACTAAAGCATTACGAAGACGGTAGGTACTTACTGAATGTCACACATTATTGATTTTGACATTAATATTATAAGTCGAAGACTAGTTTGTAGGTATTCAGGTATTCATAGGCAGTTCATAGGCAATATTTGGCTTCTCATGACTTACGTCAATAATGATTAGGTATACTTTTATTTAGATAGTATTATTATCCATTTTTTGTTATTCAGTTTTTACTTAGAGTGTTAAATAGCTAAAAGCCGAGCTTTGTGAAGGCTCGCATCGTCATACCTTGACGGACTGATGCATTGCTAACACATCTACATATAAATAAAAATTACTGTGTTAAAGCACAAATCAATAGGCGTGATGGTTTTTCCGTAAAGTCACAAAATGACGTTGTGGGGTATACTAGGGCTCGCTTCGCTCGCCCTGATTAGTTCTAATTTTAAATATAATTTTCAAGGTGTTAGTGATTATGGGCCTGAAATAAAGACTATATTTTATTTTAATAATTATTTATTATTATTAATTACAATACAATTTGTCTGTTTCGCTTGTATCCAAAGCCAATCTTTTGTAATTAGTTAAAGTAAGCAGCATTATCATTGCTAGCATTTTATTGCGAATATAATATAAAATACCTATGTCTTTCAGTCTGTTACCTCTTCACGCTTAAGCTATTGAACCAAATTGGATGAAATTCATTGGAAACACACTTGTATTCTCGAGAGGGTACAATTACTATAATATTGATTTTCTTGGATAAAACTATTTTGTCCCCGAAAATGTATGGTTCCTTAAAACAAAGTTCCGTTCTGAATACTGTCAGTTCTATAATCGAGCAATTTCATCCAATTCGGAAGCGTTTACAGTAAAATTATTAGTTACTCAGTAATCGTTCTTCACAACAAAGGGACGCATTATTTTAATGAAAACTATTGACGTTTATTAACTTAATCCACAAAAGACTTTGATGGTGAAATGCGATATAATTTCGAAATTAGTTCTTTGTTGCTTGAAATATTAATGATAGCAAGTAAACAAATTAGGTTAATAACATTACAGCTTTGTGTGGAAAGTGATGAAAGTCCTAATTTTATGTAACTATGTAAAATAATTTTTAAATAAGCTTTTAATACGCTAATAAAGATATGATAAGTTATATGATGTGACTTTAAAATATGTAGAATGTAAAATTAAAATGTAATTTTGCGACTACACCAAAAGACAATTTAGGAGAAGGGCGAATTTTTGCTGTTTATAAGGTTTGGAAAATCCATACTAATATTATAAATGTGAAAGTGTGTCTGTCTGTCTGTCTGTCTGTCTGTCTGTTACCTCTTCACACTCAAACCGCTGAACCGATTTGGCTGAAATTTGGCATGGAGATACTTTGAGTCCCGGGAAAGGACATAGGATACTTTTTATCGCGGAAAAATGTACGGTTCCCGCGCGATAAACGAATTTTGGCGCATCGGAGTTGCGGGCGTCATCTAGTATAACTATAAATGAAAAAAAAGTCAAACCATAACCCTTTTCCCACAGTCGGGAAAGAATTTGCACATTTATTATTTACACAATTTCATTTAAATAAAAGGTTTTGTTGTCTCACGCCACATCGTCTCCAATCACGTCAAGATCTGGTGTAACGTTAACAACATTGGAATATAAAAACATTTTTATATACAGAAGAGCTTTTGCCCGCGGCTTCGCTCGCGTTAAGAAGTATTGTTATATACAAACTTTCCTCCCCTATTATAACCCCTTGAGATTGGAATTGATCAAAATCCTTTCTTAGCGGATGCCTACGTCATAACATCTACCTGCATGCAAAATTTCAGCCCGATCCGTCCAGTGGTTTGGGCTGTGCGTTGATAAATCACCATGTCAGTCAGTCGCCTTTGAGTTTTATATATATACGAACTATTGCCCGCGGCTTCGCTCGCGTTAAGAAGTATTATTATATAAAAACTTTCATCCCCTATTTTAACCCCTTGGGGGTAGAATTGATCAAAATCCTTTCTTAGCGGATGCCTTCGTCATATTATTATCATCTACCAGCATGCAAAAATTTCAGCCCAATCCGTCCAGTGGTTTGGGCTGTGCGTTGATAGATCATCATGTCAGTCAGTCACCTTTGAGTTTTATAATATATTAGCTGTCCCGGCAAACGTTTCTTTGCCTTTGCCATATTATTATATAATGTATATCGCCCGTATTTTAATTTTATTAAATTAGTGACTAAATAAACTGTATGTCACCATGGTAACGTCCATCGCTATCCCATGACCCGCGTCGCATAAACAATGGTCGCTCTTTATAGACAAATAATTTGCAATTAAATAAAATTGCGACTATAATTAAAGATCTAAGCTATCCCATCTCTCAAGTTGGAAAAAAGCACACATTTAAAAAACAAAAACATTAAAATCGGTTAAGTAGTTTAGGAATCCATCGCGGACAAACATCGTGACAGGAGATTTATATATATTAGATATACCTATATATTTGGATTAGATAGAAGAAGAAGAAGATATAGAAATACAATATAACAAATATCAAACTCCAACTGAACTCGAGGATTGTTAATGAAAGTCGGGAATAAAGCGCCGTCGAGTAACGCAATAAAGTAAATTCTATACTTTCCCGGGAATCCATTAAAATGTGTCAGTATCGAACTTGAGAATTTGTATTCTGCGTTCGAACTAGGATTTTAAAGTTTCTTAACGCGTCCGGAGCTCGGTGACGGGACTGCAGTCGATTCTTTTGCTTTGACTTCCTTGGATTAAACGAGGATCAATTTATATTGTAAACTTATAAAGGAGGAACTCTTTTGATTTTTACATTGATACAGTGATAATGGCTGCTACCTTATATTGCACAAAAATTGATAGCTACACAATGTTTATATAATAATAATCATTAGTTGAGATAGTATAAGCTCATTTCGATGAAATTAATATTTTAAGATTTACTGTAAGTTCATTTATCAAAAACGCGCGAGAGCCCCACAATTTTTCATGGTAAAAACTATTGTATATCTAAACTACTACTAAAACTTTTTACAGGGTTTAAATTATTTACTATACAGTTTACTTTATTCCAAACTAGATGGCCCGGACTTCGTATAACTTCCATCCTAATATAAATCTTCTCTGGACTTCACGCACATTTTAAGGAAATAAGCCTAACCGGTTCAGCCGTTCTCGAGTTTTAGTGAGTTTAACAAAATTGAAAATCCATTTTTATGATTAATATAAATTTCATGAGCATCGGTTCAACGGTTTAAGCGTAAAGGGATAGGCCAGCTGGCTCTTATCCTATTCCTTACTTAGATTACATCTAATGTTTTGTCTATTTACTATTACTTGGTACTACTTATATATTCTATTCTGTGCTATTACATAACATTAGTATGGATAAAGTACTCTCCTATTCATTTGATGGTTTTATTTGCGCTAACTGCCAATTATCGTGTTTGTCGTATGTATCGCGTAAACAAAGTAATTATTAACGCCGAAATTCACAAGAATTATTTATCACCACCAAATGTAGGGCATCGAACAACTTGATATACTGCTATGTATAGAATTTTGTTGTGGCTACTTTTTACCCGAAGGCCAGGTCAGAGGTTATTGTTTTTGGCAGCCAAAACTACTGATCTGATTTTCATACGTACTTGTTAGTTTGCATATTATGTGTAACTTTTGAAACAGTAGATATTATGGGCATATTATATTATAGTTATATAGCACTCTATATAAATTTTGAGACTTGTTTCTGAAAATGATGTTGACCAGTGCCAATTCACTTTTGGATAGTCGATGAGTCATAGTTAAATATTTTTTTAACTATCTCTGATTGTTTCTAAAAGCATATTGTTTAAATTTTGTTGGTATTAAAATTTACATAATATAATTATGATATTATGATTGCTTATTCTGCTGGATCATGATCTACCAGATTTAGCAATGATCTCTTAGCAATACCTGTAGTACCATAATGTGCACCCTTGTAAAGACTTAATATTTATCTTATAATAATTTAATTTATCATATTTTTTATTAATATTGTGTTATTTATAATTTACTAACTGTCCCGTTGAACTTAGTGTCACTTTAAAACCTTCCCTGGACTTTTACAAATATTTTAAGACTAAAATCAGCCTAATCCTTTCAGCCGTTTTCGTGTTTTAGCGCGACTAACACATTTAAAAATCAATTTTTATATAAGTTTAATTTTGTAATTGTGCATGCTCTATCTAATGTCTTGTATCACATCTATCTCCGTAGGGCTGCTTTAAGAAATTTCTTTAGAAATAAGCAGTCCTTTGTGTCGCCTTTCTATGTCCATTTTTATGTAAATAGTATCTTGTGTGCAATAAATGTTAAATAAATAAAATTATATTAAATCTAATCGTTTAAGTCGTTTAACTACGAATTCTACTGCTCATTTCATATTGTCACAACACATACATACATATATTAAACACACTCGTTCCACAGACCCCGATACCACTGAGTTATTGTACTCTCGCCGAACAAATGGCACACATTATACACAATTCGTACAATAACACTAACTCTAAATCTGAATTCTTGGCATCGTTATACCAAGTTGGGAGTAGTTCCCCCATAACGTTTATTCTATTTCAACGATTTCTTACAAAAGTGCCACAGGGTGTAAGCGTCTAGCCAGTTAAACCTATGCATCTATTCCGTATTAGATGACGCCCGCAACTCCGTTGCGTCAAAATTAGTTTATCGTGCGGAAACCGTACATTTTTCCGGGATAAAAAAGTATCTCATGTCCTTTCCCGAGACTCAAGGTATTCCCATGCCAAATTTCAACAGAATCGGTTCAGCGGTTTGAGCATGAAGAGGTAACAGACACACTTTCGAATTTACCTAAAATATTAGTATAATGGAAGTATGGATATACTATACATGTATTCCGTATAGAATATTATACACTTTACCATGTTCACGGTGGACAAAATATAATAATTAATAAGCGATGAAGTAAAGGAAAAGCTGGTTCATATTATGTAATAAGATAGTACATGATCAAAATAATAATAATAATAAGGTTTATTCGACAATAAGACACCACATTACACTACAATAATAAATAACACGTTACAATACAATATCTAAAGAAAATTAAAACATCACATACGCAAAAGACACAAAATTATAAAAATAAAAAAAAGAAATCAAAAGGGAGGAATTAATACTCATGAGACAGTATGCATAACAATATAAGGACGTAAACTATGGGGACATCCTCGACATCACCATAGTTCAAGGGTCAGCTGTACGAGTAGTGTATTGTTATGTCTATTGTAGAAAAGGATACCACTCAGACTTATTACCGTGGTGTACACCACAGTGCCTGGTGTTATGTGGTTCCTAATAGCAGTCATCCAGAAATAGGGACAGATACATGCACTCAGCGTTAACATTTTAACCTAAAAAAATAATAATATAATACATTATATACATAATATAGTAACATAATACGATGATGTCTAATTATGAAGATATAAAAACAAATAAATAGATAATTAAAGCAGTGCGTGCGACTCATTGCTAGCTATGGCATGATTTTACGGCTATCCCGTAAATAAATAAATGCTGCTTGTCATAGATACCTTTATAATTATGGCTATAATAATACAATTAAATAGATAACTTTGTAATTATAGCTATTATTATGGTAACTTATCATAATATTTTTAATATTAAGTTTTTTAATGACGTTTAGTAAAAATTTACACATAGAATGACCACCATACCAGTAGCAATAAAACTAAATGATTCATTATATTTTTTTGCTAAAAAATGTTAAAAATTCAAAGGACAAGCCTGTTGATTTTTTAGCATTGTTAATTTGGCGCGCGTTTATATTATGAACGGGCTGCGGGCATATAATACAAAATCAAGGAAATAGGTTTCCAAATCGTTCATTAGAGCACTTATTCAGTAGCGGAGCTCAGAACAATTTATCAACTATTCAGCTGCCTCACGAGAACCACGTAGGAAATTGTCTATACTCATAAATTCTAGCTTTTAAGGATTTTATTCCGGGCTCCTCTAAATTTCACCTCGTTAAAACGCCAGTGCAAAATGTACCGATTTCAGTGATAGATTTGCAGGAAAAATGAGATGAGCTTGCCTTAAAAAATATGTTAGTGTCGAAAATGATTTGGTGCACTTTTTTTGGTTATTTCTTAATATTTCTTTGCAACATTTGTTACAGGAAATATAAGATGGTCATATTATTTATTTTGTCACAGGTATCTACCTCAATTAGATGAATATCTAAAAAGATCAATAAAATAATTAAATTGAAAAATTTAATTTTTTTGTTTGTTACATACAACTAGCATAATAATATTTATCGGTCTCCTCTTAACGCTTTTAAACTTGTGAAAATTGTGGAAAGTGTGGAAGTTTGGTCTACAGACTATACCAAATCTTGTATGATCTCCATATGTGCTGTCATTTACTTTGATTCCAAAGGTAAGGACATAGAATAGTTTTCATTCAATAGAAAATACACGGTTCTACTAATACTAGACTAATTTTGGTGCAACGAGACGATATATTTTTGGAAAGGTGCGAATTAAAAGTACCCACGTTACGGATGCTAGCAAATCCGATTATTCAAGTCTTTCAGGATTATACGATAGGATTAACGCTTTCGAACTAAACATTGAAAGCATAGCTTACTGTTAAGAGTATTGTTTTTAAACATTATACGTGCACATTTTTGACAGACTACTTTGCACATATCCGTTACTCGTTTGTTACCTATAAAAAAACAAAATGTAATAGATATAATATTATTGTGACATTGACTAATGTATACCTGTAGTGGGTAGTTATTAATCTGTCAAGTTGTCAATCTGACAGTTGTGCAGTGACGGTTGTCAAGGTTCGACGTGCGCAATGCGCATACGCGTTGTACTAGGTGTAATAATGAGTGTGTTCCTATGGAAGGAAAAGCCCAAAAAAAACATTGTTCTTATATTCTAACAAGCCAAAGTTTTTTACGTCCTTTATTACGTCACCAACAGTGGTTATTCATTAAACACATTGTTGTTTTATTATTAGTTAACCAATCACAATAATAAATTATGATCGTAGATTACTCATAGCTATTATAACAATTGTTTCCTGTGTAAAAGGTTTTCAAAACAGTTCTTCGACAGTTTAACTGTATTATTGTGCATACCCTAAGAAATTTTACAAAGATGGCAGTATACATTTTCGCTGTCAGTGAAAAATGTATCTCGAAACCGCGTTATATATTTTTATTGTCACACAATTTATTGAAGACAATTCATATTCGACTTGAGGAAATCCTACGACAAATCACAATGAAAGTCAAATATGTAGCCTATCACAATATGTAATAGGTACATATTATGTGTCAAGTATCAGTAATGTAACATGCAAACTCATAGTTTCAATTGAATTACTGTAAAAAGATGACAAAATTAATAAAACAAGGATTACTTTCGTATCTCTCATAATATAATATCGGTGTTGAAACGTTATTGATTAAATTTAACGGGTAAGTAGGTCTGAAAATCAGTGCCAACATCTTTTTCTAATGCGGTTGCTGGACCAGCAAGTAGGTATATAATTATGTTTTTAAGTGTACTAACATAATATTATCTTTGATGCAGAGGTTGCTAAAAGGGAAATAGTTACTTTTGTCGATGGGCCGCAATCTTACAATATGGGTTTAATCCTTCGATCGGGGATTCTTGGAAATATTATTGTATTCTATTGTTGTCGCGATCACCGGTGCTCTTATGGGGCGTGAAGGATTAATTGTGCTTGGGTTTTTTAATATATTTATATCATAATATTTTATACATCCAGATTTTCAATAGCTTTTTTCTTTAATGGAATCAGGCGTTACTTTGCGGAAATCCATAGCTTAAAATTTAGTTTGTTATTATTTTCAGCAATATTCGCGGAATATTGCTAAAAATAATAACAAACTAAATTTTAAGCTTTTTCTTGCTAACTGCGAGTTTTTCTTTGTTTGCATATTATAAGAAAACTAGCATCAACAGTCGACTACTACTCAAATTCATTTCAGTTAATGATGGGTATCATATTTTATTAGTCAACCAATATTTAT
This sequence comes from Polyommatus icarus, assembly GCA_937595015.1. Classification (NCBI taxonomy): domain Eukaryota; kingdom Metazoa; phylum Arthropoda; class Insecta; order Lepidoptera; family Lycaenidae; genus Polyommatus; species Polyommatus icarus. The sequence continues at coordinate 10,773,834 of OW569339.1, forward strand.
GATAAATAAAATGTCATTAGCACTAATAATAATGCCATAACCGGTTTAAGTCTTCTTATTACTGAAATAAAAATACTAAATAACGACTTCTAACTCAGCATTAGAATCACTTATTTTGGCGTTAAAACCTTTTAGTCCTAAATAATTTGATCGTGCCGAAGGGCGGTTAGTATGAGGCGTTTGACGCATTATAGTCAGGCCCGGGATTAGCCAGATTGGTCACGCAAACTTTGAATAACATCAATGAAGTATAATTAATTATTCAAATTGTTATAGTTTTGAAGAGAAATTGTACTTTAGGGTAGTTTTAGCGTATAAAGTTTATGAGGACTAATTACAATAAAAGGAAGTAATTTATTTTCATTTATTCATTCAATTTGTTTGTGTATTCATAATTTTCTGTAAGATTTGGTTTTTGTTTGAATTTGCACTATCAAATAAATAGTAAAGACACTAACAGATTAGAAATTATTTTAACTTTCATATTACAAGATAACAATATTATCTAACAATTACTCGAGTTTGTATTAGAAAATAGAAGCATTATGAACTAAATAAACATAGAAAGGGGATTCATTGAAAACCCTGACAAGTATTTCTAGGATACCTAGCTTTCTACGAACTTTAGCCGAGTCAGCATATCTGTCGAGTAAATACGAGTATTAGATCAGAAAATAATATTGTGAAGCTGATTTTCCACGACGAAAATATAATATTAAAGTTTAATTCTATTTCATTTACGTCCACTATTTTCAAAGAAACTATCAATCCCCAAGCGGCACCCGGCTATCGCATAGCTATTGAAATTTTATTGTGTCTGCGGTTCCCACGCTCAAGGTATTGAAAGTGGATTTTAGGTAGTATTTTGTCTAGTAACTTATAAATGGCCTACTTCATTATTCATGTAGGTCAGTACTTAGTAGTATTCTTTACAAAAGCCATTTAGGATTTTTGATGCCTGTCAGCAGGCGATTTTCACTAAGTAGTACTTAATCTTATTTAGGTTTAAAGATTTGGCCGCCACAAAATATTGCTAATTATAATAATATTATAAGTATACGTCCAATAATAAATATTATAAATCGAAATTTATGACTTATGAGTTATGATATCTTATGAAAGACGGCGAATCAATTACGCGACGTCAGTTGTGATCTGTCTCGCTATGCTGACGTAACATGAATCAATTTATCTGATAGAACCTACATACCATACCATAGCTACCACTAACCTAGCATATATTTTTATGTGCGTAACCATATTTTATCCTACAGGGTTCCATAATACGTGTTGAGTTAGCAGTGTGAGTTAGCAACACAAAGATTTCTTTTTATTCTGTAGATCAACTTGATTTATTATCTGTGGTTTTTACAATACCACTTCCTCTTCCTAAAATTATGGCGATCGGTGCGTATTGTGTTAAGTTTTGTAAAATCTTAAAATATAATAAAAGTGAGTTATAGAAGGAATACTGCAGTTTAATTACAAAAATATCACTTAGTAAAACATATATCGCAATAGTTATGGGCCCAGGTCCCTTTTCCGAAGTAATACGAAAATAAAGCACGAGGTAAAAAACATTGCAATATGTCGGCGAGAGACGCTATGAAGTATAATATACCACAATTCGATGGCGAAAGTTTTAATACTTGGGCATTCAGACTAAAAAGCATTTTAAAAGAGAGCGGCTGCTATGAGGCAATTGTACAGAAGGATTTTGCAGAAGAAAAACTCGAAGCGAGAGCCCAAGCTATCTTAATTTCTGCAGTGGCGGATAGCCATCTAGAATATTTGAGGAGCGACTCGGCATTTGAAATGTTCAAAAACTTGGAAGAGAGTTTTAAGAATAGAGGCACGCGTAGTAAATTGTTCCTGCGAAGGCAATTGAGTGAAATCAAATATGTGGAATCAAAATCTTTAAAAGAACATCTGACTAGAATGCAAGAAATTATAACACAATTAGAGGAGGCAGGATCTGTCATGTCAGAGGAAGAGAAGGTCAACATTTTCTTACTGTCCATGCCAAAAAGTTATGAAAACATAGTGACTGCGTTGGAAACCATCGGAGATTTAAAACTTAATACTGTAAAAGACAGATTATTGGCAGAAGAAGAAAAAAGAAAGCAGTTTCATAACAAGGATATTGTCACTCCAAGTGCATTCTCATGCTTTGTATGTGGGAAACCAGGACATAAAAAATTTCAATGCCATAAATTACAAGGAAATGGATATAAGAATTTCAACTCCGGGCAAGGACAAAGTAACGGGCCAGGATACAACACTAGACATGGGTTTCAAAGAGGACGTGGACAAAGAGGTCAAGGATTCTATGGAGGACGTGGACATACTTTCAATAACCGAGGACGAACACAAGGTGGCCATGTGAATTTTGCGGGTAATAATCCAAACGTATTTATGTGCTACGAGGAACAATATAATAGTGAAAATAACTCATTGATTCAGTTTTGTGTGGACTCTGGGTGTACAAACCATTTAGTTAATAGCAAGGAACATTTTATAGACTATATTGAGTTAAAGATACCTAAGAAAATTGCAGCAGCCAAAAATGGGGTTAGTTTAGAAGCAGTTGGGATTGGAAATATGGAAGTATCATGTCAAGTGGGTAAGATTTTAAACAAATTTCTTATAACAAATGTTTATTTTATACCTGATTTAAGGAAAAATTTGTTATCGGTATCAAAAATGGAAAGTGCTGGTTTTAGAGTCGTTTTTAGTGGAGGTAAAGTAAGAGTTTATAAACAAGAGAACTTGATGATGATAGGTAATAAAATAGACACATTGTACACACTAAACTTGCAAAGTATTGTAACTTCATGTAATTTTTCAAGTAAAATTGATAATGATGAGTATGACTTGTGGCATAGGAGGTTTGCTCATTTAGGAATTAATAATTTAAATTTATTGGTAAACAAAAACATGGTACATGGTTTGGCAGGATTAAAAAATAAAACTATAGAAAATAACTTGTTATGTGAGCCCTGTGTATTAGGAAAAATTAGTAGACAGCCTTTCAATAAACCAGGAATTAGAGCGAGGCAACCTTTAGAGCTTGTGCATACTGATGTATGTGGACCTATCTCTCCACAAACTTATGATGGTAAAAATTACTTTGTAACATTCATTGATGATTTCACACACTTTACAATAATTTATTTAATGAAAAATAAGTCAGAAACTTTTGAACATTTTCAGCATTATTATAATTTTGCAACAAGACATTTCAATAGAGATCTTTTAAAATTGAGAATGGATAACGGTAGAGAATATATTTCAAATGAATTTAAGAGCTTTTGTAGTAGGAACGGAATAGTGATGCAGTACACGGTGCCATACAATCCGGAGATGAATGGAACAGCTGAACGAATGAATCGAACATTGATGGATAAAGCTAGGACTATATTGATTGACTCGGGAATGAAAAAAGAGTTCTGGGGAGAAGCGGTTTTGTATGCAGCATATGTGACAAACCGAAGTCCAGTCACTGGAAGAGATAAAACACCAAGTGAAATGTGGGAAGGTAGAAAACCAGACGTATCGAATTTGAAAATATTTGGATGTATCGCTTATAATTATATACCAAAGGAATTAAGAACTAAACTAGATCATAGAGGTAAAAAAATGATAATGATTGGATATAGTATGGCAGGCTATAAGCTATATGATGAATAAACAGGAAAAGTTATTACTGCGAGACATGTTGTCTTTGATGAAAACTGGAAGAAAATAAAAGGATTAGCTAACATACCTGAATATGACGAAAATGAAAAATTAGAAAGCGTGAAAGATAGCACAGAGGAGGAAATAAATGAGGATGTTGAAAAACAAGAAGAAAGTAATGAGAAAGCAAGAAATGAAATAGTGGAAATTTGTAAAGAAGAGAAAATTATGGAGAATAGAGAAGATAGTCAAGAAATAGGAAGAGAAAAGATAATAGTGGAAAATGAAGAAATAGGAAGAGGAAAGAGGAATCGAATGAAGCCAAAATGGCAGAGTGAATATGTAACAAGCTTTAGTGATGAAGATGATGCCATGTATGCGTTTTTGTGTATGAATGATGATGTGCCGTTTACATATGAAGATATAAAAACAAGAGAAGATAAAGAGGATTGGATGAAAGCTGTAAGTGAAGAATTGAAAGTACTAGATGAAAATGAGACTTTTGAAATAGTTCCGAAGCCAGAAGACAAGAAATCATTAGATGCAAAGTGGGTATTTACGAAGAAGGATACAGGAAGAGAAACAATATGTAAGGCTAGATTAGTAGTACGAGGTTTTCAACAAGAAGAGAAATTTGATGATGTGTATTCACCTGTATTAAAGTTACAGACGTTAAGGATATTGTTATCTGTGGCTGCTCAACGAGATTATCATTTGAGTCAGATGGATGTGAAAGGAGCATTTTTATATGGAAATATAGAAGAGGAAGTATATATAAAACCACCAGATGGCATAAAAGTGGAACAAGGATGTGTACTAAAACTAAAGAAGTCACTTTATGGATTAAAAAAATCTCCGAAATATTGGTATGAAAAGTTTAATAATACAATTCTATCATATGGTTTCAAAAGATCAAACAATGACCATTGTTTATATCACATAAAAGATCTATATTTACTGTTGTATGTCGATGATTTGCTTATACTAGGCTCAAACTTAAATAAAATAGAAAAAGTAAAACAATTTTTGAAAACTAAATTTAAAATGAAAGATTTGGGTAGCAATCATATAATGTACCTAGGTATATCAATTAAAAAGACCTCTATGGGAATAATTATTGATCAGACTAAATATTTAACAAGTGTTCTTGAATGCTTTAATATGAATGAATGTAAAGGATGTGAAACACCAATGGATGCAAATTATAAATTCGATGAGAACGGAGAAATTGATATGTCATATGAGAGACAATGCCGATCACTGATAGGGTCACTTATGTATGTTACTGTCGGATCAAGGCCAGACTTAGCTGCATCTGTTTATTATTTAGGTAGATTTCAATCAAGGCCAAATATTGAATTGTGGAGATCTCTCAAACGTTTACTAAGATATGTAAAACATACAATTAATTTTGCATTGTTGTATACTAAAGATGATTGTAACATGCCTTTATTAGAGTATGCAGACACTGATTGGGCTAGAGATTTAGACAGGAAATCGACATCAGGATATATGTTTAAAGTTTTTAATAATACTGTTGTATGGAAGTCTAGGAAACAAAGTACTGTTGCCTTAAGCACAACTGAAGCGGAGTTTGTATCATTATGTGAATGCATTATGGAAGCCTGTTGGATGTTAAAATTACTTGCAGATTTAAATATCAATGTTGAAAATGTAACTATTTATGAAGATAATCAAAGTACTATTAAAGCTATTAAAAATCCTGATCAGAAAAGGCTTAAACACATGGATGTTAAATATAATTTTATAAAACAGAAGGTTGAAGAAAATATTGTTACTGTAAAGTATATTAATACTAAAGAACAAATCGCTGATATTCTAACTAAACCTTTATCTAAGAATATTTTTAAAAATTTAGTTTCTAAATTAAGTTTGTGTTCCATAAATGTTTAAAGTTAAAACAAATTGTATTAGAGTATGAGTATGTTAAAGTCAAAGTAGTTATCTACTTTTGTGAATGTTGAGGAATTTAAGTTTAATAAGTTTAAAATATGTAAGTAAGTTGTTGTGTAGGTATATGTATAAGAAATGTTTGTGTTGAGGAAGAGTGTTGAGTTAGCAGTGTGAGTTAGCAACACAAAGATTTCTTTTTATTCTGTAGATCAACTTGATTTATTATCTGTGGTTTTTACAATACCACTTCCTCTTCCTAAAATTATGGCGATCGGTGCGTATTGTGTTAAGTTTTGTAAAATCTTAAAATATAATAAAAGTGAGTTATAGAAGGAATACTGCAGTTTAATTACAAAAATATCACTTAGTAAAACATATATCGCAATACATAATAATTTTTCATCTTTTTTAAGAGGGCGAATAAAGCAAAAAATCAAACATCGGTCTTCTCTTTTCACACGCATATGCCAGGTAAAAAAGAAGGCCTCAGAATAATCGCCAAGATAGTTTTTTCTTAATAACTCGATAAATATTATACAACATTTTAAAAACCCTCCTGGTCAGTCTCTGGGTGATAGAATTTTATATAATGTGTTAAAATATTAACTCGGTTTAATGCACAGTTTTGGCAATATATGAAAAATTCGTGATAATTAAATGCATCTTTGTGATTTTTTTTCCATCGAGAAAATTTTAAGATATCGTAGTTTCGCTAGGTCAGTATATACATTTAAAAAATTAAACAATTCGGGGCTTATTTTCCAGTATAAAAATGAATTGTAAAATCAACAATTTTGAATGTTTGTAAGAAACGAATGTTTAGAAAATCGAAAGTTCTTTTAGTCCGGGTTGAACATTTTTTTTTCATTTGATAAGACGAATAACAATTTTATCTGCGAAAAATCTCGAAAGTGGTAGCTAGATAGACAGTATTTCATAATCTGATTTGATGGTCCTAAAATATGATTTGTTTTATTTGTAGGACTATGTTACTTTTAAATAATAAAACTGTCGACATACAAAAAACAGCTTGTTAGGGTTCCGTTTCAGGGCTCCGTAGTCAACCAAGTTTTGTTAAAGCCGTGTATTCCGAGAAACGGACGATTTTCAAGATTTAAAAGTGACAGGAGACATAGAAATATCGTAATTTATTTTTCTAAAATAATAATTCTGAAAAAAATATATGTGTTAGTTAAGGATGTAACACGGTGGAATGTATATTCCATTACACAATATCATGAACTTCACTCGATAGAAAAAAATCCCAAAGTTACCTCCTCTTTTAACGAAATTGCCATACTATGTCCAAATTATTTGGAATTTTCAGATAATTTTTGTACTGAATGAAAGACACAGAATATATCTAGGCACTTTTGATTTTTTGACTCGATTGAATTATGTATAAAATAACGACGATCAAAAAACTATAAAATTGCAGGCGGAAAGGCTTGGCTCGTGCGCTCAGTCGCGCTCTGGTGCTCTTTGACGTCGGACCGTACAACTTTTTAACCGACTTCCAAAAAACGAGGAGGTTATATGTTCGGCTGTGGATATTTTTTTTTGTATGTTCAACGATTACTCCGCCGTTTGTGAACCGATTTTCGAAATTTTTGTTTTGTTGTATTAGGTTTCACTCCAATTTGGTACCATGTTCACAAAAGTGGTGACCTGATGATGGGATCCATGAGTAATCGAGGGAACTCCTCGAAATTTACATGGAAACATATGGTGATTTTGGTTTTATGTAAAGTGTACTAAGAATACGCTACCAAAAAGTCAAATATTGGGTCAAGGTATACCATGGTTTCGAAGATGCTGAGAGAACTCCTGACTCCTTATAGATTAGATTCCAATACGTTTGGGAGTTTCGGCGTTGTTTTAAGAACAGAAAGCATAAACTGCTATGCAATTCATATTCATAATCATAATCATCATCATCATCATCGTCATCATCATCATTACCACGTCGTGTTAAGGCCACCAATGTCTCATGGCACAGAATAGATAATAGTACAAGGCATAGGTATGGATATACTAATATTAATAATTATGTACTGTATAACAACACCTGTTTGTTTTTAATACACGGCGGTTGGCGTCACCGCGCCGCGCCGCCGCGCGGCGCGGCGACGCCCACTCCACTAAATATCTGTTATCTTGCACAAGTGCAGGTAAGATGTTGTCAAAACCAAAATGTATTATTCCTGTGACATTTGGTGTGAACAACGGTAAATAGGGCTATTGTAGTGTGAGTCTTACCTCCCTCCTAGTATATAAGTTAGTGTAATTAGTTCTTAAGGGAGTTAATAAAGAGCAGTCGCGACTAATACATCTTTTTATTCCGTCCCCCGAAGCCTGCACTATTGCATGGCGACCCTGCCAGCCTGCACTATTGCACTATTTCTTCCGCGAGTTTTAACTAAAACATCGTTATTATAACTTTATTATCCTATTCATTGGAATATTATTGTGTCTTTTTCAAATTGAAATGTATCAAGTTTTACATGCTTTTGCCCAGTTATGTAGCAATTATTATAGGTTTTGTAAATAATAATATGAGTATTCGTAGCTCATTTTTCGATTTAGTGATCGATTTGTGAAATATGAAGTTTTAAAGTGGAAAAATCGTTAAGAGTCTCCACCCTTCTACCAGCTAAACGGTTGCTTCTGAAAATGTGAAAAAATTCACGGAAGCAGAAAATATGCTCAATTTAAATAGAAAACAATCACGGCTAAGAATAATTCATAATAATTGAGTTATAGGTGATCAACAAAAAAAAATAGTATTCGGTAAAGTATAAAGGGACTTTCAGTTTGACAAATTCCTTGGAATATAACTGAGATGATGTTGTTGTAGTAGTGTAAAACACGTTATAAATGTACATTCATTGACTATACAAAAATACAAAAATTATCAAAAAATAGCGGTACTACTGAGTATTTAACCCTATATTGCGCGTGGCCCGACACGCACTTGGGTGGTTTTTATAAATATTTCATCACCCGTTGCAAAATTATGCAAAAAAAACTTTAAATCGCTCTCCTATAAAGTACGATAGCGTTTTTTCAGTTTCGATACTTTAGGTAAAGGATCGAAACTGAAAAAACGGGACCATCGATTTATTATTGTTAACTAGGTATCAGTGCGCGAAAGACTAGTTTAGCACTATTTGGTGCCATACTAACTTAGTCGACACTTCAATAAAATAACATTTTATATTGTTGAAGTGACTAAATAAGTATGTCACCATAGTAACTTCCATCGCTATCCCGTCGCACAAACAATGGTCGCCGTCAGTATCGAGTTGTAATAATTTACTATATATTATTTATTCAACAAAATATGCACTTATCAATATAAAAAGTACCCAGTAGCCGATTTTCAGACCTACTGAATATGCATAATATAAAATTAGGTAAAAATCAGTAAAGCCGTTTCGGAGGAGTACGGTTGTAATGTTAGTTACATTGTGACACGAGAATTTTATATATAAGACTAGCTGTCCCGGTGAACTTCGAGTCACTTTAAAACCTTCCCTGGACTTCTACGAATATTTTAAGACTAAAATCAGCCCAATCCGTTCACCCGTTTTCGAGTTTAAGCACGACTAACACACTTGAAAATCCATTTTCATATATATATATATACTAGCTGTCCCGGTGAACTTCGTGTTCACTTTAAAACCTTCCCTGGACTTCTACGAATATTTTAAGACTAAAATCAGCCCTTTTCTTATATTTAAAAATCCATTTTTATATATAAGAAGACTAGCTGTCCCGGCGAACTTCGTGTCACTTTAAAACCTTCCCAGGACTTCTAAGAATATTAATTTAAGACTAAATTCAGCCCAATCCGTTCAGCCGTTTTCGAGTTTTAGCGCGACTAACACATTTGAGAATCCATTTTTATATTTAAGAAGAAGATGTATGAGATGAAATAAACAAAAAAAAACAAAATAATTACATCAGCGAAATCAGTACAATATTGGATAAACCAATTCAACTGTTAATTTTTATGCATGCAGCATGATATTATAATTATGATTTATAGAGGTACTCATTAACATCACTATAAAGGAGTAAATGAATAAAAGAAACAAAATTCTAAATAAAATGAAAAAGCTAATTATTAGACTACGGCTCATTTTTTGTATACTGTGGCGCGTTCGGGCGGTCGAGTCACGAGTTCCCCCCGCAGTAAGTTGCCCCGCACCTCGGCCCGATCGGATTGTTTCAAGCGGAGCTTCGACGCTATATAATACTTTTCTTTCTTTGGTCTCCCCGGCCTTAATTACAGAACACTAAAACAGAACCCTAACCAGCTGATTTTTTGTTTATTGATAGGATAATGGTTATATTAAAAGAGTAACATTGTCCTACAAATAGAACAATCCAAAGTTTAGAACCATCAAACCAAAGTATGAAATCCTTTATATCTCTGTTAGCTACCACTTTCAAGATTTTTCGCAAATAAAATTATTGTTCGTCTTATCAAAATGAAGCTACTCACAAAAAATTAGAAAAAAAATGTTCTAGGGAAACCTGACCATACCAGACTTGACGTTCAGAAAATAATTTGTATGAAATTAATTCTGAATAAAAAATATTTAATTTTTATTCATTGACTAGCGACCCGTCCCGGCTTCGCAAGGGTATAAAATACATAGCCACTGAAAAAATGATTAAAATCGATATCCTTCACGTGGTCTACTTCTTATCTGTGCCAAATAACATACAAATTGCTCAAGTAGTTCGCAAGATAAGCCCTTTCAAATAATTTCCCCCGTTTTTCCCACATTCTCCTATTACTTTTAGCGTGATAAATATAGCCTATAAGCCTTTCTCAATAATCTAACACTGAAAGAATTTTTCAAATCGGACCAGTAGTTCCTGAGATTAGCGCGTTCAAGTTAGCCCTTTCAAATAATTTTCCCCGTTTTTTCCACATTTTCCTCTATTTTCTAGCTGCTATTAGTCACAGCGTGTTAAATATAGCCTATAGCCTTCCTCGATAAATGGGCTATCTAACACTAAAAGAATCATCAAAATCCGTTGCGTAGTTTTAAAGATTAAAGGGAACAAAGGGACATGAGGAAAAAAAGCGACTTTGTTTTATAATATTACTAGCTGTCCCAGCAAACGTTTCTTTGCCATATTATAAAGTATATCGCCCGTGTTATTTTATTGAAGTGACTAAATAAGTATGTCGCCATGGCAACGTCAATCGCTATCCCGTCGCACAAACTTAATGGTCGCGGTCAGTCTCAGCTTGTAATAATTTACTATTATTTATTCAACAAATGTACTTATCAATATATAAAGTACCCAGTAGCCGATTCTCAGACTTACTGAATATGCATATAAAATTTTGGTAAAAATCAGTAAAGTCGTTTCGGAGGAGTTTGTGGACTAACATTGTGACACGAGAATTTTATATATAAGACTAGCGACCCGCCCCGGCGTCGCATGGGTATAAAATAATATAGCCATTAAAAAAATGATAAAAATCTATAGCCTATGATCCTTCACGTGGTCTACTTGTTATCTGTGCCAAATAATATAAAAATTGCTCCAGTAGTTCGCTAGATAAGCCCTTTAAAATAATTTCCCCCGTTTTTTCCACATTCTCCTATAAGTCTTAGCGTGATTAAATAGAGCCTGCCTCAATAAATGGCTAAAAATCTAACACTGAAATAATTTTTCAAATCGGACCAGCTTACAGTTTCTGAGATTAGCGCGTTCAAGTTAGCCCTTTCAAATAAATTTTCCTGTTTTTTCCACATTTTCCTGTATTTCTTCGCTCCTATTAGTGTTAGCATGATAAAATATAGCCTATAGCCTTCCTCGATAAATGGGCTATCTAACACTGAAAGAATCATCAAAATCCGTTGCGTAGTTTTAAAGATTAAAGGGAACAAAGGGACATGAGGAAAAAAGCGACTTTGTTTTTTAATATGAATTAAAATTAGATATAGATTTGACGTACCGCTCTGTCGGCCAGGTTGCGCACTCGGCAGTGCAGGTAGGCGGGCTGGCCCACGGCGGCAGTGGCCTCGCGCTTGGTGCTGTTGTCGAAGTACGGCTGCCCCAGCGGTTCCCAGCCGCCGGCGCCGGCTGTCGCACCTGCAAGACATTGTTTCGTTTTTATTTTTATAAAATAAGCGGGCAAACGAGCAAGCAGGTCACCTGAAGGCTACCGTCGCCTATGGACTAAGTAACTTTATACCAAAGAACAATGGCCAAATCGTACCAGGTGGGCGGTGGCGTCCCGATATGCCATTAGTAGCAAAAAATCCCTAATATTTTAAGGCATCGAAAATCATTAGAAATGTGTATATAAATAGCCACAAAAAAGATCAATATATTTTAGTTTCGTTATGTTCTGACAGCCGGCAATTATGCTCATTCGTTCTATTTTTTGGGTAATACTCTAGGAAAAATTGAAATAATTAGGAACGAGATCACCGAATACACACTTGTAGGCTACACCGCAGTCGAGAAAAAGGTAGTTTTTAAGTCTAACCTCAAAATAATTGTAAACGTTATTAATTATTATCAAAAATCGTGGCTATTTAGACATAATTCTCAAAATGTTTAGAGCATAAGTGCAACCAAATCTAACTATAGTTTATTTTGGGACATCAAAAATAAAAGTCGAGTCCAGCTCCAATACAAATTTGGCCATGATTCTTTCAACTTAATGGGTTCAGAAGTTTAAGCATGGATAGGTAACGGATACTGTCCCTTATTCTGCAATAATATTAGCAAGGGTCTGTTTGTCTATTTAATATAATATGTAGAATAAATAGAATATAAAGTATAAACTATCTTTTGCCTCTCACGCTCAAAGCAGCTTTAAACCGATTTTTGATGTGGAGACACTTTGGATCCCAAGAAATTACGTTCAATATTTTTTAAACGATTTTTTACGTTTCCGTGAACGAATTTTCACTTAACAAGACGGTAACATTTAGTGTAGAACCCTAAAATATGTTGTCTTAATAATTAATGATTACTAGCTGTCCCGGTGAACATCGTGTCACTTTAAAACCTTCCCTGGACTTGTATGAATATTTTAAAACTAAAATCAGCCCAATCCGTTCAGCCGTTTTCGAGTTTTAGAGCGACTAACACATTTGAAAATCCATTTTGATATTTAAGACTAGCTGACCCGACAGACGTTGTCCTGTCTTAACGATGATTATCAGTGAACTTCGTGTCACAGGTCACTTTAAAACCTTCCCTGGACTTCTACGAGTATTCTATGACTAAAATCAGCTCATTCCGTTCAGCCGTTTTCGAGTTTTAGTGCGACTAACACATTTGAAAATCCATTTTTATATATAAGACTAGCTGACCCGACAGACGTTGTCCTGTCTTAACGATGATTATTTAATTCAAATTAGTATAATTAAGAAAACAATAGATTAAAATAGTATCTCCATGCCAAATGTCATCAAAATAGATTAAATAGTTTAAAAGCGAAAATCATAAAAGCTCATTGTGCAGGAACCGTGTATTTTCCGGGACAAAAAGTATCCCTATTCCTTTTCTGAGCCTCAAAGTATCTCCATACCTTTCATCAAAATAGATTCAAGAACTTAGGCGAAAATCATAAAAGTTTATTGTGCGGGAACCGTACATTTTCCGGGACCAAAAGTATCCCTTTCCCGAGACTCAAAGTATCTCCATAGTCCATACCAAAATTCATCAAAATCTATTGAATAGTTTAGGCGAAAATCATAAAAGTTTATTGTGCGGGAACCGTACATTTTCCGGGACCAAAAGTATCCCTTTCCCGAGACTCAAAGTATCTCCATAGTCCATACCAAAATTCATCAAAGTCTATTGAATAGTTTAGGCGAAAATCATAAAAGTTTATTGTGCGGGAACCGTACATTTTCCGGGACCAAAAGTATTCCTTGTCCTTTCCCGAGACTCAAAGTATCTCCATACCAAATTTCATAAAAATAGACTGAATAGTTTAGGCGAAAATCATAAAAGTTTATTGTGCAGGAACCGTACATTTTCCGAGACAAAAAGTATCCTTTGTCCTTTCCCGAGACTCAAAGTATCTCCATACAAAAATTCATCAAAATCGATTGAATAGTTTACGCGCAAATCATAAAAGTATATTGTGCAATAAACGTACATTTTTCCGGGATAAAAAGTATTCTTTGTCCTTTCCCGAGACTCAAAGTATCTCCGTACCAAAATTCATCAAAATCGATTGAATAGTTTACGCGCAAATCATAAAAGTATATTGTGCAGTAACCGTACATTTTTCCGGGACAAAAAGTATTCTTTGTCCTTTCCCGAGACTCAAAGTATCTCCGTACCAAAATTCATCAAAATCGATTGAATAGTTTACGCGCAAATCATAAAAGTATATTGTGCAGTAACCGTACATTTTTCCGGGACAAAATGTATCCTATGTCCTATTCCTGGTTCTAAGCTACCTCTCCACCAATTTTCAGCCAAATCAGTTCATCCGTTCTTGAGTTATAAGTAGCGTAACTAACACAACTTTCTTTTATATAAATAGATAGCTGTCCCGGTGAACTTCGTGTCACTTTAAAACCTTCCCTGGACTTCTACGAATATTTTAAGACTAAAATCAGCCCAATCCGTTCAGCCGTTTTCGACTTTTAGCGCGACTAACACATTTGAAAATCCATTTTTATATATAAGACTAGCTGTCCCGGTGAACTTCGTGTCACTAAAACCTTCCCTGGACTTCTATAAATATTTAAGACTAAAATCAGCCCAATCTGTTCAGCCGTTTCCGAGTTTTAGCGCGACTTACACATTTGAAAATCCATTTTTATATATAAGATAAGAAGAAGACTAGCTGTCCCGGTGAACTTCGTGTCACTTTAAAACCTTCCCTGGACTTCTACGAATATTTTAAGACTAAAATCAGACCAATCCATTCGACCGTTTTCGAGTTTTAGCGCGACTAACACATTTGAAAATCAATTTTTATATATAAGAAGACTAGCTGTCCCGGTGAACTTCGTGTCACTTTAAAACCTTCCCTGGACTTTTACGAATCTTTTAAGACTAAGATCAGCCCAATCCGTTTAGCCGTTTTCGAGTTTTAGCGCGACTAACACATTTTAAAATCCATCTTTATATATAAGACTAGCTGTCCCGGTGAACTTCGTGTCACTTTAAAACCTTCCCTGGACTTCTACGAACATTTTAAGACTAAAATCAGCCCAATCTGTTCAGCCGTTTTCGAGTTTAAGCGCGACTAACACATTTGAAAATCCATTTTTATATATAAGATAGATTTGAAACATGTACCTTACAAAAATCTTCAGCCGCGCTATCGTACATTACGGAATCACAAAAAAACTTCACAAAAGAAGCCTTTGAGGCGGTAAAACCTCATAAAACAAAGTAAGGTCGCGCATATTATCTCCACTCACCTGTTCCCTAACTACGTCAATATTTTCAGCATAAAAGATAAACCCTAACACCAGCTATTGAATATTATAACTCCAACTTCTCTCCCTGCTTTGCATATTTAATTAAATCTTTTCGAGAGATTGGTTTTATGTCTTCGTGAAAGTTTGTTTCGTTTTAATTTGTAGCGACCGTCAATATAGAGTCTACAGAATTAATTACTACGATAAAATAGATTACGCTATTGGCTATAATAAGTTAACTTATCCAGTAAAAAATTAAACTTTTATTTGATTAAAAGGAGTAATTATTCAAGCTATGTCCTTATTTAGAATATGCCATTAATAGAGTTTTTGTACTAAGCCAATTAATGCTGAAAATCAAGTTTTAATGAGAGACTAAAATTACAATAAGTAATATTTTATTGACAAAAAATAATGCATCGGAAACTAAGTATAGTTTTATAACTGTTTGTAAATATTATGTATATTTTTTCTTGCTTATTTAATTTAATCCCTCCATCGCGGATTCTTGAAAATCTATTGTTATTCTCTTGTTGTCGCGGTCACCAGTATCCTTATGGGGCTTGATGGGTTAATGTATGTTTAACGCCTTGTTGTCTCATCAATGACAATTAGAAGCACACTAGCCTATTATCTAAAGTTAATGCATAAATAATGAATTGTACATAAATTATGTGTTTTATTGATCTTGTGTAAATCTGTGCACGTCCGTCCGTCCGTTGTGGCTATTTCAGTAATTCGACGTTAATGTCGCTCGTAACGGTTTTCCGCCCCAAACATTTCATGTCTGTGGAACATAATTTTTTAATTTATCGTGAAATCTACAATGCCCCCGCAATAACATTTTAGGCTTAATTATGATTAAAACTGTACGAGCGAATTCTTTGAAACGTATTCATTTATTATTTTAAATCAGCTGACGCTAATTAATTTTATTTTCTATTTGACGTACTAAAATTAACAACTTTCATAAATTATAAAATATGAAGCTGACATTAATTCATTCGAATTTCGAATTATGAATATTTTCGTAGGATACATTATTGTAAAGGTGAGTCCACACTACGTCACTGCAGCATCGCGACGCGACACTTCACATTCCATGGAAGTGACGTTTTTACAAACGCGAATCTGACGTTTTAGAAACGTCAGTTCTATGGAGTGTGAAGTGTTGCGTCATGTCGCGTCCCTTTAGTGCAGTCTCGCATAATAACGACAATCTTTAACCGACTTCCAAAAAACGAGGAGGTTATATGTTCGGCTGTGGCTATATATTTTTTTTTTGTATGTTCAACGATTACTCCGCCGTTTGTGAACCGATTTTCGAAATTTTTGTTTTGTTGTATTAGGTTTCACTCCAATTTCGTCCCATTTTCACAAAGGTGGTGACCTGATGATGGGATCCATGAGTAATCGAGGGAACTCCTCAAAATTTATATAGAAACATATGGTGATTTTGGTTTTATGCGAAGTGTACTAAGAATACGCTACCAAAAAGTCAAATATTGGGTCAAGGTATACCATGGTTTCGATGATGCTGAGAGAACTCCTGATTCCTTATAGATACACGTTTGGGAGTTTCGGCGTTGTTTTAAGAACAGAAAGCATAAACTACTATGCAATTCATATTCATCATCATAATCATCATCATCATCGTCGTCATCATCATCATTACCACGTCGTGTTAAGGCCACCAATATATCATGGCACAGAATAGATAATAGTACAAGGCATAGGTATGGATATACTAATAATAATAATTATGTACTGTATAACAATTAACAACACCTGTTTGTTTTTAATACACGGCGGTCGGCGACGCCGCACAGAATATCGAATACTTTACTACTTTATAAAATTTTAATAGACAACTTGAATTAAAATAAAGTTATTTTAAAAAGAGCATTTAAACAAAACAAAGTCATTGAGTGTCTTTTTAATTAGTTATACTTATTAATCGATAGATGGTGCACTAAGTACCTATCGATTTGAATTCTTGATAACAAGAACAGCTGTCAATAATTATGATAATATTAAATATTATGCTACGCTACATCCTATGCAAGTTTGTACAATTTTTTATCTGATAGATCCTTCGATCGTGGAAAAACGAGACACAATAGCCTTTCTATTGTTATCGCAATCGCCGGTGACCGCTTCGGGTTTGAAGTATTAAAATTGTTAAATTACTTAGCACAATATGTTCACTTCACTGATAATATTATATTATTTTGTGAGTGTGAGTTGTGACTCTTAACAAATTGTAATAAGATACGTAAAATATACGCGAAGATTTATCTACTAGTGTAACTAAAAAGAGTGAAATTATTATTATTTTTAACAAAAAATTAAAACCGACTTCCAAGGTAAAAACAATAATAACATTAATATGAACTAAAAAGTATTAAATAATTTTTACTATCTAATAGTGCCTTTTTCCGAATTCGGCTAAACCTCAACTATTTCTGTACTCAATCTTCATAATTTTGAAGTCGGTGCCAGTTCCAAAAATTTTAAATATTCTGTCAGAGGACTGAAGATTCAGCTATCTGGTACCGACTTCAAAATAATGAAGATTGAGTACAGAAATAGTTGAGGTTTAGCCGAATTCGGAAAAAGGCACTATTAGATAGTAAAAATTATTTAATACTTTTTAGTTCATATTAATGTTATTATTGTTTTTACCTTGGAAGTCGGTTTTAATTTTTTGTTAAAAATAATAATATGGTGTATTGATTTCTTTGTGTGGCCCGTGGAGTTGTGAATTATTAAAATTTTTCTTAGCAGTTCTCAGAACTTCCGCGGCTTTAAAGTCGGGACTTGACCTATTTATGTTAAAGATTATCAAATGATCTGACGACCTACTTATATAAGTGCCGCCGCAGAGTAAATTCTGCAGTGCCAATGGTCGCCCCGGGACTTGGGACATCTTACGCTTCGTTTAAGGCTTATGCCACGGAATATTACGTGTAATTAACGTTAGTGCTTTATTTTAGCAGATTAATATCTTATACTATCTGTAATTTCTATGACAGTAGAATATATTTTTTAATTTATGCTTTACTAAGCTACGCAATAGCGCATTTTATTTGATTGCAAAATTTAAGATTAGGAACTTTATAATTATTGTTTATGACTGTTAGAAGTAAAACCTTTCATTATGGCCCAATTCTTGCACCAACAGTCTCCAACTCTCAGACAAGACGATTAAATCACGCTTCACGTTGTAACGCTATGAAAAAAATCCCATTCGATTTTAAATTGTAACAGTTTGGGAGACAAATGCTAAGCTCAAGTAAATCTGCAAAGCGAGCAGTATCGGACTTTAAATTCGAACATCAAAATAAATGATGCAGTGAGCCAGACAGGCGCTTAAATTAGGTGGCCTGCCTTTGTGGCCTCGCAAATGGCCGAGAATATGACAGCGTCGTTTATTTGATACTACATCAACTGATGGTTTAGTGTTTATTGCTGGTATTTGCCAATTTACGGCCAATGTGGAGGACATTCGGGAACTTTTGGCAGTGGTTTAGGAAGTTTTTTTTCTTGACCTTGTGTAAAATAATGTAGACTACTGACTAACTGTAGGCGTGAGAAGAGTTATCAAGGCTCAAGCCCCCAAATATTTTTTCTGGATTATCTTTTACTCATACTGAACTCCTGACATTCTTCTGCACTCTACATCTTGTAAATCTTTCTTGTTAGCAATAAATATGAAATGGTGTAGCCTTTTTATATTTGTTGCTAAAATTTTATTAGGACATAATTTACAAAATGTCAATCAATTTTAATCAGGCCAATATGCATTTTAAAAAACAATATTGTAACATTATTATTTCCACAAACTGTTTTATGTAAAAATACACACCGGAACACAAAGAAAATAGTTCCTGCATATTATTATAATTTAAAAATACATTCAGTTTCATAAAACGACAAAAATATTTTAATGGGAAGGCTACTTTATATTTTAAATACAATGTCATCAGAATCATAATCATTATATTCCCAGAAATAAAAGCATACAAAAACCCTACTAATATTGTGCAAAAAAAAGTAATTTATTTTTGTACTATTTTTAGTCAAATTTATGATTAATACCGGAACCGCTGCGGGCTATCGTAAATAATATTTTTATCATACGAATGTTTATTTGTCCTCAGATCCTTAAACGACCATTGCGCTGATACATCATAGTACAACAGTTGGCCAGTGGAGACTTCGTGTTAAAAAGCTAAGCTACTAACTACTGTTATTAAACAAAAGTAATGTTTGTTGAAAATTATGTGTATGAATATTAAGAGCTGGTACACATTGAGCGTTTTGAAGGCACTTAACGTGCGCTTGAGTGTGTACGCTTCAATAGAATATTCCGGGGTTCTCAAAACGCACGTTAGCAAAGCGCGAGCCTAACGCGCGTTTCAAAACGCCCAATGTGTACCAGCTCTAAACATACTGCATAGTACATACTTTTGTCAGTAGTAAAAGAAGGTCGATTATACAGCACCACCAACAACGCCGCGGTACGCCGCATAGTTATTATTTCTAATAGAGAATGAATATTAAAATTTCTCTAGCGAAATTTACGAACAATGTAGCAAATAATTTTCTAACCATTCCAGCGGAGAGGCATAATTAAAAATAGCAATATGTTAATGCAAATAATACATGTGTAGACTTGTGAAGTGACTCGGTATATTTACTGCCTGGTAGTAAACGTGGTACTTTTACATTGCATTTTCCTTATTTATTTATTTACTGAAACATAAAATCTTGGAAAAATTTCGGTTGCTTAGAAGAAATTGCTGCATAGCAATAAAGCCGCCTTTTGTGTTTATATATAGTTTATTAATAGTGTTATATTTGTATATATTTCTTTAAATGTTATGTGTAAATGTAATAAAGAATATTCATTCATTCATTCATTCATCTTGGTTCGTCTATTGACAAATCCTGCTATCAAAAAATACTTATTACAATGATATGATAGTCAGGCATTAAAAACAGTATTTATTTTAATTTTAAAGCAAAAAGTGACAAGAGTAGTAGTTTATTTTATTATTTTGCAGTAACCGGAATTTTTCGCTTGAAATGCATATTAAAACCGGTGTGTTGTTGATGAATAGTGTCGCTGATAGAAGGAGTTTAAGTTCGGTAACTATTAATGACGTAGCCCGAAGCCGTAATAGTTGGGAAGGATGGGGTCTCCGAGGAATTTCACTTAGGGGCTCTCGCGTACCCGGCGCAAATATGCACAGTCTCTATATTGATATTGAAATAGAAAATGGTAATATTAAACTATAAGGAAAAATTAGGTCAAGTGTGGCCGCGGCCTATGGACCATGCTCTGTATTAGTCCGGCAAAATAGCGATACTTTCTGTTTTGATATTGTGAGCTACTAATTCTACCGTAAAGATTCGCGCACATTATACGGGGCATAGCGGGCCGGGCCACATTTTGAACACGCTTTTATAAGCTTTGGGCTGTGTACTATGTAACGGGATCTTTGAGCACGATTTTTACCTATCTCCAGTAGTCTTCACCTTTAACTTAAATTCGAAACTTTGCATACACATTAAGAGAGAGACAATGCAATAGATAAAAAAACGTGTTTTTTATTATTATTTTTAAATATCCATACCTAAACGTGATTGGTAATTTCACTGTAGATTTACATATTTTGTTAGTTATTGTTAATTGGTTCTTTTGCAGGCTTAAATATCTTAATATTATGTACCTAAGCTGTTTCTGTAAAGCCGGCGCTGTAATAATAATTATTGTAACGGTTAATATTTAAAGGTATGTTAATGAAATATACCTTTCGTACTAATAGACTATCAATTAATGTTAAAAGGTTTTAAACCAACTGCAGGCATGGAAAATATCATATTATTAATTTCTTTGACATAGGTCATCATAGGCTCTAAAGCTAAAACTGACAAGATTCTGATTTATCACACCTACAAAAACTGTGATTTTATATTCATGCTAATTAATTAATTTAAGTTTACGACTTGAATCAAAGTTTTAATTTGAGTACCTAATAAAGTTACTATAAATATTTTTACAAGCATACGAATATTTTTACAAGTATGTAAGTAGCAGAGTGAAGTTGTGCAAAATATAAATAATACTAGAGGTATCAAACAACAGTTATTCAAGTTGGTTTCTATTAATATTATAAACTAATGCTTACTTACTTTATATCAATATAATTTTAGGAATTGCCAAACAGCGTCGCACAGAAAACTAAATATTATAAAGGCTATTTACTTTTACAATTTCGAGTGCCAAAACGCCAATTAAAACAAAACACGCCTAAATATTGGAAACTATCATTTACGTAAAAACAGGACAAGCCAAAAACGACGAAATAAAATTGTAACATTCCACTCGTAATAAATCTTCCGGCGCGACGTATCAAAAGTACGCGAGATAAATCATGTTTTATGAGAATTTAAAAACCAATGAGCACAAAATAAACAAATAAACAAATCGTTGAGAAGGGTTATCGTGGTAATTTGCCAGGGTCGTTTTTTTTTCTTTTTTTCATTGGACAATTTTAACCGAGTTCATCCCAAACGTCGTCCATTAGGAAGATCCCTGGCCGCGATAAAAACGTACTTTGTTTCAGTCATACCATTATTTTTTATTTCCTTGCTTTTACAAGCGTTACCTTTTTTCATTCTGCAGTCTATTTAATCTTTCGTAATGGCGCCTGTAACGGTTTGTAATTGTATCGGCATTCATTCCGCAAAAAGATTTATCGTTCGTTACGACCGTTTTGAAACAACGAACCTAATTTAGTTGTTAAAAATAATTACTAATTTTTCTAAAGATATGAAACAAATATAATTGAGTTAGCGACTACATTTCATAATAAAATAGGCGTGCAGGCTACATGAATTAATATCAGAAAGTTTATTAATTTAATAATATTTAATTAACATCGAAACGAAATCAAATCCCTTGTTAATCTGGACGTAATTAAATTTCCATGTTTTAATAACTGCGTACGTCGGATTTCGTATTCAAAAGTTTATCCGAAGTATAAAATTAATATTCATCACTAGACCCTCGTAGTTGAATCATAGGGATTTAGATTGCAAATCCCCGAAGAGAGCGGATCCGTCGCGGGTGGGCGCCGAACGAACAGATAGCTTTATTCACACGTTTTTTTGTCATTTCAAATTCACTAAAACCCTGCTATATTTTGGAGTGGTCTTTGTCATGCCGAAACAGGAGAAAAAAGAAAAACTGAGCGGATGAGTGTAGAAATGGCGTAGTCGACGACGTAGGGGGCTTGGAAAGTAGTTGTGTTGCTACACGATTCCTCACAAAAAGGCCGTGTTCACACCAAACCGACTGTGAGCCGCCGAATGTGAGCGAACGTTACGCAGTTTACTGTATTTCCATCAATGATATCTATTATATATAAATCTCCTGTCACGATGTTTGTCCGCGATGGATTCCTAAACTACTTAACCGATTTTAATGTTTCTTTTTTTAAAATGTGTGCTTTTTTCCAACTTGAGAGATAGGATAGCTTAGATCTTTAATTATAGTCGCAATTTTATTTTATTGCAAATTATTTGTCTATAAAGTGCGACCATGTTGTTTATGCGACGCGGGTCACGGGATGGACGTTGCCATGGTGACATACTTTTTTTTATATTATCTATGGACGCTTCACACCACGTCAGTCTGGCCCCGTGGTAAGTAGCTGTTTTTTTTATACTTATTTAGTCACTAATTCAATAAAATAATACGGGCGATATACTTTATATAATATGGCAAAGAAACGTTTGCCGGGACAGCTAGTATTATATAAAAAAAACTCAAAGCATATAATATGTTACTACCGCGCGCGTTGTGAAGCTTCAAATACGACCTAATTGGGTCGTCTTTTATTTAGTCTGTCTCTTTTATGTAAATGGCATTTCGTATCTTTTGTTTCACATATCTGTCAAATTTTTCAATGTTGTTCGGAAGAGATTTAAACCGGAAAATACTATGAACGTAACATATCTGTATAAATAGAATATCATTGATTTCCATACATATTCACTTTTTCGTTCACACCTAACCGACAATACGCTACGCTAGGCGTAGGCGCGGACATTTGATACCGTATATTTTCACGTTCACACTGGGGCTCACAGTGAGCCTGCTCACATTCAGCGGCGTAGGTATAGTAAGTTTGGTCTGAACACGCGCAAAATATTTTGTTAATCTCGCTAAAACTCAAGAACGGCTGAATCGAATTACTAAATTTTAGTCTTGAAATATTCGTGGAAGTCCGTGGAAGATTTAAATATTACGGAGGAAAATAAAACATTACAGATCAACACACCGCTTAATAATTACGACGAAACGTGTTGCATACTGTTTATAATAATATCTAAATTTCTGCTTCTAGTAACACGTTTATCATCTTATATATAAAATTCTCGTATCACAATGTTCGTTCCCGTACTCCTCCGAAACGGCTTGACCGATTCTCATGATATTTTGTGAGCTTATTGAGTAGGTCTGAAAATCGGCCAACATCTATTTTTCATAACAAAAATTATTTATATGGCAAAACAACGTTTGCCAGGACATCTTGTAGAATATAATATTGTAACTATTGGTACCATGTAATATTGGTATCATAACACAGTCCTAATAAACATCATGACTACTTCTATCGCTGCTGCAAAAGTTGAATATTATTTTCCAATATTCCATATTGGATATCTTTCAATTGATTCGATAAAGCCTATTTTATTTAGATTTCGTGTGCGTCAAAACGTAATATACAGATAGGAATTTACCAACAAAGGTTTTGTCTCGATTTCAATAAGGCTTCCATCTGATATGGATTTCAAAGGGTAAAATAATAACCGGTTACAGCGAAGCCACATTGTTTCGTTAAGTTGCGGTGCGTCGTCTCAACGTTAACGCTGCGTCGCAGTACCAGTTACCGCGTTGAACTTTTCCAATAAGCCACATTGATGCGTTGCATAGTCGCATGTTACTTAAATGCATCGATGGAAGAGAAACGAAGCTCTTTCGGAGCTTTAATTGATTAATATTTAATACTATTGTGGCTTCGCAGCCATTCATTTGGAATTATTTAGGCACGATCATTATTTCCCATTTATAGCGTTGTCGCAGAGTTGAAACAGCGCAGATATAGCATAATATATTGTTGTTCCGTCGCGTTGCGACAAAGCAACGACGTAATACAAGTGAAGCAGTATGGCCTAGCTCTACAATAGATAATATTAACTCACCGAACAATATGAAGATACAACTGAACTCCGCGGCCCACATGTCGCTAGTTTACATTATGCGTCCGAAAACACATGACAGTCCACACACACACACACTATGTTAATCACACACTGTTCATCGCATGTTCCTGGTGCGTGCTTTGATTACCTGTAACAAAAAAATTAGATTATAAATAGGGTTTTTTACCCTCAGAATAATTATTTATAACAAGCGTCAAGCCTGGTCTGGTCAGGACTAGTCCAGAGATCTTATTGTTATACCTCAAATGTAATAATTGCAGGCTACCTCACTCGTGCGTATTCTTGTTGAATTATTATTATTACAAGCCTGAACTGTCCCACTGCTGGGCAAAGGCCTCCCCCAAAGACTTCCATCTGCCTGCGCCACCGCTGTATTCTTGTTGAGTTAATTAGAATAAAATTCTTTTTTCTGGGACACATCACTAATACAAAGATCGATTATATTGTCATTGGTCATCATAATCCAATTCGAACTCGAGTAGTCGGAGAATCGATCTTATATTTGTGGTATTAGAATGAAAGAACCTAAGACCCACTGGTTATAAAAAGGCCAGTACCTAACAAAATATAAAATAATTTTAAGCATTAAAATTTTAATATTTAAAAATTCTATGTGCCCAGTAAAACATTGGAATTTGTCCCGAATATTTCCACCGCCTAAAATTAGTGCTGGCATAAAAATGTAGATTAAAAACAAAGTGAGGAATAAAATTTTGCGACGGCCCAAACAGGGCGGGAATTTCTACATATAAAATCCAACATAGAATTAGGTCCCGCTAGACCAGAGATTCCCAAACTCCTTTGTTTCGTAGACCCCTTACAAAAATTTGGTGGATCCAGTGGACCCCCTGCAGTACTCTCCCGCCCCAGTTTTGTATTGGTTTTGGGATACAATACTAATCTACGAAACTTTATTTTAAGTAACAGTCGCTTTGCTTCTTATCAAATAACTGCAATCCAAATTAATTTTTATGGAACCCTACGAAATTTCATGGATGCTTACGATTGTGGACCCCCATTTTTTGTCAGGTCGATCGTAGATCCCGTCGAGTCTCGCGTGGACCCCTGGAGGTCCACTGGACCACTTTGGAAATAACTGCGCTAGAGGGGGTAGGGGAGGCTTTTAGCATGGTGTACCATTACTTTTATCGAGTTTAAATAATATCCTCCTGTTTTATCCGGCGCGGTATTGGCGGACTTATCTATTATTCACGGCGCGGCGCTTCGTCTGTTGCGATATTCGTCTCGATATTATACCGCAACTGACGGAATATTGTGACGCTCCATATTATAATAGACGTAAATATAAAGGAATATAGGCAAGTATCATCTGTGAGTGTCCAGTATTGATGTTTAGCATCGTATTTACATTAACAAATTTAATTTAATGAATCGATAATATAAAGATTTAATGAAAAGATATTAAAAAGTCAATTTTAATTACTTTGTTTTTTGTTTAAATTAAAAGGAAGGGTGTTGCTATGATATCTATTTATAAATGACCCCATTACGAAAGTCAATTTATATTTCGTAGAAAGTTTTCCTCAATTAGTAGATAACTCTTAAATTCAATTCGATGATTTCAATTCCGTATTCTGTCATCAAGTTGTTAACTTAATTTCGTGTAAACTTTACCCCTATACGTTGTTTTAATAATAGCTACGGAGTTCAAACTTCCAACAATTTGATGAAATTATCTAAACCCATTTCCGTTATCTTAAAAATGTATATTTTTTATTTAGTAATCAAATGTTTAAGACAAATAAATAAGTGTAAAGTGTAGTGTAGCGCGTGTGTGTACCTTTTTTTATAAAATTTAAAATTATCTCTAGGTAGTTAGAGTAGGGAACTTAAAAAACGTATTGTGATTTTTTTCTAGTTAAGTAATTGTTATAAGTTTGTATCAGAATCATACAGATAAGAAAATAAATTAATAGTAGTGTAATATGGTGATTATATTAATAGTTATACAAAAACAAATCTATACAGATATTTTCTTTTTCCTTCTGAGTACTGAATACTCTCCACTCAATAAGGCGACTCAAAAAGCCGAAACATTAAGTACCTTTGACGTCAATACAAGGTTTAATCCGTACGTGTCAGCTTATTCTGTTGACAGCCGACCTCCCAAATAGTGGCTACAGAAAATCCAATCTTCTCCCAATGGAAGACTAAAAGCCCCCGCAGACTGCAGATTTTTAGTCGGCCGATAGTTTGATCGAAAACTTAATCAGTATGAAGATTTATAATGGTGCGCACACTAAGCGATTTGTATCGGCCGATAATAATGTACTGACCAACTTGGGCAAACTACCGTATTTTAATTATTTTACTTTATTTGGAAAACTTACAGCTACTTAAAAAAAAACAATAACTAAAAATTACTATAAAGCTAGCTAATAACAAGTTTCCACTAACAGACGAAAATAGTAAATAATCGGCCAAGTGCGAGTCGGACTCGCGCGCGAAGAGTTCCTTACCATTATAGAGCAAAATCAGGTCAAAAATTGTGTTTTTTGTATGGGAGCCGTTTTTAATATTTTTTTATTTGTTTATTTTAAGTCGCTTTTCAACAGCTAAGGTTTAATTTAATTAATTAGCGACTACAGTAATTTTACATTTATATACTATTATACATATTTAAATTTTTAACAAAATTAATCGTCTGCATGTATCCTTTGTCACATAAACAATCTTTTATATTATTCGGTAAATTGCAAGCTGATTTAATATTATTGTAATCATTACATTCTTCTAACAGATGTAGTACAGTTAGATCCATTCCGCATTTACATTTTGGTCTACCAGTTTTTTTCATTATGTATACATGAGTCATATTTGTATGACCAATTCGCAGTCTAGTAATGACAGTTTGATCTCTTCGATTATAAAATGATGTTGGAGCTTCCTCAAAAACTGAATTTCTTATTCTGTATAATTTACTACCAGAATTCTTATTCTTCCAAACAGTATCGCATAGTATTTTATTTTTCCGTTTAATGTGTCTTTTAATATCTAGTGCATTAGAATTAATAGAATAGTCTACCGAATCTGAGTTTGTAGCATTTTTTGCCGCCATATCAGCCTTCTCATTGCCTTCAATACCCCGATGACTTGGGATCCAGAATATTTCGAATTGAAAGCTATTTTCAATTAAATGTAAAATTGTTTCTCTCATGCATAGTATGAGTGGATCGATATTATTAATATTAAGTTGTGCTTGCAGACACGATTTAGAATCAGAGAATATAATAAATTTGTCTGAATTACTTCTACTTTTTATTATTTCTAGAGCTTTACACATAGCAATAGCTTCACAACTGAAAATCGAATTATAATCCGTTAATTTATAACAATAACTATTATCGAGAGTAACGACAGCACATCCTGATTTACTATCAATTACTGATCCATCTGTATATAATTGTATACAATCTTTATTATTATGTATTATTTCATTAAATAGGCTTTTGTAAATTATATTTGGGGTTTTATCTTTAGGATGTTTAGTTAATTCAAGGTTTATAGGCAAATCAATATTGACCCACGGGCCATGAGCGGAAGTTTTTTTGGGGAAAACTGATGGAAAAAAAAATATATGGATCAAATATTGTTTAGCTCTAATGCGTAGTGGTTGGGTCAGGTTAGGTCGAATATAATATTCAGCATTAGACGAGGATTTTGTAAAATATTCATAAATTGGACTGAAAGGTTGTGAAATAATATTAGTGGCATATATTAAGACCAGCTGTTTTCTTCTGTAAGAAAGTGGCATTTCTCCCGATTCTGCCAATATACTCATAACAAGACTTGTCTTAAAAGCACCAATGCTTAATCTTAAAGCAGTATTTTGTATGGTTTCTAAACACTTAAGATTACTAGGTTTAGCGGTATCATAGAAAATAGCGCCATAATCTATTTTTTGTCTAATGAGAGCCTTATATGTATTAATTAAACAATTTTTATCAGCACCCCATGTCAGTGATGATAAAACTTTAATCACATTCAATATTTTATTACATTCTGTTTTTAATTTATTTAAATGTATTTTCCACGTAATTTTAGAGTCCAATGTTAATTTTTATGTTACTTACTTTTTTAATATTATTATAATCATTTAAAGAAAGCGACAAATGTGTATTTATTTTCTTTTTCTTTGTAAATACAATATATTC
Organism: Polyommatus icarus; assembly: GCA_937595015.1. Classification (NCBI taxonomy): domain Eukaryota; kingdom Metazoa; phylum Arthropoda; class Insecta; order Lepidoptera; family Lycaenidae; genus Polyommatus; species Polyommatus icarus. Next base: position 10,802,335 of record OW569339.1, read on the forward strand.
TGTTTTAGTTTTAGAGAATTTAAATCCGGATTTTCTTGACCAATCGAGGAGCCTATCAAGGGTATTTTGAATAATTTTTAATGTTGAATCTAAGATCTTACCAGAATTAGCTATCGTCAAATCGTCTGCGAACAAAAAACCTTTCAGGGGTTTACTTATACACGAAAGAACATCATTTATTGCCAGTAAAAATAAAACTACGCTTATGACCGATCCTTGGGGCAAACCATTTTCAATAATAACTTGATCAGAAAACGTACCATTAATTCTTACTTTAATCGTCCTGTTAATTAAATTTTTTTTACAAAAGCAAGCGTGTTTCCCTTAATACCCAAGCCTTGCAAAATTTCAATCACTCTATGCTTCCACACCATCTCATATGCTTTCTCAATGTCAAGTGCTACAAGAACCAAATGATTATTATTAGCTAAAGAGTCTAAAATTTCACTTTCTATGTTCATTAATTGATCAGAAGTTGACCTAAATTGCCGAAATCCATATAGATATTTAGATAAATAGTTATTTACTTCTGCATACCATTTAGTTATATTGCTTACGATTTTTTCGAACACTTTACACAATATGTTGCAGGTTAATGCTATTGGTCTGTAACTTGATGGTGAACTAGCATCTTTGCCAGGTTTAAGTGTTGGGATTACCACAGCTTCTCTCCAACAATCGGGAAACAACAACAATTATAAAGATTTAGTAAATATTTAAGTCCACTATCGGGAAGATGTTTAATTATACCAATAGGGATGTCATCTGGTCCAGGACTAGAGTTTTTGCTTTGAGGGAGTACCAACATTAGTTCATGCATTAAAATATCTTGATTAATTTGATCTAAATTATTGCGTAAATCAAAAATTGCTTTTTCGTTTTCCTTAGCTAATTTATGAATTTTGAATTCGTGTTCATAATTGTCAGTACTGGAATTAGCCGCAAAATTATCAGCTAGTAAGTTTGAAGCTTCTTCTGGACTTACTGTCAATGATCCATTATCATTTTTTAAAACGATATTGTTAGGGCCACAATAAGTATTGTTTATAATTTTGTTTTTTTTCCAAATTTCACTAGTAGGTACATTTGAATTTATTGTAGATGTCCACCTTTGCCAGTATCTTTTTTTTTGCTTTCTTTTAGAACTTTCCTACAGAATGCCCTCTTCTTTTTATATTTAATTTTATACTTAGAGTCATGATCATTTCTAGCATATTTTATAAATTTTCTATAAGCTTTTTTAGATTCTTTTATAGCCATTTTACAGTCATCACTCCACCAGAGAACATTATTAGGTCTAAAGTAGCCTGAAGTTTTAGGTATAGATTGCTGCATATATAATTAAATCACAAAATTTGAGAACAACCTCATCTATAGAAGTATCATTACATATTTTATCTAATTCAATTAAATTCGAAATATTTTCGTCAAATTCATTTTGAAATAAAGACCAGTCAGCTTTATCAAGTATCCATTTTTTGTGGACTTCAACTTTCTTCGGAATTTTGTGTCGCGAAAATGTTTTTATACATATTGGAAAATGGTCGCTATCGTACAAGTCTTCTAAAGCGTTCCATTCAAAATATTCAGTAATATTTTGTGAAGCTAAAGTTAGATCTATGTTACTTGTCAGACCTGTGTTATTATTGAAATGAGTTGCTTCACCAGTATTTAAAATTATTATATCATCATGATCTTCCAACCAATCAACTACTATTTTACCCCGGGAATCACACTTATCAGAGCCCCAGTAGGAATGATGACTGTTGAAATCACCTAAAATGACAAAAGGTGCTGGTAATTGGTTAACAAGATTGTTTAAATCATTTTTACTAAATATGGTACTGTTCGGAAGATAAACATTACATATGGTAAACGTAAATGGAAATTTAATTTTAATTGCTATTGCTTCTAAATGTGTATTAATATTTACTTGTTCGGGAAGTGAATAAGGTTTTATGTAAATAGAAACTCCACCACTAGCTCTATTGCCATGTAGACGATTTTTATAAAAACAAGTAAATCCTTTCATAGAAGCGCTAAATTCTAAAGAAAAATTGGTTTCCTGTAAGCAAATGCAATATGGATCCAACTCATTTATCAAGTAAATTAATATTTTCTAACCTTTTATAATAACCATTTATATTCCATTGTAGAATATTCATAATTTGGTATCTAAGTAGTATAAAATAATATTATAGTATGTATAAAAAAGGAAAATTAAGAGTTTAGTGTAGAAGTAGTATCTAAAATTTGTGTAAGTTACTGGACAGTGGCGAACATCTATTTTTCAAACTAGTATTTAATTTTAAATGTAGTATATTACACATTCTTATTAAGTCTTTAATGTTATCTGTATAAGTATAATATACTGTTTCTTTTATATTCTTCTTCCCTTTAGTATTATCTAGTAAACTTATAAACCTATCTATATCTATTGGAAATTTTTCGGTGTCTGAGTTCATAAGATTTTCTTTTATTTCTCTCCAGGTGTCTTCATCAGATCTTGTGTCTGTCTTTCTAAGTTTCTTTTTGGTTTTTTTCTTTACTTCAGATTCTTCAACTGACGTAGTACTATAGGAATCATCATCTGTTTCTGAAATGGATACTGGCTTTTTCAGTGACGCAGACGCAGTAGGTTTGACAGTATCTGTTTTTGAAGACTCACTGCAGGTACTCGGTGAATGAGCGCGCTTTGTTCGTTTCTGGTCAATTGTCGGCTCAGAATTGACAGCTACTTTAGGGCTAACTATTGGCGAAGTTTCTAAATTATTATTGTCAAAAATGGTGTCTGGAATTGTGATGTTTTTTTCTACTTCAGCGTCTGGGAGTGTAACTGATAAGGTTTGTTCAGTTTTCGGGCAATTTTTGGCACTTAACCTGTTGTGTTGCATGAAAAACATTTAAGCGAGTCAGATGATAAATAAATCCAATAATTCGTGCCGTCGAAATTAACCTGGAAGGATTCCGGAAGTAACTTTTCGTCATCGGGACTTATGTACAACTGTCGTCTAAAGCTTAATATATGGGAGAACCCAGGATCCGAAACACCAATTTTAACGAAGGAAATAGGCGACAAAATTTCAATTTTTAATTCTTTTAACTTTTCTTCGATAATGTAGTTGGGAATCACTGGGCAAACATTTGATAAAACTTTGCGTTTATTTCTAGTTATTAATGGTTTTATCTCCAATACCATATTTTTAACTGTAATTTTCTTTTTGTCATCAATTAGTTCGTCGGCTGTTTTTTTCGAGTCTAAATTAATACAAATTCTAGCATTCGATATTCTCGACACAAATCTTATCGAAGAAGCAGGTATCAAGGCGGTCAGCGCAACGAGGTATTCTCTTATCGTTATTCCATCGATTGAGTCTATTATAATCGCCTGATCTTTCTTTGGGAACGATAACGAAGAGGTGACATTGGCGTAACTTGTTTGTTTAAGTACTGGCTGAGGTTTCACGGTGGCTTGAGACGAAGCGGTAGGTTGAGACATAACGGTGGGATAATAATCTTTCGTGGGGTCAAACATCATAACACTAAGGGACTCCTGTTGCCAGGAGTGCCCTTATCAGTTAGGTAGTAAACACTCGTGTAAAAACAATTCGTATTTAACTAGCACAATAATTACGTACAAGTCGAGTGTCGCAGATCACACGTGCGTCCGCTGGGACAACCCGCGCGTCACTCGTTTAATATTATTATTAAATATTAAAGAAGACATATAACTAAGGACTTCGAGAAAAAATCAAAATGTTGCCATTATTGATATAGAGCAAAAAAAGCCAAAAAAATCACGTTTCTTGTATCGGAGCCCCCCTTAAATATTGATTTTCTGTTGTTTTTAGTATTTGTTGTTATAGCGGCAACAGATATACATAATCAAAAAAAAATTTCAACTCTCTAGTTATTACCGTTATTGAGTTACAGCCTGGAGGCAGACGGACAGACAGACAGACAGACGGACAGACGGACGGACAACGAAGTCTTAGTAATAGGGTCCCATTTTTACCCTTTGGGTACGGAACCCCTTAAAAAAGAGAGAAGTTAAAATTGATGTGTACATAGCCCATAACTTTAAACTTTATCAAAACAATGATATCTGGATGGTATAGAATATAAATTGACTATGGCTAAATAATAGTACAATTGAGAAAAAAATATATATTAATCCTTCAATCGCGGATTCTTGGAAATGCTATTGTATTCTATTGTTGTCGCGATCACCGGTGCTCATATGGGTCTTGAAGGATTAAGTAGGTGACAATGCAAATCGGCCGACTAAAAGTCTGTAGTCTGCGGAGGCTCTAAGGGTATTCATATTATACAATTTCCCGTCGTTTCAAGAATTCCAAAAACGATTTCATTATTTTCAAATTACCGTTGATATTGAATCTAAATCGATTCAAGTCCCTAGATATTACACCATAGCCATACTTATATAAAATGCGAAAGTTTGTCTGCCTGTCTGTCAACTTTTTATGCCTAAAACGCTGAACAGATTTGAATCGATTTTAATGGGTATGGATATAGTTTGAATCCCGTGCAGCCTGCCTATCATACGCCAACGAGATATCTTACTCTCAAGATAATTAAAAACTACTTGTCTCATAATGTCAAAATCTCGACATTATCTCGACAAAACTCTATAAAAATGTGTTATTTCGATGATAGATCTACGCGAAAAAAAATGTTTGTCACAAATCAGGGTCAACAGAGATGAAGATACAAACTATCAAACACCGAGAAACATGCAGAGTGAGATATCTCGTTGGCGTATGCTAGGCAGGCAGGGACATAGGATAGGATAATAAAGAAGAATTCAACCTCTTGATTTTATTTTATTTAAATTAAAACATTTTTTGCGTAGGTGGCCATAATTATATTATACCGGGGAATTAGTATTCATTAATACAGTCAAACTAATTAATATTGCCCCGCCATTGATGAGTGCAATAAATTTTTATTACAGCTCGTTTCATTTTATGAAATACTAAACAAAAATAAAAGTCGACCAATTTGATGACCTGAAAAGTGACCAAAATAAATTATTTCCTTAATGCAGGTTACATTTAAATTGGTCGCATTATTATAGTGGGTAGAAAACTGAACTTAGTTTCCTTTTCATCGTACTGAATAGGAACCGAGTGAAAAATGTAAAAAAGCTAGTATTCTGTGTTTAAACAACGCAATTCACTGTACAGCTTTACATACGAACATGCAAAATAAAAACAAAGACACCAATAGCAAAAAGAGACAAAAAATTTACCCCATAAACCGTCCCCGGGAAAAGGCATTGGAGTTTAATGTGCTGACTCTACGTCATGTGGCGGTTTCGGCCAAACATTTGTATGATAAATACGCCGGGCCATGGTGTACAAATATTTATAACCTACATTTCACTAAAATGATGGCTCCTATGTCAATACTTTTAATGAAACTCCAACCGCTGAAATCGATAGTGTATAGTCAGCAAAGTGAGTCAATAACGAACTAATAGAAAAAATGCTGAAGTTGCGTTCGCTGAAGCTGAATTATTGTATAATTTTTAGCGTTTAACTTGTTTACCCTATTAATAAATAAGACTCTGCTGCTGCTTTGCTTTATATAATTAATTGGCGAATCTTTTTTTATCTTTGCATGGATAAATTGGTAGGCCAATTTAATATCACATTTAAATAAATTAGTAAGGAAGAAGCATATATTGTATAAATATACGCTTCTTCCTTACTAATTTGAACACTGACAAAACAAATAAAACTTATTAACAGTGGCTATTCTTTACTGCATGAAATTTCTAATTCATTACACAAATATCTATAAATAACCTATTCAATGTATAAATATTTTTATTTGCAAGAAGGTTAAAGTTCAAGAAACACTATCAAAACATGTATGCAGACCACACTTACTCGCATCGAATTATTTGAAACTCGAATATTTGCTTAACTCAATCGATAACCACTTTGTACAAATTCAACTATCTAGGTTTTGGTGCGCTATTCCGCAGTGCTCACTGGCGCGAATACTTTAACTCCGTATAATTGGTTCATCTATTTCTGAAAAACTCTAAAGGTGCTCCCTCACCGCAAGCGTTCACTTGTAATGTAACATTATAGATTAGTTTTTGAGCATTAATTTACACGTGTAAGGGTGCGTCCACATTTGTATCATTTGCGCGATCAGATCTCCGATCAGATATCCGTCGCGTATCATCGAGCGTGTCAAAATGATACGCGTATCATGATACGCCCCGATCGCTATTAACCGCGTATCTGATACTTGTCATGTCAAATACACGCATGATCGGCAGAATGATCTAATAGGCGTCCACACTATGATACTCATACTTGATACGGCGCGATGATCGCGACGGAGATCTGATCGGAGATCTGAACGCGCAAATGATACAAATGTGGACGCACCGTAATGTTACATTATAGATTCGACCTTGAGCATTAACTTACAATACTATATCTCCCTGACTGACCAGCATTCGCGTGTAATGTAACATTCGACTTTGACCATTCCATAACTAGTTGATATTATAAGTTGTATCAAGATATTACACACTGTATCATTACAATGTGTGCATTATAATGCTCGGTTTTGTATCATTACGGGTGCGCATTACAATGCTCGACTCTGTAACGTTACGTTACAAGCGAATGCTCCCGGTGAGGAAGCACTATTAAAAGTGCGCATTGTAATGCTCGGTTTTGTATCATTACAAGGTGTGCATTGTAATGCTCGACTCTGTAACGTTACATTACAAGCGAATGCTCCCGGTGAGGGTGCACCCTAAGGTACAGCTTATATAACGCCGAAATTAGTTGATCAGGCGGGAGCCATACATTTTTATTAATAACTAGCTGTTGCCCACGACTTTGTCCGCGTTATCATAGTATATCTATATGGACTTTCATTTAAACTTTCAACCCCTATTTCACCCCCTTGGGGTAGAATTTTCAAAAACGCTTAAATATGTATCCAATCATTTTTAATCTGTAGCCCAAACATAAAATTTCATGCTTCTGACTCAAGAAATAACGGACTTCCATTGAAACTTTCAACCCCAATTTCACCCCCTTGGGGGAAGAATTTCCAAAAACGCTTAAATACGTATCCATTCATTTTTAATCAGTAACTCAAAGATAAAGTTTTGTGTTCCTAACTTAAGAAATGACGGACTTTCATTCAGACTTTCAACCCCTTCGGGGTAAAATTTTCAAAATTCCTTCGTTAGTGGGTGTCTACTTAATAAAACAACCCTACTCACCAAATTTCGTGGCTGCATCTTTAACAGTTTTTGCTCAGCGATGATGAATCAGTCAGTCAGTCAGGACATGTAATTTTATAAGTATATATAGATATAGATGACTATTCTAATAATAATATTATGTTCTTTTACGGGACTCATAGTCCAAAATATAATATTATCATCAAAATCAGTTGAAGACCACACGGGAAAAACAAGGAATGTCAAAAAAGTAGAATTAAGAGAAAAACAGTTTTTAAAGTTTTGAAAGTCTACATTTCTTTCATTTTAGACTCTTTTAAGTGAAATATTGAAGCAACTTATTACTAGGGTAACAAATGCTTTGCATTTACTTCTAAAACTTGATTTGTTTAAATAAGTTTTAAGTTATGGTTCAGAATCTGAAATTAGTGACTACATTATATAGCTGAAACCATCGATGTCAATTGACATTCCTGGTTTTTGCATTGCATTGACATTCACTATTACAGCTCAGTTATAAAAATAACATTAGAAATATTTAACATATATATATATATATATATACATACATATATATATATATATATATATATATATATATATATATATATATATATATATATATATATATAATAATAATAATTTATTGTTAAGTTAAGTAGGTATACATATCAATTAAGTACAATGGATTTCCTTCTAAAATATAACGACAAAAATTCGCACTATGTACTTAGTATCTACTTATCAGTATTATAACACATATTAATGCCTTGCCACAGTTTGGTTGATCTCTGACCCCGAAACTATTATAATGTGATATCGGAGTCAGTGATTCTCACGGTTGAGGCAGGTTATAAGAGAAAAGAACAATACATAATTCATGTTATAATAATAATCATCTATCATGTTTTTGGGTTAGGTAAACAGTGACTTTTAAATATTAGGTATATCTTAAATATAAAAAACATAGGCAAAATTCAAGGTTAAAAGGGTGATATTGTGTGTGTGTTACTGTATGTGTATTTTTATGGTTATCCTAGCCCTACGACACGAGAGTCTTGGGTTCAGTACATGGTACTGTCTAGGGGAAAGAAGGGAGTGAGTGTGTGTGTGTGTGTGTGTGTGTGTGTGTGGTGTATTCGTGTATATGCGTGTGAGTGTTTGTATGAGTGCTGACAGTGCATGCTCCGTTGCCCTTCGACAGTATCTTGGGTTCAGTAAGTAAAAAACTGCCATGGAGCAAGAATGACAGATGTTGTGTGTTTGTATGGGTACTATAATAGGTCTTATAATATGTTGAATTTTAACGCATATAAGGCGTATAATACATTGTGTCGACGTGCTAATGTGTGTGTTAGAGTGCGTGTATGAATTCAGGCGGTGCATGCACCATAGCCCTACGACAGCGTCTTGGGTTCAGTAGAAAGTACTGCTATGGTGCATGAGTGTTTGATGTGTTAGTGTATGTTATGACTTATAGGCAATGATTGCCGTTACTAAATTATACCTATATGTTATAATATTATACATATAATATAATATGATGTATGCTATAAGTTTTAATATACGACGAGTAGGAGACTTTCAGTTTCTTGATAAGTTAGCTTAAGGAGGTATGAAGTGATGGCTTTCTTTGCATCAAATCTTGAGAGCGAAAATATAGAAATTATGGAGTTGATTTTATTATATATTATAGACGAGAGGATATTATATTGACGAGCAGCGAAAGTGGTTTTATGTTTATTTACTGGGCAGATTCTGCTACGTGTGTGTCGACTCGTGTTAGATGGTACAAAAGGTAAGGAGGCATGCTTACGAAGAAGTGTACGCAGAATATATAGCTGGCGGACAGTCAAGACATTGCATTCGGAGTACAAAAGTTCAGTGCTATACCTGATATCTTTGAATGTCATTATTTTTAGGATAGCTCTTTGAGCTCTCTCAAGTGATAACATTACACTGGAACCGGCGCCACCCCAGATTGGGATGCAGTATGTCAGGATTGACTGGCATAATGATAAGTATATCATTCTAGTCAATTCGAAACTAGCCATATGCCTTATGATTTTGAATATATATAATAATTTGCGGACGCGGGAGTTTAGAGCTGATATATGGGAATGCCATTTGAGATTTGCATCTATATATACTCCTAGATATTTTAATGAAGAGGTGGTTTTAATAGTAGTACATCCACAATGATCAGACGGTGATTTACAAGTGTGTAAAACTATAGTTGATAGATTGCCTTTTGGACCTGATGATGGGGTGACAGAGAAAGCAATAATATTAGTTTTATTTATGTTTAAGGTCAGTAAGTTTTGTGTTAGCCAATCCTTAACAATTAAGAGAGCGCCTTCTAATTTTTCTTTGGCATCTTTCCAACTGGCGCCATATACAAGGAGGGATGTATCATCGGCGTATGCAAAAAGGTCACAGGAGGGTAGTTCAAGTTGACACAAATCGTTCAGATAGATCTGAAAGAGTGTAGGTCACTAGGACCTACACTCTTTCAGATCTATCAATACCTCTTCTACGATCTATCAATAGTCTTGACCATAATATGGTCAAGACAGCTAGTTTCACGTGTTGGGAATAGATATGCTGGAAGAAATACTGCCTTACTAATACTGCCTTGTGGAATTCCGTAAGTTATTTCTTCTAGTTTACTAATGTAGTTGGCAACTTTGACACATTGCATACGACTTTGTAGATAGCTACGAAAGATGTTAAGAGCTTCTCCTCGAATTCCACAGCGCTCCAGCTTATCTATAAGGATGGGGATTGATACAGTGTCGAAAGCTTTCGAGAGATCAAGAAAAGCACCTTTTTTTTTTTTAAAACGGGCTTTGGCCCACCACACATTCCCACCACTGTATCTCCTGTGTCGCCAGGATCGACAGCGGTATCCAACCACGAAAACCCTTTGATATGATCTCAGGGAGCCCGAGGGACATGCTAAAGCTGTCTTGGGACCCGCAACGAAATTAATCAGAAGAAAATAGGAGGAGTAGGAAGATTCCAATTTCCCTCCCCATAAAAGCGGGAGACAGCACAAAGTTGCAATGACCGAAAGTCAAAGAACTTAAGGGGGAGCACCACGGAAATAAGGTTAATAATTGTGACTCCTAAGCTAAGCTAAGTTAATATTGGAGTTTATTGTGTTTGACTGTTGCCAATAATAATTGTGACAAAAACGCTTGAAGGCACGGAAGTTCCTAGCGCTGTCCACGAGATCACCGTAGTATGCGACTCCAGATGTACAGAATAGGTTGTTTAGCATAGTAGTTCTTTCGTTCTGCCAGAGACTGCACTCCCAGAGAACGTGATGAGCGGTTTGTTCAAACATGTTGCCTTCGGTCGAGCACTCGCACACGGGTGAAGGCACTAGTTTAAATCCGTAAAGTTTGGCCTTAAAATTTCCATGACCGGTCAGGAATTGAGAAACGCAGTGATCAATATCCATCCACTGTTTGGATAGCCGTTCACGAATATTAGGGAAAAAATTATAAAGATGACGCCCTTTGGTGGAACAGTCCCATCGCGACTGCCATGACTGCCATGACTGAAGAAAAGCACCATAGCATTTCTGGTTATTATCTAATTTTGTTGAAATTTCCTGAGTGAGGGTTAAAACAGCGTCTTCTGTTGAAATTCCTTTTCTAAAACCGTACTGATTATTAGCTATAATATTGTGTTTTTGCAAAAAATTTACTAGGTTGTTATTTAAAATTCTCTCTAGGATCTTCGACATAGCTGGTAAGACTGAGATTGGTCTGTAGTTAGAAAAATCGCTTTTTTCTCCTTGTTTATAAATGGGATGAACTAGAGCAGTTTTTAGTGCTTTAGGAAAGATGCCATATTTTATTGATAGATTACAGATATGAGTAATCGGTGGAGCAAGAACATCCTTAGAGGCTTTAAGTATAGCTGGTGAAATACCGTCCCATCCGGCCGCAGAGTCAGAGCGTAAACCAGTTATTAAGTGTCTTACTTCCGCCGTATCCGTTTCAAATACAACAAGTGAGTGCGACTGTTTGCAGTTTCCTATTCTGAGTGGAGTGTTGGGTGGAGTTATTTTTGAGGCAAGGACTGGACCAATGTTGACAAAGAATTTATTAAGATTATTAACTGCGATTTGGGGATCTGAGTCAGATTTTAAGAGATCATATGGGGGATTAGTATGCTCGTTTCTATGTGTAATATCTTTAATTATATTCCAGGTTGTTTTAGAGTTATTTGAGAGTTCCAATTTCGATTTGTAGTAATCACGTTTTAATTTACGAAGTAGGTAGTTTATATAGTTGCGGTATCGTTTATAAGTAATCATTAATATGTTATTATTTGGATCTGTTTTTAGTCTTTTATGTAACCTGTCTCTGTTTCGAATGCAACGAAGTATGCCCGGGGTTATCCAAGGTTTGAGAATTACTCTTTTGCTGGGGGTAGTATATAACGTCGAGTGTGATTTTACAGACTTAGCAATAATTGAAATTAACTCATCAGTTGCTTGCTCAACATTGTCATTGTTTGTTACTGAAGAATAATCTTGGTTGTCAAGATCTGTTTTGATAGCTTGGTAATCTATTTTTAGTGATTGTCTCTTAGGTCGGGTAGGTGCTTGAACAGTTTTTTTATTTATACAGAGTAAGGTAGGATAGTGGTCAGTAACAGGTGATTCAATGACGTATGTAAGTATATCTGTTGTTAATAATTTACCTCTATTATTGACCATAATATGGTCAAGACAGCTAGTTTCACGTGTTGGGAATAGATATGCTGGAAGAAATCCAAAAGCAGCCATACTTGTAAGATATTTATCTGAGAGAGGGTGGGTGTTATTTTGTTTTATGTCAATATTAATGTCTCCAATTAACACTATTATATTATTAGAAGGCACACTAGATAAGATATTATTTAGGCTATTAATAAATTTATCCAAATTTTTGTATGATGGGGATCGATATACTGAGATAAGGGTAATTTCATTACCAATATTACATACCAGACAATTTGCTTCATCGAAAAGAGGTTCATGTATTTGTACGTCCATATCTGTTTTTACATATAACACTACACCATCGTTTTGTAGTTGATTACTGGTAGTGTAAAAGTAAGTATATCCATCAATTTGTGGTATGGAAGAGTTTTGTTTGAGCCAACATTCACTTAGGATTATGACGTCTATATTTCTCTTTATGCTCCTTATGTTGACATGGTAAAATTTTAAAAAGTTAGTTTGATTTTTTATAGTTTGGGAAAAATGTTCCGGTGCACACTTTATAGAGTTGGCAACAGTAAAAGTGTCAAGTTCATAATTTATAGTGTGTATGTCAAGCATGTTAAATAGATTTATTCAATATAATATAGATATAGATGTTGACATTACTGAGATAAGTACCTAATGTTAAACTTTAAAATGCTTAGATATGAAAATAAAATTCCTAGGAATTGTAGTTGTTCATTATAATAAAAATTTACCAGTGTATTTTATTTTATTAGAAGCAAGATGATGTAAAGTCATAGGTAGGCAACCTGATATTGAGGCTAAGATAACCTATTTTTATTTGATTGTTGTTTATTTTGTTGTTCCGAAAGCTTTTAGATTTAGCCATACACTCCCATGTGTTTTTATTATAGAGAGTTTGCCTTGTTATAACAAAAAAGGTTAAACGATAAAATTTTAGGAAATTATATTTAGGAAAAGCGTTTAGATTCATAATATTCAAGTATCCAAGTCGATGATGTGATATAATTAGTATACTACGATAGTTGTTGTTCCTGCTGATCTGTTGAAAACGGGTTATTAACCTTCGGACAACCTCAACTAAAGCACAGCATGAGATCTCTATTGAGTGTGTTGTCATGTGTCTAAACGAAATATTTGATTTGCAATAGATACCAAGGTATGATGTCATTAACCTTTTGTACTGTGGACCTGTATTAGAGTTTTTGTCTTGTAATCTGGTTATTTTGCAGTAAAAAGTAAGAATTAATTGAGTAGTATTCATTACAGTATTCCAAAAACATGATAGTTTATATTCCCACTTGCAAAGGCTTACATATAACAGTATGACAGTAGTTACAATATAAGTCACATTAAACTCTATTTTTGGAGTAGGGTAAATATATAGAATAATTACAATGGAGGTTATGTAATGCACTGTTTTGGAGTGAAGATTAAGTACTAAATGACTAGTGAACATTACAGTTATCAGAAATAGTTTATGTAGCCACTCACAGGGGATTCCATGGATCTTTATGGCAGCATTTACAATATATAGAGAGTATTTATATAGAACTATTACAATAAATGTTATTACAGTTTTCAAACAACATGATAGTTTATGTTCCCTCTCACAGAGGATTCCATGGATCAGTATCCAGGCAGCAATTCCAAAACAGGTTACATTATACACTTTCATCAACGGAGTTGTTAAGACAATGTTAGTTTCATATTTGGTCATTTTTGTAGAAAAACAGTTTATACTAAATTGAAGGTGAGTGCAGTCTAGACAGTTATACATTATTAATACCCTTGTCAGGTTGTGTGTTCTCCCAAAACATATATATTGTTGGTTCGGAAACTGCTCGGAACGGTGATCCCATATTGCAAAGCTTTTCTATGTTTAAATTGCTCCAGTTTAGTTCAGTAAAATATGTTATAGCATACATTTTAATATTCATAAGTGGTATGATAATATGATAGTTAAACTTAATAAAGGTAAAAAAGGAAACATAGTTTAAACAAGATTCTATAGGAAAATATGAAAATAAATATATATATATATATAAATATATATATATATATATATATATATATATATATATATATATATATATATATATATATATATATATATATATATATATATATATATATATATATATATATATTATTATTTATATTTATATTATTATTTATAAAAATCAGAATCGGGTAAAATCATCGCAGTCAACTGTTATAGCTCAATTTGTATTTGTTCGTCCATGGCAAGAAACGGTTATGTCTGCGCGTCAAACGTTAAAAACCGTCGTTGTCATTTGACACTTTTTTTGTTTTCAAGAAATTAAGGCTAAAATATTTAAAAAATGCTAAATATATATATATTTAGCATAAAATATAATTAAAAATGCTAAATATATATATATATATATATATATATATATATATATATATATATATATATATATATATATATATATATATATATATTTAGCATTTTTTAAATATTTTAGCCTTAATTTCTTGAAAAAAAAAAAAAGTGTCAAATGACAACGACGGTTTTTAACGTTTGACGCGCAGACATAACCGTTTCTTGCCATGGACGAACAAATACAAATTGAGCTATAACAGTTGACTGCGATGATTTTACCCGATTCTGATTTTTGTATCTTTCCCTAAAAAGATAACAGATAGATCTCATCTTTGAGTTTTGCAATACATACTCAAGTTATTTTGTACTTCTACTGCAAAAATCATAACTATTCTCTGAAAATATAATTTTATTAACAATCTAAGATCTTAGAACTACTGCACCTACAAATGGACGTGCCTAATATTAGACCTTGTACTGATCTAAAAATCGATGGCTTTAGTTTTTTAGCAGTAAAAAAAAGAAAAAAGAGAGCTGAGAAAAGAAAGAAGAAAAAAGAAGAGACAAAAGAAGCATGGAGACTAAAGACTGAAAAGAAATTTGCTAGGAAAAAAGACGGGTTGCACTCCGGGAATGCCGGCAGAAGTGAAAACTTAATTATTAACGTTGTGCATTTTTAACTCATTTTTTATGAAAATCGATTTTTAAAAAATCGATTTTCATAAAATCGATTTTCAAAAGATCGATTTTTAAAAAATCGATATTTTTAATTAATCGAAACCCTTATAATCGATTAAATTTTTAAACCATTTATTATGAAAATCGATTTTTTTAATTACTCAATCGAAACCCTTACAATCAATTCGAGTTCGAATTCGAGTTCGAGTTCGACACAAAACACTACTCTCCAACCGTCTTACGGTTTTTCCAAGGTTTTTCGATCAGCACGAGAATCTGACGCGAGTTTCACAGTTTTTACCCATCCCATAAAAGTGCTCAACGCCGCTAAAGAAGTTTTCACTTCAAAAATATGAAAAATAAAAATAAAAGGAAAGATAGTTTCAGCATGGAAGAAGAATGAATAGAATCTGGAGACAACGTGGATAATATTTCTGATGCATGTAATTACTATGATGAAGTAAATTAAATCTTTTGAAAAATGGCAAATAAAGACCTAATTTAATAGAAAAAAATATGTAAAATGTAATGTAATGTTCTATGTCAACTATTAGTTCATATTGGTGTCTACTATTAGTGATGTTCGTTTTTTGTGATGTCATCTATTAGTGCTTATGACTAAGTTTACAAAAAGACCAATAATATATTTTTTAATTGATTTGTCAGAGAATAATTATAGTAGTTTTATTTTGTAAGAGTTACTGAAGACATGAAAGGAGTTATCAATCCTTTATTTTCATAAATATATATTTTATAACATTCAAATGTTGCATGTTTCCTTAAAGTGTCTGCCATTAGGTCTTCTCCCTTATGACTAAATATATTTATTTTGTTTTTTTTTTTTATATTCACCTAATATTTTGAGACGAAAAATACACCATCATTACCTCGCTTGATCAAATATTAAAGGAATATTTTCCTTGAACCGACTGATCATAATATTATGAAGTAAACTTACGAGTACGAAAAGCAAATTTTTTTGCAATAATTTCGAATTGAATTCTTACTGTCACCATGGTGATATCAATTGTGTGAGGCAATAAAGAAGACGTAGGCACTTTTGATACAAGGAGCTCTTAAAGATTTCCTGGCTCGTAAAAGTGGCTAGCAACGAATTGTAATATTAATTCCATACAAATTTTGTTACTTTGTTATTTTATGAAGGCAAAAATATTATGTATGTCTGTTATTTCTTAAGTTTTTCAATTTGTTTAAAATAATAAGGTTTTGGCTATTGCTTGACTTGATAAATGTTCACGATTCTATACTGTACTCGGCGAAACATGGCGGTAGCGGTCATTGACTCCCTGTCAAAAACTTGTCATTTTCTATATAAACTGCGATTGACAATGAAGTGTCAGATGTTGTCAATCGCAGCTTTGTATAGAAAATGACAAGTTTTGGACAGGGAGTCAATGACCGCTACCGCAATGTTTCGCCGAGTACAGTATAGACTGTAGTGCATTATTATGAATTTACATGCTAACAAAATTGAGGTTTTGTGATAATATATAGGTAAACTTAAAATACCATTAAACTTATTTAAAAGTGGAGAGCTGTAGAGGAGAACCGGCTCCCCCAATATTTCTCGGCAAAATGTCACTGAGAGTCGAAACGAACTTGTGTCTAAGGTGGAGAATTCATTGGAGAAGGTCTCTGAATAGGGTAGACGTAACTTGGTCCAATTCAACCCCGCCAAGACACAAGTATGCGCGTTCACTACTAAAAAGTCACCAATGGTCGTATATCCTCGTTTCGAGGGCACATCTTTAACCATCTCCCCTAGCATTGATATACTTGGCGTCAACATATCGAGCGAAGTCCAGTTCCGTTACCATCTAGAGGGTAAGGCCAAATTAGCCTCGAAGAAGCTTGGTCTTCTTAACAGAGCGAGACAGTACTTCAGTCCGGACCAACACCTACTTTCTACAAGGCGCAGGTTCGGCCTCATATGGAATATTGTGCTCACCTCTGGGCAGGGGCGCCAAAATACCAACTGCTCCTTCTGAATCGTATCCAACGAAGGGCCGCTCGAATTGTTGACTGCCATAGTGTTTCAAACAGCTTGGACCCCTTGGAATTACGCCGAGATGTAGCTTCACTCTGCATCCTCTATCGGTTGTATCACGGGGAGTGCTCTGAGGAATTGTTCGGTTGCAACTTTTCGCCATCGTCCCACGCGAAAAACATACCATCCTCACCACCTTGACGAGTGGCAGTCTTCCACAGTGCGTTTTTCGCGTAACTTTCTGCCGCGCACTGTAAAACTCTTGAACGAACTGTCACCAGCAGTATTTCCGGACTTAGACGACCTGCAAACCTTCAAGAAAAGAGCGTATTCCCTCTTAAAAGGCCGGCAACGCACCTGCAGCTCTTCTGATATTGCGAGTGTCCATGGGCGACGGTAGTTGCTTACCATCAGGTGACCCGTTTGATCGTTTGCCCCCTTATTTAATTAAAAAAAAGGTGATTTTCTCCCAAATTTATGCTCGTTGTACCTAAATTCTAACATCACTATATAATAGCAACTTTTATTTTTAGTTAAATAGACTAAAACAAAACCATCAAGGTATTTAGGGCTCCCACACAAAACTGCGAATTCGCATCGCATCACATCGAAATGCAATTTTTAGTATGAGTTTTGTCGCAGATTTTTGAGATGCGATGCGCATTCGCAGTTTTGTGTAGGAGCCCTTTATTAAAAATCTTTAAAATATTATAAATGCCATCACTTTACAAGTTTGTAGAATTCAATTTCATATACGAAATAAAAGAAATACAGTTACAAGGCTGTACATAACCTATTCCTGGAAGTGACAGCGGAGTTGATTTCGGCTTTACAGACAATTCTCACGCGCTTTAAGGTGGGATTTCACCAATCACACATAAAACTTCGTTTTATAAAACTTAGTTCCCATTGAACGCGTTCATGCAGCGACGTAAATCTCGTTCTCTTTCAAATGGATTTCACAAAATTCTATTGATCGCGATTATTAAACCTAAGTTTACGTGACGTCACGCGATTATTTTACATGTTTTCATGATTTTAAAGCCTTTTCACGTAAATTTAACTACAAATTAGTAAGAAACAATACATAAACTAACCAAACACATGTGTCAAAACTGTTATTTTGACATTTCTTTTGTCTATGTTTTTCGTTCCGCCATGACAGGGCTTGAACGGGTTTTATGACGTTAAACTTCGGACTTTGGGGGTTCAGAAGATAAAACTCGGATTTGTTGTGAACGCCAAAGAGGATGTAAACTGTATACTACGTAACAAGAGGTCGGACTTAGAAGAAAAAAAATAAACATTCGTTATTTTTTTAATTTAAAACTAAACGACAAAATTTTAAGTGCAAAACCTTTCACTCTAAACATACCAAAAATTAAAAAAAATAAAAATAAAAAGAAATGAGCTCAAATAAATGTTTTATTTCAATAAAAATTATTGTACATGGCTAAATAAATAGGCTAATAAGGTAAATTAAACAATAAAACAGATTTAATCCACAAGTTTTTGTTGATTTCTATTATTAAATATTATAATATTATTACAGTACAGTTTTATGTATTTTATTTATAAATATGATAGAATAGCTGTCTATGCTACTCTACTAACTACTTGATTGGCTTAAGCCATTATTCCACTTATCCTAGCGGCTAGCTAGGTTCCTAGGTAGGATCCTAGCTAGGATCCTAGCTTCTAAATGTTGTTCCACGTCTTGACTAAATCGGAAACGATTTAGGATCTAGGAACCTAGCTAGGATAAGTGGAATAAGCGCTTTATACAGTAAACTCTATATAGGGAGGGGATTAAAGCTGCGCGTCCACCAGGTTGGAATCGGGACATACGGTGCGGACGGTGGCACCACGTGTCGTCATATACTTGTCAGGCGCAGAATGATGTTCCAGTACTTCTAGTGCAGTTCATAGTAGTCAGTACCATACATACAAAGCAACAAATCCGTCCACTGCGTACCTGCGCTCCGATTCCGATCCAGTGGATCGCACCTTTATACATACACACTTTGTTTTGTTACACCCTGTATACGACAGCTGAAATCTATGGCGCGGGTTCAGGCCAGCTGCATACCACCTCACTTGATCAGAGGATTTTTCCTTGGTGGCCGTACCACTCATAATCCCATACCTTCCTTCTCCTAAAATCTCCTTGCATTGAATCTCTTTGCTGCTTTCGTTCCCAAGCGGTCGCATGCGACCGCGAGAACAAAAGATTTCCTAGAATCCGCGATCGAGTTAACAGCTATTGCTTGCAGACTAAAATGTTGCAAACTAGCTGTATAGGGACCTAAAAATCTGAAATTAATGAAACATTTTTCATTTATATTCCATACAGTTTACATAAATTATAGTAAGTATAGTAATTAATAACCTTATGTATTGTTACAATAAAACAATATACACATGATACACATTTCATCATTTTCCAAATTAACTGCATACTGATATACATTATAATAATTTCTATGAAATAATAATCTATCTTTTTCATATTAATATAGTTTAAGTTCTAAATTATTGTACAATTATGCAAATAATACTACGACATACTTTGTATTAGAACATGGTATGATATCGTTATGTTTTGCTTCAATTTATCAATTTACGGTTACATTTACATTTTACAATGGCTTACCTTTCGTTTTTCAATAATTAATCCACTTAATTTACAATTTTTGTATTTTTGTAATAAATAATTTTCACAAAATGGAATTCGAACCTTGAGTTTTAAACTTCATCTTCCTCTTTTTTCTCATGTAGTTTATATTCTCTATGGTCTTTTTTATCAACCAATCACAGTCGACCGTGCTTAAAAATTGTACAGATTATGCGATTTACTTTAGTAGCTACGTTTAAATTTGGAACCTAATTTTTTTTTGTTCGGAAAGTTTCGTCCACCTGGTGAACGCGTTCAGTTTATGTTGGCGAAATGCAATTCGATGTTATAATCGCGTTTATACGTTTTGAACCGGTTCAGTGTACATTGAACGCGTTCCATTTCTTTGATGAAATCGCCCCTAACATTTTAATTAAAATCTACGCAGAAATAACCGAAATTCAAATATTGAAATAACTTAAGATGGCAATGATATTCTACTAAATATATTATTTATTATATCATTGTGAAGATGGTGTACAAATATTAATTATTTATTCAGAAGCGAAATTTATATATATTTTGTATTTTAAACTGTTTCCAATTTTCGAAAGGACCATTATGTTCATCTATAGCAATTTTCTGCCATTCTTTAGTGATGTTGCAAAAGGTACTATTTGCCGCCTTTATTCAATTTGTATTTACTTTTTATTTACATAATATTGATGGATCTTTTACATATTGATCGTCCTCTAGGCGCTCTCTGGACTCGTAATCGAAATCGATCCAGTTTCGCGAAGGCCCCAGGACCATATCACATGAGTAGTCTTTATATATTTTGTCCAAATACTGCCCTAAATAGGTAATAATTTATATCTATTGCGAGTTGTATTTGCTACAGCCAGCCATTTCTGCATCGCTGACAAACATGCTCCGATGACTTTTCATCTCCTAAGTGCAGCACGGGCACAAGTAGAGACTGAAAAATGCACGCGATACATCAACGTTTAGCTTTCATAAATAGTTGTCACAAAAATAGAAACGAAACATGAATAATTTTATACTTATAGAAAAGATAACGAGTGCACTATTTTTCGCGCATCACGCTTTAAATATGAGAATATGTAACCAGGCGTAAAATTTTTAAGATTTTTAAAATAGTTTGTTAAAATGAGTACGTTTTTCTTTGCCAAGACGAACTCATTTTGGACTAGCAACACACTTCTGTGGTCTTCACAATCTATAGACTTGATTCTAGATCCTAAATACTAAAATCTAGATGCCTTAATTAATAACTAATATCGTCATTTATACAAGCACTTTGTTTTGGAACAATAGCTAAATTACAAAAAAATCAAAATTCCAAACTATGTTTTAAGATGAAGAACATGAAAAATCTTTAATAATTAGATACATAGTCGGTTTAACAACTGTATTACAACCGCAATTACGAGTAGAGCTATAAATAACACAAATTGTCATATCGCGGTAGAGCACCGCACTAAATAATTGTTCGTTGTAGATTACATCGGGACCTCCTCACCCCGATATCACGAGATTTATTGTTACAACCGTTCGTTCCTATATTCTAGTTTTGAAGAGAAACAAAATGTCCATAAAATGTATAAGGACATTGTTTCAACACAAATAGGAAATAGAATGAAAATAAATATTTCGCTGTTAGTGTATATTTAAATTTATTGCCTTTTTCTCGCGTATTTTGCCTAACATTTAAATTTCCTAACATTTAATAAGCGTATCAAAATGATAGGCGTATCATGATACGCCCCGATCGCTATTAACCGCGTTTCTGATACGTGTCGTATCAAATACGTGCATGATCGGCAGAATGATCTAATAGGCGTCCACAACTATGATACGCATACTTGATACGGATTGGCCGATAGTTTTCCGATAGCTAAGTTTGAAGGCAATCGTATAGCCAATCAAACTTAATTATAAACCGACTCAGTATCGTTGTGATATCCATACTTCCATACAGCTTCATACTGTTCAAGAGACCAAACTATCGGCCGATAGAAAGTCTGCAGTCTGCGGGGGCTCTTAATATGTACAAAATATACATTAATATGTACATATATACTTAATATATGGAGAGGTATGTAAAATTAAAACAAATAATAATATATTTTAAATAACATCTAAATATATTACTTAAATATATCTATGATTGATATTTTAATTAACTATTTGCTAAACCAAATGGATAGCTATTCCGATTATTTCAATATCAAATAGTATTATCATTAATTTGTGAGAACATAATTTGTTGCAAATTATTTTGCCTACAAATATGTTCATATCAATTTTACCCAAAAATAAAAATTTAAAAAGTTATAAGAAAAAAAGTGATTTTTTTTTGAAAAGGTTTATTATCACTCTTTAACTTTGTTTTATACATTTTCCAAAAAAAAATACCTGCGACCAAACATTGTAGATGATGTTTTGAGAAAAAGATACCCCAATCCCATGAAATTAATTTTCTGCAGACACAAAGGAAACTGTGGAACTGTGTGTGGCTGCAGAAAAGCAGGCCTGAAATGTTTTATAGTATAGTAGGCACGTGCAGACTAGTATAGTAAGCATACTATAATATAGTTTGCATATATTTAAGAAGTGTAGTAGACATACTGTAGACTGTGGTTGCAGAAAAGCAGGCATGAAATGCTTTACATAATAGTAGGCATACTGTACAGCATTTTAGGCCTACTTTTCTGCAGCCACACATGCTTTTACTGTTTCCTTTGCATCTGCAGAAAATTAATTTCATGAGATTGGGAGGGGAATAGGAGATATTTTTCTCAAAAGATCATCTACAAGGTTGGTCTAAGGTAATTTTATTGTAAAATGTATTAAACAAAGTTAAAGAGCGTTATTAAACCTTTTAATAAAAAATATCACTTTTTTGATTATAACTTTTTAAAGTTATGATTTATGGTAAAAAATTATATGAACATATTTGTAGGCAAAATAATTTGCCACAAATTATGTTCTTAATTTTTTTTTGTAAGACTTATAGTTTCCGAGATATCATGAAAATAGTGTTGTCACCCCTTTTTTCAAGATGGCGGCCGGGGGACAAGCGTGTCGACCCCACAAACTTGAGGTTAAGCTTCTATTGACCCCCCCAATATATTCCAAAAATAAAATTGCGTCCTCTAATAAATGCAATATTCGGTCCTAAAATTGTAACATTTCAATGGACTATATCGCACATTACGATCTGAATTCGATATATAACTTTTGCATCCTTAACACCTGGAGACGTAAGAAAGGCTATTGACAAACTTAAAGCACAAAGCTCGATAGGCACTGATGGTGTACCCCCATATGTCCTAAAAGCATGCAAAGACATATTTACCGTTCCGTTATGTCACCTGTTCAACACATCTCTTAGGGCTGGAATATATCCTAACCAATGGAAGTTATCGAGGGTCATACCTATTCCCAAAACGAACGATCGTCTGTCAGTGTAAAACCACAGACCTATAGCTGTCTTGCCTTCTATCGCCAAAGTTTTTGAGCTTGCGCTTCATAACATATTAATGAAACAGATCCGTGGAATTCTTTCTGATGACCAGCATGGTTTCCGTCCTGGACGCTCCGTCAGTACAAATCTTTTAGCTCACGTGGACACCATTTCTAAGGCTCTTGACGCAGGTTATCAAGTGGACGTTCTATACTTTGATTTCTGCAAAGCCTTTGATAGAGTCGATAATGATGTTCTCCTCAAAAAGTTGAGCGCTCTTGGGTTTTCTCCTGGCCTTGTTCGTTTTTTCGCTGACTATCTTCGTGATCGAATGCAATATGTGAGGTATGGATGTTTTGAGAGTGCCCCCTATCATACACGCTCTGGTGTAAGTCAAGGGTCTGTGTTGGGCCCTCTTTTATTTCTTATATTTATTAACGCTCTTACAACCATCCTTAAGTTTGCTAAGTGTTTACTGTATGCCGACGACCTCAAGATCATTATGATCATAAAATCTCTTTATGACTGTCTTCTCTTGCAAAAGGACTTGGATGCTGTAAAACGCTGGAGTATTTCCAACAACCTTTTGTTCGATATGAAAAAATGTAGCGTAATGACTTATGGGCGGAGGCTGCATCCAATTGTCTTTGATTATTCCATGGATGGTCATATTATCTCCTGTGTCCATAGTATCAAAGACTTGGGGGTATACTTCGACAAAACTCTTACGTTTAAGGATCACATATTATATGCGACAGCTCAAGACAGCTTCAAACGTCTTGGTTTTGTACTTCGGAACGTTAAGGATTTTAAAAATCCTGCCGTTATAAAACTGTTATACAATGCACTAGTACGCAGCAAGTTGGAAACAGATGCGTGTGTCTGGGCTCCTTACACAGCTACATCAATTCTGATGCTGGAAAAAATCCAAAAGGCGTTTCTCGGATTTTTATTTAAGAAAGTGTATACCCTTACATGTACCCAACAGGCTATCTCTTGGGCACCTTAGGTACGAGGCGTAGACCTAATATTGGTCGCCTTAAAAATCCTTCGCAATATAATCGATTGCCCTGAACTCCATGCCTTGATTTGCCGCTTGTATGTGCCTGACAACTATCTAAAGCACCGTTCTAACCGTCGGCCAAAATTATTCGCACTGCCGTCATGTCGGACTGTCGCGAGAGCTGAGTCCCCGCTGTACCGAGCACTAAACTTGCTCAACGCCCTTCTGACGGCCAATCCTGAATGTGATGTGTTTGTTCATAAGTGGATAGATGTGAAGAGAGCATGTGTTAGATTTTGTGAAAATAAGTACAAAAGGGTTTCTTCTATTACTATTTAATTTAATTTGTGTATGTATTGTAACATTATCATAATTAATTTTAAGTTTTAATTTTAAGTCAAGATTGTAGTTAATTATCGTAATTGGGGCAACCCGTTGTAATTAACTTAATAAATAAATAAATAAATATTTCAAAACTATTTTAATAGAATAATTAGTGTATATGAAAATGTGATAATCCCATGCTTAATTTTTACTAGCTGTTTCTGAGTATTAAATATCCCAAAACTAAGTACAGACTAATATTGCATAGATCCGAAGAAAGAAAATTACTTATAATGAAACAATCCCGCGAGATTAACGTACGAAATCGTGTGCATTATATTTTAAAGAAAACTCTTCAAATATTATACTTAATGGTGCTTCAGAAGGAAAAAGCTTGCCGGCCACTCGATGTTAAGTGCTGCGGCGTATAGACACAAGCTGTGGAGTGGTCATAAAAGGCCCCTTATGCTACAACGTGCTGCGCTAGCTGCGAGCTAGATGTGCCTCAATGGCATCTTAGAGCCAGAGGGTTAACTCGGTTTAAGGTGAAAGAAAACGGACACAGCATTTCTCCCATTTAAAGAATATTTGGGTTTGGTTAGGTTAGTTTTATAACTAACCGAATAATTAAAATAATATTGTCAGAGTTTAAATAATGTCTGTCACAGACATACTTCCGAATCTTTACGTATTGCAATATTCGAAAGTATGTGTCGATCTGTTACCCCCTTACGCTAAATATTTAAACCAATTTGATGAAATACTGATACAATGAAATACTGTTACAATGAAATACTTCAAATCCCGGGAGGCCTTTGACCGTTTTACCGTCGTGGAGGTGATGCGAATATTTAGTTTCTGATCGTAAGTTAGTAACGAAACAGCCGAGTTATACGTATTTACTGATAATGTTATGTAGAATTTGTTTGAGTTAGGGTCAGATTACGTACCGAATTTCAGCTTTCAGTACTTCAGGAAGTAGCCAAACATTTTGATGATCATCAGTGTGTCAGTGCTGAAATCGGTGTATTTAGTTTTAGATATCAATAAAATGAAAAGTATAAGAGCTATTCAGTTGAAGCTTAGGGCCTGTTTCACCACTTCCTGATAAGTGGTGGTTAGGCTATCCACCACTTAACTTGACAGATAGTATGGAGAACCTGTAAAAAAAGTTGTGGATAGCCTATGCGGCACTTTATCAGGAAGTGGTGAAACAGGCCCTTAGTATTTGTCTATTATATTACATTATATCCTGAGAATATGCATTATCTGGCGCAACGGAAACTAACTCTGTGAGAGTTAAGAAGAGACGAAACACTTCGAGAAAACACGTCCGTGCCCCCAGATGTTTATGTTCACTAAGTGCGCATACCGGTTCAAAATTATAATTTATTATTATTGGCCCACTGTGTCCCACTGCCGGGCAAAGGGCTCCTCTCTTTTATTCCATAATTCGCGATCTTGTGATGTTACTGGCCACTCTTTGTTGAACGCATCTAATTCGTCGCGCCACCTTTTTTTGGGTTGGCCTCTATTGACTATTACGCTGACCAGTCGGTAGCTACTCCGAAATTAGACGCGCCTCGAAATTAAAAAATAAAATTTTAATTTACTCAATATAAGAACAATATTGAGAACTGGTACTATTATTTGTAGACAGCCTCGGAGGCGGACGCTAGTTACCCACTACAAAAACACTTGCAATCGCAATTCAGCGCATTGTTCGAAACTTTCAGTTGTTCGATCAGTTTTATCTACTACGGAGTGTGAATTTACTATTCTACAGTCTATTTATTTAGCGAGCTTGTTCTGAGATAAGCGCTTTTGTTTAGAAATGTTTATCAGCTAGTAGCTAGTGGACTTATGACTATTGTCGTGGTATTGTAGAGCACGAGAGAATTAGAGACATTAAAATGTTTGAATGAAATTATTATTGAACGGTTTTTGTGGATTTTTGCTAAGACTTTTCTATTTTACAACGTTACTTTGACTTTGATGAATAAGATAAACGTTTAAAAAAACCTGGCAAAGAAATAATAATTCACATTAATATTGTTTCGATTTAATACCTCGATCGTGGAAAAACCAGACCAAATTATAGCTTATCGGCTATTGTTATCGCGGCCGCATGTGGCCGCTTGGGAGTTGAAACATTAAATTAATGCTTTATATATGTTTTTTTAACGCTGTTCCATAATATTGCAAAATATAATATAGATATTGTGTGTATTACGAGTACAGTTTTGATACTGAACGTCTTTATTTCAATTTCAGTTTAAAAGTAAGTGTTTTGTCTATCACCTCAGGCAGCACAAAGATAAGTGCAAAACTCTATTATTGTATTTAACCTTCTAGGTATTCTGAAGATTTTATGCTATTTATTATTGAACGGTTTTTGTGGATTTTTGCTAAGACTTTTCTATTTTACAACGTTACTTTGACTTTGATGAATAAGATAAACGTTTAAAAAAAACTGGCAAAGAAATAATAATTCACATTAACATTGTTTCGATTTAATACCTCGATCGTGGAAAAACCAGACGAAATTATAGCTTATCGGCTATTGTTATCGCGGCCGCATGTGGCCGCTTGGGATTTGAAACATTAAATTAATGCTTTATATATGTTTTTTTAACGCTGTTCCATAATTTTGCAAAATATAATATAGATATTGTGTGTATTACGAGTATAGTTTTGATACTAAACGTCTTTATTTCAATTTCAGTTTAAAAGTGTTTTGTCTATCACCTCAGGCAGCACAAAGGTAAGTGCAAAACTCTATTATTGTATGTAACCTTCTAGGTATTCTGAAGATTTTATGCTATTTAAAGCTTAATTAACTTGGCGCATTGAGATGCCGAATTCTAAATTTGAATTCGCATTTTCTTTACTTTTTTTTAAATACT
This sequence comes from Polyommatus icarus, assembly GCA_937595015.1. Taxonomy (NCBI): domain Eukaryota; kingdom Metazoa; phylum Arthropoda; class Insecta; order Lepidoptera; family Lycaenidae; genus Polyommatus; species Polyommatus icarus. The sequence continues at coordinate 10,829,698 of OW569339.1, forward strand.
TTAAGTTAAAACAAGAGTTGAATTTCGAATTGTCTTGTTAGGTTTGTTAATATTTTTGGTTTTCAAATATAATATAAATAAAAAGGTTACGTTCAAATTTTATGACCTAGTTAGCTTTACCTTACCTTACCTAGTTATAGTTATTATAGTAGTTTTCCTACTCATAATGTTAGAGTAGGTAAGTAGACATTGAATTGTTTTTTTCTTTCACAAAAAATTATATTCAATAGGCAACTTTTTTGAGACACGAGTTAAATCGTCTTTTCATTCAATTTTCAGCATAAGTTAAACCTACGCCGAAATCGGTTATAAACCAATGGCCAACCAACCTACCAACCTTGTGGCCGCCTCGTAGTTTTTATCTTACAAAATATAAATTATAAACCGGAAGTCAGCCAACATTGTCCCATTGGGGTACATTAGCCATGGCATAGAGATTTAATAGGCTCGGCTACTAGCACTTACTCACACCCAAAAATAGCCGATTCATTTATGCGCCAGCTATTTTTTGTTAAAATCTAAATTTGTTTTGTTAATTTTAATGACATGATGATAAAATCTTGAATTGGTGTGAAAGTGTATAAAGCTATCTTGGAACCTAAGCAAGAATTGTTAGTACTAAAGTAATATAATATCTATATCTTATATATAAAAATGGATTTTTAAAGTGTTAGTCGCGCTAAAACTCGAAAACGGCTGAACGGATTGGGCTGATTTTAGTCTTAAAATATTCGTACAAGTCCAGGGAAGGTTTTAAAGTGACACGAAGTTCACCGGGACAGCTAGTATATATATAAAAATAGATTTTCAAATCTGTTAGTCGCGTTAAAACTCAAAAACGGCTGAACGGATTGGGCTGATTTTAGTCTTAAAATATTCGTAGAAGGCCAGGGAAGGTTTTAAAGTGACACGAAGTTCACCGGGACAACTAGTTATTAATAAAGATGTATTTTTTCATTTACGCATATTTAGTCTGAAAACAAAGCTAACAGTTTATTTTTGTTAGTTGCCTTTTTATCTTCTCTGAAAATGTAATTTTGTCGTGCTAAAATAGCCAGTGTACCTAAAATGTCTATCACGGTATAAATTAAATTCATGTCAACCTGGATATTCTGAGAAAATGCCTCAATATTTTGCAGCTTGCTCTTGCTTTCATTAAATATATTTAGCAGCCCAACAAAATTCTAAAACAAGCTTTTAGGGTAAGTTTCAGTGCTCTACCTAAATTCGTTTACTTTCAAGACCGCCATCATGAAATTGTGGAATATTAAAACTTAAAATAGAACGTGGTTGTTTTTGCAAATATTTTTTTTATATTTCAGGCTATTGTTTGTCACTAGATTATATTATATCGACGGCTTTAAAACTTATTAAAATGTGTAGTATAAACAAAAGGCTTTTTTTTCATGAAAATAATCAAACATATCACTAGATACCCAGTTTTAGTTTAAATAAGTAGCCTGTAATTACCACACTTTAATAATAATTATAAAAGTGGCTAGCTAATAATGGCTAATACTCATGTGTTAATTATTATTATTAATTATTCTTAACGAAAGTTAAAGTAGCGACTACTTGTCGATTTGACGGTTGTTCTCTTTGTTTCTTATAAGTTCTATAAAATTCTCATCCTTAAAACTTCAACTTATAATGTACACATTTCTTTTACTTAAATCATCGGTTTAAAAGTTTACCATTATCAAACTTTTCCAACTCTGTAAATAAACCATTTTTCACGCTAAAAGCAGACTTTTAAGTGCCAAAGAATAATAAACTTTCTGTGGAACAAATAATAACATGGTAACTTACTATGGCAAGTAACAATTCCAGTTTACGCAAGCACTTCACAGAACTTCACAGTTTAACACTAGGGGACACGTCACGCGTTCTCCGCGCTAGGACACAGTGGCGGGTTCTCTCGAGCCGCCCCCCGCGCATGCGCCCTTCGGCCTGTCAAATTTGCCGCTATAAGCGTTGTAGCCGAGATAAATTTAACGATATGGCTGGATCATCTCGCCGGCTAACTATAACGTTTAATAATATCAAACGATAACGCTTTCATGGCCGCCAGCGTAAAGGTGGAATCAAATATTTATATTTTATAAAGCCTTTGCCAAGTTGGGAAAGATTTTAAGATTGTGTCTTACGTAAGCGGAATTTGGACGGTAATATGATTTTGTACGCTACGCTTTACGATTATCTTTTTTAGCTCAAATAATAATCTAGGTACTACGTATGTATGAAAATCGTTTCATTATAAGGCTAGGATGAGTTGCACACGGCACAATCCTGCATGTTTCCTGCAGGTTTTTTTCAGTATACGTCTTAACGAATAAACCGTGGTGCATACAATGTATAAAGATTAAAGAACCATTCACACGTGATTGTACTGCATTTAGTGCAGTTTAATCGGCGTATGAATTTTAAGACGTCTACAGCTGCAAAAAAACGTGCAGGATTGTGCCGTGTAAACCTACTCTAAATGAAGAGTTTGTACCATCGAGGTAGTTGATTCCTATGCAATTGACAGACCAACGTTATTTGGTCGAATATGTCAATTCAATGTTAATTGTGATCTGTCGGCTGGGTTTGACCTAACGCAACCAAACTACTTAGGTCCCCGATTTGCATAGGAATCAACTTCTCTGACAGTACATCAAATTAGTTATCTAATAAAAGTAAAAACAATAAAAATTCGAGGTTAAAAATTATAACTACGGAAAAGACAAATCAGAAAATTGTAGTAATATAATATTATAGTGTAAAAACATGAGGGGTTCGTGTCATAATGCAGTAGTCACACCTGTGGGTTTGTAACGATGCATGTCAGACGTAATGAGGGAGTCTATTATAAATGGGATTAATTCTCGCGCGCTCCAGATGCCTAAAACCCGCTATGTTTTAATTAACATACTATGTACTAACAACATGTTTATTCAATTTTAGTTTTATACCTAGGCAAGCTTTTAGTGGCTTTTCAACGTAGGAATAAAATAAATTCATTCGAATATTATAAATACAAAAGGGTGTGTGTCTGTGTAAGCAGATACTTTAAGTCCCGATGTCCTGTGATGAACGTTTTGGTTATTTTCATTTATTTTAATAAAATTAATGATTATAACTTTAACATACAATTTACTTACAACTATGTGGTGTGTGACAAAATATGGAATTACCAATCTCCTTAGCTATACAGAATTCACAAACAATTGTATTTCACGACACAATCTCAGCAAACATTTCAATAGAATAAAATGAATTCAGAATATTTCAATCGCTCGTATCGGAGGAAGCCCATATCTCCCGCGCGTATCTATTGTCGGTAAACTGTGTTAAAACTACGCTCCGAGCGTGCCACGTGATTTCACACTGTTTGGTATGGACTTTTAAAGGACAAAAAACTGTATGTGCGGTTTAGAAGGATATACGGATTTTTCAAAGAAATGTTTTTTCGTGAGTAAACCCATCCACATTCATAATATTAGTATTGCTATAGTTGACGCCCGCAACTCCGTTGCGCCAAAATTCGTTTATCGTGCAGTCCTTTCCCAGGAGACAAAGTATCTCCGTACCAAATTTCAGCTAAATCGGTTCAGCGTTTGGGTCGTGATAAGGTAACAGACAGACAGACAGACACACTTTCGCATTTATAATATTAGTATGGATGAGAAAGTGTATCTATCTGTCTGTCTGTCATCTCGTCACGCCCAAACCGCTAAACCGATTTTGCTGAAATTTGGTACGGAGATACTTTGAGTTCGGGAAAAGGACATGGGATACTATATTTATCCCCTGAAAATGTACGGTTCCTGCGTTCGCGCAGGAACCGTATTGTATCTTTTTCTCTTATCGTATCGTATCGTCGTATATCGATACGACGATACGATACGAGAATAATAAATTTGATTAAAGTAAACTATTTAAACTTAAAATGAATTCTAGGACGGTGATGCAGACTAAATTCTGTGGTTGATTACTTAAAAAAATAACTTACGATGTATTAAAAAGTGTCTATTTAATTTTTAAGGACGTATTATGATTTTGATTATTTTAATCAAAGACGTACCTACGTCTTTGATTAAAATAATCAAAATCATAATTCGCACTAATACGATTCTTTTAAAAATCACAATTGAAAACTTGAAAACAATATTATAATATTCAATTCAATTCAAATTTTCAATTCAATATCTTTATTGCATAAAACATGATAAAAAGATGTTTCAAATTAGAGTAAGACAGTAACATGTTTTGCCGTTTCAAAGGCATGCAAATATTACAATAAAATATAGGATCCTCTAAACTCTAAAGTAATATTTAAAGGCGTTTTCCTCAATACAACGTTTCTGTGTCATACGTATACGGTAAAATCGGACATATTATTCAAAATAACCCTCAACCCTTAATCACTTGAAACGTAAAGTTTCGGTCGACATTTTTAAAGTTATAAAACATAGCGTAAAGGTGCCGGTCCCTTCGCCCTGTACTTGTTATCTCGTAAAGTCCTCAAATCTTACCCTCACTCCCTGTAGCTGGGCGACATTTTATAATTTGAGTCCTTAGGCTGCGCGGAGCTCAAAGCGGCTATTACTTTGCGATCATACATTTAAAACATTCGGATCGCTTATCTTAAATCCCTTCTATATAATTATATTGATATTACTCGTAAAATAAAAGGAAACTGAGAAATTCACCTTCATGAATTTCTAAAGAGTTTTGGCCGCTTTTAATAAAATTCATCTGAGTTAATTATTTGAGAATGTTGTTCGCAACTTCTTTACATTGAAATTATTTTATTGCGCGGGAGCCATAATATTTTTTCAGAAACAATAACTATCCTAGTAAATGAATAATACATAATATTATGTCCTTTCCCGGGGTTCAAAATGTCCATACCTAAGTCCAGTAGCTCAAGCAGCAAACAGATAGACTTACTTAATAAAAGAAAAAATACTTAGTACTTAGGCCGTGTTCCACCTGCAAGCAAACTCGCGGAAGTCTTGCGTAAGTTTCTTGCAATATCGTTTACATTTCATACTAATTCCTGCGATTTATTGCTGCAATAAATGTCGTGCGAGAAGCTCGCGGATAAATGCTATACGAAATTAGACCGTATATAACTGCGGTGACCCGCAGCGAGATCTGTCGTGAGACCTCGCAGACATGTTTAGACATGCTGTCGCAACTACTCGCAGGAAGCGCTTGACAAATTGTCGCGACAGCACTTGCTACGGGGTTTACACTTGCAAGCTGCTGTCAAACAGACTGTCAGACACTTCTTGACAGTCGCAAGAATGTCAAGTCTGTCTTGCAGTTGGAAACACAAAATTCCCGGGCGACAAATTAATTTTAATGCAACGGAGTTCCTGGTAACGTCTAGTTTCATAATAAAGGTCACAAAAGAATGTATTAAAATTTAAAGCTATATAGCTGTAGGCTATTAAAATAATAATATAATTAAACAGTGGGTACTAATTTTTTAACATTCAAGCAAGAATGGAGGTTCTCTTTTGTAAGTAATAATTAGAATTGTTTAACTTTACGTCGGAGCGGTAATAACCTGTAAAGAGTTCTGTTTGACTTTACAGTTCCAAACGATTCCGGTGCAGCGAGTTCCGTTATAATATTTTATTAAAAATTAATTATTAAGTTCCATATTTTAATACCGTCATGAATATAAAAACCTATAACTTTTATTATTCATTGCGTGCTGTATAGAGGTTATCAATTATAAATTCATAACCTCTTTACAGCAGATAGTGGGTCAAACTTTTATAGCAATTTAAGTATTAAGTTAACTTAAGTGCAGTTAACTGCATATTATAAAATTTTATTTATGACTTACGCAAAATGATGTGAAGGCCATATCATTATAACCATGTTTTCCATCATTGTTAAGTTGTTAGTTGTGTAATTTTGTAGCATGAAAAATTTACAACCATGAGCAATCAATAAACGAAATCTATAAATTATGTTTTCAATCGCTGGTTTAGGGCATTGTGGGCCATGTTATAGAGATAGGCCGCTACAGAATTTCATTAAACATTCTATTTAAATATAGAAATTGTTTGCTGTCATTGTACTTTAGACCTTTATAGTCTAGACTTTGAGAAAAATAATAACCTTCTTTTTGAAGTCGGTTAAAATAGTTTGAAACGCTAAAAAAGTTCACTCCTACGCAATTTTGTAAGCCAATAAGCGTTGTAAGTTACAGTCTTAGAAGATTATGTCGGACGGTCGCGTGAGGCCCGCCGCTTATCTTGTTACCCCGAGCGCCCCGTGCGCCCTGTCGCTGTCACGCCACGTCGCCTTAGGGCTAGCGACGCCCCTGACTCGTGCCAACTATTGTTTGTTGATATTACCTTTACATTTCAAGTGTACGGGCAAACATTGCAAGACGATTAAAATGTACACTCCGTTAAGTAATAAGGGAACCGTTTAGTAAAGAAACATAGGGTCGTGCATCGTGGGTACATCAAAATGTACCCCGAAATATTACAGCACATTCTTTCTTAGAAATATAAGTAACTAGCTGTCCCGGTGAACTTCGTATCACTTTAAAACCTTCCCTGGACTTCAACAAATACACACACCGGCAAAATTAGCGGAACAAAAGTAGTCAAGTGGGTCGGGCTGTGTGAAATCCTTTTTTATAGTTTCTAAGCTCATTTAAGAAATAAAATATTGAACAAAACTGGCAAGTTGACATATTTTTATTGCAATTATGCCCTACTAAGTGTTTTTCGATGATTGACGTTGTAAGTGTTTCTTATAAGAATGGCGTTTTTAGCGGGGTGCAAGGCATGCCAGCTCATTTGATTGTTTGGTTTTTGGAAGAACACATTGCTTAGATACAAAATTAGTGGATTTTCCAGCATCTACGACAGCTAGAGCTGTAACCACGATAGAGAAAGGTCACACCTACCGTTCGGTCAGTCAGGCCTTAGGTGTGTCGGCTTTCGTGGTCCATCGTAAATTTCAACGCTACAGAGAGACTAGATCTTACGTTCGGAGACGATAACAAGGCAGATATCGGGTGGAAAAGGTTCAGGATAACCGTTTTGTAAGGGTACAAGCCTTAAGAAATCGACCTTAAACTGCTTTGCAGAGATGAAACCTATAGGAACAGGTCCGAGATGTACCTGTAAGTGATTGTACAGTAAGAAGAAGACTCAAAAAAGTTAAATTAAACTCAAAGGTGCCAGCAAGGGCACCAAAACTTGAGACAGGGCACCAAAGAGCCAGGCTAAGATTTGCGCATGAACATCAAAATTTGACAAGTGGGTGAAATCGTGTGCTGTACAGTGATGGGAGCAAATTCTGTGTAAATTTTATTGACAGGCGATAAAGAATGTGGATAAATCGTAAGGAACGCTATAGACCATCAAACTTAACGGAAACAGTGGTATATCATGCAGGCTTCGTAATGGTTTGGGGTTGCATATGATTTGGAGCCCGCACAGAGCTGATGATTGTTAATGATGGTACTTTGACAGTACAGGGCAATAGCACAGACATCCTAGAACTGCAGGTTGTGCCTTTTACACAGTTTTAGGTAGTAACTTCAATTTTTTGCGCGTCCATAGAGTAAAAAAATCGGGCATTATGACCTAAATGATGCTAGCGTAGCCCAGGTGGAGAGGTCAGCACGGTCTACGGTTGTGGATCCGATTGAGAACGTGTGGCACATCAATGGGTGAACAGTACGAATTAAAACTCCAGCTCCAAAATGTGTTCAGGAGCTCGAGTTGGCGCTACTGGAGGAGTAGAAGAATATCCCACAGGAAATGATTGACAATCAAAATGCAAGCATGTAATGGCGTATCCAGACTCTCTTCAGATCCATAGAAGGCATTACATGCTGTTAACATGGCATTTCTTAAGTAAAAATGAAGAATTTAACTTAAAAACTTACTACTGAAATTTCAAAGATTTTTCTTAATTTTAGATTTTTGCAGATTTTTTTAATTTTACACGTTTTTATGCCCTAAATTTATATAAGTTTTATTTTTTAATCATCAATTATTAAATTAATAAATAAATATATAAAAAACAGCGATTAATTTTCAAAAAAAATAAAATTTTATTATGTTCCGCTAATTTTGCCGGTGTGTATATTTTAAGACTAAAATCAGCCCAATCCGTCCAGCAGTTTTCGAGTTTTAGCGCGACTTACACATTTGAAAATCCATTTTTATATATTATAAGACTAGCTGTCCCGGTGAACATCGTGTCACTTTAAAACCTTCCCTGGACTTGTATGAATATTTTAAGACTAAAATCAGCCCAATCCGTTCAGCCGTTTTCGAGTTTTAGCGCGACTAACACATTTGAAAATTCATTTTTCTATATAAGATAATATAAAATATATATTACGTTGTACTATCTCGGCACGGTTTGAAGAACGGTATTGCCGGTCGAATAAAGTCGGCCTGCGATCTGACGTTTTATGCATTACTGTGTGTATGCGCATGACAGCCACTTCCGACCGGTTCCTTCGGCCTCTGTATATTATGGGGATGACGAATTTAATGATGAGTTATCGTTATCGAAAATACGGCAAACTGTTCTAGGCTCTAGAATGTTCTAAAGAAATATCTACATCTAACCTGGTTAGGTTAGATGTAGATATTTCTTTAGGTTTAACTGTCGCTCCAGTTACCGTTAACTAACATTTAAAAATGTAGTGATATAGTTGAAACAATTTCGGAATACTTAGCTTATTGCTCTTTTTATGCTCTACTATACTTCAAATATAAACACTTCTCATATTACAGTGAATGCATAAAATCCACAAGAACTCTAGTGTCTCAAAAGACATATCTTTGAGCGTTATTTCTTGACATTCGCGAATGAAACGCTAAGCAGCTACGGAAGGTAAGTTTACTGCTTCTGAACAAACATTTGGCAAGTACGCCACTTTAAACGTGAAAAACAAAGTAAACTTAATATTACAGAATATTAACATTTTCAGTAGAAAGTAGAAGGTAAACTCTATATGCAAAACCATTTAGCACTTATGAAATATGTAGGTACTTTTACGGCAATAATTGAGATCTTAGAAAATTATAAAATCGTAATTTAGAGGAATTTTGATGATGTAGGGTAGACTGGGTACGGATGTGACCATTTTGGTTTGGAGGCCAATAATTTTGTTGGTTTTACAGTTAGCTGGGAAAAATTTGTCACAAACCATAGTTTATTTATTTGGCTACATAAAAATACCATTATATCATGCCAAAATACTATGTATTATGTACTATGTATTAGTCATGGAATCAAATTTTAAAGAAAGAGGGTCACAACCGACCACAACCCAAGGTCGGTTGTGACAGTGGTTGGGGTCAGTAGTGACATCTACAAAAAATGGTTGATATAATTTTTATTTCAATAAAATTGTACCATAAAACACCATAAACATTATTCTAAACAAATTCATCCTGCGTATCAAAACATATTCTATTTTGAAACATATTTATCGACCAAAACAACGACATCCGATTAATTTGATGAATTTCGCCGTTCTCTGTAAATAAGTCCTACATTTGACTTTTTCGTAAGTATTTTCGTATTGACTGGTAATATTCTGCGCTCGTTTGGCCTTCTGTAAGCGTTTTTAGGACATCTAAGAAAAAAGATAGGATAAATGTATGTCACAACCGTACCCATAAGATTTGTCACAACCGTACCCAACACAGAATTTCAATTATTAAACAATCGCCACAAATCGGCTAAACGATTTACGTTACAAATAATCACTCGCAGTTAACTACTAATGATCAACTCATCACAAGAAAATAAGCGACATAGGTTATTTGTATACAAAAAATTGTAAACATAAAAATAAACCAAGCGAGAAAACCTACTTTTGACTGTTAAAAAGCAATGTAGGCCCCTGATAACGTTATCGTCAAGTGCTGGCAAAAGCAATGCTAGGAGAAGCATTCAGACTTGCAAGACGCGTCTTTCTCTCTTAGCACCCATCCCCATATTCCGTATAGTTTCGCTGTTATGACGACTGTCACAACCGTAACCTGGCACAAACGTACCCAGTCTACCCTATTTAACATTAGGCAATTAAACAATTTAATATTTTAAGGCCTAATTTCACCAACGACTGTAAAAGTTAATGCTCTATTTAGTATCACGTTGCATCTTTCGTTTTTCATAATTCGACGGGTGAAAGCGGAAGTGGCGTAACTTGAATTTTGGCCAAAATCACTTTTTAATTGATTGTTATATAAAAAAAAAATCTGCGTCGAATGGTCTATATCTCGTCTTTCTACGATAAATTCTAGTAAAGATACGACCATGGATTTTTAACACCTTTTAGCACAGATCTCAAAAAAAATTGTCGTAACTAGACGAAAAACTGCAATTTTTGGATAAAAGATAGATACGACAATGCGTGAGAAATTAGAAAAAGATACGACACAGGTTTTTTAACTTTCTAGTTTGGTTTAAATGAGTTACGACATTTTTGTCGCCTAAAATACAACATTTACAAAGATACGACAATTTATTTCATACTAATTTTATAGTTATGAGAAAGTTATTACATTTCTAACACATAATTTTATTCTTAAACCTATACTTACAAAAAATGAATATACTTAAGTAATGAGTACAGAGATAAGTAACGCCATTTCATCTCCCTCCCGCCCCTGTATGATACCTTCGCCGGCGCACCACATACGCCGTTCTTAACGCCTTTTAGTAGATTGTTAGCGTCGGTTTGAGAAAATGTGTTTGTGTTTATCAATGCACGTTTATTCTAAATGGAACTGATCACGTTTATTCTTAAATGAAGCTTAAAGACGTATAGTGAAATGTTGCATGTATGTGTCCACGTATAATTTTTTCCCCTGAGCATTGCTCTGGACATCTACACACTTATTCTTGTATACATATTTTGTTGATTTTACATGTTTGTAAAGATAAAAGCCCGTATATTTTCTGTTAACAATATCAACTCATTTATTTTTATTTTATGAATTGACATATAATTTCGAAATTAATAAAGTACTTAATGACATAATACAATGGCTAAATAATAATAATTTAAATGTTAACATAAAAAAGACAACGTATATGCAGTTTTACAATAAAAAGGGTAAAGGAAGAGACCTATGCATAAAATATAATAACTCTTCTTTAATGGAGGCTAAGACTGTAAAATTTCTAGGGATTACCTTGGATAATAACTTGTCATGGCAACAGCATATAGATAAGATTTGTAAGAAAATTAATCAATATGTCTATGTCCTCAGTCAACTCCGTAAAACAGCTACAACTCAAACAGCTCTAACGGCCTATCACGCATTCGTGATGTCTGCACTCCGATATGGGTTGATCATTTGGGGCAACTCAGTAGACATAACACGTTTGTTTATTTCTCAGAAGAAATGTATCCGGGCTATTTGCGGAGCCAAACCATTGGAATCCTGCCGTCCTTTATTCAAAAAATTGAGACTACTTACATTACCAAGTCTCTACATCTACGAGACAAGCATATTTGTTAAGAAGCACATATCAGAATTGTATATAAAAAAGAGCCAAGTGCTAAATATAAATACAAGGTATCCAGATAAGTTAGTTATACCACAATCAAAAACTACGTTTGCTAACAAAGGATGCTATAATATGTCTATTAAGATTTTTAATAAAGTACCCGACGATATTAAAGAATTCCCACTGAACATTTTTAAGAAAAAACTCTATCAGTGGCTAGTAGACAAAAGTTTCTACTCCCTAAATGAATTTATCAGACATATAGATATTTAAATATATATTTTAATGTTTACATTGAATAATAAGCATTATTACATGCACTTAATGAAATTAATGACATTACTATATTTTGACAAATTGATTGACATTTAATTAAGTATTTCATATTATTAATTATTAAGAGAATTTACCTTATGACATTATTTTCATTATGTATACTTGACTTATTTAATATTATGCTTATTACTATATTTGTTTTGTCGCCCCTCTATTTCTAGTGTAGGTTGTGACATCTGGGTGCTGAAACATAAATTAAATAGCTAGTAATATTATAATAGTTTTGATAGGTTTTAATAATTTTAATAGTAGTACAGTATGTTTAAGTATAAAAGCGTATTGGATAGGTCACCTGTATTTTATGCACCAAGTGTAATGTCACAACTCACAACAAACAGTCTTTGAAAGAAACGACATAATATCCTCATGTAAGTTTGTAATCTGGATGCTGAAATAATAAACAAAGCTTAGGACAACACGGTAACATTATTGTTAACAAGAATATTCTATAGGTAGTATAAATGGAAACAAAAGGCATACCTTTGTTGTCGAGCAAAACTGGAGCAAATTAAGTGTCACAAAACGAATTATTGTTATTTTCACATAATTTTTATTATTTAGTCATAACACTAAGATTTATAACAAATTGGAAATTGTATTTAACCATGCTATATAACAAGTGCATCTACTTAATACATTATGTTTAGTGTTTACAAATTTTGTATGACAGTGACACATGTGACTTAACTGATGATGACATTTTTTTTTCTTTTTTTTATTCTCAATTTGACATGTTTATTCTTTTTTAATTTATTTCGTGTTTAATGCCTATGACTTTTAAATTTAACTAATTCTCAATAATTTAATGGATTTAATTAATGTTATGTTTGTGCTTAATTTAATGAGTTATTTTTTATCTTAGAACTCTTATAATAATTATTATGATGTATTTAAAATTATTTTGCACGCCACAATAGGCAGAATGTTGGAACCATCTCAGTAAAATTGTAAGACCTTTTGTACCACATTTTATGCAATAAATCATTCTATTCTATTCTATTCTATGTAAATTTGCTAATATTTTTTTTGTTGATGGTTCAATAAAAAATATTGTTGAGCTATAATTGTTGTTGTTAATAAATATTGAGCTCCTTCGGGTCTATGCGTGGACACACACATAATATAAAATGGAGTACAACCTTGCCTCTAGGTCCTTCAAGAGAGAGAGAGATGTCTCTGTCTGTGAGAGACTCGAGACTCCCTCCGGGAACCCGTACATGGTCTCTGGCCAAAGCTATTGAAGGCAATTTCTGCAAGCCATCCCTACCATCCCTACAAGTAGAAAATGGATCGCTAGCCTACGACGCAAAATACAAAACCGATCTTCTGGGCAAGCTCTTTGCGTCAAGCTCGACCCTAGATGACGGGGGATAGAAAACGCCGACCATTCCACGATGCACGAGCATCATGTCGGAGTTTCATCAGCGCTCAGTCCTGCGTTCCCTTGATATCCAAAATCAGAGTTATCCTGACGGAATCCCTCCTATTGTGTTAAAAAAGTGTGCTCCAGAGTTGGCTCCGGTTCAACGCGTCTTTTTCGGTTCTCCTACTCTTCTGGCATTGTCCCGGCTTCTTGGAAAACAGCCTTGGTGTAAATAGGTGACCACTGAAATCCTTCCAGCTACAGACCAATCGCTATAACCTCCGTCTTCTCGAAGATTATGGAATCCATTATCAATACCCAGCTCTTTCGATACTTGGGCGGCCAGGGACAAACAGTACGGGTTCCAAAAGAGTCGCTTGGCTGGTGATCTCTTGGCGTACCTAACTCGTTGTTGGGTTCAGGCGATTGAGTCGAAGGGAGAGGCACTGGCTGTTAGTTTGGACATTGCAAAGGCCTTTGATCGGGTTTGGCAAAAAGCGCTGCTACCAAAGCTTCCATCATATGGGCTCCCCGAGAATTTATGCAAATGGGTCACAAATTCTTAGCAGATCATGTTACAGACCAACGGCATTTATTGCTATGCGGATTATAGTATAGGCGCTGCCCTATATACTCCCCCGATATTTTTCTAGATATAGTCGAAATGAAGTTGTGTCTAAATAGAGTATTCACAGGAGAAAGTCTCTGAATGGGGTAGACGTTACTTATTCCAATTCAACCCCGCCAATACACAAGTCTGCGCGTTCACCACTAAAAAGTTACCAATGGTCATATTCGTTCTTATTCTCCTCGTTTTCAGGGCACCCCTTTAACATTCTCCCCCAACATTGAAATACTTGGCGTAAGCATATCGAGCGAAGTTCAGTTCCGATGTCATCTAGACTCTAGAGGGTGAGGCCAAGTTAGCCTCGAAAAAGCTTGGTGTCCTTAACAGAGCGATACAGTATTTCAGTCCGGACCAACGACTATAACTCTGCAAGGCGCAAGTTGGGCCTCATATGGTATACTCTTCTCATCTCTGGGCAGGGGTGCCAAATACCAACTACTCCCTTTGGATCGTATAGTTACAATGAAGGGCCGCTCGGATTGTTGACTGCCATAGTGTTTCAAACAGGATGGACTCCGTGGAAATACGCCGAGATGTAGCTTCACTCTGCATCCTCTATCGGCTTCATGATGTATCACGGGGAGTGCCCTGAGGGATTGTTCAGAATCATACCTCCTGCAATTTTTCGCCATCGTTCCACGCGAAAATCCTCATCACATTGATGAGTGGCAGTCTTCCACCGTGCGTTTTTCACGTAACTTTCTGCCGCGCACTGTAAAATTGTGGAATGAACTGTCACCAGCAATATTTTCAGACCTATACGACCTGCAAACCTTTAAAAAGATAGCGTATTAGTACCGGGTAAGGCCGGCAACGCACCAGCAGCCCTTCTCATGTTGCTAGTGTCCATGGGCAACGGTAGTTACTTTCAATCAGGTGACACTTGTGCTCGTTTGCCCCCATATCTTATAAAATAAAAAGAATAACTTTAAATTCATGAGCATGAATAAAATATTAAGGCTTAAACCTTTATAAAGTAGAAAAAACAAGAGAAATAAATGTTTTATTACATTAATTTTCATTTTATTATAATAAGTTTTATATTTCAATGTTGATTAATGATTAATAAAACAAATTTCCATTCCTTTAGTTTCTTATGTTATAAACAAATAATAGTATAATATAGTCATATTATTTCTTTTAATTTGTTACAATGACATTCATTTAAAACAAACAATTCATTTAGTTCAAGATACAGCATTTCATTTTCACAACGTCTGTCGCCGATTTTGCACTTGAACCAAAAGTTGTAAGGCAATTTAATAAAGTAAACAAGATACGGCGAAATGAAATGTGTAGGGGCGTGTTATATTTGAGATACGACAGATCTGTCGCTTAAAAAATTATGCTTTTTTATGTTATCTATACATTTCCTCTCAAAGATACAACATTTCTGCTGCGTAAAATAGAAATATTTTTTGTCGTAACTTGTTAAAAATCAATGAAATATCAACTTTAGAAAAATTTTAACAAACTCTTCGTATGGGTCTTAGATTAATTTAAATACGTTCCAATTTTTAAGTTTCTACCTTAATAAATATAGAAGTTATGAATTTTTAAAAAAGTTTTTTGGCTCTCCTGTAAAGTTGGGTTTTTCAAGTTACGCCACTTCTGCTTTCACCCGTCGAATTATGAATGAAAGAGAAGACGTCTTGACATTTTAACAAGCCGTTAACACTAACAGACGTTGGTGTAATTGGGTCTAAGCCTAAGAAAATATTTTTTCCGATAAGCTTTTAAATTATCGCCTAGTTATACCTTTTTTTTGCGTTGGCGGGGGCCTGGGGAGGACCACCGGGGTATGTGGGACTCCCCGGGGCGGAGGACGCACCCGGGACTACCCACTAAAACCCCAACGGTGTTCCTGCTCCTGAAGGTGGGACTACGGGAAACGCGTGATACACGACCGCAGCCCCACCACCTCTGCCTCTTCAGGCTCACTCGTGGACAACAGTCCACATTACTCCGCGACGATGCGCTGGAACACCAAGCGCATCGTGGCCTACCCGGGACTCGTTGTCATGCCCGCGACTCGCCTAGTTATACCTACCTAGTTTAGATTATGTTTTTTTTAACTTTTAGGTGGAGTAATTTTGTTGTTTAAAAAATAGATACATAATGTATTTCTCTCGTGGGTCCGATTAAAATTACTAACGTTAATAATAAAATAAAAGTGTCCTATTTATATAACAGGTTTATGTCAATCACAATATAAATATTATACAGTAAAGTGGCTCTGCCGTGTTCTTGATGTCGAAGTCGCTCAACACAGAATAAAAATATGAGGTACGTGAGCACGACATGATGCTACATTATTTTACTACCATAAGTAGTTATCAGCTAAAAACGCGTTTAGTATGGAGATGGCATGCTGTATATTGTCGATCTCGATGTGACAGCTCGTAATACAAACTGTCAAACTTTACAGGTCGAGTGACAAAACTTTTTTTATAGCAGCAGTGCTTGTTATAGGATGTCACAAGTTGCCGCACGAATATTCATTACATAACTGTAATTAAATGAAGATTTCGTCATAGGCCCCATACATTAATATCTATAAAACTCTTAGTTAATTTAAGTTTCAAAATATTCTAATGTAATATTTGTCTGAGTCTGGCAGTAAAAGTCGTTTTTTTGTCATCGAAATGTATTGTGATGCTAAAGACATATTTTGCTGGTTACCACCAGAGAAATTATTTGAAACTTTCTGCATCAAAATCTAATTTTACCTAAAATTGTTAGTTAAAAGTTATCACATAAGCACATCTAGGAAGACGATATGTATTTATATTGTGGTTTAAGTTAATATCTTCGTTCATTAGTTGGTCGAGAATTCGCAGGCCCGGGGCGAGTTCGTCTTCCTACTTAAATTATGTTCGCTGCAGTTGTGGAAAAAGTTGTCTTTACCTCTACAGTTTCCACAGAGTGAATGTTACTGAAAATCTTATTGTTTTATACTCGATTTTATTTAGCTGAAATCTTAATTTTACGTTTCTTCCCTCAAAAAATATATATAGGAAAAGGCACCTAATTAAAATAAGCTGATAATCATTTAATTGAGGAATTATAAAATAACACCATTAAACCAATAAAAAGATTTAAACTGTATATACAGACGTAAATATTTTTAATTTGTTTTGACTTGAATATTATGATAATTTCGAAACATTATTACTAACGAAAAATTTTATATATCAATTGTACGAAAAAAATACAAATAATAAGATAGTTACTTTTTTCGTTATAATAACGAATTCCAAGAAGCATTGGTCGATACATTTTATACACTGACGAATGTTAATAATTAGAGTTTATTTAAACAATAAAAGCACGTACGTTGTACGTACAATGTTCTTAGCGAAGTATCGCGTTAATATTAATTAATTATAATTTTATCGGGGATTATCGGCTCATTTTATTCAATCGTAACTATTGAATTAAATTTTTGGGTTTTACATCAGTTGTCACTTTATAATATTACATGGATTTAAAGTAGTAGGTAAAGTCTGCAGTCATCAGCAGTATTTCCGGATTAGTACGACCTGCAAACCTTCAAGAGGAGAGCGTATTCCCTCTTAAAAGGCCAGCAACGCACCTGCATCTCTTCTAATGTTGCGAGTGTCCGCGGGCGACGGTAGTTGCTTTCAATCAGGTGATCCCCCGCTTATTTTATAATTTAAAAAAAATGGTTCACTTTGCCGAAGTTGATTTTGGTGGAAGTACCTTACGAGGTAGACAGGCCGGTCTTGGAGGGAGTCCTGTGTTAGACAGATTCGGAACATTTTCGGTTCAAAGACTGATGGTAAAAAAGGCAGGTTCTCCCATTAAAATAACCACTCTATAAACAGTGTGTAGAGTTCTTAGGGCGAGCTATATATTAATTAATAATTAGGTTACTACAGGTGTCCGCACGGTTGCCCAAGAGCTTAAAATATATTTTCACAGCAAAGTCTGCCGATTCTGCGATTTTTCATTATGTTTTCCCTCACCGGACGAGTGTCAATATACACATGAGATCTTAAATGTCTTTCTAGCAGACGCCGCAAATCGCCTGAAATCGAACGGCACCGTAGTCAAAGGTGTATCGACTGGGCCACGAAGGTTCCTTGCTTTACAGAGGTATTACAATATGATAAATGCTTATAATGAAATAAATAATCATACAATAATTGAAAAATACTCAAACGACGTCCAAATCCCCAACATAACAAATCAATGCTAATAGTCTATTATATTTTCAGTGGCTCCTTAAACGTTGTTTATTTGGACATTTTCCTCATATCCCGTACTAGAAATTTAATGACGCTTGAGAGTATTGTGTATGTACCGCGACCTCTCGGCCAATTCGACGAAAGTCAACAAAAGACGATTCCGAATGCGGTTAATGGACGAGTTAACGTAATAGCTAAAAGCACTCAATGGCTACAAAGTCGCGTCGGTCGCTTTATGGTTACGCTAACTGTTAATTTTCCACGCGCTGCCAGAGGAAACTCGCCCTAAGTAACACGGGGCCATTGTTTAGTTTTTACGATTTGTATTTTTATTCTTTTGGCGGTCAGTCTATTGTGGCTTGCATAATTTGGTTAAGTAGTAAGTTACTTTTTATGTAATCCGCACATTTTACACAATTTCCTCTTTTATTTATTTTTTAATTCGTGTGCTTAAACGTTTTGATTAAATTCTTGAAATAAAAATATTTTTCAGCTTTCAATGAGTATAATTCAATTGGTACTGTACACTTTATAGTATAAAACAAAGTCGCTACCCGTTGTTTGTCCCTTTATCGTGTGCCTTGATCTTTAAGGCAATACCACTTTAGATGACGCCTGCAACTCCATTGCGTCAAAATTCACGCAGGGACCGTACATTTTTCTGGGATGAAAGGTATTCTATGTTCTTTCCCGAGACTTAAAGTACATGCATGCCCAACAAAATTGATTCAGCGGTTTGGACGTGAAGAGGTAACAGACAGACAGACACACTTTCGCATTTACAATGTTACATATAGGTTTTAAGGACCATGTCAGAGTTCAGGCAGGCAAACCCGTGCGTGTAAGCTAGCAGACTAATAAAAACAACATGAAATCTATTTCAAATAGAACAAATCAGCAAGAACACTAATATATTCATAGTATAATTCGTCGAATCTGCAAAGGGGAATCGCAATTGTAATGGGGAATCGTAAAACAGTTGTAATCTTTTAAGAGCGTGACGCATTACAGGAGCGTATCCGTTAGCCTTCCCGCCCTTGACACAAATCTCGTTTAATGACGTCACAAAACTTGTACTTTTAATTTAAAATGTACCGGACAAGGTAATTTTATTTTTTGTTCTTTCTGTATTTCAAATATTACTAGATTTTGACCGCAGAATTGTCAGGAATAATTTCGTTTATAGCACGGGAAATCTGCATTTAGTGGAAAAAGTTACGAAACTATTCTAATATTATGTCCTTTTCTGGGTCTCAACTCAGACAAGTAACGTATATTATACTAAAATCTCGCTACAAGATGTATCTTACATTTTGATGTAATATCTAAAAATGATTAAATATTTTATGCAATAAGTATCACGAAGTGTAAAGAGTCCCAATACCTTTCGCTTTATTTGCTGTAATATACGACGAAATCCTGTTTGCTCGGGGTTTCGTCTGAAAAATTCCGTGCCAGGAGGATATAAAATGTTGACAACTTTACAAACCTTTGTGAGGGTATAGCACCTTTATTCCTAGCGTTCAAACTATTAAATGTTTCTCGTATAAACTTCTGTTCTTATTCGAGCTGTGAAACTGTGAATTTCGGTAGGTAAAATACTAAATTTAAGATATAAAGCGAACAAACAAAAGATTTTACTACAAAAATATAACATTTTCTTATTTTTCTTGTAACTTGGGAAAATATCGTGGCAATAATTCAACTTTCGGTTGTTAGATAAATCTATGATATCAGTAATTTGTAGAGCAGAAGCTAGAGATAGGGCTATATCGTCACGCCCCTCCAGACTCCTTATTTACGTCGGAATATTAATAATAAGGCTACATAAAAAATCCGGGCCCACATTTTGGCGAAATGAAATTGCTAATTTGTCTCGCTCGGCGATTAATATCCTTGTTTGTTACACAATTTTCGCTAAGTTTAATAACGCCGATTTAAAAGAAAAATGGTTTTAATATGATTATATTAAACACCGGTCTCGTCTACACCGCTCCGAAAACACTCTTTCACGGATTATGACGTCGAATTTATTAAGTCAAGAAACAAAATACTGGAACGCGGTTCGGAACGCGCGGCAAATTGGTTAATAAATTAAAACCGGCAGTCTCCGCCAGTCGGCGGCAGATGGCGCGTGACAAACGACAGGTATTTAGCGTGTTGCGACGTCCGCACGCCGCGCCCGCACGCCGCACTGATCCGCGTTTTAATTTCATGCTTAACGGCCAATTTTTGTAGCCATTTTTCGTGTCGCGCCTCATGTATTCCCGTCATTTCGGCTGATCAATCGATGTTTCGATGGCTGTTTTATCGCCTTTCATAATTAATATTTCGCGTTACGCTTATAAACTTGTAAGCCAGGACCAGGACTGCTTTTACATCATGTGCTTATTCTTGTAGCAATTTTAGAATTTGGTTCTCTCTCAAATGACATCATTATGAATTGTAATTTGTAACTAATAGCGACACTCTTGGCTTGCTCTCTGTGTACCACGTCTACAACCTACCCTCGCACCTCGAATTTGCTAATTTTAGCAAAAAGCTAAATAATGATATCGACGGCGGAAATTTCAAATGTCGTAAGGGACAAACCCTGACTTTACAGGACTGGCATAACTCTTTCATTTTGCAACCTATTAAAATAATTTCTAGACAGTTTTGTTTCGAATGACATCATTTACAGCTATAAATCAAGTAATCCTAGAAAAACGCAATAGTTTAGGAGATGATGTCCCTTACACACGGGAATTTTAGAACAAACGCCCCTTACACGTGACCCTTTTTGAAGTATTTTGTTGTAACCACCGAATAGTCTGAATCATCTGGCATTTTAATGTTGTAAAGCATACTTAATAATCAAGATAATGAAGTAACTTCCAAGAACATAATTGTTTTCATTGAAATTACATCATAGGAGATTGCGATACACTAAATTTTAATTATAAAATAACTACAAAATATGAGTTGGCTGGAGTAAAATTTTCATGAGCTTCCTAATTTAACTATAATTCATTTGGTATGTAATAGCTGGGTTCTTGAAATACTCTAAAAATCGGCCAAGTGCGAGTTTGACTCGCACCTAACCGATTTTTAGAGTATTCCAAGAATGACACAAAGGATTCCGTTCAATTATTTATTTTATTACTATTAAATAACGAACATAATCAAGGATTTTTGTATTTACTTCAAGTGCCTACATGTTGCCAATATGGATTTCCTACGAGTAAAAAAAACTCAAATAAACCACGTTTGTTGTATCAAAATCCATTCTTAGCGGATTAAAGAGGGCTCTCCTTAATCTGCTAAGAAAGGATTTTGATCAATTCTACCCCCAAGGGGATAAAAAAGGGGATGAAAGTTTTTATGAAACTTTAATAATTTTTAAACTGATCGGGCTGAGACTTTGCATGTATGATGCATAAAGTTACTATGACGTAAGCATCCCCAAATAAAGGATTTTGATAAATTCCACCCCTACGGAGATAGAATAGGGGATGAAGTTTGTATGAATCTTAGATTTTCGAATGATTGAACTGAAATTAAACATTGAAGCTAAACTATGATGAAGCCGTTCGCTTAAATAGGAATAAAATAAGGGTCTACATGTCTGGGAAGTCAGTCAAATGACGATGGTTAAGGTATTCAGCATGAAACCGTTTTGGAATCGTACCGTTTGTGTTTATCAATCGTTTTAAATCTGTATATTTTGTAGTTGAAATTAGTAGTTTTATTTCGTACAGAGGTTTCATAGGAACTACTACACTATCCGGATATTGAGCATGCTCTTGTGAACTCACGTCATTTTTCTTTCCTCTTTTCTTCCCTTCCCCTTCCCTTTTCCTTTTATTAATTATTAGATAGTAGATTTTCTTTTATTTAATATTTGACATCCAGACAGCAGTAGCGTGCCAAGCCAAGTTCAAGTAAAACAGTACTGGCGAGCAGCACTGTGTGTAATATTACACGAACCATTTACAGTCACTTTTGACCCCCTCATAATTCAGAAACTATTTCACATAAATGTGACAAATTTGGCGACTGACTGATTAATCTTTAGATTAAAATTCTAACTCACTTCTAGATGACCTAGAAGGCTGAAATTTATGAAGGATAGAAATTTAGAAGGAAGGTATTCACTTCGTTAATTGTGTGTAATCTCAGAAAAAGTAAAAAAATCGGTCAAGTGTGAGTAGGGCCGAGCAAAAATAGGCAAAAATTTAGTTTTTTGTGTGGAAACCCCTTTTAAATATTTATTTTATCTTACTTTTATTATAAATAATGAAAAAATATTATATATAATAAAAAATTTTGTGAATATTTCAAGTGTCTATCGGCTGTCGTAAGTAACATGTTGCAATAAATATTAAAGCCTAGGTCGTTACTTACGACAAAGTTCATCAGCTGATGCTTAAGATTTATTTCCTGAACAGTGTCGTAAAGGACTTCATGATTAATAGTAGTAAAAAATACCTTTTAAAATATGTCGTAAGTTTAGTTTAGATTTGTATGTCGTATGTCGTCGCATCGTATATGTTGTAAGTAGTTTATTAGTTTAGATTGGCTGTTACAACACATATTTCTCACAGTTACAAAGACTTACGACGCCAAAAAATAGAATTATCAAGGTCATGACCCTTACGGCATAATTGTTAATTTATTTTGTATGTTACGACAAAGTGAATTATGCTATATCTCCTATATTAGAAGAGATATCAAAATTTTAAATATACAGATCGATAGAGGAGAAAAAATGCTATCGGATGGTATATAAGTGTACTTACGACGATATGTCCCTTACCACCTTCGATATGTATCTAACATTTGAATCAAAATTAAATTATAATATTTAGCAATTTAAAAACCTGATATTGATAAACCGGAAAACCGCACTCCCTATTAATTATCCGACGGTTTAGAAGGCTTAAACTCTCGAAACTCTAACATAAAACGATTATGTAATACCATGATGTAATGCTCGCATTTGTATTCGCAACGTACGAGCTATTGCGTGTGATGTTACGATAATTATCGTAATACTTGATGACTTTGTTAAGGCTTGTCGTGAGCTAAAAGGACATAGCTAAGTAACAGTTTGGGCGCAAGTTTGCTCTCAAACTGTTCGATTTATATGCGTCGTTGCGCGACTACACCGCGAGATTGTATGAAAATGACAGCGTGACCACGCCGCTGTTTAAGGGTCAATTCAGACCGCAACGCGACGAGGCGAGGCGCGGCGCGGAATAAATTTGTATAGATTTAACAGATTTCAATTGCGTGAGACGTCTTGCGAATATGTCAAATCCATATAAATTTAGAAATGCATCTACGCGTCGCGTCACCTCGCGTCGTCGCGTTGCGATCTGAATTGACCCTAAATCAATCGTTACATAAATATTTCCTTGTGATCTCGCGGTAAAGCAGCCAAACCGCCCGTTTGTGCGGACGCATACAAATCCAATCTAACATAATAAAAGTTAGGCTCAAACATGTACTATGAACCATTAATAGGAACTGGAAAGGTAGATTAGTCCTTCAGTTACCGCCTAACAATGTTGACATAATTTCAGCTCACAAAAGCTTTCCTTTTGTGATTTTAATGTAGCAATAATTTATATTTAAGATTTGTATAACTTTATTTTTTGCGCA
Source organism: Polyommatus icarus (assembly GCA_937595015.1). Lineage (NCBI taxonomy): Eukaryota > Metazoa > Arthropoda > Insecta > Lepidoptera > Lycaenidae > Polyommatus > Polyommatus icarus. The sequence goes on from OW569339.1 coordinate 10,853,393, forward strand.
CTGTGTAATAAAATTAAATAATGTTTTACAAGTCATTAGAGGACTTCTTTTAGACCAGTCTAAAATCTCAAGAAAACGTGATATCTTACGTACTATATTTCATAACTAGCGACCCGCCCCGCCGTCGCACGGGTATAAAATATATAGCCACTGAAAAAAATATGCCTATAGCCTTCCTCAATAAATGGCCTATCTAACACTGAAAGAATTTTTCAAATCGGACCAGTAGTTCCTGAGATTAGCGCATTCAAGTTAGCCCTTTCAAATAATTTGCCCGTTTTTTCCACATTTTCCTCTATTTCTTCGCTTCTATTAGTCTTAGCGTAATAAAATATAGCCTATAACCTTCCTCGATAAATGGGCTATCTTTTTTTTTAATAAATAAGGGGGCAAACGAGCATACGGGTCACCTGATGGTAAGCAACTACCGTCGCCCATGGACACTTGCAACATCAGAAGAGCTGCAGGTGCGTTGCCGGCCTATCTAAAACTGAAAGAATCATCAAAATCCGTTGCGTAGTTTTAAAGATTAAAGGGAACAAAGGGACATGAGGGAAAAAAAGCGACTTTGTTTTATAATAAGTATAGATATAATATTCGAGTAAGTGTCAACATACAATGTAGTATGAAAAAAAAAGCTAATAAATATTTAGTAATATAGCATAGCTTACAGTGATTACTAACTTAAATGTGTAGGACTTAAAAAGTTTTGTAGATGACATTACTTCATACCTAATTTCTTTGTTTCTTATCGTTCTTATTCCTGAGAAAACATAATTTGAAGATGATGTTAAACACGTAATTATACTTTCTCTCGTAATTTTCATTTACAAGATTGAGAAAGAAAATTAAGAAAATTGCTTATAGAAATGACCAGGTAATTTTTTGTTTCTTTTAATTATTCTGTTTTTACTCTTTAGACATTAAAAAAAATAGGTGAAGGTCAAAAGTACTTAAAAATCAATGAATAAAAAAAAGCATTGTGATAGTAAATTATTTGCGAAAAATATCAAAAATAACTTTTCGTAAAATTGAATATTATACCTTACTACGCACGAGTTCTTATTTCAAACTGCATAGAGTTGTACAATGTACAGCGCAGCGCTAAATGAGTAGTAAGGGAAATACGTACAAAATGACATGTACGGATAAAATGACATAGTGCCCTTATTTCAAAATTGGGGGATTTTAGACACATTTCCGCGATTGTATCACGTGACGCCAGTCATATTAACAATCCTGCCAGACTTTGAGCGTTATTCTCACAGTTGCGCCGTAGTAAGCAGATCAAACGTGTTTCTCGCCTTCAAAAGTTTATTTAACAGATGGTTTTCTCCTGTTTTCTGGCGAGTTATTTGCTGTCATTTGTTATTATTTGTATTAAAATCGATGAACTATGCTACTAGCCAGTGATTTCTTGGAACTTTATTGCAATCATTAGAATATTTGATGGAATTTTGATATTTATTTGTTTTTGGTTACATTTGGACAAAATGACATACAAATAAAATGAACAAAATGACATACCATGTACACTTATAATTTTGTATTTTTGATAGTTAACATTTATAATTTTGTTAAGGGGATATGCCGCGAAACTACGAAAGAAAAACTAATCAGCAGTCTTGGAGCCAAGAATTCTAACTCTAAATGGCTAGAAAGAATCTCAAACGATTTAATTATTGTGAACTTTGTTCTTACTCGTAAAAACGTGTATGTCATTTTGTCCATACTATATGGACAAAATAGTTTTTGTGATTAGTCATTTTTTTTTCTTTGTGTATGTTTTATTATAGTATAGAAGTATTTAAAAGACTGTATTACTGATAGTCAATGAACCTAAGATTATTTTAAACCGATAAGACTAATTATAATGTCATTACATAAAAAAATATGATTGAAAAACAAAACACCCTGTCATTTTGTCCGTACTTCCCCTACATAAAGCTCAATTTTGAATATCATTAGAAATAATGCATTGTATGCTGACTGTGCACCGCAAACTGAATTACACTTATTATGAATTCCTTGATATCATAATAAGTGTAATTTATTTATTTATTATTAATTATATGACAAAAATTTATACCGATAGCAATTATAATATACGATGGACAGTCTTAAAGTGAATTCTCAACAGATCCATTGAATGCAATAAAATTTTCTACACAATTGAAAGCCTAGCTTCCCACTGAATGTTAATCGCGAGCCTCCACCAACCTCCTGCCTCGCGTGTAACTATTGGAACGTGCGAAATTGGATTATTTTTAAAACAATTGAAAATCGCTAAAAGATTTTTTTCATAACAATTTGTTCAACTTTTTAATTGACATTTAAGGTGCTTCGGATGCGAACGTAATTGTTAAAAATTGTGAATATTCGACGCATGTTTTAAAAGCTCGGATTAATATGTTTGCATTTATTTACAAGAGCCCTCGTAGTACGTTTATTCGTATAAATATATTATGTTTCGGAGAATACTTAAGTCAATTTTTATATGTAACATTTACTCATTCGTTGATTCAGTTTAAAACATCTTTGTCGATCACCACCACTAGGTAATAAAACTCAATACCAACAGTATTTTGAGTTTTGACCAATCGAAACGGTTAACTAAGTTTGATATTTTAAGCGAATAAGATGAGACTGCATTGTACTGTTTCAAGTTTTTTAATAACAAAATACCATGAAGATCTCTGTGGCTCAATGTTAAGTAAATTGCGTTTAAAACCAGAGGTCGCAGGATCAAATCCCGCCAACATAACAGATTTTATTTTTTCTGGGCTATGGATGTCTATAAAATAAATGTATCATTTAATGAAAATCTTAGGTATATACTAGCTGTCCCGGCAAACGTTGCTTTGCCATAATATAAAGTAAGTACCTATTTCGCCCATATTATTTTTTTGAAGTGACTAAATAAGACGTACTATGTTACCATAGCAACGTCTATCGCTATCCCGTCGCACAAACAATGGTCGCCCTCAGTCTCGAGTTGTAATAATTTACTATTATTTATTCAACAAATGCACTTATCAATATATAAAGTACCCAGTAGCCGATTCTCAGACCTATTGAATATGCATATAAAATTTGGTAAAAATCAGTTAAGCCGTTTCGGAGGAGTTCCTGGACTAACATTGTGACACGAGAATTTTATATATAAGATTATGTAGTATAAAAGTAAGAGTCGTATTAGTTTGGCCATTCAGCAAGGTAATGCCGCCAGCCTAATTGGTACTTTTCCCGCAGCCTCCATGATTCTTTCAGTTTTAGATAGCCAGCATGATTCTTTCAGTTTTAGATAGGCCGGCAACGCACCTGCAGCTCTTCTGATGTTGCAAGTGTCCATGGGCGACGGTAGTTGCTTACCATCAGGTGACCCGTATGCTCGTTTGCCCCCTTATTTAATAAAAAAATATAGCCCATTTATCGAGGAAGGTTATAGGCTATATTTTATTACGCTAAAACTAATAGGAGCGAAGAAATAGAGGAAAATGTGGAAAAAACGGGGAAAATTATTTGAAAGGGTTAACTTGAATGCACTAATCTCAGGAACTACTGGTCCGATTTGAAAAATTCTTTCAGTGTTAGATAGCCCATTTATTGAGGAAGGCTATAGGCATATTTAGATTTAATTTTTTACTTATAAATAGTGGTTATATATTAATTATTTATAGAATAAAAGTAAAAGTATTTATATATTTCCGTTGTTTGGTACCAGTAGTGCAAGTCTTTTGGGTTCTTACCCAGGGTCCAGGGACCATGCAGATGTGGTGTGAATAGTACTGAATAGTATGTGGATAAATAAAAATAGTTTAAAAAACAAAAAAAAACACGCTTTCCTTTAATTTTAATTAATACATAATATACAAAGTTTCGAATTAAGTAGACTACTCGATATAGGTAAAATCATGCTCAAAGACTGCGTTATATATACATACAGCCCAAGCTATAAAACTAAAAGCGTGTTAAGAATATCATGGATGTTGATGACGATTCATCTTGTGAGTTCCATAAAACCTCACCTACACCGCGTTAATTGACCGTTGTCTCCTCGTGGGGAACGTTCCCGGACGGAGGCATTGACAGTATTTTTTCCGTTCGGTCCCGGACATAAATCACGCGCGTGACGTCACGTCGACCGCTGATGTCCGACGTGACATAACACTTACAGCGTAATACCTCCAGGGTTTACAGGCTCGATAGTGCTTGCTATGTCGAGAGCGAAACCTTAAAATACTAATAATTAGTATTTTTTTATTGAATAGGTATTTTAACCAATTACATTCAAAATGGCGGATATTATAATTATGATTTGATAGCAACAGGATAAACACCAGAAGGGAGTTTAGTCCGTAGGTTACTGGGAAACACCTTACTAAAGTCGGACATAATATCATAGTTGTCTGGCCCATAAGGAATTCATTAGGATTCTTTCGCCCTCCTCGTTGAAAAAAAACAATCGAGTTCAACGACATAGCTATTTTTCATCCCTCTGAGTTCTCCAACCCTCTAATTTACTCTGACTTCAGTTTTCTGTAAGATCATTGCGTCATTCCGAATTAATCCAACAATCATCTCGCTTTTCAAAGAAAACATCAAACAAACGTAATAATAATAAACCGAAGAATTGCGTCCACATTAATGTTTTAATCTGAAACGGCCTACCGTTAAATTTACAACCGTACACAAAACCGGACAAGCAAAGACAAAGTAGTTAACATTTCTCGGCCATTTCAGTAGCTGTAAAGACTCTTTAATGAGTCTCGGAGATCTTCAATTTTTTCCCTCCTTTACATCAAAAGTTCCCCTTCGTGAGTATTTTCATGCTAATTGGCCGTCGCGTAATTGCATACATTGTTCTGTACAAACGTGTAAAGTAATTATCTTCATTATGTGTATATATGTCTATACCTAGAAAACAGTGCTCTACCTCAGACAGAATGTGTAAAGTACCTGGGTTTTCATCTAGACCGACGAATCACGTGGAAGAATCATATTAAAGCAAAGCGAGATCAAATCAACCTTAAGTTCCGCAACCTGAACTGGCTGTTAGGAAGAAAATCAGCACTTTCCCTAAAGAACAAAAACTTAATTTATAACACCACATTAAAGCCTATCTGGACATATGGAATTCCATTATGGGGAGTTGCCTGTAAAAGCAATATCATGTGCCTCCAAAGAGTGCAAAATAATATTTTGAAGAACATAGCCAAAGCTCCATGGTTTACTAAAAACAGCGAAGTACATGAGTACCTAAATGTACCTTTTTTTTTTTTTTTTTTTTTTTTTCCGGAGGGGAAATGCATTACGCATACCACCCAGGCGCAGGGGGCGACCCGAGTGGTGATGTGGGACTCCCGTAGCTAATGAGACCACGGTATACCCACTAAAACCCCCCCCATCTTCCGCCTCGCCGCCTTTTGACGGGGCCACAGGAACGATACACACATCTGCGACCCCGCCAGCGGCCCGAAGACTCCACGATGGGCGCACAACACGTGCGCCCTCCTCCTCGGCCCCCACCAGGGCTGTAGCAGACGCCCCCCGAGTCTGCTACTTGGGGGCCATGTGGCAGATCAGGACTGTGGTTCTGCCACCGACCACACCTCGGCCGCAGAGGATAGGGCAAGCGGCGCACCGTAATACCTACTTGCCTCTTCCTCTGCGGCCCCACCTCGGTGCGCATCCGCAGCGGACTTCTCCAGTCCGCTGGGAGCGCTCTCCTCGGGCCAGGCGGCGACACCGGCCGGCCCTGGTTGCCTCTTTGCTTCACCGCGGTTGCCCAAGCCGCGGTTACTAGAGCCCCACCGCCGCGACAAGGCGAGCAACCATCGGGGGGACCTAAATGTACCTACTGTGGCCACCAAGATTGAACGCTATAAAAATCAGCACGCTATACGCCTTACCAATCATGTAAACCCCCTGGCCCAGGAACTGCTCGACACCCGCAACGTGGTTAAGAGACTGAAAAGAAACCTTATTTAACTGATTAGAGTATGAAGCACTGGCTTCAGATCCTCTTAAACGCCATTCAATCATTAAAAACATCAAATCATAGTCTGGCGACTGATTGTAGATCGAATACAAGGAAAAAAATGTGTAAATAATTAAACATGTTCTTTTAATTATACTTACAGTGTTTACTGTTTATATTGTACCTCATAACACCGCTACATCGTTCGTACGATTTTCACACAAAAATAAAGTACGTTATGTCCTTTGCAGTTTTGTATATATCCGAATATCGCCATCAACACTCAGCAAATCCTGTCCGACAATTCATGTAGTATATTTCTATGGGAACCGTGTATTTTCTTGCCACAAAATGTAGCCTATATTCTTTCAATAGATTCATTCCCAATAGTTTATATACAGGCGTCAAATTTTATCAAAATTGATCCCCTTTTTGTTTTATTTCAATTATGTATGTCATAACTATGTAATTCAATTTTAATAGACAGACAAACATTACCTCTCTAGAATATGAGTATAGATAAATAAATGTTAATGTATGTAGAACGTTCGTGACATGTTAATGTTTTGCTTCGCTTTTACTTTTTAATTTACTTTTGTAAAAACCAAACGATATAAAAATACAGAGGCTAAGAGAGCAAAGGTTTAAATATTTAAATTATACAATTAAAATGAAATGGCTTTTCATTATAATTCGTGTTTAAGCAGTAAATTGTTTCTCTATGTTTTATAATTATTCTGAATAATGATGGACAGCTTTGATCGTTATTTAGAGAAATTCTGTTTATCACAAAGTTTGTAAACTGTTTGGACGAGTCAATTATTTGTTCTGGAATTTAAACATCAGACCTAATTAAAAGTAATACAAGTCTGTGATCCGGCGTTGCTAGGGAAGCATTTCGATTTCGGATATCTAAATGATAATCGTTTTCCTCTTGTACTAAAATGCTTATTGGATAGGAATTAATTTATTAAATTTTTTTCCTGTTTTGTAAAATAGCATTTAAACACGGAAAATGTACTTTTTGGGATTAAAAACACCCTTATGGCATGTATGCGTACGCTGTACTACCATATCAAGGAATAAATACGAATAAATTTTATGCAAATTACAAAATTTGTCCTAAATAAATTAAAATAATAATAGTTTACAAATTCGGGCGTTGTCTAGAAATGAAATAGAATTTAATATGAAACACAGTGTATTGAAAGATTTGGTTAATTTTGATCCTTACAATCAAGGTCAAAAAGTAGTAGATATCTAGTAGCAGGTAGACCGTAGACGTACATCAAAGTCGTATTAAACTAAAAGGCTTTTCGCCCAGCTGAAATTCCGCATCAGAGCCTCACCTATCTCAAACCGTTCGTAATACCTGCAGCCTAATGACAGACCAATCCGCCTTCCATCATGGGATCAAAACGTCAATAACCATTTCCACGTGTTTTCAGTAAAATAATTTTCTACCACATACGAAATAATACGGTAATAATTTTCAAACATAACAATGCTGTGATTGGTGTTTAATACGAATTGCAATTATTTATGACTTTATAAGTGACCGAGCGATAATCCCAGCTGAAATAATTATGTAGTATACGCTTATTTTGTTGAAACACTTTTAAAACGGACTTCGAGACAAGTAGCATTAATAATTATAAAAAAAAAATTCTTTAGACCAAACTTCAACTTCTAGTCCGATAACACGTAGGCCGCAGCTACGAAATTTCTAAGTCTAGATGCCACGAGAAGCTTAGCATCCTGCTACGAGATGCGTAGCACGCTGCTACGAGATGCGTAGCACGCTGCTACGATATGCGTAGCATGCTGCTACGATATGCGTAGCACGGTGCTACGAGACGCGTAGCACGCTGCTACGACATGCGTAGCACGCTGCTATGATATGCGTAGCACGCTGCTACGAGAAGTTTAGTTAGCAGCTACGAGATGCGCAGCATGCTGCTATGAGATGCGTAGTTCACTGTAAGGCCGCGTTTCCACTGACGCGGTGCTGGACGGAGAGGAGCGGTGAAGAGCGGTGGAAAGGTGTCAATGTTTCCACTGAAGTGGAGCGGAGTGGAGTGGAATGGACCGGAGCGGAGTGGAGCATACTTTTGGAATTGATTGAATGATTAATAACTGAGGCACTGCGCGCGAGTCACGCACCGCTCCGCTCCGCACTGCTGTCCTCCGCTCTGCACCCCAAAGCTCGTTGTCCTCCGCACCGCTTCGCCTCGCTGTATTTTTATACGTATAACGTAACACACTGCTACGAGTTGCATAGTACGCTGCTACGAGATGCGTAGCGCGATGCTACGAGATGTGTAGCAAGCTGCTACGAGATGCGTATTACGCTGCCACTAGATATGCATAGCACGCTCGTGCTGCTACGAGATCTACTGCACACTGCTACGAGACCACGCTGCTTCGAACATTTTAGCATAGTAGAGAAAAGTAGGTACAAAAACACGTACCGCATGCTACGAAATAATAGCTTAGTAATCTAAGCTATTCTGTTTTCGTGCCACGATTTCCGCAAATATTATGGTTTAGGGATAATAACGTGACCGTATTTTCTAAGCTAAGCAGATTTTTTAAATAAATTAGTAATACGAGTAAGCTCTGTAATACCGAAACCCTAAAAAACTTCTTTCGGCTTCGAATAAGTCTCAACATAAATCACGTTTCGTACGTTTAATAAACATTGTTATTACACATTTCATACCATGCGAATATCCTAAGCTCATGCGTTTTTCTTAATAAAGTTTATCCCGGAGAGTTTACGGGCAATGTTTTGTAAATCCAGCCTGGACTAATGGGCCATTGCGGAACAAATGCGGACTTCTGCTGAATTAGACTAATAGCAACTTCTTTAATTTACATTTATTGTGATTTTAAACGGTTTTATTTAATTTGGGCTGTATTTTTATACGTTGTCGTACATCAGAGTTAATTCTCACACAGATGGCGAATCTAAGTCAAGTTAGGGCCGTGTTCCACCTGCAAGATAACTGTCGCGACAAGTGTCTGACAACATCTTGCAAGTGTATACGCCGTATACAATGCCGTATACAATATTGCAAGATGCTGTCAAACGAAGCGAAGTCATGTGCAAACACGTCTGCATAGACTCGCGACAGATCTCGCTGTTATATCTCGCAGAAAGTTATCGCACGGCTTGTGTTTTTGTTTAAAATAATTATGTAGTTCCTATCGCGACATTCGTAAGTTCTCATGTGTAAATACTTCCGCGATAACATGCAATTGTATTATCCGCGAGCTTCTTGCAAGACATTTATTGCAGCAATAAATTACAGGAGTTACTATCAAATGTAAACGCTATTGCAAGAAACTCACGCAAAACTTCCGCGAGTTTGCTTGCAAGTGGAAACACGGCCTTATGCCAAGCCTAGCGAGACAGATATCGAATAACATTGAATATACAGAAACCGACCAAATAACAAATCTCCTTCTGTCGATATCCATTTCTCCGGTGGTACTTTAGGGATAATGGAAATCAAAATAGTCCATTGAAATGTTACATTTGCTTTGCATTTATTAGAGGACGCAATTTTATTTTTGGAATATGTTGGGGGGGGGGGGGGGGGGGGGTCAATAAAATAATGAAATTATTTTTCTGCAGATGCAAAGGAAACTGTGGAACCGTGTGTGGTGGCAGAAAAGCGGGCCTGATGCTGATGCTTTATAGTATAGTACGCCTGTGCAGACTAGTATAGTAGGCAAACTATAATATAGTTTGTACATATTAATACATATTAATGTAGTGCAGTAGGCATACTGTAGACTGTGGCTGCAGAAAAGTAGTCCTGAAATGCTTTACATAATAGTAGGCATACTGTAGAGCATGTTAGGCCTGCTTTTTTGCAGCCACACATGCTTTCACAGTTTCCTTTGCATCTGCAGAAAAATAATTTCATGAAATCGGGGGGGATTAGGGGATTTTTTTTTTTTGCAAAAGATAATCTACTAGGTTGGCTTAAGGTAATTTTATTGTAAAATGTATTAAACAAAGCTCAAAAGTGACAATAAAACTTTTTAAAAAAATTCACATTTTTTTGCTTATAACTTTTTAAATTTTTAATTTAGGGTAAAAAGTTATATAAACATATTTGTAGGCAAAATAATTTTTTGTAAGACGTATAGTTTCCGAAATATCATGAAAATAATGTTGTCGCCCCCTTTTTTAAGATGGCGGCCGGGGCATAAGAGCGGCGACCCCACAAACTTGAGGTTAAGCTTCTATTGACCCCCCAACATGTTCCAAAAATAAAATTGCGTCCTCTGATAAATGCAATATTCCGTCCTTAAATTGTAACATTTCAATGGACTAAAATTATTTCTCAAGTATACATTTTACTAGGTACTTTCAATTTCTGCCTTAAAAATACAAAATAGTTTTTAACGCATAAAAATATTTATATTTCGGGTTCACTGATTGAAAGTGTATGATCGAAATTACTTAATATTTAATGCTTTATTCACCGGCAAAATAAACGATACATTCATAAAATATAACCTAACTTTTACTGTTTCATATATGGTATGCATTCAAACGAAAATTTATACCTTAATTCAGTTTTATAATACTATTCAAATGAATAAATAAAAATATTTCCCGTGGAAAATTAACTTTTAATGTTTTAATTTTTTCAACTATCGTAAACTTAACAACCCAGACTAATATTATAAATGCGAAAGTGTTCTTGTCTGTCTGTCTATCTGTTACCTCTTTACGCTCAATTAGCTGGTTTTGTTGATGTATGGAGATACTTTGAGTCCCGGGAGGGCTTATGGGATTCTTTTTATCCCGAAAAAATGTAAGGTTTCGCGCATTTAACAAATTTTGGGGAAACGGAGTTGCGGGTATCATCTAGTGCACCATAATAATATGGTCAGCAGTATTCTAATGATTTCCTTCCAACATTTTTTATACCTTGGTACTAAGAAAAGATATAAGGATAGAATGTCAATTATCGACCAAGGAGTATTTAACGTTTTGTTCCAGTAATTAGATACACTGCAACCACAGTGTACATAATTAACAAAGACGTAGTACATTACTACGTTTCAGGATGCTGTTTGTTCTGCTACGAACAAAAAACAATATTGAATATGGCGTCTGTAAACAAAGCCGAGATGCGAGGAGCTGGGAGTGGGCTCTAGCGAAGGCGTCATTAGGCCGTACTAATGAGACGCGGTGACAGGCTGCATCTTTTTAGATGGTTCAGATAACCTAATTAGTGTATTGGCGGTATTTTCATCACGTCCGCCATTTTAGTTTCGCAACATTGTTGGCAATATTTTTAAACTTCAAACTTGCGGAGCGTAAATCTTCGTGTGTTTAGTATGTGTTAAAAGTTTACGTTCTATATTTAAGCTTGTATTACAAAACTTCATTTCAAATAATGATATAAAAAATCACAATATCATTTATAAGAAATGCTGAAATGTATATCCTATTCTCAATATGAAGATCAGACAAAATAAAATAACTTTTATCATAACGTTAAATTGAGTTCAAATAAAGAATATCCAGCGAGATAGAAGATAACGTTTAGTAAATTTCAGACAAGTTATTGGCAAACCTCTCGCTGCTTAGCCTGGCAATTATGAGGCAATTCCTTTCATTGGGGTGTCCACTCTACGATAAAGTGCCAAGTTCCTGGCAAAACGCCCGCCTGTCGATAGAATCATAGTCATACTGAGTTACGTATAAAGTGTCACGGTGTCTAGTAGATATCGAGAAGTAAAATTCCCTTTAAAGTTTAAATGGAATGAAAATATCTAGAATTTTCTGTGTAACTTCAAAAGGTTTGAATGCATGAGAGTTAAGGAAAAGAGCTGTAATGCAAGAGGTGTAATATAATATATTAATAATATTGTGTGCTGCTTATACTTGGTCATTATAGAATCACTTACCTATGCGTAGCATAGTTGTGTAGCCTGATTTTAATGTAACCGGTCACATCATCGACACTGATATATTACAATAATTAACCCATCAAGCCCCATAAGGACACTGGTGACCGCGATAACAATAGAATAACAATAGATTTCCAAGAATCCGCGATCGAAGGATTCAGCAACTTTTGAATATGGCACAAATCAGAGAGATTTCATGCTAACTTAATTTAATGAATATTTCAACATTTAACTTAAGACAAACTCTTCATTAAAGTTAAATAATCATCAAAGTATGTCTTTGAGTGTGACCGTAGTCCGTAAGTATAAAATGTATAGTTAAGGATGCCGCTTAACATAACCTATTATAAATAAGTCGATACGCTCTATTTGCTTACATCCAGATATTAATCGATATTGATGTCGATGATATAATTGTGATAGATGAGCGTCTACAAGCATTAATAATATTATTCCACGAAGCCTATACCGGGATACCTAGCCAAGACGTTTTCTTTATCGCTTCTTTATAGACATAGCATGGCATAGCATTTATTATATCGAAAGCATAATATATCAATTTCATACATTTTGATCGGCAATTACACAAAGAAGTGATAAGAAAACGTCTTGGTTAAAGGACCAGGTTCTACTGCCAATATCCGAGAGCAATCAACTCAAATTAATACAAAACAGCAGTAATGACGTCACACTGTAAATCAGTTAGGCCCAGTCGTACATACCACTCTCATATAATCCCAACTGGAGGTTGCCAAATGGCTGGCAAATTAGTGATGCCATTGTGATCAACGAGATATTGGTCTGACAAATTTAATAAGATACAATAAACAATCGAAACAATACAATTTTATTTATTATCTATTCTCATGTTAATATTAGTACAAAAACAAATAAACATTTTAATAAAATAACATGCCATGCCACAAACAATAAATATTGTAAAAATATAGTTACAAATAAACATTTACTTTGCAATAAATAATAATGTGGTTTTAACAGATAAGTTATGTTGTTTTACTAATATTTTAAATTAAACTCGAGTAATATTGTTTTTAAAAGAAATTAAAATGTCGTCGGCGAGCAGGTGTTCCATATTTAAAAAATCGTTGGCTGAAACGCAATATTTTCATATTGCCATAAAAACTTCTGCGCTTACTCGTAATTAAAAATAAATAATTTATGAGTCAATGACTCAATATTCTTGTATGTTGTGATTTGTTTAAATTTTATAATATTAGTAGAATTGTAAGATTTAAGTCTATCTATAAAAAGGTAATAAAATCGTTAGTTCTAAAACAATCGAATTGTAATATTATTATGCATATTTGACATATGCAAAATATGTACAAAATTCGATGTTCACATAAAAGTATAAGTATTCATTTCATTGACATATTCACAAAGAAGATCATATACCAATTAGTAAGTAGTGTAGTATAATAATATATTTTATATTAAAATAATTATTATTGTTAGTCTTGTACTTACACAAATGAATTCGCTAGTTAAATACGATATTTATATTAAAAAATGTAGACGATTTAACTTACTGCTTAGGCTCAAATTATATAATGCGTCCGCCCGAACGCGCGGTTAGGCGGCTTTACGGCGCTTTATCACCAAATTATAGCGCCATCGCGCCGTTAGGGCCGCGACACACCGGAATGGCAGCGGCGAGGCGAGCACTTTCAGTGTCATATGATTTTAAACTTTATCTTCATTATTGTAAATTGTGATACACAGTATCGCATGACAAATCGCCGCCGCCAGCGGCCACGACCGGCCACGAGAGGCCACGGGCGGCCGTAGACTTCTCAAGCGATACTATGTATTACAATAATGAAGATAAAGTTTAAAATCATATTACGACACTGAAAGTGCTCGCCTCGCCGCTGCCATTCGGGTGTAGCGCGGCCCTTACTTAAATAAATCGTTGATCATCGTACATACTTATGATCTCGCGGTGTAGCGGCCAAACCACGTGTTCGCGCGGACGCATATAAATCCAGCTTTAGAATTAGATGATCGACCCACCGGTCCTTGGTTGCTCATGATAATAATAACATATTACAGTATTCAAGGGCTCCATTCCACCGCGGCGCACGGAGAGGCTGCGCACGTGCGTCAAACTTCGCTTTGTAAGAAAATATATGTGACTGTGTCCACTACAACCCACGTACACGCTACGCACGAATAATTGACTCAAGTCAAAGAAATAAATCCGTGCACGTCCACGTATGTGCGTGGCCGTGCACAGCGTGCGCCGCGGTGGAATGAAGCCTTAATTAAAATATTAGGCATTTACCATACAAACATTGTGATATTACGCTAAACAGTAACAAAATTAATTAAATTAATAGTCGTGTTTCAATATATCTTAAACGCTAATCTCATTAAACGCCGCAGTGTAATATATTATTATGGTTTTCGCGTCGGCTAAAACGTAAACGATTAAGTATAAGCGATACACTATACGAAAACGTGTAGCTCATTACTTTATCGCGTATCATTTAAACAGTAAGCCTGTGAATATTATCCATACTAACAAAATAAATGCGATAGTTTGTCTGTCAACAAGATCCTAATAAAATCAGACAAAAGATTGGTTTTAAAGTTTCGATACTTCAAAAGTGTAGCTATATTATATTATGATGACGACATACAAGCGTGTGCTCTTATATATGAATGTAACACATAAACCCTAATACTTCCTTATTTACTAACAAATTTTTCCTCTATCGACGTAATTGGTTCATATTGGTTTGTATGTTACACGTGTTGTGAATGGTTTCTTTAGTGACACAATAACAGCAAGAGGAAACAAACACCACATAATAAGGCGTTTGTTTTGTGTACCTTTACAATCCGCATTAAGCCTACTACAAATACCAAAATTGATTAATCCTTCGGTCGCGGATTCTTGGAAATATATTGTTATTCTATTGTTGTCGCGGTCACCGTTGTCCTTATGGGGGTTGATAGGTTAATGGGTAAAAGGAATAGGTTATGAGGTTTAAACTGATTCTCACACTATAAAAAGCCACGCTCTCTAGAGCGTGGCAGAATCTATTCTATGTGTGAACTGCAAGCAACCACTGAACAGATTTTAAATTCAATGTTGTATTAAGATATTTTGAGTTTTGTAAAAACACATAAAACACATCATCCCAAGCTACAAACGAATTACAACAATCAAGGGAAACTAATTGATAATTGTATCTTAATATTATAATTATAGCCGCAATAGGAATTTTGTTAATGAAACAGCCAAGTATTTGTTGTTACAGTCCCGAGAGCGGTGCTAATGGGACACTGATAGTGCTCAGCTAATGTATGCTATCGCCCGGTGTCATCGCTGTTTATATTAACGTCTAACACTGTTATTTCCTTAGGCCAAGCGCTCACTTGAAACGTGACTCAAGATTTTAGTACAAAATAGATGAAGATGTGTTCACTTAAGGCCATCCCCCAAACAAACGACCTTGATCATACATTTGACGCGTTACCGAGATCGCTGAAAAATCCTATTTTTTTTTTAATTATCTTTATATATATAATTCTTCTGTGAGTGTGTATTTCTCTCAAACGACTGGACCGATTTTGATGAAATTTTTTGTGTGTGTTCAAGGGGATCTGGGAATGGTTTAGATTCACAATTTTGTCCGCTGGACAATGTTTTTTTAATTATTTTTTAATTTATTAGTAGTTGTTGATTTTGGAATGTTTTACATTGGATCCGACAGACGGCGCTACCATCGCAGTGTCAAATTTTAAATAATATTCGAATTTTAATTTTAGTCTGTCCCGACAGTTAGCGCTGCGATCAAATAAAAAAAAATAATTTATATCTATACTAATCTATACTAATATTATAAATGCGAAAGTATCTCTATCTGTCTGTCTGTCTGTCTCGCTTTCACGCCAAAACTACTGAACCGATTGTAATAAAATTTTGTACACAGATAGTCTAAAGTCTGAGAAAGGACATAGGCTACTTTTTAACTAGAAAAGGGGTTGTAAGGGGGTGAAAATGCGTAAATTTGTTCAAATTAAGTTACTTCCAAAAATTCATAATAGATGGCGCTGTGCGGCTCTTGCATCGCGCTATTGCTTACACAAACGTCTTTCTGTAAGAGGTGGTATCATCCCATATTAGGTTTTTCGATTGTTATAATGTACTCTTTTACGCTATCAGATAACTCAGTACTTTATCTATGCTGTGACGTAACCTTAAACCTATCGGCTATCAAATAGTTTATGGATAAAGTTGTGTAATTGGGGGGCTAAATATACTTCTTCGATCGCAGGTTCTAGGAATTCCCATTGTATTCTTTTGTTCTCGCGATCACCGGTGCTCGCGCGGGGCCTGAAGGAATGAAATATGGCATAAATAAAGTGAAATAAGTTATGTGCACACTGCACAGCTGTTTTTGGATGTTTTGATTTAAGGGGTACCAGGATTGTTTTATAAAAGCTTTTGACACCAATTTTGTTGAAATAGCGCGCTATAAACTGAAGTCCACGCGGACGAAGTCGCGGGCAACAGCTAGTACTTAATATGGCAAAGAAACGTTTGCCGGGACAGCTAGTGTATATATAATATGATCAAAGGTCGTGTATTTCAAATAAACGTAATTTGTACATACTAGGGAGATGCTGAAATTATGAATAATTTTTAATAAATTGGTATTACTTTGGAAGCTGATATCATGAGTATAATAAACAAAAATAGAAAATTTAAAACGGGGAAAGGATGTTGATATACTGAAGATTATTGCTGTATTTTTATTATAACTTTGTAGCTTTCAAATTATGAGTCTATAAGGCTCTAAATACGGTAAATTACGGAATCTCCGTAGGGAAAGGGCCTTAAAACAAAATGCCTCATAAGGTGGCTCTCTGATCTTTGCCGCAAGCGACCGTGACTGCCAAAAATCCGAATTAAATGCCACTTTATGGCCTAGGCAACAAGTTTCATTTTTGTGTACGCCACTACCAACCAGCAGCGGCATGGTAGCTAGACCAATGTCGGTAGAATCTATAGCCTATGCCCTATTATAGTTCAGAAAGTGTCATTTTATTTGATTTTTTGTCGGTCACGGTCACTTGCCGCGTTGATCGAACTATAGAATACCTAAAGATCCAAGAGTCTAAAATTGATCTAGTCTAATAATTAAAACTTATTAATCAGGCCGTTGCAACACCGCCGAAACGTCGAGAAAAAGTATGTACTCGTAGTAGTATTTAAATAAGTCGCGTTAAGTCCCGATTAATAAGTTTTAATTAAAATGCAACGAGTGAAAGTTTAAAATGTAGTCTAATAATTCTTGTTAGAAGCAATGCTACTGTACTTTATCAAATCCTCCAATCGTGGAAAAACGAGACACAATAGATTTCCTATATTGTTGTCGCGGTCACCGGTGCTTGTAATGGGCTTGACGGGCTAGGTTGATGGTCCTTGAATGATAGAATAAATTCACGTCATCAAGCTCTCAAGACAATGTCATCAAAGCGCCAAAATGTCCTGGTTATCGTATAAAACTATCATGTTCTTTTTTCTTTGTAAGACAAAACAGTTAAAGCTAACTTATCCTACGTGTGCGCTTGCTCTTAGTAGTTCTTTACTAATACGTTCTATTGTTCCTACAAGTTATTGCTATAATCAAGCTAAGAGAAGATAGTCTAAACGCTATAAAAAGTGTGACATGCATATACTTTCTTTTACCAATGTTATTTAATCCTTTATCAATGTTATTATCTCATTAAAATCTTATCTTATATCTTTAAACGAGCAATTCATATATATTATATAATTGGAATCTCGGAATCAGCTCCAACGATTTTCATGAAATGTAGTATATAGGGTGTTTCGGGGGCGATAAATCGATCTAGCTAGAAATAATTTTTAGAAAATGTCATTTTATTCGTGTTTTATCGAATACCGAGCAAAGCTCGGTCAAATAGCTTGTGGAAGCGTATACGAGCAAAAGCTAACAAAACAAAAGTGTACTTTTAACTTCATATTTTATGTACGCTTTAGTTAATATATTAGGAACATAATCCGTCAGCAACGGTTCACCGCAAAGTTTTACGTTCGCCCATAATTTTGAAAGTTTATGTGAAATTTATGGAGAGAAATCAATACGCGGAAATTTCAATCTTACCTGCGACCCATTATTAGCAAATTCGGCACCAATAACTCCACCCGAACTTGCTCGGCCGAGTTTAGTGTATGTAAAGTTTTGGCAGCATCCGACCGCGCATAAACCATTGTGTAAATGGATGACTTACTTCGTTTAATAAACAACTTTTGACATTTATTGAAGACATTAATTGATCTATTATCATTGGTTGATAATCTTATAGCAAGTAATCGACAGTAATAATTATTGTAGATATTGTTTATAATTTCACACATTTAATTGTTGGTTATGTTGATAGAAATAAAATAATTAGAAGATGTAGAAATTTTGTGGCTCGCTTTGTGGTTTGGTCAATAAAGTTTGAATACATTTAAACGATTATTACGCAATTGCATTAACGATAACTAAATCCTCAACCTTATTATAATAATTATTCAAATATAACCAATGATAGCGTTTTAATTGTACTTGGCATATTTAACATCTCTTTTCTACGTTTAGTGCCCAAAAACTAAACTCGCTGTTAACTTTAACAACGTTGTTGTTTAAAATGACCTTCAGATTAATCTTTACATATTTTATTATAATAATAAACTTTAAATTAGCATTTTTATAACGTCTACAGCCTACGGCCTGTCTTTAATGTTATTTACAAAGTTCTTAACATTTTTAAATTATTTGATGTGTTTTTTACGTTAAGCGAATATTTAGTTATTTTTTATGAGCAACATGCTTTAAAATAATTTTTGATATCCCAGACCCGATAAGCTTATCTAAATCTTATTAAGCTAAATCATCTACGCTTAGCGCCGCACTCAGAGACGAATTTACTTAATTGTAATTTAATGAAGAGTTTGACCAATAATGTTATATGAAACATTGAGACTAATATTAAAATCTTCATTTAATTACAATCATAATATTTCTCATCTCTGAGTGCGACAGTTATAGTAACATCACAATCTTCTTTAAATCATATCAATCAATTCAAAGTGCCAAACAAGACGCTACGTTACAAGTTACAACGTAACGCTATTGATTTTTTTTCCAAGATGGCCACCGCGTGACTCAAGGTAATGAAGCGACAGTTTAATTAAATTATTAAACACCCTAGAAATGAGAGTTATTGGGGTATAAATCTCTGCGGCCAATCGTAAAACCGTTCCCCCGGGCGCGCAATACTGTTCCATCGGCCTGTCTGACTATTGTCCTCGCACGCACGGGATAAAGGCCAATTTCTAAGATTTCCGAAGGGCTTAGCTCCATTTCCTTTTATATCTCCCTTGGCGCTAAATTCGTCTGAGCAATAATAAAAAATCGACGGGCTCAGAATGTACTCGGCTAAGTTCTGCGAAACCAATTTTATTATTCTTCCACTATTGCATGTTATCATTTCAAATTAAAACAGATAATAATATTTTAGAATATTTTTAACATGAAACAAAAATAGTATCACATTTTAATTTGAATTTTCATAAAAAATATTAAGCAACGTAACGATACAATAGATGTATTCCTAAAAATAAACTCACAATTTACATTCCTGGAATCAAAACTTTTGCAATTACACCATTCAAATGTGTAGGTAATCCTCGGAAAATTGATTTTTACAAAGATTCGGGGAATTAGATATAATCCTATTGCCATTTGCCGCTCACAGCGTGGATCGTAAAGAATGTGTGTTAAGGTGACGCACACTCGTCCTGATAAAAGTTATACGGTTAATATTGTTGTAGTTATTAACCTTTTTTATTATATTCAACTTCATATTGGCAATTCATTTTTAATTTTTTGTGCCACAGTCAAATGATTAAATATGAAACAGAGTTTATATGGAAAACATCTTATTAATAAAATATTGACGCCTACCTAAAAGATATTTACAATTAAGTACGTAAAAAGTACTTCAAATAGAAATAATGACTCGCAAATATCGTCTTATTTAAAAAGGGTCGTATCCTTAAAAATAAATTTCCATGGACTGTAACAAGGCCGTTTACGATATCACAAGAAAGTTTTAGTCTGCGTTGGATCTTATTTGCTACATGATGGAGCAGATTTTACTTGATTTGAATACCGTAATGAGATTGAAGAAGTGTGTTTGAAGGTAACGCTTTATGGAAATCCCCGAATGTAAATTCTACTTATTTTTGTTCAATTGGCATTCAGATTTTACTTTATTTTTCTCCTCGAAGTTGTCTTTAATTTTTCCACGAACCGTGTTTAGATGTAAATTTGTAAAATAACCATAAGTCTGTACCGAGCTTTTTGTAAAAAATTACGTTGCAAATTCTTACCTTTTTTTTGTTTTTGGTCGGGAAATGCAATTACGCATCCCCGGCAGCATTAGGGAAGGACCACCGGGGTATGTGGGACTTGCTACGGCCGAAGAGATGGTAAGTGGCCGCAGCTGTACCCACTAAAACCCGACCGTGTTCCTACTACTGCGCAGGACGGAGACACGAGGGTCTATTACATGTCTTCCGTGGCTTCCGTCCGCGCTCACCCAAAGCAGGCCCACGCTGTTGGGGTTTCGTGTCCCCCTAGGCCGAACAGAGGCCTCACATGGAGGGCTTGCATAGGCCGGTCGTCTTCTTTATGTCGCAATGCGCAGGAACACAACGCGCATCGCGACTCTCTCGGGGACTCGGTGCAATGAGTGGCGGCATCCCCATACCGTCACCCCGAGTTCCCTGGCTAAGGCGGAATGTCGCGCCCGTTGCGACGTCTTCGCCTTAGCCGTCTTCGCCGGTGGTCGTGCGCCTCTCGCTCCCTGATGCGCTCGACCTCCTCTTTGGTCGAGATGACGCTATGTGCGAACGTCTCGACCGCAGACCACTTTTCTCCGCTCTCGACCAAGGCCTTGCAGAGGGCTGGGAGAGTCGCGTCCTCGCCGATAGTGCAAATTCTTACCTGGAACCTCAACGTAGAATTGAATAAACCTAAGTGATTTCTTTAGAAATTTACTACTACATTTTAAGAAGGCAACTGCAACTGTAAAAATATTATATTTGAAAATCATCGTATTTGAGAGTCAAATTCGATGAGTAAAACAAAAGAGAGAGTGAGAAAGAGAGAGAGAGAACTACCACACCGCTTATATCTGTAGCATTTTTGCTCTATACTCGGTGCGGTGAACCTTGGTCCCTATGACACTGACAGTTAATAACATTGTAGTGGCATCACCATTAAATGAGGATCATATTGGAGGCGTCTAAAAATCCAATTTATAAATTTTACGTGACTTAATGCCATTACAATAATATTCCGTTTGAATTTTTAACAATTCTTGACATTTACAAGAAATTATCTCAATCTGAATTTACGTTTACGTCCTGCAAAAGTTACGTCATGTGACGAAGTAAGTTTTGCAGGACGTAAACGTAATTTGAGATTGAAATAATTCCTTGTAAATGTTAAGAATTATTAAAAATTCCAACGGAATATCATTGTAATGGCATTAAGTTACGTAAAATTTATAAATTGGATTTTTAGACGCCTCCAATATGATCCTAATTTAATGGTGACGCCACAACAATGTTATATTGTGTGATTAACTGTCAGTGTCGTGGGGATCAAAGTTCGACGCGCCGAGTATAGTTGTAATTATACCGACATACCGACGATTTTGTGTCGTGTCGTTACAACTTTTTCCGTCTAGCCCCCTTTCGCAACGCGCGATAAGTTGTAGCAAAAAGGATTGAGTCATTCATTGCCCAGACTAAGACCAAAGTCCACTAAATCTTAAATGTCAAGGACATGAGATGTCAATGGAATGTTCAGATTATGGGCATCGACCTGCAGCGGCACAAAGCTCGACAACAATGGGTTAAGCCCTTTGTGTGATTACAGCTTTGGAACGTCCAATCTATAATGGAAACACACGTTTTGGAGCCATAATTAACTATTGTACTGCTTACGGCCTACATTTTCAGGAAAGACTTGTAATTAGGAACTTGGATGGCTGCAACGTGAAAACGAGAGAGAATGAACGCTTACGTCACAAAATAGTAAAGAGTAACAGCTGATCTTAAGCTTCATGATTTTCATGTCTTTGATTTCACTACTATCAGCATACAATAATAATATGCACCTTATTTTGCTTAGCACTGTGGACGTAAATCCGAGTATGTGATATCAGACGTCTTGTATACGCGTATGCTTTTAAAACTCTAACATCTGATCATCAAATAATAACAGCTGTATAATAATCAAATAAACACTGAATCAAAATAGATGTTTCTGTTTATCTTTTTTTCTCTTTTATTGCAGAGGCTCGGTCATATTCTCAACAAACGATTTGCTTCTTTCATCTCTATCTAATCTAAAGCCTCTCTATACTCTACTGTTATATGCTGCAAATTACAATGTTGATTAAAAAAAGATGTCATCCCATTAAATCTCCACGCATCTTGCATGCAAAAGTCAAGGTTTTTGTTTCATTCCATTTTAATACAGCCCATTGTGCCGGTCTTTTGTCTCATCGGTTATGGTTCATAATTTTTTGTCACACCCCAAGTATAATGTGGGCTACGAATTAATTATTCAACGAGATCTTTCAACGAACTTGAGCGGTGATTTTTAACGATATTCGAGTTCCGCTCAGTTTGAAACAAGAACTGGTATTATAAAATGTGACTTAATTTCATGAAATGAAGGCTATCTTATTATACCCTTACATCGTTTGCGTTACGTTTTTAATTTAAAGGTGACTTAACTCCTGTAATAACCATTATTTTTAGATAACAATTACCTGTTTAATTATTGATTTAAAACAAATTATAACTGTAAATCAGCAGTCAATACGATAAATACTATAATGCGTACCTATAGCGCAAACAAATATGAAATATTTAGCTAATAGATTTTTGTGATCCGCTTTTCAGCTCGGAAAACTGAATGTAGATATAAATGAAATCTATTGTAGGACACAAAACACCTGTCTAACCTAAACGCGGAATAACCTGCAGTATTCTATTTATATTTTGCAATTCAGTTAGCGTTGAATATGCCAATCATTTAAATATAACTAAAACTATTGCATGATATTCGACACAAAGGCCAGCGTTTTGTGCATTTTTTTAGTGAAATGCTGACAATTCATATCTGCCAATAAACTAATAAGGTATGAAAACTTGTTACAAATATTTATTATCAATAGATACTAGCTGTGCCCCCTGTGTTACCCGCAGTTTTTTACAGGGAAAATAAATTATGATATTTTCCCGTAGTAAAAAGTAGCCTTTGCATTAACCCAGGGTACCAACTAACTACATACCAAATTTCATTAAGATCGCCCCAGCCATGTATACGTGAAGAAGGAACAAACATACCTGTATAGTACCTGTATCATATTATTGTGATGAGTATAAGATTCGATGACATTCATTGCTTTTTTACCTACGTGTGACCATTGACCACGCTTTTTCTATACCAATCTATATTTTAGGTATTTGGTTTGGCATTATAATCAATTCGACTACAACGCTTTATGATAAACAGTGAATTGTTATTCCACTACGTGTTTGTAGATCGTATATCTGTAATCCCGAGGTGCGCTGGTTATATAACATGATATTTCGTAAACAGATTACGGCCTCCCTGGTTTGACTTAATACTCTAATGAAAATACCTTCCCCCAACACTAATACAGATTTAAGTGCGTATATAAACGTTATAGATTTATTTACTATCAATAATGTCTGAACGGGGATCATGATTCATGAGATTACTTGGGATTTATTAAGTAATAAAGAGCTAAGCGTGTGATTTTGTGGAAAATTGTTACAATTTGTTGTGTTTAGTATTAATTTTTAATCCTTCGATCGCGAATACTTGGAAATCTATTGTTATTCTATTGTTGTCGCGGTCGCCGGTGTCCTTGTGGGAGTTGATAGGTTAAATCATGGTCAATGACAATGTATCAAGAAAAAAGAACATTTTTAGTTTTCTTACCTTTAAGGAGTCATTTTTAAACAGAAATAATAAGTACCTGGTAGACAAAGCTTTGCTCGAAGTTAGTAAAACAATTTATAAGTAAGTAACTCAAAAATACGCGGTTCTTTTAAGTATAGCCTTGATTATATTTTTATCTGAAAACCCCATATATAGAGAGTAACATAGAATTACTAACAGCCGCACTCAGAGTCGTTCATTAAATCATCATTTAAAAAATCAAAATTATCCGCTGCCCATACAAACCGCAACACTAAATGCTCATTAAACATGAAATTCCCTCTCAGAGTCAGTTAATGATAAATTAACACCTCAAAATGGCGATTAAATTTAAATACAGAAGAAGCACCATTTAACTCGATTGAGTCGCTAATCGTGGATTTTACTGTCAAAGGGGTATGACATAGAGATTTTTTTTTTAAATTTGTCCCGGTCGGGACAGGCAAAGGGAGCGTTGCCCATACAGCCATTTCTGTTTTCTCTATTTAATGAATGATAGTGAAGGCCGAAGCCAATTCTATGACATAGACTATAGAGAAATAGAATACACGGGGGGCATGATCTTCTTCTTCTTCTTTTTTATATGATTTTATTTATAGCTTGTCAAAAAAGAGTACCGTACACACTCTACGCAATTTTTAAATCATATTGTAACAAAATATACGAAAACCTCATTCAATCGAGTTAAAAATGTGCAAGGCAAATAATATTTAAAGTGTATATAAGCGTTCTCTATGGAAATACAAAGAGAAAAAACCACCTTTTGAGCGTGATTACGTTTAGAATTTTTTTTGTTCTGTGTCTATTCTTTTTTAACAAACTGTAGTCGTGTTCGTTTCGTTTTTCAATGCACATTACGCATGCGCAAAGTTAAAAATTAGTGTCAGTGTCATGACACTGAACATGTTCTAAAATCTGACAAAAATTGTTAATATTTTAGAACATGACACTCAATTATTATGAAGTTTACATTACTTGACAGTCAGCTGCCAAACTGCGAAAAAAGCCGCGCATGCGTAGTTGAAAAATGAAACGAACACGGCTTTCTAGTCTTGGAAAGTCAAGCCGTGTTCGTTTCATTTTTTTTTATTGGAGGTGAGTCGTGACTGCGGCCGTCAGAGTCGGTCATTAAAAAATAGCGCTGAACATCATTTAACAAATTGAAATTTAATGCTTTCATTAGAGATACCTCTCAGAGACAAAATTAATTGACTGATTAATTTCTGTCCCCTATAAATCATTCGTACTATGACGAGAAGTAGTAGTAGGTATCTAGTAATTTGTATTTTGTTTTTGGTTGGCGAATTTAACATAATAATATATTTTAACATACTTAATACATTTCAACAGGATTTCATTGGTCAGTAGGTATATACTATATAATATAAATAAACTATAAAGTACTTACTTATAATGTTTTGTACCAGTTTAAATTCTTATCACGTCATACTTTTATTTTAGTTAACAATGCAAGAAGACAAGAAGAAGTAAAAATTTACAAAGTTTGCAGTGCTAGGCAGAATAATGAATATAGAAAAAAATTACAAGAAATCAAATTAACTGATGCAGCTCGCTTCAACTCCCGTACTTAGCCCAAGTGGGCCGCGATAACAATTGAAAGGCTATTGTGTCTCGTTTTGCCGCGATCGAAGGAATAATAAAATATATACTACTAAAATAATTTCATTCTTTCCTACCTTTCACCGTACCTCCCTACTACAGTTATGTAACAAACATAAAAGGTGTTAGAAAAAAAACATGTTTTATATTGTTTTTATAATAGGTACTAGGTATTTAAAAGTATTTATTGCAACATTTGAAGTTTCTATGTTTTACAATTTGGATTGTGTGAATAACCTGTCTTATGTCTACTATTACCTACCATTTTAATATAAGAAAACCATTTGCTATTAGGAATTATTCATAAATCATAATAATATTGTAACTATATAGTAAACATACTTTAATTTTAATACCGTAATTACCCAATTTGCTGACAATGTTCATACTTCTTTGTAGGTATATGTAGTTTGTATGGATGTGACTATAGGTACTTTTCATGTGAAATACTTCTATTTATTAGCAAGAAAAGGTAAAAACAGCTGTACTAAGTAACTAGGCATGTATTGCACAAAAATGCTTTAGTACTATCACAGTTATGAAGTTCTATGTTTACTGTGGCACTATCTAATATTATTATTATTTATTATTAACACTTAAAATAAATGTTATTTTTAGCTTAATTTTATCTTTTGAAAAATTTAAACTGAAAAAATTTCAAGAATAACCTCAAACTTGAACATCAAACTCTGCAATTAGCGATTATTAATTGTCATCTCTGAGAGGAACATTTCATGTTAAATGAGCATTAAGTCCTAATTGACGTCTCTGAGTGCGGCGGTAAGAGGCATTTCTTCAAAAATTATTAATATACATTATACATTCAAGGACGCTAAGCACGCAAATATATCATGTATTTTTAATATGAAATACTTTATGTATTTTGTTTGGCTTTATATTTTAATTCGCTTAAGGGTCAGGAAGAGGAGGTTTCAGGAGAAAATTAAACCTGATCAGCTTAAATAGATTAAAAATAAATACGTGGGTAGTCGTGTATATACGTCATAAACTTTTGTGCATTATAATAAGTAATTAAAGTTCACTCGAAATGTGAAAGTTAGTCTAATAAGCTTTAGAACCTTAATTTAAGTCAGATTAGATATTACATTATATTAATAATATAATCATTTTCAGTAGATAGTCCACTTAAAAAAGCAGGTGTAGAGTGCGTGAGCTGCAACCTAAGAAATTTCTTCAAAAATGTGTTTAGGATGCCTAGAAGATAAACATACTAAAAGTCCCCGCCCCTAGGGGGTGAGCCGGAGTGGGGGGAGGGGGTTAAAGTTCTCGTTTTTGAGTTTTTGGCTCATATCTTTAAAACGGTACGTCGGAAAGAAAAAGTGTTTTGTACATAATAAAAGCTACTAAAATTTACTACAACTATGTCATTTACACTATGTATCTATCTCCAATCATTGCCATGCTATGAGCTTCTAAAATGGTTGATTTTCAAAAACACACATCAACTAATTCTAGGGACATTTGTATTTTATGAAATCTATCAGGATTTTCGAAGACAGTAAATGAAAGAATTATAGCTCATTTTATAGCATTTCATAGAACATAAAAAACGTTCCGATTTTTTTTTTGTTTTTAAGAAAAAATCATTGGCTTTTCTATGGTCACAGAAAAGTTATATGGCAAAAAATCTTTACTTCGTTTTATAAAACCGAAAATTTCATTCCAATGAGAGTTAATCTTTTATATTTTTATTGCTATAGTCAAATCAATAATAATGAATTTTATTCGTTACTTAGTATTGAGTATTTTTACCTAAAATACATTTTTTAGTCTTTATTCGGTAAAGGCCCTATGTTCTTTGTGATTTCGTTTTTTTCTGGTATCTATCTTATTAGAAAATCTCTGAAATGTATTTAACACTGCATATTTTAGTCGCAGTACATTTTGTAATCCAGTATTGAAATGTGGAAAATGCGGAAGGTTGCTTTTTCATGAGTTTGTGAGATTGACCATGGTATCACTAAGAAATTGTCTCTGATGCTGGTGCTGATGAAAATCCCGGCTTGAATTTCATCTCGATTTACTATAATTACTTGTTCGGATAATTCCGCGGTGAGTTTACCATCTTCGACCAGCTCTGGAGAGCCATTATTCGTCCCATTAGGTTTTACCATTATTAATCTCCCAATTCATAAAAAAGCAACCTTCCGCATTTTCCACATTTCAATACTGGATTACAAAATGTTTTGACGTCTTAAGGATCAACTTAATGGAAACCCCTCTGCACAGTTTGGTCGGTTTCTAGAGACTGGTTGCTTTCCTGGAGCCTTTTTACTAGTTGCATCGAGTATCGACTTAATATTGGGTTGATTCGACCAGATTATTCTAGTTTTGCCCTGGTATCCAGGGTTTTCTGACATGAAATATATCTACTGCGACTAAAATATGCAGTGTTAAATACATTTCAGAGATTTTCTAATAAGATAGATACCAGAAAAAAACGAAATCACAAAGAACATAGGGCCTTTACCGAAGAAAGACTAAAAAATGTATTTTAGGTAAAAATACTCAATACTAAGTAACGAATAAAATTTATTATTATTAATTTGACTATTAGCAATAAAAATGTAAAAGATTTTCTCTCATTCGAATGAAATTTTCGGTTTTATAAAACGAAGTAAAGATTTTTTGCCATATAACATTTTTGTGACCATAGAAAAGCCAATGATTTTTTTTCTTAAAAACAAAAAAAATCGGAAAGTTTTTTATGTTCTATGAAATGATGCTATAAAATGAGCTATAATTCTTTCATTTACTGTCTTCAAAAATCCTGATAGATTTCATAAAATACAAATGTCCCTAGACTTAGTTGATGTGTGTTTTTGAAAATTGACCACTTTAGAAGCTCATAGCATGGCAACGATTGGAGATAGATACATAGTGTAAATGACATAGTTGTAGTAAATTTTAGTAACTTTTATTATGTAGAAAACACTTTTTCTTTCCGACGTACCGTTTTAAAGATATGAGCCAAAAACGCAAAAACGGGAACTTTAACCCCCTCCCCTCACTCCGGCTCACCCTTTAGGGGCGGGGACTTTTAGTATGTTTATCTTCTAGGCATCCTAAACACATTTCTGAAGAAATTGCTTAGGTTGCAGCACACGCACTCTACACCTGCTTTTGGGCTATTCTTTGGGTGGACTAAGACTAAGTAAACCTATTTTCGTAGTACTAAAGACAGTGCGACCAGGTTGTGTAGTTTTAAGCAGCTATGAGAAAAATGCTTAACATTATAACAAGCTATTACAACGCAACTTAATATTTTGAATTTAACTACTATAATTTTATTTAAATCTAATTAGCATAAACTGTGTTACAACTTTACTATACTTAAGGCCTATTTCACCACTTCCTGATAAGTGCCGGATAGGCTATCTACCACTAACTTGACAGTAGAGTATGGAGAATCTGTCAAAAATGTTTTGGATAGCGTATCCAGCACTTTTTATTTAATTATAATAAATTCAGAGAATATTTGAAAAAAAATATTCTGAATAAAAAATTTTGAGTTTGAGTTTTATCAGGAAGTGGTGAAACAGGCCTTTAACCTGTCCAGAGTCCAAGCTATTCAAAGTATCATCAAGAAAATTGCGTAGAAATGAATCCTGTAGTTAATTAAATTCCATCATAGGACACAAGAAGTAAGATCATTAAGGCGTAGAGTATTTGGCGCTCTCGTCACGTAGCCACCAATCTGCTTAGTGGGACACCCACCCTTATTCCGCTCACAATTCCCTCTGGCCCACACAAACGGATCCGAGATAAACACTCTTTATTAAGACGCCGCCACGAGATCAGCGGAAAAGTCAATATTATTAAGACAATCTGTATCATCCAAGTCGATATTGTATTATAAGCTCGATGCAATTATAGTTTTTAAGCTATTCCATTGCTTTTATCACGGAACGGAATCAAGAAATTCCGTAACGAAAAAAAGACGGGTTGCACTCCGGGAGTGCCGGCAGAAGTGAAAACTTGACTATTAACGTTGTGCATTATTTATTTTAACCCATTTTTTTATGAAAATCAATTTTTAAAAATCGATTTCTTTAATTAATTGAAACCCTTACAATCGATTAAATTTTTAACCCATTTTTTATTAAAATCGATTTTTAAAAATCAATTTTTTCAATTAATCGAAACCCTTACAATCGATTAAAAAATATCGACAATCGAAAAAAAACAATCTATTGTTCGATGTGATTTCGATGTTACAACACTACTCTCCAACCTTCTTTATATGGTTTTTCGATCAGCACGAGAATCTGACGCGAGTTTCACTGTTTTTACCCATCCCACAAAAGTTATCAACGCCGCTAATATTTAAAAGAAATTTTCACTTCAAAAAACTTTGGGGCGGTGTTTGTTTTTGGCGACTAGATATTTATTATGATATGCGAATTATAATTGCATAAATTGATAAAAAAATGCTATGCAATAGCTTTACCGCGACCCTAAGTATCACACGTATTTTTAGCACAATACAAATATATTATGCAATGGCTTAACTGAGCAATCTTGAAATCAAATTAATTCAACAGAGGGACTAGTTTTGCACGCGCTTGACCTGGCTATTGCATTGTTCTCCTTCATGGGTAGTGATGAACTGGTATAAAGATTGATTGTAGAAACAAATTAACAGTTACTTAAAAGACATATGAATACTAATTATTTATATGTCTTTATAATAATATATTATGTAACAAAAGTTTTTATACTATAAAAGGTTTTAACCGAAGGACAGCTGGTCCAGTAAATGATTTAGTTTCGAACCTATCCCTAATCCCGTCATCAATTATTGACAACGAGAGGCCTCGATCATTAAAATTTGGCATCAAGGTGGGAACGATATCCATGAGATATTAATATCGGCGACAGATGCTTCACACCTGCCAATGGTCTAATAAAGTCTTATGAACTTCGCTTTCACGAACTTTGTAAAGTGATTTTTCACAAAGAATTTTTCAATTTTGATTCGAAGTTCGCAGCTAGTTAGCGGTGAAATTGCGGTGGAATCGAAGCTTTTTTTCGACTGGAATATGAAAGTTATTTTAAATCGAATATAACTCATTAGGTATAACTGAACCGATGCTACTTTTATTCGTTTTCGTATTATTTTTATCGAGTATTTTGAGATAGTAAAATATTGTATTTCAGCAAAATACCATTACTATTTATATAATACAAATTTGTGTACGGTTTTATAGGCGGTATTGTAAGCAGAAGGTGCTATAAGTTTCATAAAATATTTTTGTGCCTCAACAAATACTACGTTAAACAAAATCCGTTCAGCAGTTTTAACCGAAGAAGTAACAAACATACACTCTCAGTTTACTTTTGTAACAATATAAAAGTATGATGAATATGGATATTGGATACCCTGTGGAATAATTTTACCTAATGTCTGCCACCTGCCTGCCGTCCATATGAACGAGACAATAATTCTATTTAACCCATCAAGTCCCATAAGGACACCGGTGACCGCAAAAACAATAGAATAACAATAGATTTCCAAGAATCTGCGATTGAAGGATTAACTAAATATATTTTAGTTTAAAGGCCAGTTACTTATAAGAATGTGAACTTAGTCTAGCACATTCCAATTAGTGAATGTGTAAATCTTACAAACAGATTCTAATTAATTCGGCAATTACAGTTTTCTGCGCTATTCCTTTACATCAAAGGAAATAGTTTCTAATGTGAAAACTTTTGTAAGACTTTTTGGTGTTAGTGTTTACAGTTTAAAGCCTTAAAACTATCTTCTTATTTTAGCCACCCTTTATAAGGTATTTATTGCCGCACTCAGATACGATTATTAACTGAAATGTAATTAATCCTTCAAGCCCTATAAGAACACCGGTAATCGCGACAACAACAGTTGAATACAATAGAATTTCCAAGAATTCGCGATCGAAGGATAAAATAAAGGTTTTGTCATAAGCCCTATATATTATCTATCAAACTCTTCATTGAATTCAAATTTAATAATCATCAAACATTACTGCAGAGTGCGGCCGTTAGTATTGGAAATGATTAATACATTCAGTATTATTCAGGCGACGGTGTCCAACAATCCCTGGAGGTTGATAACGATTATTTTTGCTATAAACCTCAATATCTGAATTGTTTTTCAGACAACATAAATAACAAACAATTTCTCGTGTCGGTGTATCGGTTTATCAAACACAAAGTGACAAGTTTCACAAAATATTTTTCCTCCGATATTATTTGGGTAACACGAGATTGGCTTAAAATGTTTGCGGTGTAAGCTGTTCAAATAACACCTCACGAGCCAAAACTAACTTGCCAATCTCGACCGCAAAGCTCCTTTTGGGTTGTTCCCGTTCCGGGCTAAGATATTATATTCACAAAGTGATTATGTTAAAGCCATAAGGGTTATATTTGCAACTACTGAAACTAAGTCTAACAGAATCGGAATTAGGTTATATTGTTTTAATCTAAGCTTAACTGGAGGCTAAGTATTGCATTAATTGAAAACATGAAATTCTGATGTAAAATATTTTTACTTAGAAATTGAAAGAGCATTAACAAAGTACTATATCTATTATTGTAATACTAATAGATCCATACTTACAAATAAATGGCAAAGTGTGTCTTACATAACAAAAATTATCATGAAAAAATGTACTTTCATTGTGATTTTGCCACGTGGGCAACATCTTATCATTACTGAAAAGGTACTTTTAATATTGAAAAGGACAACTAGATGACGTAAATCCTTTGCGCGATAATTCATTGATCGCGCGGGAACCGTTTTGTCCAGGATAAAATTATCCTAATATTATGTCTTTTTCCGAGACTCAAAACAACCGAGCCGACCTTTCAGCAAAATCGGTTTAGCAGTTTAGGCGTGAAGAAGTGACCGACAAACAAAAAGATACACTTTCGGATTTATAATAATATAAGTATGGATATATTTAGATAGAATGAAAATAATCTCGTTCTAGTTGTTCCGTTTGAGCCGCTTAACAAAAAATATGTTAATTTTGAAGTGCATCAAGCGCGCCCCACATAATCTGCTCCAATTACCTACTCGCGCCAGTTCGATACACTTCTTTATATACTCTGCCACTCTACCCCGCAGTATTATAATTTACATTATTAATTATTGTATCTTTATTAAATTTTTTTATATACAAAAATGTATTTTTAATTTTGTTTTTTTTCTAAACTGATTTGGCTAATTTTAGTCTTGAAATAATCGCAGAAATCTATGGAAGCTTTATCATAATACGAGCTATTGCCCGCGGCTTCGCTCGCGTTAAGAAGTATTATCATATACAAACTTTCATCCCCGATTTTAACCCCTTGGGGGTAGAATTGATCAAAATCCTTTCTTATCGGAAGCCTAAGCTACGTCATAACATCTATATGCATGCCTTTCAGCCCGATCCGTCCAGTGGTTTGGACTGTGCGTCAGATCACCATGTCAGTCAGTCACCTTTGAGTCTTATATAATATTTAGATTAGGAAGGAAGTACATAGTATGAAGTTCACCGGTTCATCTAGTTATTGTTATTTTTAAGTATGTTATTATTATTAAAAAGCTTAAGTGCTATACCTACTATTTATATCATCAGCTACCACAACTATGAGTTTAAATATAAAATACTCATTATTTAAGGATTTTAACATAGGTACGATATTGCACCCTTGCTTCATAATATGTGAATGATTTAGAACCCTGTCTCGAGGAGCTGAGCACTCTCGTGTAAAAAAGGACAAAAGTATATACTTTATCATAGCGTCTCTGTCACGTATATGTTTTTCAAGGAGTAACTAGTGTATCACATACATTACGCAAATGGAAACACACGTAGATGAATATTCATGATCACGCCGAAGAACATGCTATTTCACTCTACAAACACTTCAGCTCTTTCGATCTAGACGACGCGTAGTGCAAAGTATAAATAATTTTACATTCAATTTCAGGGTCCTCCAGCCGAGATCGTTAAATGATACCCCTCGAACTAGCTTCAAGAATTGACGAAAGCAACTTGAACACGGGTCCAAATTGTAAATCTCCCAGAGATAAAAATGTACTTTCAAAGTCGCTGTCTAAACAAAGTATTGATTGAAGAAGTATCAGTAAACTTTGAAAAAGTATAATAATTTTATATTACAGTGTACCTGAGTAAAAATTAACCCTCTTTTAAAATATGTCCATACTAATATTATAAATGCGAAAGTGTATGTCTGTGTGTCTGTTACCTCTTCACGTCCAAACCGCTGAACCGATCTTGCTGAAATTTAGTATGGAGATACTTTCAGTCCCGAAAAAGCACAGTGGATATTTTTGTACCGGAAAAATGAACGAATACTATGCGATAAACGAATTTTGGCTCAACGGAGTTGCGGGCGTTATCTAGTATTTTTATGAATTAAATGAGAGACATTATATAATTAACTCCAGATTAATTTTATCTTGTGCGAGTGGGCCATACTTATATTTTTCACGAAGAAATCTCTTATATTATTTTACACTTTTACCGTGTTTAGGCTTCATTAATATAATAAGTATTAATATCTTATATCAGAAATCGTAGGCGAACTCGTTGTAAGAGGATAAATAATGATTTGTGAGCGTTTTGGACTTTATCTTAATTGATTTGTAAGTAATGTGTTTATTTGTTTTTTGCCCAAATTAATGGCGTAACTTATTTCGGATTTTTATGATCAATTATTATTATACTAATTGTAGCTTTCTACAAATACCAATGTTGATAGGCTAAATTTCTAATTTTCTTCAATAAAAAGCGCTATTGAATACAATATAAAATTCTGCCAAAAAAGAAACTGGGTATTATTCTTTACGATCTAGGCCGGCAACTCCATGCCTTCTCCCAACAATGTTATTATCTTAAAACTCGACGCTTAAACTGCATTTTCTTAGGAAATTCTTATAAACTGTAAGTTGCAGTATCGCACGAGATAAGCGGACATCGCTCAAAAGGAACGGCCGGTACAATGCCGCTTTTCTCAACCGTCTGTCCGTAGGCAATTTGCTTTGTACGGAGGTGCTTTGTTCGCGTAAGACCGTGTGGGACAGTGTATGGTCCGTTCGCACTTGTTTTACCTCGGAACTTTATCCTTGTGCGGTCCAAATAAAGCCTCTTTCAGAGGTAAAACGTTTCTGAATGGTTTATAGCGTAGGTAGCGCTTTGTCTAAACCTCAAACATTGTTATAGGCGAAATTTGTCATGTAGGGCTTATCGAAAGATCCGGATGGATTTGTTGAGCGTATCCTAAATTCTATAGACTATAGGTGCTCTGTATTATCATGAAAAAAATAATCTTAAGACATAATATATTCTGTCCTCTACCACATAAGTGCATAGAATATTTTTTATTTCTTAAATATTAAAATTTTATTTATATTTGTCAAAAAAATATATTTACAATGAAAAATAATAATTTCTTATTCGACAAGACCCATACTAATATAATTATGCGGAAGTGTATAAAGCTCTTCACGCCCAAACCGCTAAATCGATTTTTCTGAAATTTTGTATGGAGATTGGAGATACTTTCGGTAAAACTTTGAGGAAAGGACATGGGATACATTTTATCCCTGAAAAATGTACTACGATAATATTTTCATGATCTACTTGAGCGTACGATTTTAGTTCTTTGGCTTTCGGTCACTGCAACTTTGTCCTGTCTGCCGCTCTTTATTGGGAGGGAAAATTGGATACATAATACTCATCTTATCTTCTTCTGATTAATTTATTGGCTTATATTAGGAACCCAAAACAGCTTAAGCATGTCCCTAGGGCTCCCTAAAATCATATCAAAGGGTTTTCGCGATTGGATACCGCTGTCGATCCGACTTATTGACACAGGAGATACAGCGGCGAACGTGTGGTGGGCCAAAGCCCGTTTAAAAAAATAACTACTACGTAATAATATGTTCGTTGTGTGAGTTACTTCAACAATTCAGACCTCCATAAAATTGCACATAACAGACGGTCACACGAAAATATTTCCATTAAGTCCAGAATCCTGAAAATATCGTAAACCACACGGCAGATCTAGTTTAAAACGGCGAGCTTGCACCTGCATCGGGCGCACTAAATCTACATGTCACGTGGCCCCATTACAACTATTACATTGTTCCTCCCCGGAGATTTACGGGATGAACTATTAAGGACGAGCCATTTGTCTTTTTAACTAGCTCCTAAAATATGTATAATATGTAATATCGCCGAGTTTTTTAACATTAGGTTATTCATTCTGTTGCTTGATTGGTTGAAACTAGTAGCCAATCATTATCATCAAAAATAAGTGTTTTTTTAATAAAAGACTTTTGAGGATTCAAAAGTCCCAGAAACCAGACATTATACAGATTATATTTTCACTAAATGTAAAATGTTTATACCTATTTTGAACGTTTTACGCTACGAATAATAAAACCTAAGGAAACGTAACTCCCATACTAATACAGTTTTAAATTTGGTTCCATTCGAACTGTCATGTAACGTCAGCCTTATACCGCTCAAGGTCACCTAAATATTGCAAATGTATGAAAAGTGAACCTAAGGTACACTTTTTAGGGTTCCGTAGTCAACAAGGAACCCTTATAGTTTCGGTCTGTCCGTCCGTCTGTCCGTCTGTCCGTCTGTCTGTCTGTCTGTCCGCGGTTTTACTCAGAGACTATAGGACCTTAAAAGCTGTAATTTGGCATGAATACACATATTAATGATAGCAACAAAATGGTACATGAAATCGTAAAAAAATATTTTTTTATGGTACCTCCCCTACACATCAAGCGGGGATGAATATTTTTTTCGCGCCCACCCTATCGTGTGGGGTGTCATTGAATAGTTTTTTTTTTAAATATTGCGAGTATTCATAGATCATTTATCCGATTTAGGGATTCATTTGTGAAATATTAAGTTTTAAAGTGGAAAAAATCGTTAGAGTCCAGTATCCCCCCTTTCTACCATCTAAACGGTTGGTTCTGGAAATGTGAAAAAATTCACGGAAGTAGGAAATATGCTGAATTTAAAAGGAAAACTATCACGGCTGAGGAGACTTCATAAGTTATTGAGTAATAGTCGATCAACTAAAAAAATGTATTCAGCGAAGTATAAAGGAACTTTTCGTTCAAATTCCTTGGAAAGTAACTGAGATGATGTTGTTATATAGTAGTGTAAACATGCTATAAATGTACGTTCATTGAACATAAAAAATGGACAAAAACTAGCGGTACTACGGAACCCTATATTGCGCGTGGCCCGACACGCACTTGGCCGGTTTTTTGACAAGTATTTTGGAGCATGTTTTTTGACGGAGTTGCTCTTCCTTAGTTTTTATTATTCGTAGGTTTTACGGCAGTCCTTTACCTTGTTGGTTACAAGAGTGACAGACGGGCCCATAAAGCAATTAGCAAAATTATAAAATCAAATTATAGAGATAAACTATCAAATAATTTATCTCCACGGTTTATCTAGTTTCATATTTCTACTGTGGCCATACTAGGGCTACTGAACTAATATTATACAAACAAAATTGTAGGTCCTTTAGGTATAAGTATGAAAATATAAACAATGACTTTCAATATTTATCATAAATCAATTACAATTTTTTAATTCTATCGGGTATAAACTGACGACAGTTACAAAAAACTAAAATTATTCCTGTGTTGATAAATACATTAAACATAGTATCAAAATGTAACAAATTATGTATTCTTATTTATCTTCCTCAAGAAAATATGCGGGATTCGAGAATATTTACGCACGAAACTTTTGTAGAAATTAAAAAGTTTCGAACAAATAAGGGAACTGTAAAATAAATTCCCTGGAAACAAACGAACAAGACAAATTGAAAGCCTCGTACGGAACTCACAATGAGTTCCGTACGAGGCTCGAGTCTCCTTCGTTTACATTAAATTAAGACGGGTCATCTGGTGCCATTTTTTCATTTGCCAAAAGGAGATAAATTTTCCTTGTACGAGATAAACTTTTTATTAATATTTTCGATTAATCTTATTTATTGCAGTTTCTTGTAATGTTTCTGCGTACAATTTAAATGGGAAATAAAATTACAAGCGATAAAGAAGCTCTCTTTTGCCGTTACAAGCCTACGAAGTAAAGACAAAAATACTTTATTTTAAAGTCAAAGTTTTTCATAATTAATTGCGCCTTACTTGTCCTTGAATAGGATTACATCCGTACAATATAATTTATCAATCAATCCAATAACATAAATCTATATTTTAAAAGTTAATTACCAGGCAATTTAGTCCAAGGGAGCGAAGATTCAATCGGAAAGTTCCTTCTGTCACTTTAGAACACCCCACATCGGAGGCAGATGTCAAGAATCTACTTTCCGTTCCGGCGAATCAAAACTGTGGACTCGAATCGCGCTCAAAAGGAGTTCACACGAAGGAGCCGCTTCGAGAACTTGTTAAATCTTCGAGTACGTCAATGCGGTTAATTGCGGAGCCGGCTGCCTACGAGCACTCGCTCGCCGAACATCAAAGAGCCTCGGATCTCGATGTACAGAAATATTTTAGGCCCCGTAAGGATTTTTCCGAGTATTTCTGGAATAATATCTGGGCAATTTCACGTTTTGTGACGTAGGCGTAAACGTTTTACACGAGAATTTGTGTTTTTGTAATGTTTCTTGAGTTATTTATGTCGCGACGTACGTTTTAAATACAAACATTGCGTATGAAATATACCTTTTCGTTTGTCCCAGATATTGTTTTAGGAATTATATGGGCGTAGCGGAGTACTTGTGATTTGTGTAGCCTACATAAAATTCTACCTACGTGATATCTGCTGACATTGAACGTTATAAATAAGTATAGAAGGTAGTATCAGGGTTGTTGCGGATGCCGATTTTTTCACATCCGCGGATGTGAATGCGGATGCGTATTTGTAGAGGTTCACATCCGCGGATGCGGATGTTTCGGATCCTACATAAATATAATTTATAAATGAAGAATAATATTTTAGTACCATCAAATCAAAATATTAAATCATATTTTATCTCTGTAAGCTACCACTTTTGCAAAGGAAATTGTTGTTCGTCATATCAAAATAAAGCTGCCGACAATAAACGATGTCGACAAAATGGTATAACATAAAATCTTTAAAAAAAATATGGGACCTCCCTTACACATCAAGCGGGGATAATTATTTTTGAAGTGAAAACTTCTTTAGCGGCGTTGAGCACTTTTGTGGGATGGGTAAAAACTGTGAAACTCGCGTCAGATTCTCGTGCTGATCGAAAAGCCGTAAGACAGTTGGAGAGTAGTGTTGTAACATCGAAATCGATAAATCGAAATATCTATGGTTTTTTTTCGATTGTCGATATTTTTAATCGATTTTAAGGGTTTCAATTAATTAAAAAAAACTATTTTTTTAAAAATCGATTTTCTTAAAAAATGGGTTAGAAATGTAATCGATTGTAAGGGTTTCGATTAATAATTAAAAAAAACGATATTTTAAAAATCGATTTTGATAAAAAATGGGTTAAAAATTTAATCGATTATAATACGCTCGAATAAGGTAAGCAGTTTAATAAGCGTTTTATTGTAAGGTAAAACGCTGCTATTTCAAAAACTGCCGTTTAAAAAACTTTGTCAAAATGAAGAATTTTGACGAATTCATTTTTTTTAAATTTGAATGCTTTTTAAATATTCAAAAGTTTGTACTTTACTTTGTCGTTATAATAATAATTAATTATAAGCACTGAGCCCGCCCGCGTGGACAGGCTTTAAGGAAAATAGATAACATGAATACTGGGTATACAGCACGCAAGTTTTGAATAGGTAAGTGGTCTAACATTAACTTTTGATGGGTCTCTGTATTATTTTAATTAAAAAGAAAAGATATTTACGTAAAACTTGTCTTCGGCTATCATAATATTACAAGAACATAAATAATATTCGTTCTTTCGCGATGAGTTTTTTCTTAAACAAGAGTTATAACGTATTCCTTTATTCGAGCTGTACGGGTTTTGATTAAACCATCAAAAAACGATTTTTCAAAAATCGATTTTCATTAAAAATGGGTTAAAAAAAATAATGCACAAGTCACAACGACGCTAATAGTCAAGTTTTCAAATCTGCCGGCACTCTCGGAGTGCAATTCGTCTTTTTTTTCGCGTCCACTTCACCGTGTGTGACGTCGTTGGATAGGGTTTTTTAAAAATATTACGAGTATTCCAAGATCATTTTCCGATTTAAGGATCCATTTGTGAAATATGAAGTTTAAAAGTGGAAAAAATCGTTAGAGTCCAGTGTCTCCCCCTTCTACCAGATAAACGGTTGATTCTGAAAAATATGTGGAAAAATTCACAGTAGGAAATATGCTAAATTTAAAAAGAAAATTATTACGGCTAAGAAGACTTCATTTAAGTTATTGAGAAGTACAAAGGAACTTTTCGTTCAAATTCCTTTGAATGTACCTAAGATGATGTTGATAGTAGTGTAAAACATAATATTGTGATATTTGTACATTCATTGACCATACAAAACTTATCAAAAACTGGTGGAACTACGGAACCCTCTATTGTGCGTGGCCGATACGCAGTTGGTCGGCTTTTTTGCTCCCATTGGTCATTCACACACACAGGCCCCGCCGTTTTTTTCTTTCTTGTTGCAACTTGTATGACATCCGCATCCGCATAAAAATCCGCATTGATTTATTGCGGATGCGGATGCAGATGCGGATGTCCAAATCTATGCGGATACGGATATTCGCAACAACCCTGGTACATATTATATGACCGGCCTACTTCGACAGAATTATTTCGCTTTCATAACACAAAGTAGGCCGCACTTAATCATTGATGTTTTGTTATGAATCAATAAAATAACGATGAAACTAGTCTGCAAAGTTAATATCGGAAAACAGCAATAACCATTACGATATAAAACTAAATAAGTTTTATTTTTATCCTACTTCCTCGGTCTGAGACGAACTTTGTTCCAAGATTCATCGAAACTAAAACTTTCCTAGAAAACTCCGCACAAAAAGTTTAATTTGAATCCGTTTGAAATGTAATTTACATTTGCCATGTTTATTTTGTTGTTAACTTGAAAAAAATTAGTACCTACTACCTACTATTAAAATCATTAGGAAAATTACTAAAAGGAACACTGGAAATACAATTTCTTCACAGTAAAACAAAAAAAATTCACGTCACCTTCACAGTCGCAAC
The DNA here is from genome assembly GCA_937595015.1 of Polyommatus icarus. Classification (NCBI taxonomy): domain Eukaryota; kingdom Metazoa; phylum Arthropoda; class Insecta; order Lepidoptera; family Lycaenidae; genus Polyommatus; species Polyommatus icarus. The sequence continues at coordinate 10,894,256 of OW569339.1, forward strand.
ATTCAAGCTTCCCCAACTATAATTGTGTCAAACTAAAATAATTACATTCCAATTAAATTAATACAAAGGAGGCCGCAATATTCGCGTACTGACATAATGATATATGCTGCTACATAATGAAATAATATGCTGCTGCAGTCAAAGACTACTAATTGCGCCATTCAAGTTTATTGCTGACACAGCGCGAGGTAAATATTAGGGTTGTCGCACACTGCAGTAGTTTCGGAACCAGACCAAATACAAACTAACAATATAATATTATATCTTCATAAATTAATATGTTGGTACAAATCAATAAAATAATTTCGCTATTTCAATTCAATAATATGTAAAACTCTCGTGTCCCTTTAAGTATTATACGGTATTTGTTACCAAACTTTAAAACGACTGGATCGATTTTCATAAAATTTTGTTTCTTTATTGTATGACATACCCGAGGTCTAAGAATCTAGCTATATCAATTTTCGAAACCTAAAATTACGAATACTGCTTGTTTTGCCATATGCGACTGCCGGGCTAGAGATTAATAATCTTATATATAAAATTTCCCTGTCACAATGTTAGTTACCGTACTCCTCAGAAACGGCTTGACCGATCTTTATGAAATTTTATATGCATATTCAGTAGGTCTGAGAATCGGCCAACATCTATTTTTCATACCAAAAATTATTTATATGGCAAAACAACGTTTGCCGGGACAGCTAGTTTTATTATAATTTTTAAGTTAGAAGATTCAAGGTACTTCTATAAATTATGACGATAGAGTGGACACTGGACATTGTAGAATCTAGTTTTAGATTAAGTAATGACACGTGCTGTCACCAAGTCATCTTACAACATCACTAGGCTGAAATGTCTCCTACGCCTAGTCAAATAATAGGGTCCCGTTTTTACCCTTTGGGTACGGAACCCTAAAAACCAACATGGAGGAAGTTGCGTGTGAAAACATTTTTAGCTAATTATTTATTTAATATCACGTGCCTAAAATGATACACTCGGTGAGTATTACAATATTGTTACAATCTATTAGATTAGTAAACAATTCATGCGTTACCTGTTTAAATGTGCTGTGTATTTTGATTAAAACAATAGAATTATCGGCGGCTTTAAAATTTATTACAAAATTAAAGCTAGATTCGGTTAACTAGTTGTTAGTGCGGCGTCGGGCGTACATTTAGAGGTAGACCGTATACAATGATTTAGATTTCTGTCAAACCGTTATCATTACATTAAAGTTAAGTAATCATTAAATATATGTTAGTGAGACAATTAAACTTCTTTCATAAGTAAGTGGTATACTTAAGTTTACGAAATCAAGAGGACCTCAAATTCATTATTTTGCATATTGTGTGAATATGGTAGTATTTTATATTTGAGACAAAAGCAACATTTTTAAATATTTATGTAGCGCAATTATCTCGCGCGGGGACTAATTATGCAATACATTTTATTAAAATTTTGAGCACCTGGTTCGAGCAATTTGGCGACCTCAAAAGGGGGTTCATTTGCCGGCGCTGCAAACTCTCGGCGAAAACCAGCTCCACACAATTTGTACTGCTAACGATATAATAAGTTTTTAGGTAAAGTTTGTAGGAAATTATAACGGATACGACTTCATACAGTAGTGTGTAGACAATCGCAGACTAGTGGTTTCACGTTTCCATCTATTTAAGGGTTTGTCCAGAAAGGCGTGGTGTGACTATGCACTATGGCCAGACGAATAGGGATAGATCATGTCGGCACTACATATAGGCGAACGCGTTGGCCAACGCGTTGGCCAACGTGTCGGCCCAATGTGTAGAACGGGCGACTCGCGCGTTGGCGGTAGGTATTTAGACGTTGGCCGACGCGTTTTGTCGGCACTACATATAGGCGAACGCGTTGGCCGACGCGTTGGCCAATGCGTTGGCTAACGCGTTCGCCTATTTGTAGTGCCGACATCACTCAGAAATTGTACTCGTGGCAAAAATTTAAGGGGAAACACAGGCACTCTATTTGATTTGTAGGGCCATTTTATTTGCTTACAAAAAAAAAATAGTAAAAAGTATGTTTAAATTTCTTAAATATACTTTACTTATTATTGTTATTACATGTACGCAAAAAACTAAATTCTTACAGTAGGTATATAATTACAGTATTCTATTTTTTCTTACAGTAGGTATTAAAGTCTAAATTCTTACAGTGTTTAATAAAACGCATTATAAATATTATAAAACATTAGTTGCTTTCAAAAAATGGTAGTTAACGTGTTTTAAAAGCGAGCAACTTTTTAAAATTCCTGTACAATATTTCGGTACAAAATTGAAACTAGAATAAAAATGTTAATGCGAATTTTCCTTGGTGAAAAACGAAATGAATCCTGGCCACAAATAATGGTGCAACGACAAATAGAATTAAAAAACTATCTGGGATTGCGCGCCGAGTGGAAAAGTTTGCAATTTTTAAGTATTATGTTTTGGTAATTCTCTCAGCTAAATATAGTGATTTCTGAGTTTTGCCTTTTTGTTTTTTATATAAACGGGATAGCACACTATGGACCTGTAAGCTTTACATACATCAGTCTCTATCAGTCTACAAATTTTCGTTATATTATGTCAAAAGTGGTAGAAGAAAATGTACAAAACTGACCGATCTTTTACTACTACTAAGAATAGTTTCCCACTGGAATGCTGAGCTTACCTAGATGATTTCATCGAGAGCTATGAATCTAAAGTTGAGAAAAATATTCCAGTTGAGAAAAATGCACGGGCTACGGACCACGGTGTTGACTAGTTACAACATGAACGGCATCATGTCCAAACTAATCTTATAATGCGAATGTCTGTCTGTTACATCTTCATGCTTAAACCACAGAACCGATTATGATGAAATTTGGTATGGACATACTTTAAGTTCCGGGGAGTCCCCTTTTTATACCGAAAAAATTTAATAACGCGCGATTAACGAATTTGTGCGGAACTAGTTTTGAATTAAATTTAACACAGTGTATGCTCCTTACATTGTTCTATCGCTAATTCGCAAATTACTGGCGGCTCGGGACGGCCAGAACAAAGCCAACTAAAAACTCTCTGCATACTTTGCTGATGAATAAAAGCCGCGCTCTAAAATTAGATACAACTTAATGTTGCTCGCGACTTCGCACGAAAATAAATAAGGCCCGGGAAATTATTATATTATATCGGAAATTCATAGGTTTTGTAGGCAGATGACGTGCCTATGTAATAGGGAATATCACGAAAAGGTCGGAACAGAGGACACTACTAGCACATAAGCTATGTCCACACTGTGCCTTTTTTGTTCATTAATTCATGAAGCCCCAAGCGGCCACATGCGGCCGCGATAACAATGAAAAAGCTATTGTGTCTCGTTTTGCCACGATCGATGGGTTAAGATAGAACGAACTGTCACCAGCAGTATTTCTGGACCTATCCGACCTGCAAACCTTCAAGAAAAGAGCGTATTCCCTCTTAAAAGGCCGGCAACGCACCTGCAGCTCTTCTGATGTTGCGAGTGTCCATGGGCGACGGTAGTTGCTTACCATCAGGTGACCCGTTTGCTCGTTTGCCCCCTTATTTAATTAAAAAAAATTATAACCTTTAGAAAAGGCATTTCATACAATGGTCAGAGCGAAAATGTGTCACCCTCGAAATGAGTGAGCTCACTCATCTGAGAGCAGTGTGCCATAGGAGGCGGTGACAGTTGGACGTGTTTAATGCATTGATTACGTAAAAATATATGCATTGAAAGCGTAATATGAGTGATAAAGAAAGTAGTATATGCTATTACTGTCAGACAAAACGGACGACAATATTTTCTCGATACAAATTTTGCATGCAAAACATTGCTACAGTTTTGATGGCGTATGCCATATCCAAGTATTGACATCGTTGTTCATTAATGGCATGCATCATAGCGCAGTCAACAGCACACGTGAGGCATGCCCGCGACACATGCCCTCTGACCGTATCCAAAACTATCGCTTTATTCTTTAATGACAATGTTGGCGTTGCGTTCGTTGACGCATTAAATTATTGAATGCGCCAATACGAGAGTTGAATGAAAGAAGATAACGAAAATTGGAGATGAAAGTGCACAGTGTGGAGATAGCTATACAGTAACCAATGATATTATATAAAAAAACTCAAAGCAGATATGTTACTACCGCGCGCGTTGTGAAGCCATTAAATACGGGCCAATTGACCCGTCTTTTGTATAGTCTGTCTCTTTTATGTAAATGTCATTTCGTATCTTTTGTTTCACTTATCTGTCAAATTTGACAATTGAATTTGAAAATTGTTCGGAAGCAATTTAAGCCGGAAAATAGTATGAACGTAACAGATCTGTATTTAGTTGAATATCATTGACAGTAACTAAATAAAAATCCGACATGTTGCACACGTCATATCAGAATATTGACAGAAACGTCGAACAAAACTTTATGTTTACTGTCTGTGCTGGTGCTAGCGTGAAAAAAACAAAAGCAAACCAAATGCTGAAACACAGTCAGGTACTAAACATAAAGATTACGATATTATAAACAAGAAATCAACAAACTTTTCCTTCCTACCTTCTAAAATATGCAAATTGGGCAATTCTTCCGCTGTAAGTAAGAATATTCTAGAATTACTTTTTTAATTATGACTATTGAATTTAACGGAGGTCTACAACGTTTACAAATACAATACTTTTTGTTTTTACTTTTACCATTATCATTTGAACCTTTGCAATTGGTTGTAATACAATAAATTTGTGAGAATGTTCGTACAAATAGATAATCATATTATTTTACTTTCTTATGTGTTTTTAATTTATTAACAAAAAAATAAGAATCTCTATTTGTCCCTTAATTTTATGAAATTTTAAATTTGTGCCTTGTGGGCGTGAAAATATTGTCTAATTATATTATATAAAAATCATATTAAGGGAGAAGACCTAATGGCAGACACTTTAAGGAAACATGAAACATTCGAATGTTATAAAATATATAATTTATGAAAATAAAGGATTGATAACTTCTTCCATGTCTTCAGTAACTCTTACAAAATAAAACTATTATAATTATTCTCTGACAAATCAATAAAAAAATAATTTATTGGTCTTTTTGTAAACTTAGTCATAAGTACTAATAGACGACATCGCAATAAGGGAACAACACTAATAGTAGACACCAATATGAACTAATAGTTGACATAGAACATTAAATTACATTTTACATTTTTCATATTATTAGGTCTTTATTTGCCGTTTTTCAAAAGATTTCATTTACTTCATCATAGTAACTACATGCATCAGAAATATTATCCACGTTGTCTCCAGATTCTATTCATTCTTCTTCCATGCTGAAACTATCTTTCCTTTTATTTTTATTTTTCATATTTTTTTCCCAGCAAATTTATTTTTAGTCTTAAGTCTCCACGCTTCTTTTGCCTCTTCTTTTTGTTCTCAGTTCTCCTTTTTCTTCTTTTTACTGCTACAAAACTAAAGCATCGATTTTTAGATCAGTGCAAGGTCTAATATTAGACACCATGTCCATTTTTAGGTACAGTAGTTCTAAGTTCTTAGTTTGTTAATAGAATTATATTTTTAGAGAATAGTGATGATATTTTCAGTAGAATAAAGTACAAAATAACTTTAGTATGTATTGAAAAACTAAAAGATGAGATCCATGTCATCTATTAGGTTTTTTTACATTTTCAAGAACTAATAGTAGACACCCTTTATATTGTTAGGGAAAATGGATAAAAGATCATAAATAAACATTACTTAGTGTAAACAACATGACCATTAATCCAATGAAGTCTAATAGAAATTACAAAAAATCTAATAAATGTATTCAAAACTTACGTGCAAAATTTCGCCTTCCTTAACCTATTTGCTAAGAAATTGCCGGGTGCGTGTTGACGCGGTCACATCATTTACGAAAACTGATCCCATTTTAAAATTTTGTTCCCGAAGGCATCCCTAATATATTTTTTCACATCAACAGATAGCATAAGAAGCTTATAAAATTTACAGTGTTGAGAAATAATTAGAATAATTCTTATTCTTATTTTTATGGCATTTTTGTCGTAAGTGTCATCTATTAGTTCAGTGTCTACCATTAGCGCCTTTCCCTTATACCTTTTATTAACTTGACCAAAACTAGACCCCCCATTCTACAACAAAACGTCTAAAATATCATTTAAAATATCAAATGTAAAATTTATTTGTAATCAATTTATAGTCACAAAATGATGATCAAATTACGTGCTTCAAAATCAAAAAAAAAAATCCAAAATGGCTTCAGGCATTTCGATGTTTCTGTTCGCATAAGCCATAAACCAATTAAAATGTAACTAGCAAACGGCGTAGTCACTTGTATACGCACTGCTATTTGTTTCGGCCGGGGCATACGTTTATTTTAATCGAATATGTGCAAAGCTTTATTAAATTGTTGTGCTTAGTACGTAAATACAGTCTGCTTTTGGTATTTCTTTGAAATAATTCATACTATTATTATTAATGCGAAAGTGTGTATGTCTGTCTGTCCGGCTGTCTGACTGTTACCTCTTCACGCTAAAACCGCTGAACCAATCGAGATAAAACGTAGCCTATATTTAAATGTTATTTTAAACTACATTAGTTAAATAAATAAAGACAAACGCAGATCGACGAATAATAATTGTAAAAGAAAGTCAAAGGACACAAAATTTTATTAAAATCCACTCAGTATTTCATAAAATTTTATGCGCCTGAGTCGGTCTGAGAATTGCCCAACATGGTATTTTTCTAAACATACATGGCAAAACAAAGTTAGCAGGCTCCGCTAGTAACACAAATTTATTTTACTATTTACATGAATTCTAACACAACAGTATAAAGTTATAGCCATTTTGTTAGCAAGTACGCTGCAAAGGCATCATATTTGCATTCATAACAGAACTGGCGCCTGCACAATACAAGTACAGTCGAGTACAGCGGTCAGCAAATTGCTTCATCCTGTCGAACATAACTGCACTCATCTGTACCACAATACATTGTACTTTACACGGGACTAGTGAAATAACAAAAGGATGTTGTCTATTGTAACATGTACCAAATCTTGATGTATGTGAAACGAATTCACAAAGAGTCAGTTTTTGAAGTGAAAACTTTTTAGCAGCGTTGTGACTTATGCACATTTTGAAGATGGATTATAAATCGAGGGTATAGTGCTAAAACCCAATAAGTGTCAAAAAATCAAAAAATGCTTTTTTAGTCCATCTTGATCAGTTTTTTGCGCTCTTTCTAGTAGTGTAATCAAATAAGCAGAATTCACACTGTAAAGAAAGTTAGTTGAGGTAAAAACCCAATAAATTGCCCTTGTTTAGCCCTGACTGAGAAACTAAAACACAATAAAGCGTGTTAACTTTCGAAATCCTTTTTTACTTTAAGCTAAAACCACAAAATATGATTTATCTGTATTAAGTATTTTTTTGTTGTAAGCTTAATTTTTATATAAACAGGGTAGCACACTATGGACTTGTAAGCTCTACATACATCAGTCTCTATCAGTCTACTCGTTATAATATTATGTCAAAAATGGTAGAAGAAAATTTACAAAACTGACCCATCTTTTACTACTACAAAAAATAGTTTTCCACTGGAATGCTGAACTTACCTAGATGGTTTCATCGAGAACTATGAATCCAAAGTTGAGAAAAATATTCCAGTTGAGAAAAAAAATATATCCACAGCCGAACATATAACCTCCTCGTTTTTTGGAAATCGGTTAAAAATGCACGGGCTACGGACCACGGAGTTGACTAGTTTCAACATGAACGGCATCATGTCCAAACTAATCTTATAATGCGAATGTCTGTCTGTTACATCTTCACGCTTAAACCACAGAAACGATAATGATGAAATTTGGTATGGACATTCTTTAAGTTCCGGGGAGTCCCCTTTTTATACCGAAAAAATGTAATCCCACGCGATTAACGAATTTTTGTACAACTAGTTTTGAATTAAAGTTAACACAGTGTACATGCTCATTACATTGTTCTACCGCTAATTCGCAAATTACTGGCGGCTCGGAACGGCCAGAACAAAGCCAACAAAAAACTCTCTGCATACTTTCCTGATGAATAAAAGCCGCGCTCTAAAAGATACAACTTAATGTTGCTCGCGACTTCGCACGAAAATAAATTAGGCCCGGGAAAGTAGTAAATATCAGAAAGTAAATATCAGAAATTGATAGTATTTATAGGCAGATGACGTGCCTACGTAATAGGGAATACCACGCAAAGGTAGGAGCAGAGGACACTGCTAACATATAAGCTATATCCACACTGTGCCTTTTTTTTGTTCAATAACAGAAAAGGCATTCCATACAATTGTCAGCGCGAAAATATGTCATCCTCGAAATGAGTGAGCTCACTCATCTGAGAGCAGTGTGCCATAGGACGCGGTGACAGTCGGACGTGTTTTATGCATTGATTACGTAAAAATATAAGCGTAATATGAGTGAAAGAGAAAGTTGTATATGTTATTACTGTTAGACAAAACGGATGACAATATTTTCTCGATACACATTTTGCATGCAAAACATTGCTACAGTTTTGATGGCGATGACATGGCATACATGTCCAAGTATTGACATCGTTGTTCATTAATGGCATGCATCATAGCGCAGTCAACAGCACACGTGAGGCATGTCCTTGATTATAAAATATCGTGAGATAGAGGGAGAACGACGCGACGTCTCGACGTACTTACGAGTATAGGTTATGCCGGCATTTTCAGTTTATTTTTTGTATTTAAAGCAATTTTGTAAATTTACAACCTGTACATATATAACAAAAGAGCTAACATAAAGAGCAAAAATAAACAGAGATCAGATAGTTATTTACACTTCGTATTTACAAAGTAAATAATACTTTCGTAGTACTGCGTCAAAGGCATAAGGTAGTAAATACGAATCGAGCGAACTTACACATATAGAGTACGGTAAAAAACTGCTACAAAAATATTTCTTGTATATGAACTAAATGTCCCATTTAATATTGTTGTTTATAATGTTTAAGTGCTTATCATAGCGACAATATTTTATTATATCCCCTTATCTGTAAAAAAACTGTCGCGGATCAACTAGAGCCATAATCCCGCAGCATGCGAAGTTTCTAAACAGTATTACAGTATTTACACACTATGCCGAATTCCGGGCGGAAATTCCGCATGATTACGTCAGCAATGTCAAATGCATACAATATAACGCGACGGAATTTCGGCATGGTGTGTCATCGGTACGAGTTATAGGTTATGCCGGCATTTTAAGTTTATTTTTTGTATTTAAAGCAATTTTGTAAATTTACAACCTGTACATATATAACAAAAGAGCTATATCGTATAGTTAACTAGATACTGTACAAGATAATAATGACTTTTTTTAATATAATATGAAATATATAAATCTTATAATATATAAAATGGATTTTCATATGTGTTAGTCGCGCTAAAACTCGAAAACGGCTGAACGGATTGGGCTGATTTTAGTCTTAAAGTATTCGTAGAAGTCCAGAAATGGTTTGAAAGTGACACAAAGTTCGCCGGGACAGCTAGTTTAGAATAAATTTGTAAATTAAATAGTAAATAAAACCAATGGTGTCAATTTACACCAAAGTACAATTTACACTGTACACTATTATTTGACAAATTTGAGGCCCTTAAACCCAGGGAGAGCTAGAGCCTCAACCTAACCTAACCTAATATAATCAAAACGAATCAAAACGAATTCAGAAACAATACTATTGGTGAATTAGTTTTACAATAACTGAAAGCAGGGAAAAGTAAAACAAAAAAGAATCTCGTTTCGTTTGTTCCAATCCCAGTTGTATGGAACAGTTACTTCTTGTTTAAGAAAACACAAAACATGTTATTCATGTTGATTTCGTTTAATATATTTTATTGTATACTGTGAGTAAAAAGTAAAAAGCAATAAAAAGTTTCTAGTTTTAAATAAGATAAAGCAAAATAGAAAGAAAAATACGGACAAAATATAAAACTAATGTAATAAATAAATTACGTTCAAGAATTTCCCTGCCATTCACGTTCGGAAGTATCTACGAACGCTCTACCCACTGTATGAGACTACCGTACTTATTCAATTTCCATACAGATAGTTTATAAAACTCAAACGTGAGAGTAGAGTCTCATATTCTTAAGGATCCTTACAAACTCTTTACTTGAATAACATGCTGTAATGATATTAAAGTATATTTTCAATTCGAAGTTTCGAGTATATCCTTATTATACACATTACGATTTCGAGTAATGACATACGACTACATTTTAATATCTAAGGCTATAAAAGATTTATTTATAGAAATAAGCTGAAACTTTGTGTCGTCTTTCTATGTTAATTGTATTCGGCCATTCTCCGGTTTGGCATTATTTGCCTCATTACCGTAACCATTTTTTTTTCTTCGTCGATTTGACTTAGACACATTGAAATATTAAAGAAATGAAAGATACAAACACAATAATAAATGTGGCGTGAAACAGTTAGTTAAAGTTTTTTGGATAATGAGACTAAAAAATTTATGGGTACGGTAATTAGACAAATGTAGTGTTTTACGTAACGATACAACGACACAATTGACAAAAACTAGCTTAGGGCAACGCACGTAGACCAAATTATGTAACATAAACATAATATACATAATAAAAATCTAATTTAAACATAATTGAAAAGTAACGATAACGGTAATTAGACAAGTTTGTAACCAAAGCTACGGTCATTAGATACTGACGTGCTTTATCGGCGGCACATTAACATTAACGATGTGGGACCGCTGATGGGCCATGGCACACACTAAGGAGAAGCAACCCGTGCACTCGTAATGTGCCAAATCCTGATATTTTTGGATGGGCATCCAAAAACAGCAGGTGTTACGGTAATTAGGACTTTTGATCGGACAAGCGATTATTTCATGATAACTATTTATAGGCTGGGCCTATTGAGTCGATATTTTGCAATGCGATAACCAATATTTATAGACGTTTAAAACCATGAATAGATTAAATTAAATAGGTGCGTAATAAAAATTACAAGCAAGTTTCGAGATCAAGTTGGCGTGGGGACACGTTTCGGTAGTTAGAAAAACATGGTTTTTGAACACGATTTCAATTAATTTAGTCTGAATTACTTAAATTAGAAGCCTGTGTTTAAGTGTGTAGCTAGATACTAATGCTATCTACCGTTTAAAAATATTATATACTTGAATAAGATAATATTACAGAGTATACAAGCCCGGGACAAGTAAATTTTGTTCTCCTGAGAATGGCCGTATTATTATTTGGTTCAAGTATACAACAAAGTGTTAAATAAATATAAGATCTCTAGGTATAGTTATGCTTTATACCTATTCAATAGCCTAGTCATTGAACATTAATAAATTCGCGCATTAACCTATCGTTGTTTACTTCTATCACCCATACGTGAATTTTTATTATGTGGAGGTGCGAAACTTTAATTTTCGTGCACTAATAGGGCTAGGTCAATAGCCGGTTTCTACTTGTTCTATGACCGGGCTACAGAATAATTAGTTTAAAACAGTATATTCAATTTAAATATAAAACTAACTATGTACATAATTGCAACTACAATTATTATACTGAAAAACGTATGAATATTGTACAAAATGTTCCAATTCCACGCAATTATAACCGAAGAAATCGTATTCATATAATACCGATTTAAAACATAAATATTATCGTCCCGTGTTTCGGAGAATTGCAAGAGCAATTACAAATAAATTTTAATGAACATATTAATAAACGAAATTGCTCTTTAGTCGCTGCAGGCCGGAAGCAATGGAGGCTGCGCCCCCGGCGACGCCTTTGTTAAATACTAAACAAGATTTTATTAAAGTTCTCGGCGATAACGATTTTTCCAATTCCTCCGCTATTTATTCTGTTCACAGCACGCAATATCGCATTATTGTGTGGAACTTGATACACTGAACCATTAGGGTACGTGAGGCGGGATTTATATTGCGTTACTCGGTAATGGCGGATTATGTAAGGCTAAGTGAATTTTTGAATGGGTAGTGCAAATTCTAAGCGTCTGTAGATGCTTATCACAAAGTATGATCTTTAGGGGAAATTTAGTAATTTGCTAAGACTTACAATTTATGAATTTATGCATATTAAACTTGTCCTGGCGTTTTTTCGAACAATATTTTTATTTTTCTGTAACGAAATTAGTTTTTCTTTAAGTAAATGTCTTTCTTTTATCAAAATCTATTCAGTGGTCTGAGTGTGAAGAGGTAGCAAACAATGACACACTTTAGCATGATATAGAGTTTGTACGGATTAAGTAAATAAAAATAAACAGAGATCAGATAGTTATTTACACTTCGTATTTACAAAGTAAATAATACTTTCGTAGTACTGCGTCAAAGGCATAAGGTAGTAAATACGAATCGAGCGAACTTACACATATAGAGTACGGTAAAAAACTGCTACAAAAATATTTCTTGTATATGAACTAAATGTCCCATTTAATATTGTTGTTTTTAATGTTTAAGTGCTTATCATAGCGACAATATTTTATTATATCCCCTTATCTGTAAAAAAACTGTCGCGGATCAACTAGAGCAATAATCTTGCAGCATGCGAAGTTTCTAAACAGTATTTACACACTATGCCGAATTCCGGGCGGAAATTCCGCATGATTACGTCAGCAATGTCAAATGCATACAATATAACGCGACGGAATTTCGGCATGGTGTGTCATCGGTAATTTAAAATACATTGCAGGCGGAATCATGCCGAACATCCGCCGCGGAACTTCGGCATGGTGTGTTTAGACACTAAGGACGGCACGGGCGGTATAAATTAGAGATGTCACGAATATGCGGCAACTATTCGGTATTCAGCCTATTCGGCCTATTTTTTGCTATTCGGTATTCGGCCGACTAGTACGCACTATTCGGCTGAATACCGAATACTAAATCATGTAAAAAAACACGTTAAATTACTCAACATTATGTATTTATTTCCAAATTACAACACTTTAGTGATTAAAATTGATCAGTGGTAAGTTGTGATGGATGAAAACCAGCTTTTCAACATTTTTTGGTAGCAAACGATTACGTTTGTCATCGTAAATGTTACCAGCCTCAGAAAATAACTTCTCACTATATACACGCTACTTCTAGGAGAAGAAAGATAAACTTTGGAAAATTTCGAAAGGTTTGGGTATTGTTTTTCGTTTGCTGACCGCCACTTGTAAGGATCGGCCCTCCGATCTAGGCGAATTGTTTTCAAATAAAAATCCAACTCGTTTGCGACAGCATTCTTCTCCAGGTCCTCATCATCATTAGCATTTCGCATATTATCTGTAGCGACTTCATCAAAGCAGTTCCAGAAACTGTAGTGTATTTCAATAGTCCAATCATTTTCATTCAAGTTTCTTTTCTTACGAAGTGGAAAGTATGAGGAAAACAGGTTGCAACTTGTCTTAAACCAGCTACCGCGCCCCCGAAAAGCGTGTATTTCGTGCCAAATATTCGGCGCTTCGGTCGACAGCGTTGCCGAATATTCGGTATTCGGTATTCGGCCAATTCACTATTCGTGGCATCTCTAGATATATACGACAGCTGAAATCACTCTTCAGATAACCGTGCATACCACCTCGCTCGGTCGGAAGATTTTCCTTTGCAGTCGCGTGGAGGCAAGTGAAATATTCACACAAGGTCTAGCTATCACTGTAAAAGGAGATGTCTAATGAAAGGCATAAAGCGAAAGTTTCACTCACACTATTTCGTTATTCTTTAGTTACGGAACCCTGAAAACAGACGCAATTTAATCATTTCCTCGCCCAAAGGCAGTTTTATTTTTTTGTACACAATACCCAGCCCTGATCAAACCTTCGGACTTGTGAAAACTGTGTCGCCTCTGCGCCGTAGATATAAAATAACAAAAACCCAGCAAATTCGATACTCTTTCACCCGCCCTCTGTTCTTGTTTTTTGTTTCTTTTTCCATACGTAGAGTATGTTTGAATAGCTATTTCATTATTTTGATACAGTAATCTTTGTTTTAAGAGAAAACTATGTTTAGTTTTAGTCTATTTAACATAATATTGTATCCGATTAGTAAAATAGTGTGGTTGTGGTAGTAATATTCAGTAAAATATTGCAACGTACATAATATTAAGAGCGCGACTAAGTTTTTTAACCAGCTCGATTTTAACACAACTCGATTTACTCACGAAATGATAAAAGTCTTTCGCTCATCACGGGCCAGTATCTGATCCGAAAAGGTTTTATTGCTATTCAAATTTACAGCAGTTGAACATCTTTATAAACTCAGCGAAGGCGACAGCCATTAATGTGCTGTAATTAAAGTGAGTTTACGACTTAATTTCGGCCCGTAATCAGTTTAGTGAAGCGTCGTCGCAGATTACTGAGGACAAACGACGCGCAGACTGATATACTTGTACAATCTACAGCCGTCTACGATCTACGACTTTCTACAGTCTCCGGCCGTCTACGATCTACGACATTCTACAGTCTCCGGCCGTCTACGATCTACGTCTTTCTACGATCTACGGCCTACTACCAGTCTCACTTTCAATTCAACTCCGACATAACTTTTTGTGAATTGTGAGAATGGCCCCGAATGTCGCCCGGGTTTTATTGTAATACATTTTTCAGTCATTTCGGGAATGCGCCTACTAGATCTTTTATACGCTTTTATATGTGCGAGGAAGAAGACTGTAAGCCATTCTCATTCATCCTCTCGTATTCAACAGTTCAAATAGTTATATACATGTTAATTAATGTATTAAATACGTTTGTATTTTGTTTAAAGCTGCATGAAATAATTTGGAAAACTGAATAGACCCAAAAATTTTGTTAAATGTTTTCATGAGCTATGAAATACGTCGACAATTGTGGTATGGCAGATTGCACTACGTTGCTAAATGCCTTACAGGTTTCCAAGTTGTGAAATATCAAAACTACAGTTACTGCCGCACTCAGAGACGAGAATTTACTCGTATTACTTAATTGTAATTAAATGAAGATGTTGACATAATCTCAATTCATTATCTGTCAAACTCTTCATTAAATTGATATTTTATCATCATTAAATATTTCTTGTTAGTTACATGAATAAAGGAATGATTAAAACGTGAGTTAATTTCGAGCTGTTAAAAAGTGTTTCACAATATTTCCATACATTACACAATTGACATAAAAGTTTTCGAGGAGATTACATAGGCGGTAGAACAAACTCACCTTTCAGATCATAATTTAACCTGAATTATTAATTAACTTGTTTAGACAGTAACTGTTGCAGTCTGAGACATTTAATAAATAATTAATGTTGTTATATTAAAGGTGACTGACTGACATAGTGATCTATCAACGCACTGCCCAAACCACTGGACGGATCGGGTTGAAATTTGGCATGCAGGTATTATGACGTAGGCCTAGATGCCTACGTCATAATGTGGATACTAAAGAAAGGGTTTTGATCGATTCCATCCCCAAGGGGATAAACTAGGGAATGAAAATTTGTATGTAACTTTGACAATTTTAAACCGAGCGGGTTGAGACTTTGATACCTAATTAAAAATATTACTTTTTAACGCGAGCGAAGCCGCGGGCACTAGCTAGTGTATTATATAGCTTGAGCTTAGGTAAATATAAAATTGTATTTTAGTAACAATTTTTACGGTTGCACTTAAATACATTTGTATTTAAGTGCAACCGTAATATCCTATTTCTTCTTTGTAAAACTTTTCTTGCTTATCTACCCCAGTAAGTATTGTGTCTAATCACACATCATAGAGATGAAGGTAGAAATAAAGGAACAAAATTCCCGTGGGAGAGCGCGGCGGGTGTTATCTAGTCTATAAATAAACGTGAACAATTGACGAGCGGGAATTAATTTACCCCTGTTCGAGTTAGCATGTAAATTTTTTGCGTGGGCCACTCCAACAATGTCAGTCGCATTGTATTCAATTATTTAGAGACATTCGTTTTGCTTTTTCGCTCAGTATTTGAATTTGGACTTTACTCTTTTCAGTCTTTGTTAACGCTTTAGTAAAAGAAAAAAAGGTTATATTTAATTCTGTACTCTATAAAAAAAATTATTAACCCATCAAGCCCCATAAGCTCACTGGTGAGCGAGACATAATAGCATAACAATAGATTTCCAAGAAACCACGATCGAAGGATTATTAGCTGATTATGATGATGATATTATTATTATCTATACTTCCCTACTTATTATATGATTAAACATATAGAATAAATTTTATGTTTCAACCGATTGTATTTTCCTAATTATTATTTATAACTCCGTTGCGCCAAAGTTCGGAAGCGTGGAAACTGTACATTTTCCGGGATAAAATTCCTTTTCCCGGGACTCTAAAGTATCTCCATAGCAAATTTCATCAAAATCGGCTCAGCAGTTCAGGCATGAAGAGGTAACAGACAGACGAACTTTCGCATTTACAAAAACAAACGAGCCAATTGATTATTGCGTCGGCAATCTTCACCCATGAACACTGGACACACTCAACACTCATTACTTTATAAACTTATATTATATTTGGCTTCGACCCAGAGCATATGAAATAGTTTCATTAATAGAATTAGCTGCGAGCATTAAGCCTCGTATGGGACCTTCAAACTTAGTCGCATTACCTTAATACGTAGACGAAAGTTACTTATTTACGACCGATTTGGGACTACCGCGCCGCGTACCTTTGTTTCTGTGTCCTAAATTAGGCCCTAATACTTTGAATTTGAATTTTGTTCGTAAATTGCAAATTTAAAATATACAAGTAGGTACAAATCTTTATTTACAGAATATAGTCTTACGAGTACAATATACACGCAGATCGTAAATTAGTTACATTATGTTTTGAACATTATTATTTATTTAACGATTGATAAACCCTAATGGGCCACAAAGTACGAAATAGTAATTGCATTACCACTTTTTGCGTTGAGTCCAGATACATGATTGAAAAGTGTCTAATATAACTATGAATATAACAATATGCATAATCCACGTCTATCATGGAAAATGAGAATATATTTCCCTCTATGAATTCGTATTCGCTGTATAAAGACCGTCACAGTAAACTTAGGTTTTTCGAACGACGAAAACAACTGAAATTCAGTTTCTTCAGTTTCGCCTTAGCATTCTGTTAGATAAAGCTACGCCAGCATCATCTAACAAAACTTTTATGACTTTCAGGGGTTTTCTTCTGTTCTCAACAATAAAACGCCTTGTTTCCTCTCCTGTTCAAGCAGTCGAAAGACGTTTTCTACCACATTTATCAACTCGCTATAGGGACAAAGATTTTTTTAGGTTCACCACTTTTTTATATTTCGAAGTGTAGACAGGGAAACTCGCAATTTCTCTCCGGGTACGATTGATATGACTCGAAGGTGTCTAAATTTTAGATTTATTTCTAGCTGAAATGTCTGAATTCTTTCCCATGGCTACATCTTTCATTATTTTAACTTAAAATTACATTATCACAAAAAATAACCAAGAAACACTAGAATCATGTGCTAATACCTATTATTTATACATTATAATAAAATAGATAAGACTTAAGTGTTGCTTTTTATAACACGTTTCACGCAAAAAACATTTTTAGCGCCTGTGTCTAACTCCCTATTGCACGCACTTCGCACAGGAAAATATGGCAATAGTGACTGTCGTACTAAATGGTGTTATTATTACAAGATTATTATTGAATAATAAATGTTACTGACTCTCAAAATGTAGAAGACAGCCTAAAGTAACAAAAAATAAAAGAAAAAACTAAAACTAACAACATAAAATGGCTAAACAATCAACCAATACAAATCTATGTAAAAATCTCACATTGAGTATATTAATTTGACCAGCCACATATATTCATATGTTTATAGCTAGGCATATTAATGTGTATTTTCTATACTAATTTTCGCGTGACCACACACTCAGCTATAATATAATATATTTCTGTGACATGTGGATTTAGTATAGAATAATATGCCTTGCTATAAATATATTAATATATATTATAGCTAAGTCTGTGACGGGCTTAAGGTGATACAAAGTCTGCAAGATTATAAACAACTGCAAAAAGGCAGTAATGACTAGGCATTTCGCTCCCACACTCTCGACTGAAGTGAGCAGGTGCGCGCATGAATATTAACAGATGCATATGCCGCACTTGAATTCCTTGTGATTCCCGAGCTGAGCCGCCAAATAGTTGCATCACAATAGACAAAACTAACCAGTAGGCCGACTTCAAACGAACTGAAGAATCACTGGGCACCGCTGCTATCCGCTGTAAGCATGCTACGAACGGCTGAGCAACGCATTGTCGAGGCGCGCACCGGCCGATATAACATACTACGTCAAACGTACGAGAACTCTTATGTCGGCCTACTAGTTCGTTCCGTCTATTGTGGTTGTACCACGAGCGCAACTTTCTCATTATATTTCAATAACACTTCTAGAAAAATGTACGTTCATGTATGATGCATTCTAGACCTGAGATTTGCGCCCAAGCTGGAACATTGTGGATTCGAATCCCGTCAGGGGACAAAAAACTTACGGAAAACGTGCACTAAAAACTTACGCCCTTTTCCGGGTTCAGCACTGCAGTCTGCAGCAGTAGCAGTTGCAAAATATGACCATTTTTAGGGTTCCGTACCCAAAGGGTAAAAACGGGACCCTATTACTTAGTCTGTCCGTCTGTCCGTCTGTCTGTCACCAGACTGTAACTCAAGAACCGCTATAGCTAGACTTCTGAAATTTTCACAGATTGTGTATATCTGTTGCCGCTATAACAACAAATACTAAAAATAAAATAAATTAAATATTTAAGGGGGGCTCCCATACAACATAGGTGATTTTTTGCTCTTAATCAATAACGGCAGCACATAGGCAATTGAAATGTTCACAAAATATTTTATTGTATTTGTAATACATATAATAAAACTGTAGAAATGAAGATTCTGTACATTAAAGATATTTAAAAAATAATAAGCGGAGGGTGTCACTACATCGCTATAGAAGCCAAAAATGTGGTCAGTTTTTTGTCTGTCTGTTTGTCTGTCTGTCTGTATGTTTGTTCCACTATCACACGAAAACTACTGATCCGATTTGAATGCGGTTTTCGCAGATATATTTGTCTTCTTCCAACTTAACATCTGGTGTATAAAAATCAAACCCCCTCTAAGAGGACCAAAGAGGTGGAGGTTCATATTATTAACTGTTTTTCTAACTTAACATCTGGTGTATAAAATTTCCCCACCCCTCTTAGGAGACAAAAGAGGGAAAAAGATTTTGTATCAACTGATGCAGTAGAAATACTATGATGGCAAAACAACGTTTGCCGGGACAGCTAGTAATCTATATGATATAGCTGTCCCGGCAAACGTTTCTTTGCCATATTATAAAGTATATCGCCCGTATTATTTTATTGAAGTGACTAAATAAAGTATGTCTCCATGGCAACGTCCATCGCTATCATGGTCGTCGTTTTTCTCGAGTTGTAATAATTTACTATTATTTATTAAACAAATGCACTTATCAATATAATAAGTACCGAGTAGCCGATTCTCAGACCTACTGAATATACATATAAAATTTGGTAAAAATCAGTAAAGCCCTTTCGGAGGAGTTCGTGGACTAACATTGTGACACGAGAATTTTATATATTAGATATAAAAGAAAGTTGTGTTAGTTACGCAACTTATAACTCAAGAACGGATGAACCGATTTGGCTGAAAATTGGTGGAGAGGTAGCTTAGAACCAGGAATAGGACATAGGATACATTTTGTCCCGGAAAAATGTACGGTTACTGCACAATATACTTTTATGATTTGCGCGTAAACTATTCAATCGATTTTGATGAAATTTGGTATGGAGATACTTTGAGTCTCGGGAAAGGACAAGGGATACTTTTTGTCCCGGAAAATGTACGGTTCCCGTACAATAAACTTTTATGATTTTTGCCTAAACTATTCAATCTATTTTGATGAAATTTGGTATGGAGATACTTTGAGTCTCGGGAAAGGACAAGGGATACTTTTTGTCCCGGAAAAAGTACGGTTCCCGCACAATAAACTTTTATGATTTTTCGCCTAAACTATTCAGTCTATTTTTATGAAATTTGGCATGAAGATACTTTGAGTCTCGGGAAAGGAATAGGGATACTTTTTGTCCCAGAAAATGTACGGTTGCTGCACAATAAACTTTTATGATTTTCGCTTTTAAACTATTTAATCTATTTTGATGAAATTTGGCATGGAGATACTAATTTTAATCTATTGTTTTCTTAATTATACCAATTCGAATTAAATAATCATCGCTAAGACAGGACAACATCTGTCGGGTCAGCTAGTTAATAATAAAATTTAAATAAATTATATAATTACGGGGGCTCCCATACAAAAAAATAAATTTTTTAGAAACTCATTGATTTTTAGCCTATTTTTGCTCTGTAGTGGTACGGAACCCTTCGTGAGCGAGTCCGACTCGCACTTGGCCGATTATTTTTAACTGATATAGTAATTTCAGAGTCTAATCAGTTCAAATACGCAAAACTTTCCTTTTAGTTTTTTTTATTTAAGTAAGTATAAGTAAGTGAGAGAGAAGAAAACATGTAAAGATGTAAGTTCATATTATAAAGGCATTAAGTAGGTACTATATACGTGTGTGCCACTACTCGTATAACTCGCATAAGAATATTACTTTTCTCGCTCTTCTTACTACTCATAAGTAACACTTATTTTCCTACTAAATTCAATAAAATATAGGAAGGCATGCGTTGGCATTTATTCATCACCAGTCAGTCCGACTAAAGTACACAGATTTATTAGCTAGATTTTCCATTTAATTGCATAGGATTGTTCGAGAACAAACGGGGGCCAATTAAAATATAGGTCGTAAAAACTGACATGGCCCCCGCGTCTATGACGACGAGTTGTACCATAAATCCACGTTTATGGGCAGTTAAACGGTTGTTATGCAGTGAGCGTATGTAAGTAGTTTACACATAATACCACTACAACTAATTACTGTTTTATGGCTTGTGTTCTTGTGTAGCACCCGACGTACCTCGGGGGTTTGAATACTAAAACATATAAAATTGCTAATATTTTTATTTTTTTTAAGATTTTTTCAAATAAGAGTAGTGATATAAGGTCATAGAGTTGTGCCAATTTTCTAACTATCCTGTAGTATTGATTGTCCTATGTCCTTTTGCGGGCATCATACATAGGTACTCATTAATAAGGGCTTTCCCTACGGAGATTCCGTAATTGACCGTATTTAAAGCCTTATAAACTCATAATTTGAAAGCTACAAAGTTAAAATAAAAATACAGCAATAATCTTCAGTATATCAATATTACTTTCCACGTTTCAATTTTTTTATTTTTGTTTATTACACTCATGATATCAGCTTCCAAAGTAAAACCAATTTATTAAAATTCAAACATACATTCAGCATCTCCTAAGTATTTACATAATAACTTTTATTTGAAACACACGCCAATAGATCGACAATATCATAAACTAGATATTCCTCGTTTACATTTTTAGGACAATTTTACTACTAAGATAAGTAAAAAAAATAGGGTTTTGGTCATCTCCGTGGTTTTGGTGCGATCTCGGCAACGCGGCAAATGTATGGTCAAGGTCGTTTGCTCGGAGGAAGGCAAACAGGCAGACAGATAATAATATTCGTATGAACACACTTCACAATACTGCGGGGCTAAAATGGTCACATTTAGCAATTCCTATCAATCAATTCAGCAAATGAATTGTCAAAACTGTCAAACTGACAAATGTCAAACCAGTACAAAAATACAGAAATGAATTGCAAGTAGAGTTGCATTTTGCGATTTTAGAAAAATGAATCATATTATGATTCATATGATGATTCTTCAAAGCGACCATTTTAGCCCCGCGGTATGTTTAAATAAAAAGTACTTATACATGCCGGGTGTTTTTAATATAAACACCCACCTTTTCAGATACATATTAATTATTTAGAATTAGTACTGACGAGGAGAATTATGTTCGAGGTCATTGACCCCACCTTTATTATTTACACAATTTTCAAAGGTTATTGAACTCAGCGGATTTCAAATTCCCGATAGAATTGTTCTCAGTTCCTGGAAATGATAACATTATGAAAATGGTTGTCAGAATATAATGGTATGCTTTTATTAAAATATTTTAGTTTTGTTATAAATTATTTTAGTTATCTATGTAAGTAGGTACACTCGGGGAAGTTGATTCCTATGCAAATGGGGGATCTACGTAGTTTGGTCGCATTACGTCAAACTCAGCCGACAGATCACAATTAATATTGAATTGACATAATCGACCAAATGACGTTGGTCTCTCAATTGCATAGGAATCATCTTCCTCGATGGTACATACAACATATAAAACTTAAAATAATTTATTAGGGATATATTGATCTAACAAATTCCATCTCAAATTGGGACGTTTAGAAAGAAATGCAAATTTCCGCACTCAAAATAAAATTATCACCGTATCATATTGGTCGTATCCTGGCCACTATCAAGAGTAAGTATTAGAAATACCTATTTCAAATTACTTTAAACGTTGACATTATCCCAGTAAAGGTGCATGACCTTCCAAGCGAGCTTAATTGTGTAATTATTTTATTATTCCATGGTATTTCATCTTCTGTTATCAAAAGTAATTGACTTTAGAATTTTAAAGTAACAAAGCTATTTTTAACAAGGTTGTTTAAACGTCAAATCAGAAAATGCTTACTAAATTTTACTTGGAACCAAAAAAATAATGATCACTGATGTTATTTTGCATGATAGATTTTTCGCATCCACGCCCCCATAATAATAATTCAGGTGCTAAAATCTTCGCAGACACAGATCTGACTAGCCTAGCTACTCTACTGTACTATCGCACTATCTACGAGTACCACTCTGCTTGTTCTGATAAACATTGAGGGTTACTTCTTGGAAGACAGTGTAAAAATGAAATGTCTACCTTCCTCACCTACAATTCTACTGTATTTCTATCTACTTATATTGCCGCTCTGCACATTGAAAGAGAAAATATCAAGCAATACTCCCGAGACGGCGTTGTTACGCCGCCGGGATATTTTTAGTTTACACAAGTATTTAACTTCAGTTGTTACAATTTCTTTTCCTCCCGAGAATCTCGGAAATATTAAATTCTGGATTAAGCAACAAGAAAATTGTAACTTCGTTAGAATATAAACCGAATATTGACTTGAGTGAATTAGTTTGTGATTCTGCTGAAAGTTTACGCCATAACTTATTTTCGGTTTCAGTAAAAATGTTTAAAAATCAAATAGACGTAGTAC
Source organism: Polyommatus icarus (assembly GCA_937595015.1). NCBI lineage: Eukaryota > Metazoa > Arthropoda > Insecta > Lepidoptera > Lycaenidae > Polyommatus > Polyommatus icarus. Next base: position 10,917,635 of record OW569339.1, read on the forward strand.
GTAATATTATTTAAGAAGCTTTGAAAACGAAACTGCTAATCTCCGATCTGAGTTTAAAGTTAAATAATATGATATTAAGGATTACTTTTGACGCTTATCTTTGCCACTGGATCTATTTTTCTTTATTTAGAATGACAAAATACTTTAAAAATGAAATCATACATAATATTTTCCTAGTTGAAATGAACATAAAACTCTGCGAATGCACCGGCGAGCGCTAAATGTTGCCTAACAAACTGACGCCGAGTTCGCAGCGGAAAAAATCGTAAACACCGATAGCACTTAGCGAGCTCCAGTACCTACTTGTAAAATGTGTGAATGCGAGGAGAAACTATTTAAATGATGCGATTGGCTTAAAGCCAAATCGATTTGTAACAGCCACACAAAAAGCAATAAAAGTTGGACGTGCATACATGATAGCGGCGGAAATATAGCTGCATTCGTCATACCACATTGCTTTCGTGATAACATCCAGTATGGCTTTTGTCAAACGCCATAAGATTATGTATTTTGTCTTGGAATACTTTTAAGCTTTTGTCAGAAATTCTACGCGTGATCACTCTGCGAAAATTCAAAAACATTTCATTTGAAAAATGTTGTATGAATAGTTATATGAAAGAAAATACATTTTCATACAATTATTTATTCTAAACCAAATTGATATTATACTGTTAATTAGTAATTTTAAATGGTAAAGACTAATCTATCCAAAACTAGCCAGGATTAAATTAGCGAGTGTAAAGCTAGCGAAATCTCACTAACTTTGCATCAACGAATCCTGAGATTAATGGCGTAACTTTAAATATTGTTTGCAGAATGAAAAACGCCCCTGCACCGGAATCGAGCATTTCTTGGCATTGCGCGTTTATTCTTCTGAAGATATTATTTTTTATTACTTTCTTCCGAATCTAGTTCTTCCAAAGTAAATATTTAGCATTGCCAACTGTGACGTTGGTGTTGCTGATTAAAATACGTATTTTCATTTTATTCATCCGAAACATAAAAATCATAATGTTTTCTAGGTAAATCTTTTGTCGCTGTGTTTGGTTTTGCATTATATTCAAAAGAAAAGTTTAGAATTTTTAGAAGTCGTGCTTTCTACAAAATTACTGTGTATGTACTATGATCGTAATGTACTAAAAGTAAATGATATAATATGAGATTTCTTTGATAATAATATCACTTACCTATTTAGCTAATAAGGATACCACCTATGAGATACAAAAATGTTCAAACATATAACTTTGGACTTCGAAAAAATCATAAAATTACTTGCCAAGCATCAACCCGTGTTAAGTTTTATCTTCATATAAATGGAAGGAAACAACATTAATTTTTTGCTGCAAAACGAAGTCTCAGGTAAGCCCACTACAGCCTTGGGCGATGATGAATAGGCTAGTACGTGGCGCGAGTATTAAGCAGCTAGACTCGACTATTATATAGGGCTGTCGGCAGTCCAAAGTTGTCCAACTAAGGGTGGGTTGCACCAGAGGCTTACTTATAGTTAAGATTAAGGTTATCGTCAAATATGGCGTCCATTATTGACTTTTGCTATGGATTTAACAGTTCATTTGACATTTTGCTATAGTTAAAATTAGTTGGTGTAACCAACCCTAAAGTTCAATCTCAGTCTCAAAGTCACCCGTTGTCTTTTCTATTCGCACACAAAACATTATTAAAACAGTCTTAACGCTTAAATACATGTGGAAAGATAGCATTATATCTCGTTTCCACGTACGCTTTTTGATAATACTTTTTCTGTATCGATTGACCTAATTTTAGTATGTCTAGGTACAGAAGCCAAAGATGTGGCAGCCCTAATAATATTGTGCACAGTTTGCCCTTTATCGCTTCTACACCTAATGGTCATAAAATTAACGTGAATTTTTGCACTTCATCTTTTTATTCCTCGTTTTGACTAGAAGGGAAAGCTGAATAGAGACATTATCAATATACTAGTTCAATTAATAGCATTTTATATAGACCACATTATACCGAATATTAATTAGACGAACCTTACAAAAATTCCAAATAAGTATTTATAAAATCGAATGAGGCTTTTAATCTTTACACATATAGGCCAGTCATTAAAGCCAAAACCCGAAAGAAATTAGTAACTTGATAAAATTTTAGGGGGTTGTTAAATAAGGTAAAAAAACTTACCGTGTGATTTTGCAGCGTTCTGGGGTGTACGGAAAGGGTTGAAAAGGGTTGAAAAGGGTGAAAAAGGTTTTTTGTTAATAACATTGCATAAAAAATTAGTAACACGCTGCAAATTTGGAATTAGGTTGTTCTGACCGTTTTATAACGTTTATTAAATTTGCAGCGTTTTGCAACATACGGAACGTTGTTTATTATTAAAGAACAATAAAATTTGATAATAACAGGGGTAAAAAAATTAGTAACACGCTGCAAATTTGGAATTAGGTTTTTCTTACCGTTTTCTAACGTGTATTAAATTTGCAGCGTTTTGCAACATACGGAACATTGTTTATTATTAAAAAACAATAAAATTTGTTAATAACAGGGGTAAAAAAAAATATTAACTTGGTGTAAATTTAGAATTAAGTTGTTCTTACCGTTTTGTAAAGTGTATTAATTTTGCAGCGTTTTGTGACATACGGAACATTGTTTATTACTAAATTGCTGTAAATTTGGTATACGTTAGAAAACGGTATAAACAACTTAATTATAAATTTGCAGCGTACATTTTTTACCCTTGTTAAGAACAAATTTCATTGTTTTTTAATAATTAACAATGTTCCGTATATTGCAAAACGCTGCAAATTTAATACATGTTAGAAAACGGTAAGAACAACCTAATTCCAAATTTGCAGCGTGTTACTAATTTTTGTACCCCTGTTATTAGCAAATTTTATTGTTTTTTAATAATAAACAATGTTCCATGTATTGCAAAACGCTGCAAATTTAATACACGTTACAAAACAGTAGGAACAACCTAATTCCAAATTTGCAGCGTGTTACTAATTTTTTACGCAATGTTATTAACAAAAAACCTTTTTCACCCCTTTTCAACCCTTTCCGTACACCCCAGAACGCTGCAAAATCACACAGTAAGTTATTTTACCTTCTTTAACAACCCCCTAAAATTTTATCAAGTTACTAATTTCTTTCGGGTTTTGGCTTTAATGACTGGCCTTTTAAGATACCGGTACGTATACGAGTACCGGTGTTACCTTCAAAAACTGTAAAAGATTTCAAAACAGAGCATTTTTAATTATCTTGGGTAATTTGTGGGCCGCACCCTAAACAGTCGTAAGCTGAAATTATTAATTCGTAATTCCTTTTTAGAAGCGGAAATAATTTATTTCTCATATTATAATTCATTCCTTTAATAAATATTCCTTCTTTGAACACTAAATTATTAAGACAGCGGATATTTAATTTTACTCCCTACTCCCGAACGGAGGGGCGTTGAAACCAAGAATAACATTTATAATAATACCAGTATTATTCAACTCAAAAAAACTCAAAAACCAAGAATAATATTTATAATAATACTAGTATTATTATAAATATTATTCTTGGTTTCAAAGCCCCTCCGTTCGGCCGCGTAAATTAGATATTTCTCCGACAAATTAGTTCACAAAAAATAGCCTATGATCCTCCGACAAATTAGTTCACAAAAAATAGCCTATGATCCTTCATCCATAACAGAACAATTGCTCCAGTAGTTCGTGAGAAATAATTTCACCCGTTTTTTCCACAATTTCCTCTATTTCTTCGCTCTTGTTAGTTTTAGCGTGATAAAATATAGCCTATAGCCTTCCTCGATAAATGGACACTGAAAGAATTTTTCAAATCGGACCAGTAGTTCCTGAGATTAGCGCGTTCAAATAAGCCCTTTCAAATATATTTCCGTTCCGTTTTTTCCACATTTTCCTCTATTTCTTAGCTTCTATTAGTTTTAGCGTGATAAAATATAGCCTATAACCTTCCTCTACAAAGGGGCTATCTAATACTGAAAGATTTTTTTAAATCGGATCAGTAGTTCCTGAGATTAGCGCGTTCAAACAAACAAACAAACTCTTCCGCTTTATAATATTAGTATAGGAAAGTATAGAAGTACGAAACAATTGAAAAAAGCTAAGTGTTATAAGCATCTAACATGCCGCCACTGGTTGTGCGTATGACAGTTGTTTCTTCACTTTCTAAGAGATCAGTTTTTACCAGTTTATTAATGAAGGACCAGAATGATTCACGTTTAATGAGTGGCCATTCAAGCTTTATTACGGCCTTTTACGTTTTAAGTATACTACGTAATAATAATAACTTACAAGAGTGAACTAAAGATTAACATACAAACACTCTCAAACAACAAACGCTCTTTCTAGCTCAGTCGAATGAGACTTAAAAGGTCCTTTACAGTAACTAGATATAAAAGGGTTCATGTACAATTATTCCACAGTTGAAATAATTATTAGAATGTATTACAGCCTATTTAGCCGCGTATAAATACAATTTTAATTTAATATCCACATTAAACATTTGTACAATAGAATTTAGGTGTGATCCATTTAGTTTATGCATGGAGTAATACATTGTATCAAATACGGTTTCATTTTAAGGAGGTATTTCAATATTTAATTTGATTGTTGAATTTTCGGTCGGTCCGCTAGGCTGGGCCCGAATTAAGTGGTTTGATTATGGTGATATAATTAACTAGCTGTGCCCCGCGGTGTTACCCTTGGTTTTAGGGAAAATAAATTGTTATATTTTTCCCGCAGTAAAAAGTAGCATTTGTGTTAATCCAAGATATCAACTAACTCCATACCAATTTTTATTAAAATCGCTCCAGCCGTTTGGACGTGAAGAAGTAACAAACATACAAACTCACATACTTTCGCCTTTATAATATTAGTGTGATAATATCTGCGCTGTTTTCAAATACTTGTGTCTTTGAAGATTTAACTGAAAGTTCGCTTATTTGTAATCATGTGGTTATCTTGGAGAGCTTAGCAATCGTGGTGAAATAATGACAAGCTTCCTTGGCCCTACGTTACATAGAGGGGTTTTACGCGCAAACACAACAAACGCGCGTGTCTCTTGTACGCAAAGTGTGAGGACCTAACGTGAGCGAGTAAAAATATGTTTTTTTAATATATTGTCTAAAATATAAAATTATTATGGTACTTTGTTGTACTACTTATGGTACGGTGTTGCTTTGACTATGTTTTTACCACACTAAAAATAAAGTTAAACATTAAATTATAACGATGGGGAGAAGGTGAAATTTGCGTTCATAATATATTTCTTCAGTAAACTCATTAGTCGTTAAGTAACAAGATACATACGCTAGGATTAATTAGCTACGAGCTGTAGACTGAATCAGCTTAAAGAATTTATATTCTGTTACGACCGATGTGATTACTTGGTACAGGCAAAAAGAAATACTTAGATTGGAATTGTATTTAATATGCAACACAACTATCTTATTATTAGTTTTTATTTTATCCATAATATCCATCTAATATATATAAATCTCCTGTCACGATGTTTGTCCGCGATGGATTCCTAAACTACTTAACCGATTTCAATGTTGTTTTTTTTTTAAATGTGTGCTTTTTTCCAACTTGAGAGATAGTTTAACGTTGTTCGTGGCGGCCGAAAAGGAAGATCTTCCGACCGAGAGAGATAGCATGCTCGGTCAGGCCGAAGCCCCACTGACGTCATTTCAGACGTTGTATATATCTTGCCGTTCTCCGAAACTTCGATAGCGCGATGTAGGATTGTTAGGCGAATTGTGGGTACCGCCACATCACTCCCCCCCAAAGACCGGTGGTATTCTTCAATGCGTTTGTGTTGTCAGGTGTGGGCCGAAGCTACGCGTGCAATGACCAGGAGAGGGACCCCGTGCTCTGCTTGCTGACCGGTCGTTGTAGCCTATGGCTGCCCCGTTCAAGCCGGACACGGGTTCGACCGGCGCGGACCTCCAACGCGGCTTATGGTCGAGGCGACCCGGTTATGCTTGATGTCTGCTGACGTGGTGTGGAGGGGCGGGGAGTGTTGATGATGATTGATGTCCATGGTGAAGGATGCTTGTTCTTGTCGGTGGTCACCAATTTAACGTTGTTTGTGGCGGCCGAAAAGGAAGATCTTCCGACCGAGAGAGATAGCATGCTCGGTCAGGCCGAAGCCCAACTGACGTCATTTCAGACGTTGTATATTATATCTTGCCGTTCTCCGAAACTTCGATAGCGCGATGTAGGATTGTTAGGCGAATTGTGGGTACCGCCACAATAGGATAGCTTAGATAGGATAGGATAGGATTAGGATAGCTTAGTCGCAATTTTATTTTATTGCAAATTATTTTACAACCTGAGACTGACGGCGACCATTGTTGGTGCGACGGGATAGCGATCGACGTTGCCGTGGTAACATACATTGAAGTGACTAAATATTCACTTCAATAAAATAATATGACAAATCCATACTAATATTATAAATGCGAAAGTGTGTCTGTCTGTCTCTCTGTCTGTTACCTCTTCACGCCCAAACCGCTGAACCGATTTTGCTGAAATTTGGCATGGAGATACTTTCAGTCCCGGGAAAGGACATAGGATACTTATTATCCCGGAAAAATGTACAGTTCCGCCGCGATAAACGAGTTTTGGCGCAACGGAGTTGCGGGTGTCATCTAGTACATAATATATAATGGCAAAACAACTTTGCCGGGACAGCTAGTAGTAATATAATATACTATTATTTTAAATGCAAAAGGGTATCAGTCAGTCTGTTACCTCTTCACGCTTAAACCGCTGAACTGATTTTTATTACAGTTCTCCCAAATTAATAATGCGCATGCCAATCTTCGCTCACGAAAACACCCGAATCTATAAAACGTAAGAGCCCCAAACAATGCACTTGCATTTTGCACCTTTACTTGTTCAAAGGAAATAGCAGTAAATATCATACAGCCGGTGGATGTCCGCTGTTGCCGGTAAAAATGTGCGGTTCCTGCGCGATAAGCTCGTTGACGACGATACTTAACTAACTCAAATAAATCTGAAGAATATTTGTTTCACCATCGTGCTCATATTGTACCCAATATACAAAGGGTAATAATAGCTCCCACACCGATTTCGGTAACGGTTGCCGGTTTCATTAAAACTAGGCCAGCTACGCAGGAGTAATTTTATAGTGCCCAAGTGTGTGCGCAGTATACAAAAGCACTCTCTATTCCTTTACTCTCATAACCTAGTGGGACGAAGACTGACACGACTGGTGAGATCAGGCACAGGACCGACTTTTTACATGCCCCTCTGACGCATGGATCATCTTACTTGTCAGACAATCAGGTGATCAGCCTGCAATTGTCCTAACCAAACTTGGAAATAACATGATTCCAACGTGGGAATCGAACCCACGACCTCCGGGTCAAGAGCCGCGCTCTATACCACTAGACCACGGAGGTGTTACTACAAAGTTAATACAAAGGGTAAGGACGTAAAGACAAAAAGGACATTATAATTGTTAACATTTGACTCAGACGCTCGTTACGCGAGATAAACGCCGGATGCGGCGCGGCGACGTCGTGAAATACCGCCTGCACCGCAGCCTCCGGCACTAAATACAATCTTAATTAACTTTTGTTTTACTAGTATTTACAATATAGTTAACACTAACTGCCACACTCAGAGACATATTAGTCTCTGAGTGTGGCAGTTAGTGTTAATTATTTTAATAAATACTAGTAAAACAAAAGTTAATTAAGATTGTATTTAGTGCCGGAGGCTGCGGTGCAATTACTTAACTATAATTAAATGAAGATTTTGAGATAAACATTATCCGTCAAACTTTTCATTGAATTAAAGTTTAATCATCATCAAATTCAAATATCTCTGTGTGCGGCAAAAAGAGACATTAATCATTAGTTACGAAGTCACGTTTTTGAAATAGGTCCTTGTATTTTCAGACAATCTTCATAAAAAAACTACATAAAAAGCATTTAATGAATACTCAATATACCCATAACAAACTTTTGTCTCGGTGATCGCAAACTAAATCTCTAACACCGCACTGTAGCAAATAAAAGGATTATAAACATGATACGGTAGAGAAACTCAGACATGTTCTTATAACAATATTTGTGTTTTCTCTAAAAGGTCCTTTTGGATTAAATTAAAAACCTTGACTGTTTAAAAAATCAAAAGGTATTTCTTAATACACAAAGGCTGAAAAGCGTTACAAATAATATTTATTCATTTTCACAAGTTGCTTTTCTCTTGTCAACAGTATTATTTTTAAATCTAAATAGGTTACATATTCGACCGAACAATATTGTCTAGGTGATGAATCAGCACTCTATCAATAGAGCATAAACATTAGAAACTAACGTGTTCTTGAAATCAAACGAGCTCTATGAGACAACTTTTACACGCGTGCGCGTGATTTGCTTCCATCGGTTATCTTAAATCACGTCAAACTTAGCACCCGATTTTATGATGTCTAGTATGAAAATAATTTTATATCTTTAAACGATCAATTATTCTTGTATATAATTGGAATCTCAGAATCGTCTCCAACGATTTTCATGGTATATAGGGGTTTCGGGGGCGATATTCGTGTTTTATCGAATACCGAATAAATCTCGGTCAAATAGCTAGTATTGTACGTAAATAAAGCTCTGTCAAATAACTAGTATTGTACTTATTTGTGGTGGAAACATTGAGACCCGCTTCTGTAAATAAGCATTTAGATTGAAATATTGGATCATCCAATTCATATACACGTGTATCCAATTGAAATAGTTAATTAGTCTATGTGGTTACTAATCTGAAATTCAGATTCCGAAGAGAATACAACAGGAAGTATCACTACTAAAATTAATATTCAAATTAACATTCTTTAATATTGCTCATTGTATAAAATGTCGTTATCCGAATATTCGGGTACGCTTGATATATTCTTCGGATTGGATTCGGTTTTAAAATATTACAAGCCATTCCGAGCGGGGGTCATCGATAAATTACCCGAACCGATCAGCAAATGAGAGCGCTTTGATAAACGCGTTTATTACAAAAACTGGGACAATCTTTGTTTCCGATCGGCTATAGCCTATTACAGGGGTTCCCAAACTGTGCGCCGCGGCGCCCTGGTGCGCCGTGGAAAGGCAAGAGGGGCGCCGTGAGTCAATCCTCTATCACTATCCGAAACCACAAAATATATTATAAACTAGCTGTCCCGGCAAACGTTTCTTTGCCATATTAAGTATATAAAGTATTTTTTTTTTAATTTGATCGCAGCGCTAACTGTCGGGACAGACTAAAATTAAAATTCGATTTTTTTTTTTTTTTATTTTTTATTTTATTTATTTATCAATAATGATTACAATTCGAATATTATTTAAAATTTGACACATGTCGGATCCAATGTAAAACATTCCAAAATCAACAACTACTAATAAATTAAAAATTAATTAAAAAAACATTATCCAGCGGACAAAATTGTGAATCTAAACCATTCCCAGATCCCCTTGAACACACACAAAAAATTTCATCAAAATTGGTCCAGTCGTTTAGGAGGAGTTCAGTCACATACACACGCACACAAGAAATATATATATATATTAAGATTAACATTATAATATCAATTATACAAAGCAGATAGATGATGAAATATATTATTATTTACCTGTTTAACCTTACGATAATCATTGAAGGTGTTTATTTATGTATCTATTTCTATTAAAGCCTTGTATATTCATACTAATATTATAAATGCGAAGGTGTGTCTCTCTGTCTGTCTGTTACCTTGACTACAACCAGGCCTGTCCCACTCGCGCGTATAGGCATCGAACTGTAAGTACCACCCGCGGACGGCAAATCATAAGGGACTCACAAGCGAGCGGTGACGCACGCGTAAGATTTTTCGTCGCGTATCTACTGTATAGTGAATACTGATCATAGAGGAATTTAATACAATATGATACTTATTTAACCGCTGTGACAAAATCGTTATAATATATCTTATAAAAATGAACAATTAAAAAAGCCAATGAAATATGTACCTATTATATTTGAATAAGGTACCTATTTAAATACAAACAGTAGATAAAAACTATACAAACATAGCAAATAAACCAATTTCATACAAAGAAACACACAAACTACACAGAAATAAACACAAGTTACTAGGTTTAAATTGTAGAAGTTTCCTGCAATATTATTATCCAATATAGAACTACTATAAAATATAGGTTGTTTTACTAAAATTTGATATTACTATAAATAGGTTTGCTATTCATGCCAATAGTAATTTAAAAAAATATATTTTGTTTTCTAAAAGGCGAAAACCTTGATTTCTTAAGAAAAGGTACGCGCTATGCGATAGAAAGAGAGCGGAGATGTAGGCAAATATAATTGTGGGCACCTAGCACTGCGCGGTCGGAATTTGGACTTTATAGTATCGCAGCATAGTTAGTGGGATTTCGTTGGTACAAATAATATATATTCTGTGCTACCACTAGGCTACTTTTAATCCCGTAAAAATGTACGGTTCCCGGAAAAACTTTAGCGCAACGGAGTTGCGAGCGTCATCTAGTATAATATAATATACTAGCGACTCGCCCCGGCGTCCTACACCATGCTCACCATTGCTCACCAATATGGACACCAGGAAAACAACACATTCAATTTCGCGTGAGGTTTGATTACTATGCCCCCCTACTTTATCAGTTGCTCAAAACAAAACGGCTTCGCGTCATTAGTGTTGCGTTTTTTTCTCATGTATTAAGAACATACTAAATGTTTGCAATTTGATGTGAATATCTCAAGGAAAACAACACAATCAGTTTTGGGGTGAGTTTTGATTACCATGCGGGGGGCTTCAAAACTGGTCGTCCTATTTGTTATAAACTGAAATAATTAGTAAAAATAGTGAAATACATAATATTATTGTTAGGTGAAATGAAGTCCACCGGGTCATCTAGTTTGACAATAAAATTAAAAGGCGGGTGCGTTCAATATCAACCCAGGACGGTCAATAATATTGCACAAAAAATTGACCGTCTAGGGGCCCCTAGACGCCGCGCTTTAGCTTTAGACGCTTAGCCTAATCAAAACCCATATATCAAAACCCAGCGCTTGAGCTGAACAGAAATATCCCGACAATCCGACATAACCTGGGCTTGCAGGTGGCGGGCAGTAACGGGCCGGCGACTTGATGAATCGCCCGCGACGTGGCCGGGGAGCTAAACACCCCATTCTATTGCCCCTCTGAAATATTGCCGTCGCACATCAACTAATTCAATGTATAGATCTCCCCCGAACGTCTACAAATGGTTTAATTTCGTCGGAAGATTAAGGAAATCCGAAACGATGGGAAGAATCAAATCTTACCAATCAACGTTTTTCCAATTTAAAAGTGGAGAGTTTAAAACGATTTCGCTGTTAGCCGTTAATTACTTTATCGACTTCTTGTTAATACTTCGAGGCGGATTCGTATTTTGTCTTATCGATTTTACAATAAATATCTTAAAGATAAAAGATTCGCTGGAGATAGATTTTTCTTGTTTCCGTGCGTGAGATTATGCTTACAACTGGTATAGCACTAGCTATAGCTTCCAGTGTATATTTCTATTGTAAATGTGTAATACGAGTATTGTATACGGATTAGCCTTTTACGCAAATATTACTAGACTTTGATAAAAAGTATGGTAGTAGATTGAGCGTAGAATTCACAAGCCTCACTTTATCACAAAAAAAAGAACAGAGTTCAAATGGGATATCGTACTTCAAAATGTATAATATTATTAATTTACTGTACAAAACGGGTATAAAATCTAATATAGCCACTGAAAAAATAATTAAAATCGATCCAGCAGTTTTGATTATTCATTATTACTACCCGTGGCCCGCATTGGTCGGTACCACCGCAAAAGCTAACTAGCTCGGTCAACAAAGTATTTGTAGAGTGCGTGAGCGGGAACCTAAGCGATTTCTGCTGGAACTTATTCAGGGCGGTTAAGGACAAAACACACTAAAAGTCCTGACGTCTAGGAGGTGAGCCAGCGGGGGGGGCGACAAAGGTCTAAATTTTTCTATAAATTAAATTCTATACAGTTTTTCCAAATTCTCATCCGTTTTCGAACTACACGCTCAGGAAAAGTAAAAATTAAAAAAAAACTTTATTTTGAATATGTAGGTATTCCTTTCTAATTCTGTTTGCAGCGACAAAATATTGTTCTTTGTAAAGCCTCAGATGCTGGTAAGTCGTCTATTGTTCCTTGGCGTCAAGATATTACCTTCATTTTTCCACTTTCACTCTTGAGGGGTGGAGGGAGAGCTCATTTCCTGAGCGTGTAGTTCGAAAACGGATGAGAATTTGGAAAAACTGTATAGAATCTAATTTATAGAAAATTTAATAAGCTATATGTCATCATAAAATATTTTTTGCTACAACGCATAGTTTTTCAGTTATTGACAAAAAAACAAAAATTTTGACGTTTGTCACCCCTGCTGGCTCACCTCCTAGACGTCAGGACTTTTAGTATGTTTTGCCCCTAATCACCCTGAATAAGTTCCAGCAGAAATCGCATAGGTTACCGCTCACGCACTCTATACCCTCTTTTGAGTCATTCGTTAACCGGACTATACGTCTCACAGGAAATTGGAGCCAAGGGCCCAATTTTAATCATTTAAACACCAAATATTATCTACACAAACTATACTTAGTGATGAAATAATTTATTTTGATAAGGTTTATAGCATGAGTAAAATAAATGCGTTCAAATGTAGTCCAAAAAAAATCAAGATTTTTTTATGAAAATAGTAGTTGTGTTGTGCCTAATACGAGTATGTGTTGTGACACAGATGTGTCAAGTGAGGTTAAATCTGTGTCAATATCTACAAAAATGTCTGCGACACACTATACCTATCTAGGTATAGTGTGTCGCAGACATTTTTGTAGATATTTATAAAATCTACATTTTATAATTTAGGCAGCGTATGCAATATAAATAACTTTTCTAGTTGATTTTTTTCACCTTGTGTTAGAAAAACCCAAATATCTTACGGAACCCTATATTTTCCAAAATAAAAAGTAGCCTATGTTACTCGTAAATAATGTAGCTTTCGAATGGTGAAAGAATTTTTAAAATTGATCCAGTAGTTTTTGAGCCCATTCATTACAATTAAACAAACAAATAAACAAAGATTACCTCTTTATAATATTATAGTATAGAAGTATAGATGATCTGTAACAAAATATTCAATTTTAATAATAATTATCGTTTATTTCTCGATGTCCGTTAGAATTAGCGCGAATTAGGTTAATTAGACTAATAATTGTCACGTAATTAAAGGCTCTTTCTTCCGCCTTCGAAAACAGCCTGTAAGTTATCCTATAAAGAAATACTCCGAAATGTTGTTGACGTTTAATTAAATGTTGATAAGTTTAATTTATTTAACCCATCAAACCCCGTTCGAGCACCGGTGATCGCGACAACAATAGAATACAATAGCATTTCCGAGAATCCCCGATCTAAGGATTAAAAGAGGAAAGAAAAATACTCGCCACTTTTTATAGTTTCCATTCAGATATTCAGATGAAAACTTTACGGCTATACGGATGACTGTAAAATTTACATACGCGCCGAATACCGCAAAACAATAAAACAACAAAAGCTAGCTTAAACTCCGCATAGTTGACAACTATTTTATATAAACCACTTTTCCAAACTCTGTGTAAAAAATATCACCGCAAATTCTCAATATTTTTCAAATTCTTTATCGACGTTAGACATTTATGTCGCGCATGTTCCTTTAATTAAATGAAAATATTTTATTATATTTAATAAAGGATTATTATCTCGCATAAGGCCTACGAGTCAAAAGACTATGATCTATCTATACTATAGTCTATACTCTATAGCATATTATAAGTAAATAAAATCAATAGACAGTCAGTCTACTTAAGTAGGTAATGCTGGTGCTTGTAGACTTATAGCAAGTAAAATATGTAGCAGCGCTACACGTGTTCTACTTAAGCGTAGACCCTTTACGAACTCCGTAGGACTTCACAAAATGTTCCAGCGCAACACTTTGAGCTCTTTTATTTTAATGTTTACCGGGTCACGTATAAGCTAACCAATCCATACTAATATTAAACAAATATGCGAAAGTCTGTCTGTCTGTTACCCCTTCTCGCCCAAACCGCTTAACCATTTTTTCTGAAATTTGGCATGGAGATACTTTGAGTACCGGAAAATGACAGCGGATATTTTTAATCCCGGAAAAATGAACGGCTTCCGCACGATAAAAATTTTTTGGCACAACGGAGTTGCGGGCGTCATCTAGTTAAATTTATATAAAACTAGCTGTCCCGGCAAACGTTTCTTTGCCATATTATATAAAGTATATCGCCCGTATTATTTTATTGTATTAGTGACTAAATAAGTATGTCACCATGGCAACGTCTATCGCTATCCCGTGACCCGCGTCGCTTAAACAATGGTCGCTCTTTATACTCATTATAGACAAATAATTTGCAATAAAATAAAATTGCGACTATAATTAAAGATCTAAACTATCCTATCTCTCAAGTTGGAAATAGAGCACACATTAAAAAAAAACATTAAAATCGGTTAAGTAGTTTATGAATCCATCGCGGACATACATCGTGACAGGAGATTTATATATATTAGATATATATGTTTGTTATCTTGAATAGTGTAGAAGCAATCTTATGTTGATTTATAATAAGCAATAAAGAAATATGTGAAAGGCATCTTGTAGATATCGTACATTATCTTCTCGCCCAAAAAAGAGTTATTTCGATTTGATTTATTGTAGCTCCCACACATGGGACTGAGGGTTCGATGACAAAAAACAAAATGTATTAAGGAGGTCGAGAACTAAGAAATACTAGGAAATTGTGTCTACAGCGTAGCGGAATATTTATATTATAATTTTTATATTATAGGAAAACAATGTTTAATAAATTAAACATTGTTTGACCCAATGTTAATAAACGCCAAAATTCAAGTATTTAATTTAATAAATAATAATCAAAGATAGTATTAATACTTGTTTCGTGCTTATGACCCTTTAGAAATAAAAAGCTGTTTTATTTGTGGTCTGTGGAATGTTTAGTCTGTCATGACTCAAGCTGTGACAAGCGGCTTTTTATTATAAAAAAAAACATTGTTTCACCATAACGCCTGTATGGCGTAGGTTAAACGATCAGTTTTTCATCAATTTTATCCATCAGTCTGGTAAAGATTGACGGAAAACTGATCGTCTAACCCACGAATTGATGGACTGATCATTTTTTTATATGTACTTTTTATAGCCATCAGTATTCCGTCAATCAGATTGATGGATCCAATGATATTGTATGTTACTAACGTAACTAGATTGGCAGTCTACGACAGAAAACATTGCCACTCTAGTATTTTAGAAACTCATTGGATGGATCAGATTGATGAAAAACTGATTATATAACCTTCGTATATCCTGCATACAAAAATGGATTTTTATTAGTCTAATAAGAGTTAAAAATGTTTCTTCTTCATTTTATATTTAGCAATAATTATACCAATTTATTATAATTAATATATATACATCGAATAAATATAGTTTTATTTTATTATAGCTGATTTAATTTTCTCGTAATTGGTACTACGTTATCAAAGCTGCTACATAATATTTGTATATCATGTAGCAGCTTTGATAACGTAGTAGAGCTTGTGCTCTCAACATCAGGAATGCATCTTCTAAGAACCTTTAGAAACTGTAGTCTTGTAGTGATTATTTCCAAGAAATTATCTTCAATTTACTTACCTACGTATCTTGCATCAATTAGTGCAGCAAAAGTAGGTATATGGCAATTTGGATTGCTTTGAAAACAATGTAGGTATATGCATGATATTATATCAATAAGGCAGCAAGGCTGTTGTAACGCGTGGGTCATAGAGGCATAGATGTTAAATATCTGTCACTAAAATCACACTAGCAATCATTTTTACTTTCGAGGGCAAAAAGATACTTTACAAGTTCCCTGTAAATCTATTATTTTGTTATTTCTCGTGTGCCATGGCTGGTGATAATTTCTCGGCACAAAAAAGTATATCGACAATAATTATAATAGACAGCAACAAAAGTCGAAACAGAGGGCGCTACTAACACACACAGTAAACAATCAGACCAAAATCCGACATGTTGTATACATCATATCAGAACATTGACAGAAACGTTGTCAAACGTCGAACTAAATTTTTGCTGTTCGGTAGTGCATTTAGCATGAAAACTTTGCAGTAATATTATGTCCTATTAAAAATGAAAAACTATTTTGCTAAAACTTTCTGAAATTAAAAATGTAAGCACAAATCTGCAGTTTTCTCAGCAAAGTGGCGGAATGATACAGATCGTGTTTCGGTCCAAATGAACGTATTTTCCGCTTCAAGACGCTGCAATATAAATCACTGTCATTTTACTTAACCTGTTGTTCAAGTTTGAAGAATTGTTCTACAGATAGTGGCAATCTACAAACTGTTTTCGTTAAACTTTCAAAATTGTTGCACAACGTAGCGTATCGTATCGATAAGGGGATTCGAAGACGAATTGATATGTATTTATTTAAATATTTTGATCTTTGTTAAAGCTGTAATTGATTGTACTGTCGGTTCTTGGTGGAAATTCATGTTGAACACACTTTTATTGCACTTTTTCCACTATCTATCTATACTTATAAAATTACAAGTCCTGACTGACTGACTGATTCATCATCGCTGAGCAAAAACTGTTTAAGTTACAGCCACGAAATTTGGTGAGTAGGATTGTTTTATTAAGTAGACACCCACTGAGGAAGGAATTTTGAAAATTTTATCCTGAAGGGGGTGAAATAGGGGTTGAAAGTTTGAATGAAAGTACGTCATTTCTTGAGTTAAAAACATGAAACTTTATTTTTGAGTTGCTGATTAAAAATGAATGGATACGTATGAAAGCGTTTTTGGAAATTCTACCTCCAAAGGGGTGAAATGGGGGTTGAAAGTTTGAATGAAAGTCTGTTACTTCTTAAGTTCTTAGTGTGTTTTATTAGTGTTATGTAAAAGTTATCTTCAGGTACTTGCCATAAAATACTTGTACATACTTATAGTATTTGTATAAGATGCATTTCTCTCTATGAAGTTTGAATTGCCTAATGAAATAGAAAAATGTTTTGTAGTCAAAAGAAAATGCTTTGTTAGAAACCATAAAACAATATAAATGAGACGTGGGCTTGGGTTTACAATATATCTGAAATTCTCCCTTTGTTATCCCCATCTTGTATTAGGCGTACATGAAAGAGCCTTGCTTTTAAAAATCTCAATACATTTGCTCCAATCAAATATATAATAAATGATAATTGTAGTTCTTGTTGTTTTAATTATAATATGAGGAAAAATTTATTGTCAAGTTTATTAGTAAGAACCTTAAAGTAATTCAATTAAAACATGAAAAATTTAATCGGATATTAAATGTAATTTCAACGTCACGCTTGTCCTAAAACAGGGGTCACCAAATGGGCCGACCCATTGTGTGACCAAGCATGTTCGAAGATGAACTTCGTTAAAAATTAATTTCGGTCTCGACATACTGATGAAAATGAAATCGCGGAATTCTGTCCATAGCGGTCAAAAAACTTGTCATTTTCTATACAAACCGCGATTGACAATGAAGTGACAGGTGTTTCTAGTCTAGGTTAATATTGTATTTTGCATACACGATGTGAAAACAGTATAAATTATATCACTTGAAACTGATATGGATGTTGGAGATTATCATACGAAGAGGTAACCAAGACGTTTTCCGATGAAAATATAATAGTTTGTTTCTTTACAAGAATTCAGTTTTATTCTTAAGTTAACAGAATGCAGTCCGAGTATTTTTCACATAGCTCCTAGACTAGAAAGGTCAATGACCGCTGGTGCCACTTTAAATAATTGTCCTGACTATAGCAACAAAAATTGTCGCTTTTCTCATTGATACACAAATACAATTGTTTAATAATTATTTTTTTAATGTGTGGACCGCGAAGGTCATTTTATTTCTTAAAACGGATCCTTAGCGAAACTAATTGGTGACCCTAAACTAAAATATACCCTAAACTAAAACTAAAATATAAAAATCCAAAACACCGGAATTTCGAGCGTAAGGAGGAATTTTAACCAACAATGTGAAACAATAGATCTAAATATAGTATGGAAACACTTATTACTGAAAGAAAAAACATTGGGAAAGAAAAATTGGGCTCTTCATTTTGCGTAAAGGACTCAAGGGGGTTTTACAGACTATGCGTTAAGTTGCTAAGAGTCTAGTGGAAGTTTCATCCCTTTACTCCCACACGCCCGGGAAAATATGTTTTCAATAACGGAAGCGTTCTTACGATCGGTTCCGTTAAACCTTTTTGTGTGATGTTATGCAACTATTTTACATAAAAACCGCAGACTCATATAGAATACTAGCTGACCTGGAAAATGTTATTTTACCATATAAATTATTTCTACTATCAATATAAAAAGGAGATAAAAACTCAGGCCTAACGAATATACATACAAAATTTAATTAAAATCGGTCGAGCCATTTAGGAGGAGTTCGCGCACAAACACTGTGACACGAGAATTTTATACATTATTTTTAACAAAAAATGAAAACCGCTTCCAAGGTAAAAACAATAATAACATTAATATGAACTAAAAAGTATTAAATAATTTTTACTATCTAATAGTGCCTTTTTCCGAATTCGGCTAAACCTCAACTATTTCTGTACTCAATCTTCATTATTTTGAAGTCGGTACCAGATAGCTGAATCTTCAGTCCTCTGACAGAATATTTAAAATTTTTGGAACTGGCACCGACTTCAAAATTATGAAGATTGAGTACAGAAATAGTTGAGGTTTAGAAGTATTCGATATTCTGTCTTCTGCCGCCACGCGCCGCGCGGCGGCGCTGGACGGCGACGCCGACCGCCGTGTATTAAAAACAAACAGGTGTTGTTAATTGTTATACAGTACATAATTATTATTATTAGTATATCCATACCTATGCCTTGTACTATTATCTATTCTGTGCCATGAGACATTGGTGGCCTTAACACGACGTGGTAATGATGATGATGACGATGATGATGATTATGATGATGAATATGAATTGCATAGTAGTTTATGCTTTCTGTTCTTAAAACAACGCCGAAACTCCCAAACGTGTATCTATAAGGAATCAGGAGTTCTCTCCGCATCATCGAAACCATGGTATACCTTGACCCAATATTTGACTTTTTGGTAGCGTATTCTTAGTACACTTCACATAAAACCAAAATCACCATATGTTTCCATATAAATTTCGAGGAGTTCCCTCGATTACTCATGGATCCCATCATCAGGTCACCACCTTTGTGAAAATGGGACCAAATTGGAGTGAAACCTAATACAACAAAACAAAAATTTCGAAAATCGTTAACACACAAAATTGAAGTATCTACAAAATTTCTCTGTGCTAAGTGTAGGATATATGGGATATAATAATGTTCTGAAGCCACAGTTCGCGCTATATTTTATAGAAAGACCTAGATTACGAAGCACGTTCTAGCTGTGGTTGTATTAAACTTTATTTTGCGAAATATATTTCTCTTTAAGGATAATAGAGTACATTGTTAATTTACGTAATGTATCAATTTTTATTGTTACTACTATAAGCCTACTATGTCATGTTCTAGTAAATATTTTTCTTTATTTGTAAGTTTATGAGTTATGAGTTATGACCAACAAAAAATATACACTGCTTGTAAGTAATTATAAACAGTAAAAAATATTATATAGTCGACTATCTATAGATCTACCAGAGTCTGATGGCAAAAAGTGAGAAAATAAATTGACTCTAGCAATACCGGGGTAATTGGAATAAAACATTTTGATACTTTTTTCCTAATAGCGACTGATTATGTGTGTGAAACATGCAAATATATAAATTTATCCAATGATTTAGAATATTTTTTGAAAATCTGCTGTCAAAATTTGCCATCAGATTCTGGTAGACCTATACTTCGCATGGGCGTACGCAGACGTATGCTGTTGTCAGTTGTCACACACGTCACGTACAGCAAAACAATGCTCCAATATCACTCGTGCCAAATTTGTATCTGGGTATGTGACACAAATTTTATTTAGAGGACGTCTGTGTTACTCGACTATTTTATTGTTTTTATTTGCATTGTTAATTGTAATATACAGGGTGTAACTAAACAAAGTGATAAAAATTCTGGGTGTGTTGCATACAACTTCCAGCAGCGGTGAAAGAGCTTTTTTTACTTGTGATGTGATAACTCCCCTACGTGAGCGTATGAATTTTCCCATACAAACGTTTAAAAAATTATTACTCTTTCAGCACTGCCACTTACCTGTGTAATAACTAATAATAATAATGAACTCTAATGTACATAAGGAACACACCCTAGAGTATAATCAATTTATTTTATTACACCCTTTGTAAAACGAAGAACGGTTGCCTACATCTCATTTTATTTAATAAAAGCTTATAACCGAGAAGGAATAGTCATGCAATATTTTATTAAAACAATTAAGGTCTGAACCAACTTACGGAATTATTCAGGTCCAATACAAATCTGCGCGATAGTGGCGCGTGCGAAATGAGATGTTTTCATAATCGTTTGTCGGAGGACTTACAGCGGAGCCCCGTAAATCTGCCCGCCTCCGTCTTCCGTGGCTCAACACACGATACGATACGATTTATAATAATAATAAACATTTATTTAACACACAGATTACAACACATGAACATACGCAAAGAAAAAAAATTTAAAAACAACGAAGCGTATAGAACAAAATAAAAATTTACAAGTGAGTAATAACAATAATTAATTAGTAAAAAATGTGCAAAAATCTACTAAAAAAATAGTATTTTATTGGTTAAAGTTACTAATAAATCGCAACACTTTATATTTACAACATATCGCGTGGAATATTATATTAAAATAACAATTTTTATAAATATTGTTTAATGTTATTTAAAATACACATTCAGATATGTCGTAACGACGGATCGTACGGTGCATTGAAGCTCTACTAGGGCTAGCCAGATTTCATCAGATTGTTGGCATGCAAATAAACCTTAAGTAGTCATATTTTTATGAACAATGAAAGTTTGCATTGTTGTTTTCATAAAATTTTAAATATTGCAATTCAAAATCCACAGTTTTTTTTTAATAAGTTATTATGTACTTATGTGACTTCCAGATTTCCACGTAAATGAAGTTGCGAACAATATTAAGCAGAATATATATTTTGTACATATTACTGTTATACTAAAGTAATAATTTCTTTTTACGTAGAAACGAAATTATACAGAAACTCGTGCATAGTGTTGATGATAATTGATAACGAACCGGATAACCAAATACCGGCGCTAGTTTGGCACTTGTGATAGATTCAACTTTAAGTTTGAACTCGTTTTAATTTCACGGGTGAGAAGTCTGATTTATTCGAATATCGACTAAAGCTAAATTCGCCTAACTTTGATCAGTGATCGTCGTGTGTGATTTATTCGAGTTAACATGATGTATGCACTGCCATTTGCCTACTGATGTTTTTGTTCCCAACTTTCTCGATTCTTCCGCTCCGGTCCGACCTTTTTCTGTTTTATACGTGAGGTACCTTACTTATGAGTGTAGCACTGAATTTACCGATGATCTTTGTTATGGTGATCCTGGTGAAATATCCATCAAGCTAATTAATTAATTTCAGGAAAAACCTAGGCTGTTAGAGTCTTTAAAGCTTAGATAGTACTTTGATAAGCTTATGTTATGTTTTTGAAATGATTCTCGAACGTATTACCACAATGGAATCATCAAAAGTTCACACTACATAGTACCATCGAGGAAATTGATTCCTATGCAGTTGATAGACCAACGTTATTTGGTCGAATATGCGTTTGACGTAACGCAACCAAACTACGTAGGTCCCCGATCTGCATAGGAATCAACTTCTCTGATAGTACATAATCGAACCGAGCATACGCACACATTAACATGATTTCAAATAATTTTAAGTAGCAAAGAATGCCATCTCAGTGCTAAGGGTGTAGGGATATTGCTATGATGTACTACTACTAAGGCTTCACTTTTCAGCACAGTTGGGAAAAATTATTGAATTCCAAGGCTTTAAAGTCAAAACATTATAAAAAGTAAAGATTAATATTTATGGAGGGTAAGAAAGTAAAAGACAAAGGGTAGATATAAAAACATCGTCTTGGGCGTTGTCGCGACCGCCATCACGGTCAAGCAATGATTAATTGTGGCAAAGATTTATGGTCCGTGTCGATAACACCGTGTCCCGAATGCCGCCGGTATTAAAAAATCATTAGTTTAATCACCACTGGCCGCATTAAGACCTCATGTATGACGTCATAATGTTGCCTTTGGACACGGAATTCTCGGAGTGGTGATTTTACACTGTGAGCATTTATTAACTGAGTGTTGATGAGTGTTATTTGATAAATATTTTAAGTGGGAAACTGTGACTGTCTGTCTTTTTGTCTATCTGTCTGTTACCTCCCCAGGCCCAAACCGCTGAACCAATTATGCTAAAATTTGGTATATTCTGAGTCCCGTGCGAACTTTCGCGTTCATATAATTTTATAAACGCGAAAGTTTGTCTGTTTGTTGGCTCTTCACGTCTTTTTTCATAAAATTAGGCACGCGACCTGAGAAATAAAGAATAATAGAATCACAAAATAGAAAAGTTATTGCCCGAAATAATTTATAGTTACCGCACGATATATATTATGACATAAATGTAAAAATATGAAAACTCAAACACACTTTTTATACACTGATACCTTGAACATTTTTCTATCAGGCATCAAACAACCAAATAATTAAAAATTGACACTGATTACTGGTATTAGCTTACGCAACTTATTACTCAAAATCTTGAATTTCTTGCAGAGTAGGGCGTGGGTGGTAGACGCAGGTGCGTTGAGACTATTACAGGCTCATATGTTCAGGGCTATAAGTAATTTCACCCTTTAAGTGGTATTAAGGGACGAATATCTCGGATAAGAATATAACTCAGCCTTGTATAAAACAAATTTTAAAGCCTTCAAAAACCTTTTCAGTTATTTGTTAGAAGCGTCCATAACAATGTAGAAATCCAAACGTTATTATTCATTTAATTGAGAGATAAGTGTAAGGGTCACTCTTAAAGACTTTTTAATTCATTAATTTACTTTAATTTGATAAAGATTTTGTCTGATTATGCATAAAGCTTAAGTCAAAATCTTCA
Source organism: Polyommatus icarus (assembly GCA_937595015.1). Classification (NCBI taxonomy): domain Eukaryota; kingdom Metazoa; phylum Arthropoda; class Insecta; order Lepidoptera; family Lycaenidae; genus Polyommatus; species Polyommatus icarus. Next base: position 10,940,934 of record OW569339.1, read on the forward strand.
TTAAAGTAATCATTAAATTTTGATAAATAAGTGTAGTAATCGTACTATCAGAAAAGTTGGTTCCTAGGCTGATGGCGGACCTAAGTAATTTGGTCGCGTTATGTCAAACCCATGCGACCGATCACAGCTAACATTGAATTGACATGATCTGACCAAATGACGTGTTAGTCTGTCAACTGCCTAGGAATCTAAATAAAATGAGTAGTTTCGTACTACGGCAAGGCTACGGCAGACGTTAGGGAAAATTATGTCAGTGATTTCAGGTTTCACGTAACAAAACCTAATTAATGCCATTAATAAAGTAAATATATTAGGTAATAACAGAACTACGCCTTCAATTATGGTTCTCCCCGGTTTATTAAGACTATAAGCAACCGATATTTCGTAATACTTGGACCCGTAAAAATATGTACCTTATTGTCCTTCGTTAGACCTTTATTAAACAGATTCCTTTCTTATATTAAACTGTAATCCATACTTCCATACTTACTTATATTGTAAATGTGAAAGTGAGTGTGTCCGTCTGTCTGTCTGTCTGTCTGTCTTCACGCCCAAACCGCTGAACCGATTTTGCTCAAATTTGGTATGGGTCTCGGGAAAGGACATGGGATACTTTTTATCCCGAAAAAATGTAGGGCTCCCGCGTGATTAACGAAATTTAGCTCAATGAAGTTGCGGGCGTCATCTAGCCCGCAAAAATATATTTCGTATATTTAAAAAACTTTGAATGGATTTACCCTAATCATCTGAAGATGATTTTTATTTGCACTTTAATTTCCTCTATTTCCACTTGACTCCACGAGGAATCCCCGGTATGACAGACGGCGGCCCTATCGCGCCTTCAGGCACTTTTTTACGCATCCTATTACATATTCTCTTGTACCATCTTCATGGCCTCAGAAAATATAACGCAGATTCAGAGTGAAGATGTCGAATAAGTTAATATTTTTGACGTGACAACGTCTTATAATTCGATATGGGCTGCGCGCATGAAAAAACATGACGCAATATGCGGCGTTACCTCGCTCTGAGGCGTTCCATTTAAGGCTATGACGTTGTCACGTTCAACTATCGTCAGTAAACCGACTTTACAGACAACCGAGTTCGAGTCGAGTTCGAGTCAAGTTCGAGTCTAGTTCGAGTCGAGTTCGAGTCGAGTTCGAGTTCGAATCGAGTTCGAGTCGAGTTCGAGTCGAGTTCGAGTTCGAGTCGAGTTCGAGTTCGAGTTCGACACAAAACGCTACTCTCCAACCGTCTTTTTTTAAGCTCTTTTGTATTTGGGATTTCTGACATAGCACGAATAAATCTGAAATAAATGAAAATATTGTATAAGAATAATTTAAACATGCAAAAGTATGATGATAGCTTCTAAAAATCGCGTGTTGTAATATTATCGGAAACTGTAAAAACATCTTTCCACGTGTAGTAGAAACCTTTTTACGAAAGTTTCAATAAAATGTGAAACTACCTTAACCCACCAACACTCAAAAGTTCAAGAGACCCTTTATTAAAATACAATATAGGTATTCGTCGATCAAATTTCAAATCACCTAGATAATAATCGATTTTATTAAATTCCACTGAGAAGTAGATAAATGAAATTTGTTACAAAAGTTTAAGTGGATTCTCGGTTGGATATTAAATTTATGCCGCGAAGATATTTGGAGTATGAGCATTTGTGTAAGCTTTCATTGTGCTCTTTCAATTACGTATTCTCTAGCCCAAGTATTATTTTTCAAAGTATTCGAAAACTCTTAACATGCGCCGTGGACTCCATTGCGCCAAAATTCGTTTATCACGCGATAACCGTATATTTTTCGGGGTAATAGTATCTTATGTCCTTTCCCGGGACTCAAAAGTATCTCTACACCAAATTTCAGCAAACTCGGTTCAGCGGTTTGGGCGTGAAGAAGTAACAGAGAGCTGATAGAATGACACACTTTCGAATTTATATTTTTAATATCGATTGATGATATTTCTGTTAACTCAGCATAAGTAACATGCAAGAGAAGTTAAACCTTAAAGTTTTTTATTGTCCTGCATATCGGGGAAAATGATGCATAGGCAGATGATGGTCCTGCGTTATTTGGCCGAGTTATAATATCAAGCCTGACCGACAGACCTCGAAAAAATTTGACATAACTTAATTACGTAGGTACCTTTGAGGAAATTGATCCCTATGCATTTGAGAGACCAACGTCATTTGGTCGATCATGTCAATTCAATGTTAATTGTGATCCCACCAAAACATTAAATGTAAAAGGAGCCAAGCAAAATATTGCATAGCCATGCAATACTTCTGTCGTAAAAAGTTTTCAGATCACATTCAAGCCAAGCGTTCAACTTATTTTGTAATTGAAATCAACATTCAGTGTAAATAAAATAATAAAACATAAAACTGCATATTTGGAGGAGTTCATACTTATACAGACGGTAAGCGTAAAGTGTTTTTTTAGTTTATCGTAACGACGCATCTGGTCGATGCAGGTACCCATATAAATCCAATTAGTCGCTGATTATTTCTCTAGTGCTCATTGCCAAGCTACTATAATAATTTTAAAATAAAGAAAACTATTGATATATTCACTGAATGTTGATTTCAATTACAAAATAAGTTGAAGGCTTGGCTTGAATGTGATCTGAAAACTTTTTACGACAGAAGTATTGCATAGCTATGCAATATTTTGCTTGGCTCCTTTTACAATTAAGGTTTTGGTGGGATTTCATTTCTTTTTTTAAGGTTTTTTTCTTTTCAGGTCACGTTAAAACTATTCTACCACATTAACAAAGTCTTAAGACTTCGCTGTCTGTCTGTCACCAGGCTGGATCTCGAGAACTGCAATAGCTAGATAGTTGAATTTTTCACAAATTATGTATTCTTGTTGTCGCTATAAAATAGAATAGTCCTATTAAAATAAAATAATTTAGGAATGGCGGGTCTCGTATAACAAACACGATTTTTTGCTTTTTTGCTCTATCTTCATAATGGTAGAGCTTGTCTAACTTGAAATGACGTGCCCCTCCCTCGTATTCACAGTACAAAAATGTTTCATTTATATCAACTTTGAAGTGGTGGGGCGCGTCATTTCAAATTAGACAAGCTCTAACAATAAGGTTTTTGGAAATTTCAGAAAATACTCAATTGTATTTTAACTTTCATAATAAATAATAAAAATTGAATAAACCTTTTATTTAAAGGGGGCTCCGATACAAATTTACGGTACAAAACCCTATCTACGCCAGTCCGACTCGAACTTGGCCGGTTTCATAATTTTTCCTTTCATTGTGAATAAAGACCTATCCGGGTACCAAATTTCAAGGTCCTAAGTCTGCTAGAAGTACCTTAGAATTTTGATGATCTGTCAGTCAGTGACAAAACGTGGTAACTTTGACCATCCGTAACTAGTAAACTATTAATCAGAATATAATGTAATTTGGAGGTTAAGCTAGTTTTAATACTTGCTCCTAGTCATCGAAATTCTAAATCTCTAACTTTGTTAACATCGAAGATAAAGAGGGTGTGAAATAGCCGCGAACCGCTTAATCAAGAAAAGTATGTGATACGGCCGTGCCTTTGCTAAAAAGCTTGGCTGGGGCACTGCCGTGCCCCCAAATCTGTCGGCTGGGATTGCCGTAATGCGACCAAACTACGTTGGTCCCCCATCTGCATAGGAATCAACTTCTCTGATAGTACATCCAAAAATGTACACTTGCTTTTAAACACAATTACAGTCCATATCACATCAAAACTGCAAAATATTTCACTTTAACATACAATTTTAAGTAACGCTTAACAATCGCTTTGGAATAAAAATTTCCTTCGTATTTCGTAATATACGGTCTACAACAATTTAAAAATAACCTTCTAGAACCTAGGACCTAGGTAGTTATAAATTGCTGTAAAGTAGTTTACAAGTCTGAAGTATATTTTCAATCCTGGCCAATCAATATTGCCGTGAGCTGTTGGTTTTGAACATTTCGCTGCCGTCCGAGTAAATTGCGAGAGGCCGTCACAAACGAACGTTTTAACCGCCATTTTAATTTCATCGGCGCCATTTTGTTTTCATTTATTTTTAACACTCTGTAATAATGTATGCAGAATTCTCTTGATTAATACAAGCCTGGCGTACGTAAAATTAATCATCGTGATTAATTTGAATATTTATAATAAGTGTGTGGTAAATTCATGCAATCTCATGCACGAGATCAAATTCCTACAGTTAACGTAACTGGTCATTTGTTATTTTGTAAAATAATTTATAAATAATGTCTCTAAAAGCCTCCCTTTATGCTGTGCCAAGATATAATTTACCATGATTGTCACCATGATTGAGAAGATCTGTAGCATGTAGCATACATGCGACATCAATAATTATTATGGGACATTATAGACGAATATGCCCCTCTACATGTTCGTATCTGCATTGTTTAACAAGGGCCAACGTAAAGCGGTCGTATAAAAGTTAAATTGATTTACCGTTTCATAATGTGTTGCCGCAATAGAGAACAAACAGGTTATGAAGCGCTTAATATCATGCTCCATTACATAATTGGCAAATCATATTGCACACAACTACCCAAATTATCTTAGCGATTAGCTGTTTGCTAATATTTGTTATTGTTGTGTGTGCGATCAGAATAAGATAATAACTGTATCATAATACTAGCCGCTTAGTTTTAAATTGAATTAAAATTTCTGTCATGTATGGTTATAACCTTTAAAAATAGATGTTAAATATAGGTTAGTTATATATACTAAATTATTGTAGGTTTTAATTACTAAAATACAAAATGACAGAAATAAGAAATACTTAATAGATGAAAAATAATTCTAAGTCGGAGGCTGCGAGCAATGTACCCAAGGGACTGGCAGCATTACCTCCCTGTATCGCCAAACTATGATACGTTGGCCGAGCTAAGCGCCCGCTCTAGGCTTAAGGCTAAAGCTTAGCACTAGAGCCCCATGGTGCCAGAGTTTCAACGCAGATGGCAGAAAAATACAGGGGCGTCTTTCCCTTTGGTGCAGGGTGTGCGTTGCACACGGGCGCCGCAGTCCTAGAGGCGCCGAGCGCCGCTCGCAATTACGGAGCCCCACTCGGCGCGTACCCGCGTTGGCCGACCGCCGCGCTTTAATGACCAACGTAAAAAGAACTCCAGTTTGCATTATGCATACATTTTGTGTAGAATCTGGAGCCGCTCGTGGCAAGGCGCGCCACGAGCGGCTCGGCTTTTGCAATATAAATATAAACTTTATTTTTCAACGTAAAATGAACCTTAAAACACATAAATGAAGATTATATTTGTCGTTAAGATGGGCGCCAAAATGAGAGCCGCGCCACTTACGCCGCTAAACCACAAGATCACAAGCAAATGTACTCTTGACGGCGCCCTTGCGGTCGCACCGGGCGCCTTGCAGCCTACGCCCTCCGTGCCTCCTTCTCATGGGATCGGCGTATTAATTTGCTTCCCGCTCTTTTTATGCAGCCTCCGTTTGCGACACAACGGTTTCGCAGAGGGTATAAGCTACTGCCTCCTATAACTAATAAGTAGTAAGGTTCAATCCAAGGACGGCGGAAAACTCAGCCCGTTGCTCAGCCCAAGCAAGTTCAATGAGCGTATGCTACGCCGTATCGTCTTTCTCAGGCTGGTGGCACCTAGGCGACAGTTTCCTTCTGTCCGTATGGTCCAGGTAATGACCGAAGGTAAGGGCGCCCTTTGAATGTGCCATCCACTGTTGTAGTATCGACCGGTTATAGAATCTCCCCGCTTTTTAAACTCGAATTCGTGTTGATACACCCTTCAAAAACACGCGAGCCTCCAGATCCCACGGAGGGGACCCTGTCAGCGCCAATGCCGCTTCGCCAGTTAACGGTCTGATAGCAGCGTAGTATCCGCATTCCGAGCAACTGTCTATTCCGGGCGCCGATATGTTCCGCCCAAACAGGACTGCAGGACCCCTGTATAAAGCCATCTGCAGGTGGGCCCTGGACGGTGGACTACAGATTTTGGCAGAAGGCGATTCAGGACCATGGCCATCTTCTTCAGTTTTAGTACCAATCGACGAAAATGAGGGGTAAAGATCCATTCGGAATCCAGGACCCAAGTACTGCATTTCAGCGCCGATCGGCACACTCTCCTCCATAACTCTGCGATGCGCAGTGATGCTTCCGCGGGGGCGGTGCTTCCGGGGCCTATAGAAAAACATGGCCTACGTCTTTTCGACTGCGAATCGCAGCCCCAACGCTTCTATAAGCACCACAACCTGAGACGCACCCACTCTCGCCAGGCGTATTGTCTCCTCAAACATGTCTCCGTGGGCCAGCTTGTATGTGTCGTCTGGATAGCAGACCAAACGTACCCCACGGAGATGGGCCGCTCACAGAGTGCAATGTTAGCCGATGTTCCACAGAAGAAGGCAAAGAACAGACCCCAAATACTGAATTATATTTGTACTCGTACTTAAACAAACATTTAAGGGGCTCCCATAAAAAAAAACATAATTTTTGATTATCTTTGCTTTATAATCGTACGGAACGTACGGCGCACTAAGGCGCGAGTCCAACTCGCACTTGGCCGATTTTTTTTATTTAGAAGGGCGCCACTTTTGGTTTTCGCATTACCTGAAAATTTGACTAGGACCGGCACTCGTCCTCACCCTTAAGCGGCCGGACAAACTGTACTTGTATGTACTTTGTACCCATTTCATTTTGACCGCGCCCTTGCTAGGGGGCGTTCGGATAATATTTGCACACGGACGCCACATGGGCTAGAGACGGCCCTGGAAAAATATAATCGCTCCTCAGTGATTCATACTTTCGCCTTTTGTTGGTCTCGGCATGTGCGGCCGCAGCTCTCGCCTCTCTTGTAGTCACGTGCGATGCTGCCAACGTGTCCACGCAGGTGGCGTCACAAAACAGAGGCCTCCCGCGGCTCCACGCAGCGAGCGTCATACCGTCAGGCCTTTTTCCTTCGTCACGTGCAATACCACAGGTGACACGCAGTCAATCAATAAAATCACAATATGATTAACGTCCAATAAACCGGCGGGCATGACCAGCGTTGCGACTATGGTCGCAACCACCGCAACACATGCTGAGTAAGCACCTAAGACCTGACTATTAATTGGTAAAGGTGTTGAAATATTTTTAATTCTTTAGTTTTGTTTGTATTATTTAACAAATAAGTTTCTTTCTTTCTTTCCTTCTTTCTTTCTTTCAATACAAGCGATTACATCAATCTTGTAGGGCCTATGTCTCTATTATTGCCCACGATCGCTACACTATCATAAACTGTATTTAATATTATTATTTAAGTTTATTTAGTAGATATGACACCTGCAACTCTGTTGTATGTACCAAAAATCATTTTTCGCGCGTTAATCGTTCCGTGATAAAAAGTATCCTACAGATAGTGCAATCCACGATGATGCGCCCCACTATTCCTCCTAATCTAATATATAAAAATAAGTCGGGTCTGACGCTATAACTCTAGAACGCACAAACCGATTTCCACGGTTTTGCATTCGTTGGAAAGGTCTCGGGCTCCGTGAGGTCTATAGAAAAAAAACAGAAACAACTTCAAGAGTAAAGCAGGAAAACAAGGAAAATCATTTTTCATATACAGCGCCATTTATATGGCAAAACCACATTTACCAGGACAGCTAGTCCTTTATAGTTTATTATGTGCGCAAGCTTTCGCCAATGTTTGAGTGTTATAGGTACACATTAATTACCTATGAGTGCACGCACACACTTTTAATAAATAGACCAATTAAGTGAAAGCGTCACGGTCAAAGGGTGCATCATGCTCATTGCTCACCCAAAAAAATGGTGGGGCGCATATTCGTGGATTGCACTATCTGTACTTCCTCTCCCGGGACTCAAAGTATACAAAATTTCAGCAAAATAGGTTCAACGGATTAGGCGTGAAGCGGTTACAGTATAACAGACAGACACACTCATTTATAATATTAGTATGGATGTAGATTTTCAATGTATGTTACATTTGATTCCTGATTGAGGAAATTGATTCCTGGGCAGTTGACAGACCAACGTCATTTGGTCGGATCATGTCAATTCAATGTTAACTTTATTTTTATTGTGATCTGTCAGCTGGGTTTGACGTAACGCAACTTCTTTGATAGTACAAAACATTTAGTGGGCGCTTTGGATGCACAAATATGAGTGTAACTCAAAGAATTCGCGTTTTAGCGTTGAGGTTTAATTAAGTTCTAGCCGCAACCTGCCGCGTGTCTGTTGCACGTCGGATGTGGATTTAAATGAATACCCCAATACCCCAATACACCTACACTTGATTATTCACTTTATTTTTTCAAACCGTTTTGTTTCAAATAACAGCAAATGGTTTTTGATGACAATATTAAGCCGTATTTTGCTTTAATTACTCAAAATACACATATAACATACAGGCTAAATTTTGTGATTGTGTTACTTTTTAGGCAAAAACTACTGAACTGGTTTCGATCGGCACAGTTATCAAAGCTTTGGATCACGTCGGCTACTTTTTATCCTCAAAAAATCAGATTTTAAGTGGGATACTGTTATACCTACGTATGGTTGATTAAGGGCCTGTTTCACCGCTTCCTGATAAGGCTATCCACCACTTAATTTGACAGATGGAGTATGGAAAATCTGTCAAATAACCCTATCGGGCACCTTATCAGGAAGTGGTGAAACAGGCCATTAAGCTAGTAAATTATTAAACACGGTAGTACATCTCTGCTACAAATAATACTAGTGTCCGTATTTAAAAGTGCTAGTGGGTGAAAATATACTCCAACTATAAAGCTAAATTGAGGAATCTAAAAGTAACAGATCTAACTTTTATATGACATGGGTAAATACGTGTATAAAATAAGAGAATACAGAGAGTATAGACAGGGTAGGGTCGACATAATTTTTGAAAGTTCAGCGCGCAGTTTACTGCGGGTATGAAATAAAATGTTTATGAGGATCTAAGCGAGATTGGGCTGGAACTTTAGCGAAAGTATCCCCCCCTGGGTGCTTGCGCACTTGGATACCAAATAGAAATAAGCATTCCTGTATAAATAATTAAACTAGCTTTAAACCGATCTTTTTCTCAATTGAAATTTTTGATAAATGCGCATAAACATTTTGTGAACGAATTTTTACTTTATATAATAAATGCGGAAGGGTCCTATATGTCTGTCTATCTACCTGTCTGTCTGTTTCACTCTTTTCACGCTGTAACGGCTGAACCGTTTTAGATAAAACATTGTAAACAGTTTTTGTTGCGAGAAAATGTGTCGTTCTCGCGCGATAAACGAATTTTGGCGTAACGGAGTTGCGAGCGTCGTCTTGTTTTTTCTTTTCTTTTTAAGCCTTTAATAATTAGCTTTTAAATATTAATGTTAAACTATCAATTTTATCATAGAGAAATGAATTATCCATCCATCTTGATAATGTTCGCTACCTTGTACGCACAAATCATTTTGATTTTTTGTCAAGAATGGCAAGTAGGTAAGTTACAAGATTTGTCTAAATTGTAAGGAAAAAATTAGTATTAATAATATAATAATATCTATAATATCTATGGACGCTTCACACCACGTCAGTCTGGCCCCGTGCTAAGTACCTATAGGACTTGTGTTACAGGTACCAGACAACGGAAATATATTTAATACTTTTATACTATACATATATTTAAGATTTTTATTATATCATACACATATTTAATACACATCCAGACCCGGGAACATTGAAAACTTTTTGTTCCGTCGGCGGGATTCGAACCCGCGACCCCCGGCTTGAGCGTCCAACGCGCTTACCACTGAGCCATAGAGGTCTTGTTTTTCCTTTTCTTTTTAAGCCTTTAATAATTAGCTTTTAAATATTAATGTTAAACTAACATTTATATTTTGATAATTAATATCTTGATAATGCCCGCTACCTTGTACTCGCAAATCATTTTGATTTTTTGTCAAGAATGACAAGTAGGTAAGTTACAAGATTTGTCTAAATTGTAAGGAAAAAATTAGTATTAGCCCTTATGTCATAAAATATTACTTATCCTCTTCATCCACTTATGTCTTCAATGGAAAATTCATAGATGGTCTTACTACAAAAGATTTAAACACCTGTTGAACAGTTGATTAGAGAAAAATTTTGTACAGAATGATCTCAAAACTACTGTTCAATAGATGTTTAGTTTTTTGTGGTAAGACCGAGAATTTTTTACTGAGAGACCGCGGTTGATTACGAGATAGGTGTTGTCACCTCTCCACCTTGTAGCGTATTGCGTACACACCTTAATGTGTAATGTCGTTAGCGTGGGACGGTATTCTCTTATTGATATAAACGTGTGCCTCACCTTTCTAAATGTAGTGCTTTTATTGTGGTGGTAAATTAAGTGTATAATAAACCAGGACAATGGTTTCAACCATTCTTATTAATATCCATACTAATAATATTATTAATGCGAAAGTGTGTATGGCAGTCTGTCAGTTACGTCTTCATGCCCACACCGCTGAACGGATTTTGCTAAATTAAGTTTGGAGAAACTGTCCCAAAAGGTACGGTTCCCGAACGATAAGCGAATTTTGGCCCAACGGAGTAACGGGCGTCAGCATTTTATATATTAAAGTGTTTAAATTGACTGTCACTCTTTTAATTTTCACGATTAACTTACTGATATTATAATAGGTGTAGAGATGCTTCGATTTCCGGGAATAAACAAAGTTTACTTTTTTAGCGAAAAAAATGTGTTATTTATGCACACAGCACAACCTAGTTTGCGGCCAAGTATCTCTCACTCGCAAATTACGAATACGAGTACTACCTTATTTAATTATATTATTTTAATCACATAATCACGAAGATGTTGAAAAGTAATTTACACCTGCCAACCAAGTATTAACTAATGCTTAAATTTAATAATTAATAAAAAATTGATGTAAACAACGTCGGACTGTAAACAAAAATATTTACCTTCGGAGTTTTGTGTAAAACTTTATTTTTGTACCGTATTTTTGTTTTGCGCCATGCCGCGGCCGTGACGAACTCTCTTTGAATTGGAATGAAATCCGCCCAGCGGCCGCGGGCATCGTAACAACTAAGTCTACAAACGAATTCGTTAGTCGTTAGGCCGTGTTTCCACCTGCAAGACAACTGTCGCGAGAAGTGTCTGACAGTCTGTCTGACAGCAGCTTGCAAGTGTATTTGGCCGTGTTTCCACCTGCAAGACAACTGTCGCGAGAAGTATCAGACAGTCTGTCTGACAGCAGCTTGCAAGTGTATTTAGCCGTGTTTCCACCTGCAAGATAACTGTCGCGAGAAGTGTCTGACAGTCTGTCTGACAGCAGCTTGCAAGTGTAAAACCCGTAGCAAGTGCTGTCGTGACAATTTGTCAAGCGCTTCCTGCGAGTAGTTGCGACAGCATGTCTGAACATGTCTGCGAGGAGTCGCGACAGATCTCTCTGTGGGAGGGTCACCCATGGACCTAAGGGTCACCGCAGATATACGGTCTAGTTTCGTATGGCATTTATCCGCGAGCTTCTCGCACGACATATATTGCAGCAATAAATTGTAGGAATTAGTATGAAATGTTAACAATATTGCAAGAAACTCAGACTTCCGCGAGTTTGCTTGCAGGTAAAAACACGACCTTAGAAACTCAATGCCCAATGGTTTACAAAATGTAGAGCGGCCAATCATTCGCCATCGAATAGCAGATGAACTTGCTTAAACAAAAATATAATTATAAAAGAACGTGAGACACTCCGGGACTGCTGCGGTAAAGCTATTGCATAGCATTTTTTATCAACTTATAATTCGCATAAGTCTAGTAGCGCGCGCACAAACACCGTGCCGAGGTCTGGCAACACTGCACCGTGTTAGATTAGGTAATAGTGGGGGGTGTTAGGTTTTTTCGTTACGGAATTTCTTGACTCGGTCGCCGCGCTCAAAGCCCACGATAAAAGCTATGCAATAGCCTAAAACCCCCATAATAATCTTTATGCGGTAATTTTAATTAAATATTAATGATGTTTTACAAAACAAAACTAAGGCTGCGTTTCCACTGAAGCGGAGCGTAGCTTAGCAGTGCCGAATTGACCAATCACCACTTGAATAGCACGATTGGTCAATTCGGGCACCGCTAAGCTCCGCTCCGCTCCGCTTCAGTGGAAATACAGCCTAAGAGTATTTTGTAATTTGGCAAATAATAATAAATAGCAGTAGCAAATATAAAATACATAATATCATGTAAACTTAAATAAGAAGGAGATTTACTGTATCGACTGTACTGAAAAAACTTTACCAGACTCACACCTTTGACCTTTCTTTTCCATAATCGAACAAGATTATAAAATAAATTCAATGAAACCGACTATAATAAAATATAACCTACTTTTTCAATCCCCACCGAATCTTATCTTTATCCTCACCAAGTTATATTAAAAGAACGCATTAGATAGTAATCTCGGGTCTACACGAGTAAATACAAGCCCTTAGAGATTGTGGTGCATAAATTGCCCTCTATCTGAACATCGCCTGACCTCTAATGGTGGCGAGGTGGGACAGATCCTTATCGTAAAAATACGAATTGTGTAGCCACATTGTCGATACCGTCGTTTGCTGGCTAATGCTTAATAAAATGTTCTTTCATAACTTCAATTAGGGTTGAGGTTGCAGAATGTCGAAAACGCCAGCTCATTCCATTAGGAAACCAGATAAAATATTCATTTCTACTGTTCAAATAATTGCTAATGTTTTATTTGTATTATTTTGGCCCGTCTCCACGTTTGGCAATGATCATCACAATCGACATTGAACGCCAATGATTATAGGCAATCATTGGCTGATCAATGATCAAAGCCAATGATTATAGGCAATCATTGGCTTTGATCATAATATATTATTCTATTGCGCTTGTTTTTGTCCATCAGGAGCCAAAGTGGAGAGACTGCCATAAAAAGACCTCGAACAAACCAAATTAATATGATATATGAAAGTATATTTCCTGTATTTAAAACGTCTGTAATATTAGCATAATGCTCGGAGAATAAATAAGCTCGCATAAAACACGTATTGTATTCCTCAAAGAGATTTAAAACTAATCGCATATCGACGCCTCTCACTACGTAGGAAGGAGCACAATATGCAAAGATACTTATCGGATTATAGCCTTATAGGAGATAAAACATCCTTCCCCGTTGAATTTATACGACTAAACATTGTTGCTAACTTTAAAAATTTAAACCTCGAACCGTCCCATATTGCGTTAGAAATTTTAAACAAAGTAACGTTTCGAGGACTGTAAACTAAAAGAAAGCTGTTAAAAGATTTTCACAGTTCCGAAGACCTTAAAACGTTGGAGCTCTATCGAGTTAAAAGTTAGTTACCACCCGTTTTGGGGCGCCGCAGATACGAAATAGAAATGGTTTTATCTGCACTACAGATCTAGGCTAGGAGCCCAATATCTAGGCTAGGAGCCTAAGATGTTTCTTTCTTTAGTGTTAAATGTAATTACATCGCTTAAGTTTACATTTTTATAACGTGGCCTTAAAAATTGTCTATGAGACAGCCGATTCACAAACTTGCCCTCTTGTTTATGCCAAGTAAGAAAAGCAACGCTGATATTACTTTGATATCCAAGTGCCTTGAGGTGTTCCTTGAGCTTTTTACTTTAATTTTTGGGATTGAGAAAGTGGCCAATATCAAGTATAAAAGGGGTAAAGTGACCGATGGCAAAATTAGGTTCTTTTTTTTATCTTTATTAAGGACTTGGTTAAAATTAGGTTCCTAACTACGAGTCTTTTGATTGCAAATGGTTTGTAATGAATATTGAATATATCGACGAGAACGCATCGCTATGTATTACGCTGTATCATAATAATATGATAAACGATATATTTGCCTGTATGGAATAATATTATGCTAAAATTCTATACGGACGTTTTAAGCTCATTGTTATGCACCAATACATGTAAGTAGGTTCCCTATGCCTCTCATCAAATTGTAGTTGCATAATTATTACGAATTAGTAATCGAGTAATATTACAATACAAGTTTAAACAATCTATTTTGGCGGTTTGTGATTTTAAGGCCACAATGCAAAACATATTGCCAAATCTATGTTCGATAACTGTGGATGCTCCCATCCTTACGAAACTTTTTAAACCATACACATAATATTATTGCTAAATTAAGATAAAACATAGGCAATCATAGACGATTATTCTTCTTCTTTATCAGCCTGTCTGTTCCTTCGTCATAATAATAATAACTCCAACACCGGTTTTGGTGACGGTGGCCGGTTTCATTGAAACCAGGCCAGTTACGCAGAAGTAATTTATTATATGGTGCCCAAGTTTGTGCGCAGTACACAAGAGCGCTCTCTGTTCCTATAACCTAGTAAGACGGAAGACTTTTTATAATGTCCATCCGACGCATGGATCATCTTGCTTGTCAGACAATCTGCAGGTGTTCAACCTGCATTGTCCTAACCAAACGCGAGAATAGAACCCACGACCTCCGAGTCAAGAGCCACGCACTAAGCCACTGGACCATAGAGGAGTTGTTCCATCATGAGCCTTCGTGGACGGGCCGCATAATATAAAAATATTCCTTGGGCGAATAAAAACAAAAGAGACTTCATCTGTGGGCTGAAATTTATGAGATGCGCCGTGGATTAAAAATGTTTGCCGTGCCCTCGGGCCGCCGCGCCTTCATTAGAGCCTTCTGGAATATTCTGATTAATATTTACCGTACACTTCTTGAGAACTTGTAGTTCGTCACCCCGGCTGTGGTCACTCGGCGTTCTTAATGAGACTTTGGAGCTTTGTCCAGCGAAACGCTGCAAAAATCCTTTGACGCTGTGACGTATCAAAATTATTTTTACTCTGTGCCTCATCGTGCTCGAATAATTTGTAATATTCTGATTACCGCTAATTATATTAATTAAATTCTATCATTACATCCATCCTAATCAACAACGAGTCCATCAGTTTACACAGAATATCGGTAAACTTGATAACTGTCGAAATAACTCAATTCAATTAAAAATTATAATTTGAAACGACCGAGGTATATTTTAAAAATTAACACTTAAATTGAGCAGTGCATTCGTAAAAGCTTGTTTTATAACCGCGCTCCCCGACAAAGAAGTTATTTGTATTCATGAATTCGCGAAATAATCGCTTATTTCGACGAAACTGTGTGTTTGACAGTTCATTTACTTCGGTGGGATTTTATCTCTGCTCGAGAACGCGAGAGCTCTTTATAAAACAAACTATCAATCATAATTGATTGCTTTTTGCACAAAAATATTCTTAAAATTCAGATGAAGCAATTTAATTCTCTTTGAGCATTTATATATAATTTATTTGCACAATTTGCGAATTTAAATAAAGTTGTAGATAGTGAATTGATAACGTATTTTTGAGAGCCGAAACAACTACAACATCAGTTGTAACTTAAAGAAAATTATTCTACATACCAATAAAATATGCTTTTACATGGACTGCGTATACTATGTTGCAGAACTAATAGCGTTAGATTTTTCCCGCATAACTATTTTCCTTCCGAGAAAACGTTGAAAGGAAACACCTCATACCGATCCGGGCGTAAAATTGATTATTTGGAGAACGCTATGCTCACTACTCACTTCAGAATACATAATTTAATTCCCTTTTCCCGTTTACTAAATAATAAAAATGTTGAGAGAATGAAGATACTCGTTTGTCTTAAATTATCTTGGTTTTTTGGCGGCAGTCGACGACGGCTGCCATTGACTGCCGCCGACTGCCGCCGACTGCGCCGACGCGTGCCGCCGACACGTGCCGGCCGTTCGTCTGTAAGCGCTCTAAATTTTATTTTATCAAAAAGAAATAAGTATGTTATAGTAGTGTACGGTCAACAGTTTGTCGACAGTACATCACGTTTCGCACTGTCAGCGTATACGCCGCCACGCGGTATTATAATATACTTTAACTAACCAGTTCGCGTTAAGCCGCCAATCGGTTCGCGTGCTCTCTTTACCATTTAACCATTAAACCATTTTAGCATAAGTTTATTTGTATTCATGAATTCGCGAAATAATCGCTTATTTCGACGAAACTGTGTGTTTGACAGTTCATTTACTTCGGTGGGATTTTATCTCTGCTCGAGAACGCGAGAGCTCTTTATAAAACAAACTATCAATCATAATTGATTGCTTTTTGCACAAAAATATTCTTAAAATTCAGATGAAGCAATTTAATTCTCTTTGAGCATTTATATATAATTTATTTGCACAATTTGCGAATTTAAATAAAGTTGTAGATAGTGAATTGATAACGTATTTTTGAGAGCCGAAACAACTACAACATCAGTTGTAACTTAAAGAAAATTATTCTACATACCAATAAAATATGCTTTTACATGGACTGCGTATACTATGTTGCAGAACTAATAGCGTTAGATTTTTCCCGCATAACTATTTTCCTTCCGAGAAAACGTTGAAAGGAAACACCTCATACCGATCCGGGCGTAAAATTGATTATTTGGAGAACGCTATGCTCACTACTCACTTCAGAATACATAATTTAATTCCCTTTTCCCGTTTACTAAATAATAAAAATGTTGAGAGAATGAAGATACTCGTTTGTCTTAAATTATCTTGGTTTTTTGGCGGCAGTCGACGACGGCTGCCATTGACTGCCGCCGACTGCCGCCGACTGCGCCGACGCGTGCCGCCGACACGTGCCGGCCGTTCGTCTGTAAGCGCTCTAAATTTTATTTTATCAAAAAGAAATAAGTATGTTATAGTAGTGTACGGTCAACAGTTTGTCGACAGTACATCACGTTTCGCACTGTCAGCGTATACGCCGCCACGCGGTATTATAATATACTTTAACTAACCAGTTCGCGTTAAGCCGCCAATCGGTTCGCGTGCTCTCTTTACCATTTAACCATTAAACCATTTTAGCATAAGTTAAGGATTCAATAAACCTATTGAACCTAACTTGTCTTTTACTCTGTACGGGACCAAACCACCGTACATTGTGGTCCTTCGAGTTATTATTGAACCAGTGACCAAAAGTTTTTACCAATCGAAGGAACCCTAACCATTGTGGTCCTTCGAGTTATTATTGAACCAGTGACCAAAAGTTTTTACCAATCGAAGGAACCCTAACCATTGTGGTCCTTCGGCCTTTTATAGAACCAGTGACCAAATATTTTAACCAACCGAAGGAACCCTAACCATTGTGGTCCTTCAGCCTTCTAAAGAACCAGTGACCAAAAGTTTAACCAATCGAACGTGTCGTGGCGGTCACGTTTTAACCAAATAAAGTGGCGTGTGTAGTGTAAACCAATTGACCAGAACCTAACCAGTGTACCAATTGACCAAAGTGCTTGTGTGGAGTGTAACCAGTTCACCAGACCAGCGACACTACCAGCGACTACCACCAGGGACGACTTCTGAAGACAACCAGGTCACCACGTGCCAGTCTTCAAGTAAGATCTTTCCTTTTTACCACTTTTTACCACTCTCTTTTGACCATTATAATGCCCGCAACCATGGAGGCTCCATTAACCACCCAGAACCAGATCATATCTGCGATTAACACGCTGTCTGTTAACTTCAAGAAGGACGGGCCTGAACGTAAGACGCCCGTCTATATCGAAAAACGCCTTAATACATTGGACTCGTACTGGAATGAATTCCAGACCAACCATACCAGGCTCAGCGCCGAGTTCGAAGATCTTAACCACCGCTACTTTACTGAAAATCATTACCAGCGGACAAAAGATTTTTACGAGGAAGTTAGGAACATGATCTCTAATTACGTAACCAGCGAACCAGGCAAACAATTACTGAGACCAGCAACACCATTATCGCAGGGCTTAGATAGGCGCGATTTTTCTTCTCCCGCCCAGGAGGGTACCTCTTTTAGTTTCCCTGCGCCGAAGCTGTCGAACCAAGGTAACTCTAGTAGGGTGGAAGAAATGCTTCGTAAGCAGAAGAGCAACTTCAAGGCGCTTTCTCGAACCATAGACGCCGTCGACCTTGAAAGCTGCTCCGAACGCTGGGAGTTTGAAGATATTTTGAGGACTATCCAATCCAGATGGTCGGTCATCGATTCTCTTCACTGGGATATCGACAGCGAAGGGGTACTAGACAACGAGGAGTACGAGACAGCCTTCGCTGAGATGGAGAGGAAGTACAACACCATGAAGAAGGCAGTGAACAGACAGATGTGGTCGTCATCATACCGGGAACGTTCAACACCACAAATGGACATACCCACTTTCAGCGGAAATTACCAGGATTGGATATGTTTTAAGGATTTATTCTCCGAAACCA
The DNA here is from genome assembly GCA_937595015.1 of Polyommatus icarus. NCBI lineage: Eukaryota > Metazoa > Arthropoda > Insecta > Lepidoptera > Lycaenidae > Polyommatus > Polyommatus icarus. The sequence continues at coordinate 10,959,261 of OW569339.1, forward strand.
TTCACAATAATAGGTCGCTACCAAATGCCCAAAAAATGCAGTTCTTGAAAAGTAAACTCCGCGGCGAGGCTGAAAAGTTAGTTCACCATTTACGCATTAATTCCGAAAATTATCAAGTATGCTGGGACATTTTAAACCAACGCTACCATAATACCAGATTAATATTTAATTCCCACATACAACTATTATTAACCATGCCTACTATTCAGCAACAATCTGCAGCGGTTATCAAGAAATTACATGACACCACCAACGAGTGTCTTAACTCTATAAAAGCAATGGGTATCGATATTTCCAATTGGGACCCATTGATTGTCTATATTTTGTGCCAAAAACTAGATACCGAAACGCATCATGATTACATAGAGTCGCTTAAGAACCCAAAAGAATTGCCTACTTTGTCCGAATTTTTGAAGTTTTTAGAAATGAAATTTACATCTTTAGAAAGCTCTCGTCGTAAACAGGATTTTAATAAACCAAGTTCATCTCAAAACCAATTCCAAAAACCATGGGTTGAAAAGCATTCGAATAACCATTTGCATAATTTTATGAACAGAAACTTTAAACCAAGGCCAGCTGTAATAAACCATGTTAATACGAAACCAATGCATATTGCAACACAAAGGAAATGCATGCTCTGTAAAAACTGTTGCCATGAATTGTTTAAATGCAAACAATTTCTGGAATCGTCGCCGCTGAATAGACTTAAAATTATTGAAATAAACAAGTTATGTAAAAACTGCTTAACTAACCATTATGACAAGGAATGTACTTCGGAAAAAACATGCCGTTTTTGTAACCAACATCATAACACTTTATTGCACAATGCCCTCGTTACTTTTGCTCCCTCAACTTCAAGCAACACCAACATCGAGCTGCCTGCCCGAAAATCTAAAATATGCGTTACCAATGCACCGCAAGAAACCATGCCCAAATTATTAGCAACAGCTAAAATTAATATTAGGTCTGTGGATGGCTGTCACCATACCATGCGAGCCCTCATAGACCCGTGTGCAGAGACGTCTCTTATTACAGAGAACGCTGCGCAGCATTTAGGCCTACCAAGGATTAAGCGCCACTGTGTTGTTGTCGGAGTTGGCGCGAAGGCCAATAACAGTAGGGGAGTCGTACAGATAGACGTATCTTCTCTTTACAATAATTTTACATTTAAAACCGAAGCCTATGTCATGAAGCATGTCGTCGGAAATTTACCAAACGAATCTTTTGAGAAACCATCTTGGCCATGCCTGGATAAATTACCACTCGCCGATCCAGAATTTTATAGAAGTAAGCCAATAGATTTAATTTTAAGCGTAGATGTGTACGAGTTAATTATTTTACCAGGTTTAATTCGTAACGGCACATCACTACCAATAGCGCAAAATACCAAGCTCGGATGGATTTTGAGTGGGACCATAAAACCAACACAAAAATATTGCAACGTCGTCATGGTCGACTTGCAAGATATTCAGCGTTTCTGGGAGATTGAGGATATCTCAGATAACTCAATCAATATTTCTGATGAAGAGAACCATTGCCTTCATCATTACCAGCAGCATACGACGCGTCAACCGAATGGACGTTACGTCGTACGTTTACCACTTAAACCAGAAATTACTGAAAAATTGGGTGACTCGAAAACCAAAGCTGTAGCTCAATTTCGTCAGTTAGAAAAAAGATTTTCTAAAAATAATATTATCGAACATAACTACAAACAATTTATCCATGAATATATTAACTTAAACCATATGAAGAAGTGCAATAGTAACCCGATACTTCAATGCTATTTGCCGCACCATTGTGTAATCCAAACGGATTCCACGACCACGGCCACGCGAGTTGTTTTTAATGCCTCAGCGAAAACTTCGACTGGCTTTTCGTTGAATGACCTTATGTACTCTGGACCAAATTTGCAAGAAGATTTATTCACTCTCATCCTTAAGTGGAGGCAGTACCAAATAGCCTTCACAGCTGACATAGAGAAGATGTTCCGTTTCATAGATGTTCATGAAGATGACCAGCCTCTCCAGAAGATTATGTGGAGGGATTCTGAACAGCAACCATTGGAAGAATACCAACTTACCACTGTCACATACGGCACCAAGGCCGCACCTTTCCTAGCCATGATGACATTGAAACGTCTGGCTAAGGATGAAGGTCACCGTTATCCAGAAGCAGCAGAAGCTCTGGCTACCAGATTTTACATGGATGATCTTCTCCATGGACAGCACGACCTAGAATCTGCAGGAAAACTAATTTCTGACCTCATAAATCTTCTTAAGTTAGGCGGATTTAATTTAAGGAAGTGGTCGTCTAATAAACCAGAAGTATTACCAGATAACCAGACACCATGTGAAGACCAAGCATATGTATTTAAATACCAGGAATCAACCAAGGCATTAGGACTTAAGTGGCATCCAGACCAGGATTATTTTACTTTTCAGTTGAAATCTGAACCAGTTCGTAAGCTCACCAAAAGAAGCTTACTCTCGAATATATCGAAAATATTTGATCCGCTTGGATGGCTTTCACCAGTTACCACCAAGTTGAAACTACTCTTCCAAGAAGTCTGGCTCCTAAACCTTAATTGGGACGACGAGTTGCCAGCTGACATAAATACAAGATGGAAAACCATAGAAGCTGACATCACCAAAATTAACCATATTACCATACCAAGGTGGCTACAGTCCTCGAAGAACGATACCATCGAGTTGCATGGGTTTTGTGATTCATCACAAAATGCCTACGCTTGTGTTGTATACTGCAGAGTCAGCAATTCCAACAACAACCAGTCGTCTGTAGTACTAGTAGCAGCGAAGTCTCGTCTCGTACCTGTAAAGAAAAATGTTTCATTACCAAGATTAGAATTATGTGCAACTGTTCTACTTACCAAGGTCATGAAGATCACCTGTAATTGTTTATCAGATTACAACATAAAATTCTACGGTTGGTCCGACTCGAGAGCAGTGTTAGGTTGGCTCAACGGCGACCCAAGCAAATGGAAACCATTCGTCGCGAATAGGGTGAAGCAGGTGACGGATATACCACCGAGCAGCTGGCATTATGTGTCAACCAAGGACAACCCAGCTGACTCAGCAACAAGAGGAATCACCACGGAACAGCTGATTAACCATTCCATCTGGTTCACGGGACCCCACTGGCTACAATCTTTTGAGGAGTCAAAATTAACCAATTCATCTTATACCACGAACGAAGAGCTGAAAAAACCATTATTAAATATAAATGTTACAACTATTAAATATGAAAATGAAGTTATAGAAAATATAATTAGCAGATACAGCGATTTTACGCGAGCTTCAAGAGTGCTTGCGTGGGTATTACGTTTTACACCTAAGTCTAAAAATAAACAACGATACTTAACTATATTAGAAATAAGAAAAGCTAAATACTTAATTATAAAATATGTACAGCAATTAGAATTCTTAGAAGATACAGAATATATTAAAAACCATAACCAACCTAACCCTAAGAGTAATTTATTAAAACTAAAACCATTTATTGATGACCAAGGACTTTTGAGGGTTGGGGGGCGATTGACCAACGCCAAAATAGAAGATAGAATGAAGCATCCGTGTATTTTACCACATAACCATGTAGTTACCAACATGATAATTGACCAGGCACATAAAATGACCTTCCACGGGGGTGCACGATTAACCCTCGCGTGGTTACGTCAAGAATATTGGATTTTAGGAGGAAATAGCGCTGTAAAGAAGCAGCTTCGAAGATGTGCGCTGTGCAGAAGGCACGACCCCCTGAAACATGACCAGTTAATGGGAGATTTACCACCAGCCCGAGTCAACAGGACCCGCCCTTTCTACCATACAGGAGCTGATTTCACTGGTTTTGTTGACGTCAAGTCTGCGAAGGGTAGAGGAGTGAGATGTACCAAAGGATACATCGCCGTCTTTGTGTGTATGGTGAGCAAAGCCGTACACTTGGAGTTGGTCTCCGATCTCACCGCCTCAGCATTTTTAGCAGCCCTAAGAAGACTTTCGGCCAGGAGAGGATCGCCCGGTCACATTTACAGTGACAACGGGACGAATTTTATAAAGGCAAATAGAGTCCTGCAAGAAGAGATCGTTAATTTAAAATCAATATTAAATGACCAGTTTTATGCTGAAATAGCAGACATGTCGATAGAATGGCATTTCAATGCACCATCTTGGCCTAGTGCAGGCGGTCTGTGGGAGGCGGCAGTGAAGAGTTTGAAATACCATTTGAAGCGAGTCATAGGAGAACAAAAACTCACGTACGAGGAGTTCTCCACTCTCCTAGCTCAACTGGAAGGCTGCCTCAACTCAAGACCTCTGTGCCCGCTGAGCGAAGACGTAGAAGATCTAGATTTCCTCACCCCATCTCATTTTCTAGCAAGTGGACCAACATTAACCATTGTTGAGTCTGAACACGATCTGCGAACCAGATGGCAGTTAGTACAGAAGATTTACCAAGACGTGTGGAAGAGATGGAGAACGGAGTATCTCACACAGTTGAACACTAGATCTAAGTGGCTACGATCACAATCTAATTTAAATATAGGAGATATCGTTATTATACACGACGCTAACCTGCCACCGGGTAAGTGGGCTCTCGGTCGAATCGTGCAGCTACATCCGGGGCAAGACGGGCTAACTAGAGTAGTCTCTGTAAAAACCAAAAATGGCGTTATGAAACGACCAATAGTTAAGTTATCCCTTTTACCGACTAACCACAACAGTGACGAAGACAGTAACCAAATTGCTGACCATAACCAGCCGAATAACCAGTATAATGACAATTTACCAAAACCAAAAAGGAGAGCTAGAAAAGGCATTTATCATTTATTTACCATGGCACTTATGTTGTTTACGTTTTTAATTTCACCAGCCTCGTGTGCATACAACGCAATAAACTTTAACAACAGTCAAAGTTTATATTTTGACAAAATATCTACCATGCGGTTAGTGCAAGACGAATGGAAACTGGTAGTATATTATGATTTAGGACCATATTGGCAGGGCAGTAAATTATTATCAAAGTATGTAAATCACATGGAACATCTATGTCAACAATCACCAGTAAGAAACCATTGTGAATCCATTTTAATACAATTACGGCACAGCTATACAGAGTTTATGCATTACAATAGCATTCTGTCGACGCAGCAGTTCCCACACGGGCACGTGCGGCGCAAACGCGGCCTTATCAACGTCGTGGGTAATGTTGCACATGCGCTGTTCGGTGTACTCGATGACCAATTCGCTGAACAGTATGTTAAGGATATCGATTTAATTAGAGAAAACCAAAACCATCTGGCTGCTCTATGGAAAAACCAGACTTCCGTAGTAGAGGCAGAATATAATGTACTCAAAAGGATGCAAGGTTCTATTGACAAACAGCATAAGATATTTACTCATTACATTAATCAGTTAGAGAATTCTACCAACGATGTAAAAAGTCAACTGAAAGACGTGGAAGCGACTAATGAGTTTTTGTTATGCTCCATGGCAGCTAACAGCTTGGAGTCGAATTTAAAGAATATGCAGGATGTTTTACTAGATACAGTTTCGGAGGTGTACTTTGGGAAGTTCAACATACATCTTTTGAAACCGGACCAGCTTTTAGAGGAGTTAAATACTATTTCAGGAAAACTTTCTAATGAGTTAAAATTACCAATCGAAAATCCTCACACGGAATTTACCAAAATTTACCATTTACTTAAGGTTAGAGCTAAGATGATGAAAGATTATTTTATTTTTGAAATTAGAATACCATTAGTGAGTAGAGATAGTTACCAAGTGTATAGAATTTATCCTATCCCAAGACGGAACGACAAAACCATGGTCACCCTAGTTCCAGCTTCGGATTACATCGCGATCAACTTACGAAGAGACTCATTTATGACCATATCGCAATTAGAATTGCATAAGTGTATTCACTTAGATTCTGAAATACAACTTTGTCCACTGCAGAAACCAATTTCACACATGAGTCATAACGAAGTCTTGTGCTCCAAAGACCAGGAGACGAAGCGGTGCAGAACCAAAACTGCGAGGTGTCAAGACTGGTGGTCACAATTGAATGATGTAAATACTTACGTTTTCTTTTGCTGCGACTCATGTCCAGTACGCATCATCTGTGGAGAGCAAATGTTTTCCAACCATCTGAATAGCAGCGGTATCATAAAGCTGGGTCCAGACTGCGTTCTGAAAGGAAACGACATTACCATTTATACTCAGAGACAGCAAAACAATACTTTCACCATAAATACTGATATACCAGCGATAGACATTCTCCCCATCAACTACATCTTCAACCAGAATGGCACGTCCGCGTCGCTGATTCCGGAGCCAACGTCAATCGGGTGGTTACGATCAGGATCTAGACGATATAGGCGTTAAGATAAAACAAATTCGTTCAGAGAGTGGTCTAAAGGGTGGTATATCTTATCACGACGTTCACCATTACGTCGCGATATACGTGGTGGCGGGTGTGCTGGTGTGTGGGGCAGCCGCGTACGCCGCGCGGCGGTGGTGCCGCAGCCGCCGCCGGGACTCCAGCAGCGCGCCGGCAGCAGCTGGCGCAGCGCCTGCGCCTGCCGCGTCAGACCCGCCGCGCCCTGAGCCGCGGGGTCTGGCGAACGCAGCGTTTGTGTATAGTGTTAGTGACCAGTGTGTAAGTGTAGTTGACCATGGGCAATCTAGTGTTAAGTGTAGTGGCAGAGTGAAAGACCAGTCCACTTCTCCCGTAGTGCAAAAGCATAATTTTAGTGATTTTTGTGATTAGAGACTCTAGGGTGCCTTTAGAATAAGTGAATATTGTTTATCACCTTGTCTCACGTCACTCACTAACCATTGAACCATTTATTTTTTGTACCATTTTCACCATCCCTCTTTCTTCTCTCGCGGTGGCAGCATGTACGGTCAACAGTTTGTCGACAGTACATCACGTTTCGCACTGTCAGCGTATACGCCGCCACGCGGTATTATAATATACTTTAACTAACCAGTTCGCGTTAAGCCGCCAATCGGTTCGCGTGCTCTCTTTACCATTTAACCATTAAACCATTTTAGCATAAGTTAAGGATTCAATAAACCTATTGAACCTAACTTGTCTTTTACTCTGTACGGGACCAAACCACCGTACAAGTAGAGAATGCCAATAAATATCTCCCGTAGCAGTAGATACCATGCTAAAATATCGTATGATATTGTGAAAATCACGAACTCAACTCAACATTTTTCAATGTTCACCCCAATAAAGTACACCCGAGCAAATAAGTATTTAAAGCACGTAACGTTTTTTTGTAAATTGTTAGCGGCGCGGACGATTCGAGCTGCGCGGGGCGATTCGGGGTAGGGCGTTACAAATTCCTCACATTCATTGAAAACTCATTGAAATTTCATCCTGTTACATTACCCGGGCGTGTAATGTAATGGCTGAATTTTTTGGGACTTTATTAAAAACCCATCTCGACTCGCGAAACTCGAAATCTATTTGAGCATTTTAATGAAATATCTGAACGCAATCACCATAATAATAATTGTCTATTGAGTGCGTATTCTTCATGAAGTAATGAATAATTATTTTAAACTGAATATTTTTTTTATTAATTTCGTTATTCCAGAAACAGTTGACTCTTAAGTACTGTTTTCATATGGCGATGCTATTTTTGTCTAAGCGCCAAAGTATCCTTGTGAGACTGTTAAAATTCTAAGCAAGGATCAATAACAATATCTTCTAGTTAATAATAGAAACACTAAGGGCCTGTTTCACCACTTCCTGATAAGTGCCGGCTAGGTTATCCACCACTTAACTTGACAGATGAAGTATGGAGAATCTGTTAAATAAGTTGTGAATAGCCTATCCGGCACCTTATCAGGAAGTGGTGAAACAGGCCCTAAGGCTGAAATGTATGAAATACCAGCGCTGTCCGCTACGCGTTATTCAAAAAGGCTTCCTACAATTTCATACATCTCGGGCCATCAGCGCCGACGGTGCGCGCGCAGTCAGCGTGACTCTAAAAACAGCCTAAAGCTTTTGTAGCTACCTCTAACTGCACAACTCGACAACACCTGTGCTTCATAATACATTTACATCTAGCTGTCTCTGTACCTACAAGGCGCAGGTTCGGCCTCATGTGGAATATTGTTCTCATCTCTGGGCAGGGGCGCCAAAATACCAACTGCTCCCTCTGGATCGTATCCAACGAAGGGCCGCTCGAATTGTTGACTGCCATAGTGTTTTAAACAGCTTGGACCCCATGGAATTACGCCGAGATGTAGCTTCACTCTGCATCCTCTATCGGTTGTACCACGGAGAGTGCTCTGAGGAATTGTTCGGAATCATACCACCTGCAACTTTTCGCCATCGTCCCACGCGAAAAACATACCATCCTCATCACCTTGATGAGTGGCAGTCTTCCACAGTGCATTTTTCGCGTAAATTTCTGCCGCGCTCTCTAAAACTCTGGAACGAACTGTCACCAGCAGTTTTTCAGGACCTATACGACCTGCAAACCTTCAAAAAAAGAGCGTATTCCCTCTTAAAAGGCCGGCAACGCACCTGCAGCTCTTCTGATGTTGCGAGTGTCCATGGGCGACGGTAGTTGCTTACCATCAGGTGACCCGTTTGCTCGTTTGCCCCCTTATTTAATAAAAATAAAAAATAAAACCTTTACGAGTATAGTGTATCCACTGACCTCCATTATACAAGTAAGTTGGACTTATGATACTCTTTGAAATGACAGCTGTTTTCCAGACCTCCATTTTTGTGCCTATTTGAAGTGGAATCAGCGTCCCCAATGTGGGGGAAGAGAACTAAGTCTGAGGTAAACATGACGTTTAAAAATCGCCATATTGGCAGTAGTGGGAGTACTTGGAACTAATACTATCTACAACCAAAAGCGATTGAGCGGCCATTTGCAAGTTACGTCAGATTTAGTTGTCTTCCCCCGCATTGGGGGCGCTGATTCCGCTTCAAATAGGCACAAAAATGGAGGTCAGTGAGTGTATTTTTATAGTGTTGTCCGTCTTTGTAGCTATGGAGCGTTTTTAATTCTCTGAACTATTCCAACGAGGCTAAACTTATTTGAAGTTTCCGCAAGCAACAGCAAAGAGGCTAATGATAAAGTACGCGAACGTATTGTAATTTGTAGTAAGTTATGAGCAATTTGGCCCGGATTATCGCTAATGCCTCGCGTACAGGCTACGTGTCGGCTCGCACTGCAATCATTATGCACTCCATACAAAACTTTTCACCAGTTAAGTCGCTCACTTTATTTGCTTTCAAAACCAGTTAGTGGCTTTTAGCGCTTTCAAATCGTATGTCAATTGAACGCGGATTCAATGGTCGAAAAAAACTTGGCTTTTTGCGCTACATTTGGTGGAAAAAAATTACGGTAAATATTAAAAAACCGCGGCCCACAACGACGTTGCACCAATGTTCGTTTATCCCACGGATATCGCATATTTATCCGGTGTCAAAAGTATGCTTTGACCTTTTCTGTAACTCAATGAATCTCCCATACCAAGTTTAAGTAAAATTGGTTCAGCGGTTTGGACTTGAGGAAGTAATAGACAGACACTTTCGAATTTGTAATATCAGTATATCTTAGGAAAATTTCGAGTATCAGAGGAGCCTTAATATATCTACGTAAGGTTTGTTAATGATAACCGCTATGTACCATCGAAGAAATTGATTCATAGGCAGTTGACAGACCTATGTCATTTGGTCGGATCATATCAATTCAATGCGAATCATGATCTGTCGGCTGGGTTTGACATAACGCGACCAAATTACTTTGGTCAGCTATTTTCCTATGAATAAACTTCTCTTACAGTTCTTGCAGTACAGCCAAAGAAAACGCTAGTATTAATTAGAAAAGGAACCGCACTTACAACGCATCGGGCTTGTATATCAGGAGATAGCGCCGTCCGCCCCGCTGTTAACACTTCCTCCGCACGACACGCCACCGTCCAACGACCCGCGCTAAAAGCCCTGCTTATAGTTATAACCGCTTACACAGGGCTGTCTCTAACTGGCTGGCTGGCTGGCTCAAGCCAACCCTACCATCCCTACACGTAGGAAATGGATCGTTGGCCCAGGACGCAAAAGACAAAGCCGATCTTCTGGGCAAGCTATTTGCGTCAAACTCGACCCTGGATGACGGGGGGCAGAAACCGCCGACCATACCGCGATGCACGAGCATCATGTCGGATATTCGGTTTCATCAGCGCTCAGTGCGAAAAGCCCTCCGTCTCCTTGATATCCAAAAGTCGCGTGGGCCTGACGGAATCCCGCCTATTGTGTTGAAAAAGTGTGCTCCAGAGTTGGCTCCGGTCACCCTTGACAGACAGAAAGACAGCCTTGGTGCACCCGATCCCCAAAAAAGGTGACCGCTCAAATCCTTCCAACTACAGACCAATCGCTATAACCTCTCTCTTTTCGAAGACAATGGAATCCATTATCAATAGCCAGCTTCTTCGATACTTGGACGGCCAGGGATTACTAAGCGACAAACAATACGGGTTCCGTAAGGTCGCTCGGCTGGTGATCTCTTGGCGTACCTGACTCATCGTCATCGTTCATCGTTCATCGTTGGGCTCAGGCAATTGAGTCGAAGGGAGAGGCATTGGCTGTGTTAGTTTGGACATTGCGAAGGCCTTTGATCGGGTTTGGCATAAAGCGCTGCTATCAAAGCTTCCATCATACGGGCTGCCCGAGAAATTATGTAAGTGGGTCACTGGTTTCTTAGCAGACAGAAGCATAAAGGTCGTAGTTGACGGCGAATGCTCGGAAACTCAGTCTGTTGTTGCTGGTGTGTTTATGCCACTTTAATGTTTGATGAATCTTTCAGTGTTAGATAGCCCATTTATCGAGGAAGGTTATAGGCTATATTTTATAACGCTAAGACTAATAAGGGCGAAGAAATAGAGGAAAATGTGGAAAAAACGGGCAAAATTATTTGAAAGGGCTAACTTGAACGCGTTAATCTCAGGATCTCAGAATTTTTCAGTGTTAGATAGCCCAGTTATTGAGAAAGGCTATAGGCTATATTTTATCACGCTAAGGGCATGTTTCACCGCTTCCTGGTAAGTGCCGAATAGGCTATCTAACTCCATAACTTGACAGATGAAGTATGGAGAATCTGTCAAAAAGTTGTGAATAGCCTATTTGGCACTTTATCAGGAAGTGGTGAAACAGGCCCTAAGACTAATAGGAGAATGTGGAAAAAAGGGTAAAATTATTCTAAAGGGCTTATCTCGCGAACTACTGGAGCAATTTTTATGTTATTTGCCACAGATAAGAAGTAGACCACGTGATCCTATCATAGGCTATCGATTTTAATCATTTTTTCAGTGGCTATATATTTTATACCCGTGCGACGCCGAGACGGGTCGCTAGTAGAATATAAGTATCATTTTCTACTGACATTTGCGTGGTGACCCACGCTGCCGCCGGCGGCGGCGTAAAAGATAGTAGGTAGGTAGAGTAAAATGAAACCTATAGCCTGTGTCAAAAAGTGGCATTTCGTTTGAATATTCGTCGATCGCGGTCGCACGTTGCAAAGATCCGAAAGCCACCTTTAGGCTGAAACAAAAACCGGCCAAGTGCGAGTTGGACTCGCCCATGAAGGGTTCCGCAGCAGCAATAAGAATTATTTCTATGAAATTATAAGGTTTTTGGTTTATTTTAATATTTAATTTTTGATATAATGAAAGTTAAATTAAGGTTTATCATTTATGACGTATAAAAAAAAACTACTGGCTAGATCTCGTTCAAACCAATTTTTGTTGGTAGTTTTAATAGTAATGTACATCATATATTTTTTTTAGAATTATCATGCCCCTACTTTAGAAGTTAGAGGGGGGGGGACACACATTTTGCCACTTTGGAAGAGTCTCTCTCGCAAACTATTCAGGTTAGAAAAAAATGATATTAGAAACCTCAATATGATTTTTGAAGACCTTTCCATAGATACCCCACACGCATAGGCCAGATGAAAAAAAAAATTTTTTAGTTGTACCTATGGGGATCCCTAAAATTTTTAATAATTTTTCCATTTTTGTATCAAAATCTTAATGCGGTTCACAGACTACATCTACTTACCAAGTTTCAATAGTATAGCTCTTATAGTTTCGGAGAAAAGTGGCTGTGACATACGGACGGACAGACAGATAGACAGACAGACATGACGAATCTATAAGAGTTCCGTTTTTTGCCATTTTGGCTACGGAACCCTAAAAAAACAGATTTGTTAACGGCACGCATCGACGGCAGTCGCTGAATATTTTTTTTACACTGGTCGACGAGTGCTGCCGACAAGGGCCGTTCGTCTGTAAGCGCTCTAAGATCTTAGGTGCGTTGCCACCAAAGCTGCTTTAAGAGGAATGTATTTTTAATCCTTCGATCGTGGATTCTTGGAAATCTATTGTTATTGTTATTCTATTGTGTCTCGCTCACCGGTGAGCTTATGGGGCTTGATGGGCTAAAATCCTATATTTTAGGTTTCAGTTACAGCGACAATTTTTGTAGCTTAACAAAGCTGTATAACCGCTTACACATGGCTGCTTCTTATCAGTTATTAAGACTACGCTGGGTTTTCACTAGCTGCGTCGCAAGGAAAGTGTTTTAAAAATCCAATAGTTTAGGTTTCAATTACAGCAACAATTCTTGTGACTCGACAACGCGACGCAGTGTCGTTGAGAACTTTATACAGTATAGTATACTGCATAATCTTATAATATATAAAATTCTCGTGCCACAATGTTAGTTGCCGTACTCCTCCGAAACGGCTTTACTGAATTTTACCAAATTTTATATGCATATTCAGTAGGTTTAAGAATTTGCTACTCGCTACTTTTTTATAATGATAAGTGCATATTTTGTTGAATAAAATATAATAGTAAATTATTACAACTCGAGACTGACGACGACCATTGTTTGTGCGACGGGTCATGGGATAGCGATAGACGTTGCCATGGTGACATGCTTATTTAGTCACTTCAATAAAATATTAATTACTTTATATTATGGCGAATTACTTTATATTATGGCAAAACAATGTTTGCCGGGGCAGCTAGTAATATTAAAATAGTGAAGTCTGCCCACATTTTAATGTGGATAGTAATTCGCTGCATGTTACAATTTTAAATTAACTAAAATGTTTTAAGCTCTATATTTAGCTTAGAGCGTGTCGTTCAATTCGTGTGGATTTATTGCGGTCCCCTTTTATAAGACACCACAAAATCTAACTAACTAGTTGATGCCCACGGCAGCTCCGCTGTGCCAAAATCCGTTTATCACGCCGGAATCGTACATTTTTCTAGGATAATCGGGAAAATATCCTATCCATAAGGATAGGAAATTATAAAGTCCTTTCACGGAACTCAAAGTATCGGCTTTCTCTCGAGCAAAATCTGTTCAGCGGTTTAGGCATGAAGAGGTAATAGACAGACCGACACACTTTCGCATTTATATATTAGTATGGATTAAAAATCGAATTATTTTATTTTTAAATATTAATCTTGATGTGGCAACCCTAAGGAATGCAACTCGTTCATTTCGTTTCAGTGTTTACGTTCAACTAGATATTACCTTCGGGGAGATATAATTCACTGTGAGTTAACTGAAAGAGAAGCGAGGGGCTTAACGGCGATGCATGCGATGCACAGTATAAATAAAACATGCAAGTTAATACAAAACCTACCTGTGTGGCTTGATTTAAGGCTGCTCTCTCGAAAAAAGCGTGCAGATGAAACAACTTTTCATCGGCATTAACAGAGAAATTATATCTGAAAAAAATAATTAGTAATCTACATGATATGATACGTAATTAGGTTTTGCCATATTTTTTCTATCGGTATCACATAATAAAGAAATAAAAAACCAAATCACCTCTAAATCGTTGAATGAAACCACTTTACTCCTTCATTATTTATCAAAAGAATATATAAAAAATATCTACTGCTTTGCAAAACATAAGTTAATAATTTGGTTTGGTTACTTTTTTGAAATATGTAAAAGTATATGTATAAGTATATATGTATTTTAAGCCTTAAAAAGGTTTTTTCTCCTATTTCGCCCTATCATGGACGCGGCGAGCGTCGTAACCGCCACCGTATAAGGCGCGCTGTTATGAATGTTATTTTAATGTCATTTACGTCGATATTCGCACTGACAGACAATCGACCTGCTAATTTAGGGAGAGAAGGCCCTTAATGGGAAATATATATTTGTATTTAAATGTTATTTTTAATTAATTATTATTAATATATATTTGTTTTGTTTAAATGTTATTATTAATTAATAAATTACAAATATGATTAAGGATTTTGTGAATATTATTTTATTTTGATTTTAGTTTGTTATTTTGATTTGCTTTTATAGCTGCACCGGAAATACACAATCTGTGAATTTCGGAACTCTAGCTATAGCGGTTCTTGAGATACAGCCTGGAGACAGACAGACGGACAGACAGACATCGAAGTCTCATGAATAGGGTCCCGTTTTTACCCTTTGGGTACGGAACCCTAAAAATCGTTACATACTATAATTATTACTTGTGATCTCGTGGTAGCGGCCAAACCGCTTATTCGCGCGGACGAATACAAATTCAGCCTTAATTTATACAAATATCAAGCTACTGCTACTACTAAGTTTCGTAGTTGCAGTCGTTTAATTTACCGCGATAAAATGTTCCATGTTCTACCCCGTCATGGCCTTTCCTATGACTATGCCAAACACAAAAATCGACCGAGTAGTTTCAGAGCCTATTCCATGCAAACAAACAAACTTCCTCTTTATAATTAGTTGAGATTCGTGATTAACTCAACGATATCGAATAACAATCGATTATGGCGACCGAATTACAATCGATTATGGCGACTGAAACTCGATGTACAAACAATTATCACTGAATGCACTAGAAAACAATCTAGGGTGTAATTTGTTTTGAAATTGGAACGCAGCGGTCGAGTGCATGTTCGGATAGATAATCCCTAGTGTAAAATTAGGAGCAAAAACAAAATACGCCCGTTCCGCCCGCAATTTTAATAAAGCGAGCTACATCCCGCATTCATGATCTAGGTATTATTTTTACTTTTTTAAAAAGAGATATTTGAGCTATTACAAAAGTATTCGACGCTTAAATCCAAAAGTTACTCTAAATGTAAGTTTTTAATAAAAAATATATACTTACACTTTTCATGCACTGTATATTATTACTGTAAAACATGAATTTCCACCAAGAATTTACAGTACGTTCATACTTAATACAAATAAAATAAAAATAAATGCATTCAATATCATATAAAAGTAACTACAAAAAAAATTATACTTTTGCTTCATTTCTATTGTGAAAATAACTTTATGAACTTGATGGCAATATTCATTTAGTGGAATCGAATAATAAGGCTGTTGCATGTTTGCGATTTTGGCACAAATAATTTTAAAATGGAAACAAAACAGGATATTGGAGAGAACTATAAACTACGATTAGGTATTATTTAAAAATGCTATGCATCTGATACTAGTAAATATTTTATAATATTAAGATATAATTATATAGTGGCGGGGTCACGCTTTACGCCTTACAAAACTAGCTTCAGTAAAGACAGTAATTTATCTGAAAAATGCAAACTAGCGCCGCCCGAGATCGTCCGACGTTAAGAACTTCCCAGAGGCCATAAACATTATTCGCTTAGCTCTACAGAGGATGCCCACCGTATAAAAGAGGCCAACAACTGAAATATTTTATTTTAAAAATTATACCCGATTTTTTCCACAAAAGTTTTCGTAGTTTGGAGTTCCCGCGGGGCGTCGCGGAATCCCCGGCTTACGTTGTATAAGCAATTCTACTTTTTGTATAAAACTTACGGTTTCCAGTTTGGGGACACCGAGGAACTTGCAATCAATAATAATCCTCACAAAATGAAATTAATTTTTAAAATAATTTTTATTATTTTTTTCTTTTTTTTTTTTAATTAATTTTACAGACAAATTACTGTCTTTGCTGAAGCTAGTTGAAAGAGTTTTTTCTCCATTTTTGTCTTTTTTCGCGTTGGAAATTCGCACTCTTTACAATCAAAAGTTAACTAAACACAATATTAGTTTCTAAATTGTCTTTTTCTGTTTTATTTTACTGTACAAAAAGAGAGCAATATAGCGTTTATTAAACTAGAAATATCAGGTTCTCATTTCTAAACGTACAGATGGTACAGAGGGTACAATGCAGCCATAAGCCCTTACATAATACGCTAAGACCATCAGTTCCAATAGCGACTTGTCAGATAATGTTTTACGTAACAAAGTCCCCTATCTCCTATTGTACTGAGGTATTTCTGTACGTTTCATACTATTTCTGAGTTAAAATAAGTAAGTTACTTAAGTTTTAGCAGAGACCTGACATACAGTTTTAGTATTATAACGATGTGGAATGTGTGATTTTATTATTATTTCTAGGATCAGTGAAATCAGTCGATCCAGAACGATACTTAGACTATATCTTAATATATATAATTCTTCTGTGAGTGTGTATGTCACTGAACTTCTCTCAAACGACTGGACTGATTTTGATGAAATTTTTTGTGTGTGTTTAAGGGGATCTGGGAATGGTTTAGATTCACAATTTTGTCCGCTGGACAATGTTTTTTAATTAATTTTTAATTTATTAGTAGTTGTTGATTTTGGAATGTTATACATTGGATCCGACAGACGGCTACCATCGCATAATTTTAAATAATATTCGAAATCGAATTTTAATTTTAGTCTGTCCCGACAGTTAGCGCTGCGATCAAATAAAAAAAAAATACTTTATATACTTAATATGGCAAAGAAACGTTTGCCGGGACAGCTAGTATTATTTATAAATTATAGCAATAAAATATACTTTAAATATACTTTGCAATTTAAATATAAAGATCCGAACAAATTGTTGTCATTCAAAATATAAGTTGGACGGCAACGGCGATTTAATATTGTTCATTGGCAGAATAAAACATTTGTGTACCCAACTTGAAGACCGCCATTGTGCTTGTGTAGCGTTCTAGAAACCTCGTGGAGCAATAGATGCTCCCTGTACCGAGGCGTGACCGCAAGCGCCCACTGCCGACTGTGACGAGTTTATACAGACACCACTAAGGGTGCGATTCCACTGAAGCGGAGTGGAGCTTAGCGGTGCCCGAATTGACCAATCGTGCTATTCCAGCGGAATGACAGCGAAGATTTCGAGCATGGTGATTGGTCAATTCGGCACCGCTCAGCTCCGCACAATACGCGTCACGTTGCTGTCTGAATTTACCCTTAAGGTGAAGCCGCACTAGACAACACTGTGCTGAAATGCAGCGACGCGAGACGTTACATACAAATATTCTTTATATGAAATAGATGACGCCCGCAACTCCGTTGCGCCAAAAGTCGCTTATCGGAAAGCGAACAATTTTTCGGGTTAAAAAGCATCCTATGTCTCTTCCCGGGACTCAAAGTATCTTATCGCCATACCAAATGTCAGCAAAATCTCGGTGGTTTAGGCGCAAAGAAGTTGTTACCTCTGTCTGTTCACAGACAGGCACACTTTCGCATTTATAATATTAGTATGGATTGTAGGGAGCCAAATCGCACTACGCAGCGGCAGAGTACGAGACACGTACTACAAAATTCACCTTAAAGATGACCGCACTATGCTTAACTGCACTGCAGTGAACAGACAACACTTGAATATCCATGGTACTGGAGAGCCACGTCGCGTAACTCTGTTGCCGCGTAGTGAAACTTGGCTCATACAATTTCATACGTAGAATATTTTGCCGTCACGTGTCGCGTCGCTCCGCCGCAGTGCGTGTAGTGCGGTTTCACCTTTATACAATTGTACAGTCACGTCGTCATTGTACTACATGTCAACCTTATTAGTACAGCGTTAAGGATCAAAAGTGGGAAACAAAGGACGCGCCATTTAGGCAACTGCACTTAAAAGGAGGATTGTAAATTGTTCCTATAATGATGTGGTGGCGTCAACCTAGTCATAGAAATAACTTAGCAAAATTCTGAATATTTCCTCAAGCAATCAAATCACTTTGTTTATTAATTAGTCTGCAAATGTACAAGATTTTCAATTGTCTCAATCAATTTACATAACTACGCTTTCAAAATAAAGCGCATAGTTTATGAATTAACATTTTAATCAATATTATGAACAACGGAATGTAAATTATTCCCAGGCTCGGAACAAGAACCAAGAGTTGTGAGAACTTATTAAGAAACGGAATAAATAAAGATAAAAGGTATTCGGAAACAATGAATGCCTAATGCTTGATAGATAAACAAAAGGGCATTATTATTTATTGCAAAGCTACTTAAAAGCGTAAAATGGACAACAGAGTAAATATTTACGTAACCGTTCAAATACAGCTTCCATCAGTTTAGGCGCATTTGTAGGAGAATTTGCGTGGGTCGATTTTTGCCGCATGATTCTGACACCCTACGAAAATCGACTGTACACGTTACAAGGCTGTTTTGGTTACAAAAATCTGAAAAACGCCATATTCTAAATTGTCCCTTGAGAGAAAGTAGTTGTTTTACAATCACGTCAATGATTTAATCAAGTATCATCTTGTGTGTGGATAAACTAAAACTCAACCAGACGTCATTCTCAGTGACGCGGAAAAACTTTCATGGAACTTTGGTCTATGGATATTGGATAAATAGTCGCAAGTGAGTTATTTAGAGGGTCGTATTCATATTTATATCAACACACATATTGTAACATGTGTAACACATATGTAACATATCACACATATTGTCTACCGCTGCGGCAGTGACGGATATCCATCATGGCCTAACGTAGAGAGCGGTGTGTTTATAAAGCTCAAATTATATGCGTCCGCCCGAACGCGCGGTTTGGCGGCTATACCGTGAGATTACAAGCAAATTATGTAAATGTGGCGTCGCTATTTAATCAAATCGTTACATACTACAGTACCTCCGGACCTATACAACCTGCAAACCTTCAAGAAGAGAGCGTATTCCTTCTTAAAAGGCCGGCAACGCGCCTGCAGCTCTTCTGATGTTGCGAGTGTCCATGGGGGACGGTAGTTGCTTACCATCAGGTGACCCTTTTGCTCGTTTGCCCCCTTATTTAATAAAAAAAAATACTATTGTTCGTGATCTCGCTGTGTAGCGACCAAACCGCGCGTTCGTCTATAGACGCATATAAATCCAGCCATGATTAGGCGAATTGTCAAGCAACTTGCCATATAGCAAAATTCGTCCATGTAAATACCCCACAAATGTCAGTACGGCAATTCGTGTAATTATAACGTGGCCTGCGGCCTTGCTGTCGTTAAATTTGGGCTAAACTGAATACCTGCGGGCTGCGACAACTTCTTGACAAACTTCATTTCGTTCAATGGTATAAGCTTCGTGATTTTCAAGAGGCGGATATTATAAGAAAGGATTTTTAAAATAAGAATTCTGTGTCTCAATAGTTGAGTGCGTGGCTCAAACGACGAGGCTCGCGGGTTCAAATCCCACCGAAGAAACAAACAGTTTTCAATAAGAGAACATGATAGGAGTGGATTTGTGCTGCTGATACCACGGAGTTATTTTTCAATAAGAGAAAATGATAGGAGTGGATTTATGCTGCTGATACCACGGAGTTAGTTTTCAATAAGAGAAGATGATAGGAGTGGATTTATGCTGCTGATACCACGGAGCTATTTTTCAATAAGAGAAGATGATAGGAGTGGATTTATGCTGCTGATACCACGGAGTTTGTTTTCAATAAGAGAAGATGATAGGAGTGGATTTATGCTGCTGACACCACATAGTTAGTTTTCAATAAGAGAAGATGATAGGAGTGGATTTATGCTGCTGATACCACGGAGTTAGTTTTCAATAAGAGAAGATGATAGGAGTAGATTTGAGCTGCTGACACCACGTACTTAGTTTTCAATAAAAGAAGAAGATAGGAGTGAATTTATGCTGCTAACAGTTGACACCACGGATTTACTCCGTGGCTGACACCGACAATCTGTCGATCTTATTGTATTATTATAATGAACACTACAACAAATGTTTCATTTTTTCCCCAATATATTTTGCTGTAGATAGATACATTTACACTGAGTGAATGATAATAAACTTAGGGAACGTTAAAAACCCTGGAATCACGGAATGGGAATTCGATAAAAAACGAGCGCTCGCAATTAGTGGTGCCTAATTTCAGTTTAATGTCGGTTCATAGCCGCCGTAAAATTTGCACTTCCGAATTAAATGGAGCCTTATTACCAAGTTAGGGATAGTTCGAAACTGGCTAAATTTACGTTCAGTAGCGAAATATTGAGTTAGAATTTATAAAGCGTAGTAAGTGGAACTGCGCGCCTGTGCCAGTATGAATAAAGTTTATGTAATCCAAACATCCAATCTCTGCGATCGTGTGAATTCACCCTTATTTGACTGCAAGAAATTTCACTCGGTATATTCTCCGTACCGAATTTTCAACTCAAAATTGACTCCTACGTATTTGTATTTTTCAATGCCGTTTCGTTTATTTATTAAAGCTGTTGGATAAAAAATGTGTATTTGAAATTGCCGGCTCGCATATAGCTGCTGTAGCAATGCAGTTATTTAACTTATCATCAATCTAAAATCAATAAAATTATTGTAATAATAGTATGATAATTTAAAATAAGTATATAATGAGTCGCCCATTTGCTGCTTTCTTGTTTATTCTGGTACTTTGTTTGTATTCTCCTTGTACCGTCGGGAAAGTTTACCCGGTAGAAAAACAGCTCACCAGTGCTTCTCAAACTTTTAATAATAAGAAATACAATATTTTAGTAACCACGAAAGCATGATAAGATAACGATTTTTTTAGCTGTGATGTATCCCACAATTCGTAGCACTTAAACTCTTTCGTCGCATGGAGCCGTACAATTTTCCAGGTCAATAACTAAATTATGTCTATTCCCGGGACCTGAAATATATCAATTGCAGGTTTCATCTAACTCGGTTCAGCGGTCCAATCGTGAAGAGAGATTATTATTAAGAATAAGAATAAGAATAAGAATACTTTTATTTCCAGCATCACACGAAACATCATAATAATAAACAGTATTGAGTGGTACAGTTATTGTGATCTAGTTACACATAATATTATAATGCTGTGTGATGCCAAAAATTGGCCCCAGCTCAGCAAACGCAGCAAGCGAGCCCGCTGCACTGATATTCTGCGGGGGCCAATGAGTGTCTTCACAACACTAATAAACTAAACACTAAACATAATATACGGAATGAAAAAAATAAAAATAATAATGACAAGAAACTGTATACATATTTTATAAAATACAACTAAATGATCAGATATAATAATATGTGTCCTGAGTCCTGACCGATTTCGGCCTCGGCAACTTGACTTCACACTTTGTAATGCGGCGACGATCGTGGGCACGCAAATGACTATAAGGTATCCTATTTTTGAAGAGAACGTCCGTGCACACATAGTACACGTTAGGATACCGTTTCCGTAATAATTGTAAGTCATTTTTGAAGGTGGTTTATGGTATTGGTAGAGCTGACAGAGATAATTAACTGTACATCTTAAAATTTAGTTTTAAAGTATGTCACAAATCATGTTTTTATGTAAAAACATACAACTAATTTATTTTACAGTAGCATCAGTTTTTCGAGATGTTAATTAGTAAAGTTACCGTTCGAGTCAGAATTCAACTTGCGCTAAGCGGGCATTCTAGATCTTTCGCTCCTTAAATATAACACTGATTAAATTCTGAAAGCTTATATTAAGAATATTTAAAAAATTACGCTATCCTGCACTTTGCAGTTAAAAATAATTTCGCTTAATGAGCGAGCAGATGCAGAGTATTTTAGGCTTATTAAATACTGACGTTAACTTCGTTTGCTCGACATGAATAATATACTACTTAACTACATTAAACTACAATAATAATAATTATCCTACCCTACGCAATTATTATTATTAATATTTAATGTAGTTAAGCATAATATTACTCTCGCGACCTCCTGTAGGACACCTCGTGTAGGTCTAACGTGAGGACGAATCTATCCCTTCCTTCCCATCGCTCCAACTTCTTTTCCTATTCCTTTACCGTTCATGCAGTTAGATTATGGAACGCCCTTCCCCACACCATTCGTGACAGCCCTTCCATTACTGTCTTTAAAAGTCGACTAAGAGAGCACTACCTTAACAAGGAATCCTAAAATGTATGTTATTATGTTTTGTGTTTTATTATTTTACCTTAATTGTAAGTGTATTAATATTTAGTTAAATCTATAAGCATAATATTTATCTATGCACACCCTTTTTGATAGTTCCCATCAAATTTCTCTTCGTAGGGCTGCTGGAAGAAATCTCTTTTAGAGATAAGCAGTACCTGTTGTGTCGTCTTTTTTTTTTGTATATTTTCATGTAAAACTGTATGTGCAACAAATTGTTAAATAAAATAAAATAAATAAATTATAAACACTATTGTTACAGTGTGCCTTTAAAGTTAAAGTGTCTGCGTCATACATTTCAAAATTGTTATAAAAGTAAACATATTATATTTTTATTATTGTATTATCTATCACCTGCAATAATTATTATTATAACTAGCCGTATGCTAATACCAGGTTGCCAAATAGAGGCTTAAAAGCGAACATTTTGTCATTAATTTTCCGCCCGCCCAGCACTCGCCCCGTCAACCGTGTACTTTGCACTCAACAGCGTCAATTTTGAGCTATAATCAGTCATTTCACGTCACCGCCCACCTTCTGGCATATTATTAAATTAAAAGCCGTGTAACATTCTTAAAAATACTTAGGTAAGTGGCATACATTACGAGTTATTTAGAAATAAAAGTACACGCGACGTGTCAGCGGGTGTCACGCTGACGACTATTATTATAGGCCGAAAATAGTCTTCATACTGATTCTGTATGACAAGCTAAAAAATACCACAAATTATCATAAATCATATCACAAAGTAAATAGCGTAGCAAAGACATGATATAAAGATCGTGTGTTTTATTTATACACGATCTTTATTTGCACACACATCAAATTGATTTCAGATAGTTTTCTGTGGTAACTCGGTAATTTGCATTAGTGTTGAGGCATTTAGTCTAAATTATTGACTAATTGAGACCAAAACATGATAAAAATTGTATCTGAATAAAACTTTTTACTGCCACAAAACAAACACATAAAAATATTATATTATAAGAACACGTTAATAAAGAAAATGCTGATTCTAAAATTGCTACATTTATAAGTCCAATACCTTCCTGATCACACGTACCCTTCATATTAGATTAATTGCCTTATCTTCCGGCGATAGAGCCAGCGCGGAGTTATTTGTGGTTAAATGAGATGTAAAATGGGGCTTCCTACTTTAGGAGAACCTCTTAGTTTGCCGACGCAAACAAATAAATCGCCCGACCATCGCTTCCCTACCCGGTTTATCTGTGAATTTTGTGAATAATGTACTTTCTCACAATAGATAACCTTTTTAGTAGCAGTTCTAGATTATATTTCTAGTACACAGCATAAAATAAGATAAATGATCTAGGTAAAAATCGTACGCACGAAAAAGTACCTTTGTTTGTTTTAATAGCTTTATTGTATGGCGATTAATTCAAAACAACAGCACAACGTTGTCGTTACTTACACACAAATATTGTGGGCGTAGTTTGTATAGACAATTCTTGTTCAGCAGGATGTGTCCCTAATTAATTACAAAACACTCGGACCGTGCACACATAAAAGACAATTTACCTCTCCCTCCTTCCTGTGACGGGCGAAAATATTATAAATACTTATGCGGGATAAATGTTGCTGACCCCTGCCGACCGCGGCTAACGCTCGCCTCGCAAAAATTGACAGACACCCTTTTCTCTTTCCGCCTGCTTCTCATTTTAATTCAATTTACTGTATGAGGGAAAAAAGTAATCTTCGGGGTCGGGTCGGGCCGCCGGAAAGAGATTGAAAGTCATCGGCACAGTATTGGGACGATCTCATACACTTTTATAGCTGAGAAAGTTTTTATGCACGAGAAAAAAAGATTCGTAATTTCTGAACGGTTATACATAGGGGATACAAAGGGCCACTTGATAAAACGCCGGCATATGAGAGTGTCTTGCGTTCGAGGATGTGGTCGGCTTGATCCGCCGAATTTATTTCTAACGTTCGATAAATAAAGAGAACGATAGAAGATAGTTAAATAATTTAAAATTTCGACTTCAATCCAAAAAAAGTTAGTTAGCTTTATTGTTAATAATCTGAAATGAATAGAAGAACGCTTACTAATATACATTATAAGGTATCCAAGTACACATAATATTTAAGCGATACCCTACGCAGAAGTTTTGGCTTTTAAAATAAATGCATATAACACCAATTTACAACAATTACTCACACGAATGATACAGCCCTGAAAAGTTATTAGCAACTAACATTAGCAATACCGATACAAATTGTGTAATAATATGAACCGTAACTTTCGTAATTACGGCTGCATAAATTGCACCAACTTTTGCTATGTAATTTCATTATTTGACGCCATTGCATTTGTATGTTTCATTGCATTTATCCAAGTCGTGCCTTCTGTGCTGCTTATATTGGCTTCCAATATGAAAGATGTCGACATACTTTTTAGGCTTTGCAAAGCAATATTTTGGATACGAGGAGGCAACTACTGGTACGACGAAGAAGCGATAGGGGATGCCAGTAACGCGTTCTACCGAATACTTTCCTTTGCTATATATTTCTGTTACTTCGGTATGACATTTCTCGAGCTGCTAGCGGTGGCTATAGGTAACGTGTCTATAGACGAACGATGCCACGCGCTATCGCACGGAGTGAGCCATGCCGGATATGTCTTGAAAATAATAAGCATCACGATAAACCGCAGAGCGATTCAAAAACTCCTGCGTGATTTGATTCTCGTATGCGATTCTCTGGAGGACGACGAGACGGGAATGAAGAAATATAAGCAAATCAAGTTCGCGATGGGTTTATATTGTTCGTGCATTTTTGGCGCTCTCATCAGTTTTACAATACAAGGAATTATGTATGAGCTAGCAGGTATTTGAAATCGTAAACTTAGAACTCTGCAGTTTTTAAGGGTTCTCATGTCCTAAAAAGTATAAAGTGTTGAATTATTGTTTTAAATAAGAATAATTCAATTATTACGTAGTTATTCAATGTAAATACTTACCCGTATGTACCGTGATTTTCTTAACTTATTAACGAAGACGGAAAATTTTATTATATAACTAATTTTTATTTTAATATTTTTATAACCGAGCTATTAGTTACTTATGTACCTCATTACATGTATCTTCTAATGTTTTAGGCGGCAATTTCTTCATAATAATAAGCTACTACGGCACGCCAGGAGATGAATCTCTACGAGCCGCGGTATTTCGTAACGGCACTTCCATCACGATAGTAGCACTGTTAGTCACAATAGTAATAACTATCGATGGACTGATCATTACTGTCATGATAATTTTCAAATACAAGTTCATAATACTGAAGAAATACTTTGGCAAACTGAACGAAGATATGACGCGTCGTGTCTCGCAAAAGAATTGTGATATAGAGTCAGCTGCTAACGAGCTTTGCGATGGTGTCAAACAGGGTATAGTGATGCATATAAGTAACCTGAGAAGTCAGGTAATATTATAGCAGCCATAATATAATACCTGAATAATTATCTCCTTACCAAAAAAAAATACACAAAAAATAAACTAATAAATGTTAGTTTTAGCTATGCCCACACTTTGCATTTTCATCTTCAATTTTCGTCATCTTCTTTCATTCAACTGTCGTATTGGCGCATTCAATAATTTAATACGTCAACGAACGCAACGCCAACATTGTCATTAAAATATAACAAAGCGAAAGTTTTGGATACGGTCAGAGGGCATGCGTCGCGGGCATGCCTCACGTTCGCTGTTGACTGCGCTATAACGCATACCCTTTATGAACAAAAAAAGGCACGGTGTGGACTAAGCTTTTGAGTTTTGACTATTGAGCTACTTGTTGTTAAAAAATTAATAGATATTATTTTTAAATTTAAGAGAGCTTCTTTAAATAACAATCGCTAAATTAGTTATTAATATAAATTATTGTTTTTAGAATAGCACACGACTTGGATACAATTTTTGGTTCAATAATGACGATTCAACTTTTCAACAGCTCTTTCCCAGCGGTGTTTCTATTACTTCAGATGGCGGTTTGTTCGAAAATAATAATTAATTCTGTATTTTTTAATATTTATACACGTTTTTTTTACCACCTTACAACAGTTTTAGCCCCGACAAAACCGAGGGGTGTTTCTGTTAAAAATCTGAAAGCCAGAATCGGATAGCCAGTATTCATCATTCAGCACGGTCACTGCTGAAAAATTTCATTTATGGCGACCTCTGTGGCTCAATGGGTAGTGTGTGGCAGCTCAAGCCGGGGGTCGCGGGTTCGAATCCCGCCGACGGAACAAAAAGTTTTTCAATGTTCCTGGGTCATGGATGTGTATTAAATATGTGTATAATATAATAAAAATCTTAAATATATATATAGTATAAAAGTATTAAATATATTTCCGTTGTCTGGTACCCGTAACATAAGTCCTTCAGGTACTTAGCACGGGGCTAGATTGACGTGGTGTGAAGCGTCCATAGATATTATTATTATTATTATTATTTTGTTTCCCAATTTTTCATTAAAACTCATACTTACATAATTTTTGTTAGGTTTCAGATAATGTAGACTTCTTAACTTCTCTTAAAATTCTTGCATTTATCGCCACAGTATTTTTACTGCTGGGAATATACATCTGTACCTTCGGAGATATCACGTATGAGGTGAGTTTTCATGTTTTTTACTTTTTATGGGTAATAATCTAGGTTAAATATGCTTCCAACGGTAAAAATAATTATTCGAGAGTAGGTATATAAATGAAACATTTTGGCGCATATTCCTACTTCCTTTATCAAAAATGTTAATAATTATAAAGTTTTAAGCCCCCTTAAGCCAGTTTAGTCAAATTAAGAGCTCTCTTAAAGAAATATAGAGCGAAAGGAATGACATGATATTTAAATTTAACCATATACCTAACTTAAATTTAACACAAATCAGCTCAAGTCTAGCACAAGGGCCTTCAAGACCAATGTACTTAATCCATACTAATATTATAAATTCGAAAGTGTGTTCGTCGATCTGTCTGTCTTCTTACTTTACTGAAATATGGTCTGAAGATACTTTGGGTCCCGGGAAAGGACATAGGATACTTTTTATCCCGGAAAATTGTACGGTTCCCGCGCGATAAACTAGTTTTGGCGCAACCAAGTTGCGGGCGTCATCTTGTATTATATAAATATCTGTATTTTAGGCCTTATCTCTATCTGAGGCGATATTTAACTGCGGTTGGCACCTCTGCCCCGCAACCACGTCCGCCCACCGCAAGATCAGAGCTATGGTCATCATGGGATGTTCCCAAGGCCAGATCCCAATCACCATGAAAGCCTTCAATATGGTGGAACTCACCCATGCAACTTACGTTGAAGTGAGTAACAACACGACTTACCCATTCCACATAGGGTCAATTCAGATCGCAACGAGATACGTAGATGCATTCCAAACTACGAATAATAAAACCTAAGGAAACGTAACTCCCATACTAATACAGTTTTAAATTTGATTCCATTCGAACTGTCATGTAACGTCAGCCTTTATACCGCTCAAGGTCACCAAATGTATGAAAAGTGAACCTAAGGAGTAAGGTACACTTTTTTGACAAGTATTTTGGAGCATGTTTTTTGACGGAGTTACTCTTCCTTAGTTTTTATTATTCGTAGATTCCAAATTTATATTGAATTGACAGACTGGCATGATGACTCACGCAATTGAATACTTTCAAATCCAGACAAATTTAAAAATGTCTGAATTGACCCTTAGGTTAGTTGCATTGCACGGTGACGCAGCGATGCGGTGTATTTTGAAATGCCATTCAAAATTGAGCTTTATTTACTACACGAGAAGAGACACATTGACCTGCGAACATACGAAAAGAGACATGTTGAATTGACTTCCCGCTGGCGGTGTTGGGCTACATATTATAATTTTAATGACTCACTTAAAATCTCCATTTTATTCAGTTCAGGGTTTTTATTTATTTAATTGTGTATCATAACATTTGTGTATCATCCCACAAAAAAATACGTATTAATTTAGGAATGCAGTAATGTTCTTTAGATCATTTAGAAGAAGACTGCATTTATAACTCTACCAAAAAAAATTGTGGGTTATTACACAAATGGTTCACAGCGACCAGTTAATCCTTGGTTAAAGGTCTTAATAATAGCTAGAAATGTTATATGCCACAAAGAAAATACCACATGTCTATTGTACAAAATTATAAGAAACATAATACTTTATTTTCAGGTCATTAAATCTACGTATTCTGTTTACGCGTTACTTCAAGCACGTAACCAAAGATAAATGGAACAATTTGAAGCAAAATTATTTTGATATAACAGCACAATTTACTGTATAAATATTTCACAAGCCTCAAGCAATATTCTTAGCAATGTACTTACTAATATTGAAAATGTAAAAGTTCGTCCGCCTGTTACGTCTTCACGCATAAACGGCTGAACTGATTTAGATGAAATTTGTAATGGAATAGACGGAAAATGAAGGTAGAGTACTTATAGTTTTTGTTCCGGAAAAAAATACTGTTCCCGTTTGATAAACTAATTTGTGTGCAACGGAGTTGATGGCACAATCTAGCACGCAATAATTCTATCTAGACCAGTGGTTCTTAACCGGTGGTCCGCGGACCACTGGTGGTCCCTGCATAGCTAGCACGGCCTTCCCCAGTCTATTCTTCGGAAGAAAGTAATGGCAGTTTCTTTCCCATGTCTACATATCTTTTTCCCGAGCATGGCGCCACCCATCGACTTGAGTTTCAATGGACAAAGACAAGAAACTTTTCCATAGCAACCATTATAACAACGGCTATTTTGACAGTTAGGTAGTTTCTTGACTCTTTTTTATAAATATGGCACTTCGGCTATAAAACCATGGCCAGTGTCGTGTAAATGGAGGCAAATTCAAAAATACGACTTGTAGCAACCCAATCTATACCTAGTCGAAATTATAGTTTTGAATCTACGAAATACGAATAATAAAACCTAAAGAAATTATTTATCGTAGTTTGTAGATCAAAACTATAATTCCGGCTATAGACAAGGTTGTTATACATCGATATTTTGAATTTGCCGCCATTTACTCAACACTAGCCATGGTTTAATAGCCGAAGTGCCATATTAAAAAACAAAAAGAATCAAGAAACTAAATGTCAAAAGCGGATAAAATTGGTCGTCATGCTTAATAAACTTTTTCTCCCAATGTTTTTCCGGTAAAACTGTCAAAATTTAGTTTCTTTCGTTTGTCTACGTCGGTATGCTAGCTACGCTGAAGGTATTCAAAGTGGTTCGCGAAGCCATCTTAATAATACGTGAGAATTCAGAAGTAAGTAAAGAGTATGCGATCACAAAAATCACATTAAATAAACTTAACTTTTAGATTTTTGCCAAATGAAAAATGAGTGCTAATTTTATAATTATTTATAGTCGTGCTTGTTTTTTATATCAAACCACCCTTAAAGGTAAACCAACAAGGGTGGTCCCCGGCAAAACAGACATTTGGTAAGATGGTCCCTCATGACTAAAAGGTTAAGAACCACTGATCTAGACGAAAATTGCATCCTTAATTTTATCTGCAATAATGTTACAAAATATATAAAGTTAATAAAGTATACTAACAGAATAACAATCTAACAATATCGTTTAATATATCCATATTTCCATACTCTTTCGATTATGCCTAGTCTTTCGAACTGTAATAAAAGATTGGTCGCATGGAAAATACGAAACACGTGCCATCTATTGCATTTGTGTCAACGGAGAAGTTTAATCATAATAGTTCCGGAGCTCAGTCTATATTCGTTCCACGTATCTTAGTAATATTAACCTTATATAAGTTTACAATGTAAATACTTGGGAGACAGTTTGTAATATTGAAGAAGACTTATGATAAGTGATTTTCTACGGCATATTTTGAAATGGATGGTAAAGTAAGAGGTCCTCTGGGGTTTTTCTCTATTAACATTCACTATTTTTATTTAGAACTGTTGGTACAAAAGTTTGTGCCATCTAAATGTAAGTAATAATAATAATTTATTAATGTCTGGGCCAAGAGATAGATAACTTGAAATTTCGCAAACGTGTTCCTCTCATAATGTATGTAACCCTAATTAAGAAAGAATCTCTTAGATTTTCACCACTAAATAGCTAAATAATTCGTCAGTGCTGAAAACATCGATTGATTTTTTTTTAAATCTGCCCCTAAGGGGGTTAAATAAAAGGGCAAATTTCGATATCGGTAACACTATTTCATGCGGGCGAAGCCGACAAAAGCCCAACAAAAAATTATTCCCTATTGAAAATTCAATACAGACACGTACCTACTTCAATTCTATTTGTGGCAATTGTATGAGTCGCATATACTCTCGTAATACCGAAAATACAGAGGACCGAATGTCTCGAGTATCACTTAAGGGGGTCGGACAGTGAGTGATGTGGCGCTAATTGCTGGGACCTTTCGCCGCTGTATTATGCATCCTCCATCTTATGTGTCCCTGGTACATTAAGAGACTCTATTAAGGATCAATGATTAACATCATAGATCTTTGATTTTATTAGGCTTTTATTTTTTTCTTTAATGTTTAAGTAACATAGATTACTAAGAATTAAATTACATTGTTCGATATATGCACATTGAGGCCGGCAACGCACCTGCTGCTCTTCTGATGTTGCGAGTGTCCATGGGCGACGATAGTTGCTTACCATCAAGTGACCCGTTTGCTCGTTTGACGCTTTATTTAATTAAAAAATTGACGTTTTATGTGTACAGTGTTTTGTCCGTGTTTACACTACAAAATGGGTTTGACACAGAAAATCAAAAACCTTGTATATAATATCAATAAATAAGAAGATATTTATATTAATAAGTAATATCTACTTATATTATACTACTGGTGATTAAAATGGATCAAATTTATCAAAGTCAAGAAACTATAAAGAATATGTCAAGAAGTAAACTCAGGAACGAGTTTACATTAAAACCTACTCTGATGGATCACACCTCACCTATTTTACTTTCAAATTGATATTGAACATAATAATCGGTGATGATGATAGAGTTATAGTCTATTCGAAGACGGAATAGAAGTTTTATTCGAAGATATTTGGCGAAGTTTTATTTATTCGGATCCGTCAGTTCTCAATAAATCAGTCTGAACTTAAAGCGTTGTAGTGTTGCGCGCCGCGGATCGGTTTCCGTTCCCTTATCAGTTTTAAAGGATTTCCATGTCTACAGTTTACTCGTATTTCCTAGCGCACTCCAACAAACTTGCTAAAATCCTAAGCCGCAGAGTAAAATTGTTTGATATTTTCGACAAATAGACGCTTACCCCCTTACTAATAAACGTTGTATAAGCTTTGAATAGTTATACAGTGTTTTGTTCCTGTCACACAAGTGACATTTTTAATTGGATTGAAGAAGACAAAACACTGTATAACTATTCAAAGCTTATACAGCGTTTATTAGTAAGGGGGTTAGAGTTTTCGCTAAATGTATTGTTTGTTCAATACAGCTCAGTCGACGTAACTTCATCGAATAATTGAGTGTACTGTTGATTTTTGGTAGAAACTCAGGTTAATGAAACAGTATTTTCTTACAATTTTTCACTTAATTGAGATTTTTTAAATAGTATTTAATTACATCTATTTCGAATCTCATCATCAATTAGTGACTTATATTAGTGTAATTAGGTTATTATATTATGTTCTGTAAATTTTCTGAAAATGTAGCAAATTACAAAAAAATACCTTTCAAAAAATAACATTATACATAGCTACGCTAGTTTAACATCGCTAGAATCTTAACACAAAGGATCATATAATATTAAAGTGATACATTTTTAATTCCGCGCTTTGAATATGCATGAGCCAGATGTCCGTTTGTGAACCGCTTTTATGATGATTCCTCTAATTGTGCTGCCCTCCCGCATCTCATTAACATTGCATTTTTCACAACTAATGGCGGTTCTTAGTAAAAGTTCTTGTATTTACATTAAAATGGTAATGCCCCGCTTTTTAGTAGCCCGCTGTGGGTAGGGCGGTGTTTTGTTACTTTCTTAGGAATTAATTTTGTAGAACTACTTACGAGTATATACTAATTTTGGGCAATATTTATCTAGTATATAGTAACTTTACTATAATCACTTAGCAATCAATAATAATAATTATTATTATAATTATTGATTGCTAAAGAAAGTAACCACTAAAATGTCGAAATGAATGATATACAAAAACTAACTGCGTCTTCCAATAATGTAGATGAATAACAACACTGCTCCTTATTAAAGGTATAAAAGTTGTAGAGTCTTTACTCTACAACTTTTATAGCATATACTACAAGCATTAAGTTCATACATTCACTCTACGTCATGTTTAATTTAAATTAA
Source organism: Polyommatus icarus (assembly GCA_937595015.1). Lineage (NCBI taxonomy): Eukaryota > Metazoa > Arthropoda > Insecta > Lepidoptera > Lycaenidae > Polyommatus > Polyommatus icarus. The sequence continues at coordinate 10,991,869 of OW569339.1, forward strand.
AACAAAGTTTGTAAAGCACGAAGTTTTAAGCCATTCAGATTTTAAATACTAAATTAGCGTACCACTGAAACGTATATTAAAACTTTCCCCAACTTCTACACTAATAAAAATAGTCATAATTAAAAATGCGCACATTTTAAAACACGAATTCGTTTAAAATTAGACCGATTCGAAATAACCGAGAGGTAGACGTTAATTTACGACCGCGAAGAAAAAAAGGGGAAAAGCGAGCACTAGGAGTACTTTAATTTTCCCTCTAAGATACGCAAACGGGAGTAACATTTTAGCTGGGCGAAGTCATTTATATTCAGTAGAAATTCACTCTCATTAAAGCCATTTCTGGTGGTGGATAGTCGGCGTAATTAGCATGTTAACTACTATGGACTGATGACCCTTTGGAATGACTCAAAAGCGTTTAAATATTGCGACGTGAGCTGAGAGATATATCAAAAAGAATTCAAAAATATAATGGAGTAGTGCAAAGTTTCGTTTTATAGCATCAGGACATCATCATATATGTAGTTAACTATGACCATTGGAATCCCATTAGGATTACATTGATGTTAGCAATGTCGATTGGTTTTATAAGAATCAAATAAACCTTAGAAAATCCCCCTTTTTAACCCTTCATTTTTGAGAAGAATAGTAGGTACTTGAGACACTGTTTCTCAGAAATAAGCAGGGTACATTCAAATGAATAATTATGAAAAATTTGGCTTGAATACTCCTTTACCCTTTTATCTTGACGTACATAGGTTTTCGTTAATTATTTACCCAGCGCAGCAAAAAGGTAAGAATGTACCCCAAGTCATTAGAAGCAGTTGGTCGGGAGTGCAATATTATGCATTCAAACAAGGAGTCTAACCCCACTGCGCCAGGTGCGACGGTAACGAGACTTCAACTCACTTCAGTGTCATATTCCTGACGTCAATTATATCCCATTATACGTTTAATTTGAAACATGTGTTGCATTTAAAAGTATTGCTCCAAGTCTCTATATAAAATTGAATTGGAAAACGTCACAGCTGCTTACGATATTAAAGTTTTATTCAGTGCTCATTGTTATTATTGTAATACTTTTAATTTAAAATACACAATTACTTGACTGTAACCTAATGTTTGTGTCTATTTTGTCTATAATTTTTAAATGCATATTATCAATATACTATATTATAAATGCGAAATAGTATATGTCTGTCTGTCATTACTCATTACCTCATTACGCCTAAATCGCTGGATCGTGATAACCGAAATATCGCGCAACAAAGTTGCAGGAGTTATCTAGTTTTAATATAATTTATTAATGGCCTGTTTCACCGCTTCCTGATAAGGTGCCCGATAGGGTTATTTGACAGATTTTCCATACTCCATCTGTCAAATTAAGTGGTGGATAGCCTTATCAGGAAGCGGTGAAACAGGCCCTTAGTCTTTAAATTTATAGATTACTCCTAAATACCATTAAACCGTTGTATTCTTTAAGATCGTTATAAAATTGCAATTTGACATTATGATATGTAAAAGATTATGTTCAACTAACATACCTCACACAAAGCAATTTTGAATACTTACCTCACTGCCGAGAGTAAGAAACAATTATTATTTCATTTCGTATTAAAACTTGAGTCTTGAAGCTCGCTACAGAAGTTTAATGGAAAACTTACTTTGTTGTGTTATAAAATGAATTTATTCTAAAGTGCGGGGTAATGAACTCTGTCTGTCTTGTACGTACATCTCGCTACATGTCAATGCACTGCCTGCTTAATGCAAATGTCGTGTAGCCAGAATAGTACTAAGGGTCTGATCATTACACCTAGTACTATTTTGTTACGTCCTGTATATTAAAAATTCACCCTTAAGGTTTTATTTATAATCATTTTTTAAACTGTGGCCGCACTTGAGTATCATTAATTTAATGAGGAGTTTGACAGAAATGTATGGATATTATGTCAAAAAATTCATTAAATTAAAGTTAACTAATCATTAACTCTGTTTTAGTACGGCCGTCACACAGCGGCCTGTAAGTTAACTATTGTAAGTTAATCTATGATTCGTCGTACGTATTACTTAACGTTATCTCCGCAGCTAGTTCTTGTTAACAGCGGAATTGGGACAGTTAAGCTCGTTTACATAGCATGCATACAAATACGGGGCGGTCAGGTGAGCTGCTGCTTCATTACTCCATACCTCCAACCGTTTCCGTTCGTTAAATGTCCGAAGGTAAAGTTAAAGATGTTCTTTTGCCAACCAACCAATATTATGACTGAAATAAAATATTTATTTCAATCCTTGGTACATATTATTTTACAAAAGAGTTGAAAAAAGTTATAGGTGAAACCCCTTAATAATATTAAATCTCCTACCTATAAAATGTACAACAGAATATCGCTTTCACATTTTGATGACACATTTATTTTTAATGACGCCCGTGATTCCGTTTGCTTTTTATTGTATTTTAATTTTTAATTGACCAATATTATCCATCACGAATCACGAAGGAAACTGTTCGTGTTTTTCATTATAAAGCAAGTCAATCTATTAATCTAAATCTGTGTGTCTTTATTCAAATGAACCATTTTCAGCGACAAGCAAACGTAACCACAAACATTCGTATTCATAAATAGTTACGTCAAATCTGATATTTGATAACCAGTACCAATGATGACCAGTACTGAAACAAACTTTATTTGATAACATACTTAATTCACCTAAAACCTTGTTAACATGACGTTAACTACAGTTTCTCTAAAACCACAATTGTTTGGGCGTTAAAAGTGCAGCGTGGTATTTATTGAATTGCGTGTGGAAAGCGGAAAGCACAGCGGCGGTCAGTGATAACAAACTGTGATAGCGGGTGCGAACGTGGCGCTACGAGAGACCGGAAATAGTTCACCTCGCTGTGCGGCCACAAGCCGAGCGGCGCGGCGGTGCGGCTGCGGGAGTATCCATAGTTCAGCTTGCTATATGGCCACAGAGCGAGAGTATTCATACCTTGCTTCGTAGCCACGAGTGATCCATATCACTCGTGGCTACGAAGCAAGGTATTACCATTAATGGAAATAGTTTGTCGCTGAGAGACCACGAATGGAGTTTATCTTGTTATGTGGCTACGGAAAGTCTTATGGAATGAGACAGTAAATATAGTTCGTGAAACAGTATAACCACATTAGTGTACTCTTTTTCATTACGAGGAGATATACAATTTATCTGACTGCTTCGAATGTTTATGTAGTGGATTATTCAATGCACATGAAAAAACTATTAATTGCATCTATTTATACTAGCTAAAAGCCGAGATTTGTGAGAGCTCGCGTCGTTTTTCTGCGTGGTAATAATCTTTATGGCAGTTTTATTCTAATTTAATGGTAACCAAACCTTGACTGATCGATGATAATACAATATCTACATATAAATAAAAATTACCATGTTAAAACACAAATCAATGTGATCAATCATGATAGTTTTTCCGTAAAGTGTACCATAAATTAAGTGCCCAGGTTGTGGGATATAAAATAAAAAAATAAAATAAATAAAGCTTTATTGATTTCCATAAAAAAATACATTTTATAAATTTGTTTAAAAACATTTGATTTTTATAGGAATATTTCATTTACAATTTACTACATATTAATTTTTATTATTAAAGGACATAATCAGATCATTATAAATTTAGTACATAATAAATTAATTTTTACATGCATTTGTTATTCTTAATTCGTAATAATTATATTTAAGTATATATATTCTTATTATATTATTATTTATTATTTTTCTATGGACCCCCTAAGGGTAAAAGCCTCCTCCAAGGTAACCCATTCGTCTCTTGCCTTAGCGATGCTCGGCCAATCTCTACCTGCTGTTGCTACTATTTCATCCGACCATCTAGCAATCGGGCGGCCTCTAGACCTTTTTCCTTTTGGGCCAGGCCATTCTGTCGACCTTTGAGTCCACCTGTTGTCGTCATATCTCGCTATGTGTCCTGCCCACTTCCATTTTCTTTGTAGCATGTATGTTAGAGCATCTCTAACTTTGGTCTTTTTCCGGATGTCGGTATTTCTTACTCTATCTTTGAGTTTTAGGCCTAAAAAGCTTCTTTCCATTCGTCTTTGGGTTGTCTGGATTTTATTTCTTGTTTTGTAGTCGAATACCCACGTTTGACACCCGTAACTTAGGCATGGTAGTAAGGCCGTGTCCATAACAATCTTTTTAGTTGATGTTGGTAATTGCGATTTGAATATATCTTTGTGAGCCCAATATTTATTCCAAGTTATTGCTACTCTCCGCTCTACTTCTTCTGCGTTTCGGCTTTTCTCGAATGATATTTGTTTGCCTAAGTATATATATTTTTGCACAAATTCTAATGGTGTCTTCTTGACCTTGATTGTTGTGTTAATGTTTTGATGATTTGTCATAATCTTTGTTTTTTCTAAATTCATCTCTAGTCCGACTTTTGTGCTGGCTTGATGTAAATCATCTATCATTATATTGAGTTTCTGTGGGTCTTCGGAAAATAATACAATATCGTCGGCGAATCTGAGATGGCTCAAGAATCTACCATTTATGTTAATGCCTTGTTTGCTCCATCTAAGGTTTTTCATAATTTTTTCTAGGACGGCTATGAACAATTTTGGGGACATTGGGTCCCCTTGCCTCAGACCTCTCTTTATATTTATTGGCGGGCCGATTTTATCTAGTTTTACTCTACTTGTACAATTTTCATAGATGTTTTTTAGAATGTTAATGTATTTTTCGTTTATACCAAGAGAATGTAGAGCTTCCCAGATGCTTTCGTGTGATATTGTGTCAAAAGCTTTTTTATAGTCTACAAAAGCAATAAACAAGGGTCGGTTGAACTCAATATACTTCTCTATTACTTGTTCGACAACTTGTATATGGTCTATTGTGCAAAACCCACTTCTAAATCCAGCTTGTTCTATTGGCTGGTATTTGTCAATATCGTTAGACATTCTTTCCAGGAGACACGAAGAAAATAATTTATAAAAACAGGACATGAGACTTATTGGTCGGTAATTTGCGATGTCAGCTGGGTCTCCTTTTTTGTACAACAATATTATTTCAGATTGTCTCCATAGATTTGGTACGACCTCGCATTCCAATATTTTGTTCCATAGAATGGTGATTGGTGTTAGTAGTAGCGCTCTAGCAATCTTTATATATTCATTTATTATCCCGTCCGGTCCTGGGCTTTTTTCGGTCTTTAGTCTCATTATCTGTTTCAGGACTTCTTCTTCTGAAAATGGTTTAATTGGGTTTGTACCTAGAGAGACGTAAGTACTATTGCTCTTTGTGTCAGTAGAGTCTATTTGGCTGTATAGTGAAGCATAAAATTTTGTGGCTATGTTTATTATTTCTGTACGGGATTTACATTCGACTGAGTCAGAGCAAAGTGAATTTATCCATGTATGTGAAGCGTTTAGCTCTTTTTGTACTCTTTTAGTAGATCTAAATTTTTCTAAATAATGTTGTATTGTCTCTGTTCTATGAGAATCGTAACATTTTTTAATTTCCTTGTTAGTGAGCTTATAAAGGGCTTTCAACTTTTCTCTATCGGCTCTGTAGAGTTTTGGCTTATTCTGTATCCTATTCCTTTCTTTCATTAGTTCAATTGCTTTCTCTGTGAGTATTTTTTTCCTTTCTGTGCCCTTGTTGTGTCTTAAACTTTCTTTTATGCTTTGAACAACTTTTTGGTAGTATTCTTCTGCATTATAGTGAGTATGTGTCGTGATTAGTTCTGGGATAAAGTTCTTGAGATTTTCGGTGTAATTTTTTTGTTCGGTTGGTGTTTTCAGCTTCCTCGTGGCTTGTGTGTAATTTCTTCTGCTTTTTTTGGTTGGTTTTAGGTTCAGTTTGGCTCTTAGCAATCTATGATCTGATCCGAAAGGGACTGAGGATAGTACTTCATACTTAGAAATCAGTTGTGGAGCTGACGTCATAATGTAATCTATTTCGTTTTTCGTATTTTTGTCTGGGGAGATCCATGTCCATCTATTCTTCGGTTTGAGTTTGAACATGGTGTTAACAATTTTTAAGTTGTATTCAAAAGCATACTGAGTAAGTCTCTCTCCTCTTGGACTTCTACTTCCGTAGCCGTGTTCGCCTGCAATATTTATTTGCTCGTGCTTTCTGGGTAGTCCTATCTGTGCATTGAAATCCCCCATAGAGATAACATATTTAGCTGATGTAGAGTCGTGAGCTTTACCAAGGTTTTCGTAGAAGTGCTCTATTTCTTCTTGAGATGAGTTCTCAGTAGGAGCGTACGCTTGAATTAACGCAAAGTGTAAATTGTTCAACTCTATTTCCAGAACGCATACTCTATCGCTTATCCCAATAAAAGATTTTATATTTTCCTTAAGCTTTTTCTTTATTAGAAAGCCAACTCCGTACAGTCCTTTTGTTTGTCCCAGGTAGTAGAAGATATATTCGTTGTCTTCAATTATTTTTTCTCCAAGGCGTCGAACTTCGCACAAACCTATTATATCGTGGTTAATGTTTTGTAGAGCAGTCTTGAGCTCTATAAATTTAATTTCAGAAGACAATGACTTCACATTATAGGTGCAAATGTTGTAGGTATTCTCCGTTAATGTGGGTTTCCTTGGTGGGTTGTGGTCGCGCTCTCCCGCGGTGACCGGCCGTACTGGGAGATGTTGGATGAGACGAGGGTCCTGTTTTGGCTGCTATGCTATATTGTTTTGTGCTGTCTTTGTATGGCAAGCTGGCGTTTCTTGGCTGAGGATTAATCTGGGTTTTTGTATAATATAGTTGTTCATGTTGGCTTTATTTTTCTTTGGCGGCTGTTTGCTGATGTGCTGAGATCTTTGACTACTCGGTGTAATGTATGTCTCTGGGGATTCAGAATGATTTCTTTTCTTTGACTGGCTGTAAGGTGAGTGTTTGTTTTTTAATACGATAAGTTTATCGTAACGTATAAATGCAGTGTTTCCGGCTTCTTTTTCTCTTTTCAACTCGATTTGTAGCTCTCTGCGTTTATTAAGGACTTCAATTGAGTAGTCTTCTTTGATGAAATATGGAGTATCTTTAAGATTTTGTTTGTTTCTCAGTACTTTCAACTTATAGCCCATGGTGTTAAATGTTACTACCACCGGTCTGGTCTTTTCGTCTCGTTTTCCCAGTCTTCTAACTAGTTCTAAGTTACTGGTGTTGCATGAAATTTTTATATGTGTGTTAATAATTCTAGTCATAATTTCCTCAAGTTCATGATATGATTTCTCTTGCTCTTCTACGCCAAAAAATACTAAATTTTTTCGCCTGCACTGCCTATCTAAGTAATTAATTTTTGAGGTTTGTTCTTCGATTCTTTTTTCCAATAATTATATATAATAAATGTGGGATATACTAGGGCTCAATTCGCTCGGTTCTACTGGTTAACTACTTGATTAAACTTCGATAAAGCAATACGAAATATGGAAATGCTTTGTGTTAAATTGTTTATTTTCGTATTAGAGTAAGAGCAAGCGACAGCTAGACTTTCATCATTTTATAAAAGCTGAAAGGTTTTTTGTACGTGCCACTAGTAATAGACCGAGACGTCCGTCTGTCGCTGGCTCTTGTGCCATAATATTATAAGAACTAAATCTTTATAAATTTTTTAAATATTATATGAGTATCTTTACCAATCTTTACAAAGCTTCGAATATATAAAAGTTCAAAAGATATAGTCATAATGATTATCTTCTGTATTCATTCATTATGTATCATATCTGACTTACTAATTGAAGACACTTTTTAAAATCCAACTTATACACAAACACCAATATTATCGATATCAATATTTATATTTTACATGTAAATGTCTTCCATTTAATAAAATCCAAATATCATATTTGATATCCGCTCCGAGTTCCGTCGCTGGCGCCGCGAGGTATCTATCTTAGTGGCCGCGCTACAACGTACGGCCAGTGCATTACTTAAGTTCCACTACTACAAACTATAATTTGGACACACTTATCTGATGTTTGTTGTAATTAATGTTCGCTATTTCCATGTTCCGCCGTGCTGTACAGGGATTTGTATTACAAAAGCCTAACATTCCTATTATTATGTATGTATTATTTGTCTAAATGCCTGCATTTCTTATTTCTTATTCATTTAAAAGTCAAAATTTTATACAATGTCACATTGATATTTTATTTAAAAAACAAGTTTGAGAAGATCCAGCTGTTAGTTAATCATTTTGAAAGTAATTTTGATAAAATATTTTAGATGTAATGAGAGTTCAAACTTTAGCACTTAAAATGATTAGTAGAAAATATCATAATCTCTATTTTAATTTAGGCAATGCATGTATTAACGTAATTATGACTTAATTTAAATCTTATTATAGTTCTTGCAATCTAAGAGTGCGCGCCGCCTTTATTTGTAGTTGGAAATATGAATAGACATTTTCGTTAGTGTGCGTACCCGACGGAGCAGTCAGTAGAGAGCGAGCGTACGCGTGTATAGATATGGTCACTCACACAACTAAGGGCGACGCGCACTCGTAGATTGCAAGAACTATAAAAAGATAAAGTAACTAAAATATTTGTATCCCTCCTAGTCTGGCATGTGAAAAGGACACAACAGACATACAGACAATACGAAAATTAAATCCTTGAATACGAATAAATCTTGAATACGAATATTAAATACTTTTTCTAACCAATAAATTTTATTAAAATGATGATGCTTTACGATATAAAGTTCTCTTTGTAGTTTGATTGATGTAAAAGTTTGGTTTGATGACATGTGTATCCAATAACAATACAATATGTTAGCTATTCCTGATTGAACTGGACATCGGCTTCGAAACATAAAAGGTCTCCCAAACTTAATATCGATAAAAATACCATACTAAAACTATTTCCATTTATTTGGAAGAGTTTTAGTGTAATAATCATCTGTGAGTGAGTGTGAATCAAAAAGTTAAACACTGTAGTGTGCGTGAAGCGCCGTGGACAGTAAAATTGCAAAGCTAGATATTTTGCCCGTCATAAAATATTATAATACTTAACCACAAAATATTTTTACATTTTAAAATCGATCCGGGGTTCTCGAGTTTTAGACGGCATTCAAATTACAATCCACCTTTTATAAGATTTGTAACCACATTTTAACAACCCTAGAATATGTCCCGCTTACATATTCATTTTACAGCAACTTAATCAATAATCTCACATTTTCCGTCAAACTGATTAAAGCTGATTGCATATTTTCAGACACTCCAGGAGTGAAGAATTTTTATTGAATGATCTCATTATTTACAGTCTTTTAACACTGATGAATGAAGAATAATATCACGGTTTGAGAGAGTGATGAGCGACCATTAACGAAGACGAATTGCTTGCATTATTCGTGTAACAGATAAAGAAGACGCTTTCACAGTTTTATAGGATGGTCTTATTAAAGTGAGAAAATATTACGCTCGGTATTTTTTTTATAAAACGTGATCCATTTACTGGTGAGGTTTTGACGTAGAATAACATACATACGTGTCACGACTCACGACTCACGTCGTTGTTTGCTGACTGCTACGCAATGCTACGCTAGTAGCATTAGTTTTTATTATTCGTAGAGCTACGCGTGTATGGCTTAGCACTTGCTAGTGTTGGTAAAATAGCATTAGCAATAATTAAATTAATCGTACTTGCTAAAAACTACGATTGCTAATATTATCGTGCGTAGCAAAAATCTGCGATCATGATAAAAATCACGTCCGCGCAGTTTCGCACAGCGGTGTTAAGGTGAACGCAGATTTTGCCGCACCGCACGCACTGCAGTCGCCGCATTTGAATTCTTTATATGAAGTTGCGAAGGCTGCGGCGTGGGTAGGTATGCGAGCTTGCCTATAACTTTATATAAAGAATTCGAATGCGGCGACTGCGGTGCGTGCGGTGCGGCCCAAATCTGCGTTCACCTTTAATTGTTATGAATTGCTATTTTTCACTCGATGCGAAATAATACTTGACGCGAGCGGTGCGATGCGAACCGATAATAATTATTCACGATGCCGCGTGTTTAGCAAATAGCAAAGCAATAATACTTAGCATACAGTGACATGAAAATTAACAAGTTAATGAAATTAATAGAAAATAGCATTAATTCCCATTACTAGCACTTGCCGTGGTGCTACGCGTACGGTGTAGCTTAGCATTATCACGACGCAAGCGTAGCACGCACTTACTAGCCCAGCACTACGAGCAACACAACAGCGTATCACAATATTTCATGTGGCGTAACGCTACTTGTAGCACACTGTAGGTTAGGCGTAGCACTAGGCGTAGCACTAGGCGTAGCACTAGGCGTAGCACTAGGCGTAGCACTAGGCGTAGCACTAGGCGTAGCACTAGGCGTAGCACTAGGCGTAGCACTAGGCGTAGCACTAGGCGTAGCACTAGGCGTAGCACTATGCGTAGCACTAGGCGTTGCACTAGGCGTAGCACTAGGCGTAGCACTAGGCGTAGCACTAGGCGTAGCACTAGGCGTAGCACTAGGCGTAGCACTATGCGTAGCACTAGGCGTAGCACTAGGTGTAGCACTAGGCGTAGGACTATGCGTAGCGTAAAGTTAAGTAAAGTTTTCACAGAGCCAGTACTGGCTGCCAATAAGACTGGCAGCCAGTATTGGCTTGGTATATGCCGCGTGAACAGTTTGACCTGGCTTGAAAAACAATTCACACGCGGCATATATACCAAGAGTACCAAGCCAATACTGGCTACCAATCTTATTGGCATCCAGTACTTGCTCTGTGAAAACTATACTTTATATTTTTAAAAAAATGGTCGTAGATGTATAGAACGATAATATCTTATATGGTATAATAATTATAATAGAACCATTAATCCGTCGATCGCAGATTCTCGGAAATCTATTGTTATTCTATTGTTATCGCGCCCACTTGGGCCGTTCGGGAGTTGATAGGTACTATTCGAAGCATTATATTACTTTCATAACAGTAATTTTTTAAAGGCGTGTGACAGGAAACCAATGAAGCGCTCACAAAATAACAAAAGTCTTCTGGGAAATGAAAAATTTATCTTCGGAAATTAAATAAATTAGTTTGAAATTTTATAGGACATAAATAAACGAAAAGGCCGAAACCAGAATATTTTTATAATTTATTCGCGATGAAATTCTCCTAGGACATCTATAAAATATAATTAAGAAAATGTACACATTTTTGCGGAAAAATTTCAGAGCAATACAGTAATTAAAGTAGGATTAATATAGTTCACGTGTTTTTGCACCTAAACGAGCAGAAAAATCGCCTCTTAAAAATATGTCACGTTCTATTATAAATATAATGAAAATAGCATTTGCCCTTGAAAAATTGCGGAAATACAAACATTATTAATATAATTATTAATCTTATTTCTAATTATCTAAGAAATATAACATCAAATAAAGTTGTTTGATTTTGAAACAGCGAGAAAAAACAATCCCAAGGTGGTATGCCTTTTGTGATTTGTTCTTTATCTCTTTATTTTTATTTCGTTAACAAATATTTGATTTCATTTATATACACGTGTATTAATTTAATATTTAGGTCAAGTTTCTGTATTAGAAAGTTTCGAAACAACTTATAAGGACTGCAGAGGATATCTTGATATAAATTTTGCACTTAAACTTGGCTAATCTCTTTTGTAGACTATTTCTAAAGTTGCGTCTAACTCACTTATGAGGTTTAAAGCAATATAAGAAGACTAGCACAACTTGAAAGTTTTAAGAAAGCAATATAAAAATTTTCAATAATAACATAACATGAAACGTATTAGATAACTATTATAGGTAGTTAAGAGAGCGTACAAGGGTAGAAAAGAACGTTTTCACAAAAGTACTTTCAACGTATGCCAGTCTGCACTATAGGAGACGAAAAGAGAATTTGCGGAAGCAAAACTACGCCGAAATAGTTTATTAAATTACTCTTATTATAATTTAAAATAAAATTCTCACTTATAATACCACAAGAGCTTCAAAATTATCGGGTATTTCCCGATAGGTTCGTTGCAAACAAATGAAGGATTCAAGTTTTTCAGGTTAAAAAATCACGAGCGCGAAGCGCGAGTGATTTTTCCTGAAAAACTTGACGACTTTATTTGTTTGCAGGGAACCTTGAGGGAAATGCCAGATAATTTTGAAGCTCGTGTGGTATTCGGGGGATTATTTTTCCGTCCCAAATGTCGGCCAATAGAATTGCACCATTCGACGTCACGTGGTAACCAGAGAAAATTTTCAAAAAATTATCACTTATAATACCACAAGAGCTTCAAAATTGTCGGGTATTTCCCGATAGGTTCGTTGCAAACAAATGAAGGATTCAAGTTTTTCAGGTTCGCTTCGCGCTCGTGATTTTTCCTGAAAAACTTGATGACTTTATTTGTTTGCAGGGAACCTTGAGGGAAATGCCAGATCATTTTGAAGCTCGTGTGGTATTCGGGGGATTATTTTTCCGTCCCAAATGTCGGCCAATAGAATTGCACGTCACGTCACCATTCGACGTCACGTGGTAACCAGAGAAAATTTTCAAAAAATTATCAGTATAATACCATGTAGGTTGTACCACGTGACGTCGAATGGTGCAATTCTATTGGTCGATATTTGGGTCGGAAAAATAATCAGTATAATACCATGTAGGTTGTACCACGTGACGTCGAATGGTGCAATTCTATTGGTCGATATTTGGGTCGGAAAAATAATCATTAATATCCTTAAAGTTTCAAAAGTCAATTAAGATTTCTTTGAAAATTTTATAAATGTTTGAATTTTTCGGACTTGGTCGGATTATTTTAAGTCAATATCATGACTGAGGTGAGCTCAACATAACCCGGCCAAATTACGTAAGACCGCCATCTATGTATGCATCAATTTCTCAGAAAATAAACGAAATTTTATCTGGGGGCACGGCAGTGCCCCAGCTAAGCTTTTTAGCAAAGGCACGGCCGTACCATACTTTTCTCGAAGCGGTTCGCGGCTATTTCACACCCCCTTTATCTTCGATGTTAACATAGCTAGGGATGTAGAATTTCGGTCACTAAAAGCAAGTATAAAAACTAGCTTAGCCTCCAAATTACATGAAATTTTGATACATAGTTTAGTAGTTACGGATGGTCAAAGTTACTACATTTTGTTGCTCACTGACATATATAGATCATCAAAATTCTTAGGTACTTCTAGCAGACTTAGAACCTTGAAATTTGGTACCCGGATAGGTCTTTATTCACAATGAAAGGAAAAGTTATGAAACTGGCCAAGTGCGAGTCGGACTTTCGTACATGAGGTTCTGTACCGTAAATTTGTATGGGAGCCCCCCTAAAATAATAAGTTTATTTAATTTTTATTATTAATTATTAAATTAAAAATACAATTCAGTATTTTCTGAAATTTTCAAAAACCTTACTGTTACCTTTATGGATATAGAGCAAAAAAGGGAAAAAAATCGTGTTTGTTGTATGAGGCCCCGCATTAATAATTTATTTTATTTTAATTGGACTTAGAGCTTTTATAACGACACCAGAGATGCATAATTTGTGAAAATTGCAACTATCTAGCTATTGCGGTTCTCGAGATCCAGCCTGGTGACATACGGATGGTCGACGGACAGACAGCGCAGACTTATTAATAATAGGGTCGCGTTTTCATCCTTTAGGCAGGAAAACCTAAAAACTGAAAACTTTTATATAATATATGAATATAATAATCGACTCAAAACTCAGAAGTATTTACGTTACGTTGTCCACCTATATAACTGACGAAACCTCAAAGAAAAAATATAAAGGAGATGAAGAATGGGTGCTAACCTAAGTACAGAAAAGTTATAACGTAACCTAAAAAAAATTGAAAAAAAAACCTTCAAAATTGAAATGAAATCCCACCAAAAACATGAAAATATGTAAAAGGTCGAGCCAAGCAAAATATTGAAGGATATTCAATACTTCTGTCGTAAAAAGTTTTCAGATCACATTCAAGCCAAGCCTTCAACTTATTTTGTAATTTAAATCAACATTCAGTAAAATTATCAATAGATTTCTTTTTTTATAATTATTAAAGTGGCTTGGCAATGAGCACTAGAGAAATAAATCAGCAGTTAATTGGATATTACTGGGTACCATCAACCATATGCGTCGTTACATATTAAAAACACTTTACGCTTGCTGTCTGTGTAAGTAGGAACTCCTCCAAATATGCAGTTTTATATATTTTCTCTTGTGCTCATTGCCAAGCCACTTTAATAATTATAAAATAAGAAATCTATTGATACTTTTACTGAATGTTGATTTAAATTACAAAATCAGTTGAAGGCTTGGCTTGAATGTGATCTGAAAACTTTTTACGACAGGAGTATTGAATATCCAGCAATATTTTGCTTGGCTCGACCTTTTACATATTTTTATGTTTTTGGTGGGATATTGTTTACTTAATAAAGTATTTGTAAATATTTGTACTTCAAACAAAAAATCAAATCTGACATCCACAATTTACCACTGTAGTCGTCGGCAACGGTATTTTCGATGGGTCTCAGCAATAAAATCGCCATTCCGATACACGAACAATGTTAACATGAAGGTAAGAGTCGATACCGAATGTGGAACATAATGAAAATATATTACGGCCTCGTAAACGACCGCGACGTATTCAAATAAATATTACCTCGAGCGACGTCGGCGCGGGGCTCCGAAAACCGTAAAACTGTAAATATGCTGCCATAAATACGATAAAAACATACAGAATAGACATATTTTGTATTTTTTTTCTTTATAAGTAGACAATAATAGATTGCGTCGACATTTGAAGACGTTTTATTAGACCGCTTTAAATGTTTTAGAGGGTTTTTCAAGACGTGTGTAATGTGTATAATATTTATAAATTTAATCAAGTAAAGAGCTTAAATATTGTTACGGATACGGACACGTGGTGCCATCTAGCGTCAGGCCAGCGAACCTACCAAGGGAACACAGGCAACGTAAATCCCCTACTCGCTACTAGATGACGCTAGGTGTATGTACCTACGAGTACTTTCTAGAAATATCTGATACTTGTTTACGCATATCGGGTTTATTCTGGGATGTTCCGGAATCTTCTGAGATTCGATCCGGCCCGTATAAATAGTCGCAGACAGTCGAGCCGGCAATTCAGTTTTATCTGAGCGTTCTTCGAGGCAACTTCGGAGCGAAAACAAGTGATCAATAGTGAGTGATTGTGATTGTGATAGTGTCTCGGCTACGACCTAGGACAGTGATAGTGCTCAGTGATTTGGATCTAGTGCTTAGTGTTTAGACGCAGTGATTAGTGTGAGCTAGTGTTTGTGAATAAAGTCTTCAAGAGAGTCACCAGGTCTTTTTCTCCGAATCCAAAGAACCCTAGCACGTAACAACTGGTGTCGGAAGTGAGATTTGGAGATGCCATTGACTCCGAGAGAGGACTTCAAGGGGAGTGTCAGGACAAGGGCGCAGCGAGCTGCTGCCATTGACTCCGAGAGAGGAGTTGGCGGTGGAGCTGCGGAGGCCACACCCACTGGGGACCAAGCTCCACCCACTTCGGGTGAAGCCACGCCCACTGGCTCCGCCCGCCGGGACCCGCCCACTGACCACGCCCCCCAGGCCCCGCCCACTCTGGACATGGCCACGCCCACTGGCTCCGTCCACCAGGCCACGCCCACTCAGGCCACGCCCACTGGCCCCGCCCACTGGGCCCCACCTGCTCAGGCCCCGTCAACTAGCTCCATCCATCCTGCCACGCCCGTAGTTTCTACGGCCCCTCAAATGGCTCCTCAATTGGAAAGCATAATTGGATTAATTCAGGCTTTGCAAGATTCTCAAAGGGCAATGATAGATGCCCAAGACCGCAAGCTCGGCGCTTTGCAAGATTTTCAAAGGGCCGAAATTCAGGCAATGAGGGAGTCACAAGACCGCAAGCTCGGCGCTTTGCAAGAATCACAAGACCGCAAGCTCGGCGCTTTGCAAGAGTCACAAGAGCAACAAAAGGACCTCCAAGAGAAAGCGCTTCTGGCCATAAAGGATGTCAGTGACGCGGTGACTAAGCTACGTAAAGATGTCGACGTAATGAAAGAACGAGTTACCGGGTTAGAGTCGGTTGTGGAAAATTTGAAAACCGGATTCACTGAACTGCAGAAGAGAGTAGTGCGCCTTGAAACTACGGGAGTTACGGTGTCTAATGGAGCAACTAGTGTGGCACAAGGGCCAAGAGTAAAGGTGCCGCCGTACGATGGCACTACTTCTTGGAACGCTTATCGAAGGCAATTTCAGACTATTGCTACCGTAAACGGATGGACGGAAGAACAATGCTTGACCGTTCTCACTGTTGCGCTTAGAGGGCAAGCTTTGTCGGTCCTGGAGGCACTGCCACATACGGGAAATGGGTTCCAAGACCTGATGGAGGCACTGGAGTCCAGATACGGGGAGCGACACCTGGAGCACGTGTTCCGTGCCCAACTGCGTGACAGAGTCCAACGCTCAGAAGAAGGGCTTCAACAATGGGCGTTGGAAATTGAAAAACTCGTCAGGAAGGCATACCCAGGAGCTGACACCAAGATGGTCGACACAAATATTGTTCAAGGATTTGTCGACGGAATCAAAGACCTGGAGGTCAGAGCTGCAGTAAGACTTGGTCACCATACCTCGCTAAAGGAAGCATTGGCGCATGCTTTAGAGGTCGAGGCTGTTCGGCGTGACATACGGCAGACTTATAAGATCCGCGAGGTCTCCGAGGAAATCAAGGCTTCTACGAGGAAAAGATTTGAAGCCATGTGCTATAAGTGTGGTGAGAGGGGCCATCTTCAGCTCAATTGCCCGCAGAAGACCCAGATGGCAAGGATGGAAAGGATCGAGGAACAGATAGAAGAGCTGAGGAAGCAAGCAGTTTCGTCCCATGTCCGGGATAAGGGGAAACAAATAGAATCCAGGACTAGGTGGCGAGTATTGGACAATGTGGAGAGAGCCCCAATAACTGTTACTTCCCAGGCACGGAGCGGAAGAACAAAGACAAATACTTTGGGTCTCTTGGAAAATGATGCTATGAGGAAGGCTCAGGAAAGAGATGACGACCTTCGGCACATCATCACATGGAAGAAACGCGGTGACGTAAAACCAAATTGGAGTGAGGTTGCACCCACTGGCGCTGTCACTAAGGCGTACTGGGAGCAATGGGACAGTCTGATACTTCAAAACGGAATACTCTACCGGAAATGGGCTAACGGTAGAGAGTTCTATTTCCAGATAATTGTCCCAAGGGCGAGAGTACTAGATGTTCTCCGCGAGATACATCAGGGTGTATCAGGGAGTCATCTAGGTGTCAAGAGGATGCTGAGGAAAGTGCGAGAACGATTCTTCTGGTTGCATTGGCGAGATGATGTGCAGAATTGGTGCCACGAATGTACTTCTTGCGCTGACGTGAAGGGGCCGCAGACCAGGACAGCGTGGCGCGGCAGTAACAATGATGCTCGGGACGAGCATCTCTAAGAGGGGAGTAGTGTTACGGATACGGACACGTGGTGCCATCTAGCGTCAGGCCAGCGAACCTACCAAGGGAACACAGGCAACGTAAATCCCCTACTCGCTACTAGATGACGCTAGGTGTATGTACCTACGAGTACTTTCTAGAAATATCTGATACTTGTTTACGCATATCGGGTTTATTCTGGGATGTTCCGGAATCTTCTGAGATTCGATCCGGCCCGTATAAATAGTCGCAGACAGTCGAGCCGGCAATTCAGTTTTATCTGAGCGTTCTTCGAGGCAACTTCGGAGCGAAAACAAGTGATCAATAGTGAGTGATTGTGATTGTGATAGTGTCTCGGCTACGACCTAGGACAGTGATAGTGCTCAGTGATTTGGATCTAGTGCTTAGTGTTTAGACGCAGTGATTAGTGTGAGCTAGTGTTTGTGAATAAAGTCTTCAAGAGAGTCACCAGGTCTTTTTCTCCGAATCCAAAGAACCCTAGCACGTAACAATATTATGCCGAAAATAATATCTTAAAACAACTAAAACTTATTTGTATTATGCCTGTGAAGACGAGAGACGACAGTAGTTTACGTCCACTTTACGATGATGTCTAGCCAGCCAAACTAGTGAGATATTGTGAAAGATCTTCGGTGATCTGTCAGCGGTCTCGGCCTATGCTCTATTCCACAATATTATAAATGATACTGTACGTAGTAGATCATACAAGATACCAGAGTTTGGCACATACAATCATTACCGTGATTATAAATAACTTGAAGGGCAAAACTCAGTATGTCGCTTTTTAAGGGCCAACCCACACGTACCACAACCACACGACATCGCAACGACAAAATGTCGTCGAGCAGTGGTTACGTGTGAATGGTATCGCTGCAGCTTTTTGTAGTTGCGTTGTAGTACAGACAAAATGCCGACGTGGTTGCGTTGTCGCCAGTGGTTGCCATGTGGGGAAAGAGCGCGGGCGGTGTGCGCGCACTGTCGTTGCATCAACGCAACGTTGTGGTTGCAATGTGGTTGCGACGTGGTTGCGATGTGATTGTGCTGTGGTCGGCTGTGGTTGCGTCTGACAAGTTATCTGACAAGTGGTCGACAATGACTGCAAAATGTGGTACGTGTGAATGGTCCAGTTCATTTACAATACGAAATATACGTCCGACCACGTGGTGTGGTTGTGGTGTGGTTGTGGTTGTCGTGTGGTTGTGGTACGTGTGGGTTGGTCCTAACAGTCAAGGTCATTAGCGACTAGCGTGAGTTTAAATCTATAGACGCCACATTCAATAATAAGAAACGATTCCTTTTAGGTTCGACTGGTAATCAAAAATATTGGAATATAGTAAAACATTTTTTTAACCTACGAAGCGATGAATACGTCATCATATTATATTGAATTCCATTTCAATGAAAATCAAAGTAACGTGCAATCACAAAAATTACAACTCTACGAGTATAATAAAAATATAACACAATCCTTTGTTAAAAATTCATTTCGTCGGAGTGTAAGTTTGTTTAAGCTATTTACGGTGGCACGCTGAATGCCAATGAAGTGATCAACCAGCGAGCTGATGAGGGTATTACGAAAACTCATCGAATTCGCGCCCTAACCCTTTGACGACGTGACCGGAAACCCCAAACAATGCCGCCATATTTATATTTCATAATACCATTATGATTTTTTGTTTTGAATATTTTTTGTTGACTGTTGTTGTTATTTTCGAAAGATTCATAATATAAGCTTTTAGGTGGTTTAACAATATTAGGTGAATCAGACAAGATACGAAAAAACAGAAAAACTGAAAGATTTTAGGCACAAAATTACATGTTATTATTTACGTTATCAATGTAGCTTTTTATATCTATTCCTATGTAGAAAGTTACCACTGCTGCAACAGCCGTGCTAGCTTAAATATTGCAGTACTATAGTTTACAGTAGTTTGGCGAATAGCTGTTTCCTCAGTCTACCCGTGACCACGTCAGGGGGAAAGTAGCCGCAACGTCAGAAATAAAAATAGTGCTTCCTGACCAAGCTGCAAGTGCTCAAAACTATTTTGACTACCTAAAAAAAATCGTAATCTCGCGCGGCACATAAAGTCCTCGACCTCAAATCTTGTGGTCAAAATTAATAAAACACCTGCTAAAGCAAAACAGTTAACAATACAATAATTTACGCTGTCCAAAATAAATCATAATTGTCGCTTTTTGACAAGTTTAGTGTGACTACGTCGACATTAATTTCGCTTTGATATATTTCACTTCAAAGCCGTAGTCGGTAAAGTTTACTCGTGCCAAAGTTTAAGCACATTCCCATCTGCTGGCGACAACTCCGTCTGAATGGTCCTCTTAAATGCTGACTGCCAACTTAGTTTATTAGGGTGAGGTAGCTAATGAATTTAATATATACGAGGTAAGTGCAGGCGAATGATGTTGTTGTACCCTAATTTTGAATGCTACTACAATTATTCGTGTTTTTGACAATGGCTATAGTGATGATGGTACAATTAACGAATAGGAGTTTTGATGTTATGTTATGATAATAATGTTATATGGCAGCTGCGAATTCATAATAAATAGTAGTAGGTAATTCAAGGTTAGGTTAATTTTTTTTATTCCCAAAAACATATAGCGTTCTCGGAGATAACATGGACGGGTCCATGGATGGGGCTGAAAAAAAAACTAGTACAAAATATTTTAAAATATTTTGATTACGAAGCCAATTTTACAGCGTGTAAATTTTTACCAAAATGTTTGTGGCAAAACATTCCGTTGTTGAAACAAAACTGTATTCAATTAAAAAGTTAGTCTGCGGCTGTACAAAAAAACTTTATGAACTAAGCAAAGTGTAGTCTGTTCAATGATAATGTACCTCGGACTTTCTGGGAGTGAATCTTATGTAGTTAGCATAGAGGTTATCTCGTAGGTAAAATAAATCAGAACGGTCTCTATCGTAACAAGTGTAAAGCTTCTAGTACTTCAGAATAGTTTGTACCATAGAATATAGTAGACATGGCATTTCGAGGCAAAAAACCGTTAAAAAATTAGAGCCACGTTGATTAAAAAGTTTTTGGCTAATCTAATATAATCTTATATATAAAATTCTCGTGTCACAATGTTAGTCCACGAACTCCTCCGAAACGGCTTTACTGATTTTTACCAAATTTTATATGCATATTCAGTAGGTCTGAAAATCGGCTACTGGGTACTTTATATATTGATAAGTGCATTTGTTGAATAAATAATAGTAAATTATTACAACTTGGGACTGAGGGCGGCCATTGTTTGTGCGACGGGATAGCGATAGACGTTGCTATGGTAACATACTACAGCACACATACTACGGCACATCAAAAAAATAATATGGGCGAAATAGGTACTTTATATTATGGCAAAACAACGTTTGCCGGGACAGCTAGTATTATATAAATCTCCTGTCACGATGTTTATCCGCGATGGATTCCTAAACTACCTAACCGATTTTAATGTTTCTTTTTTTTAATGTGTGGTTTTTTCCAACTTGAGAGATAGGATAGCTTAGATCTTTAATTATAGTCGCAATTTTATTTTATTGCAAATTATTTGTCTATAAAGAGCGACCATTGTTTATGCGACGCGGGTCACGGGATAGCGATGGACGTTGCCATGGTGACATACTTATTTAGTCACTAATTCAATAAAATAATACGGGCGATATACTTTATAATATGGCAAAGAAACGTTTGCCGGGACAGCTAGTTTTATATATTTTCATATTATTATAATATAATCTGTAACAAAATAAACTGATTCTAGACGTAACAGACATGAGTCTACTGTATAGAGTTCACTGTTCATTGTGAACACAAGAGGTAACAGCGCTGAAGGAGTTTTTTTTTTTTTTTAATATATATGGACAAACCAGATACTCGTCGAAAGGCTATGTAGTATGTACTATCACTAAGATTCATAGGCAGATGGCGGACCTAAATAATTTGGTCGCATTATGTCAAACCTAGCTGAGAGATTACAACTAATATTGATTTATAGTTCTTGCAATCTAACTGCCGCACTCAGAGTGGAACATTATTTAGTTAAATGTAATTAATTCAAAATTTTGACATAAGCCCCATACTTTATCTGTCAAACTCTTCATTAAATTGAAGCTTAATCATAATTAAATGTCTCTGAGTACGGCGGTAAGAGTGCTCGTCGCCCTTAGTTGTGTGAGTGACCATATCTATGCACGCGTACATGGCTCGCTCGCTACTGACTGCTCCGTCGGGTACGCACACTAACGAAAATGTCTATTCACATTTCCAACTACAAATAAAGGCGACGCGCACTCTTAGATTGCAAGAACTATAACATAACCTGACCAAATGACGTAGGCCCGTTATCTACCTATAAATAAAGTTTTGATTGTACCTATGTTTAATATACATTTATTTCTTGTGCGAAAATTTGTCATGTCAGATTAACGAGGTGCCATACTCTATTACTACCGAGTTTTAAGTCTTTGGTTTCTACTGATAAAAGGATCCAACTCGAACTTGTGCGCTCAAACCGCAACAACCAAATATCTCAATGGGGTGCCAGTATCGACTTCGCTCTATCCTTTAGTTATTTTGCCTGCGCGTTTCTATGAGTATGGTCTATAAGCCTTTAGCATAAAGGTCCAATATGAGGTAAAACAAAGCCGAACATAATGTGCCACAGACAACGAATACTCCAGAGCAGTGTTTCGTGTTTGGAAATACATAGGTTTAAATACAAAAACCGTTAAGATTGTTGATCTTTGAACTTTTAAAAATGTTAATCAGGTATCAACATTGTGTTGTTGAGTATTATAGTACAATATTATTGCAATAAGAAATTAGATTTTTGCAAAAAATTAACATAAAACTATACATAAGGTAAAAGACCTAATGTTAGACACTGAACTAATAGATGACACTTATGACAAAAATACCATAAAAATAAGAATTACTCTAATTATTTCTCACCACTGTAAATTTTATAAGATTCTCAAGCTATCTGTTGAATTGAAAAAATATATTAGAGACGCCTTCGGGAACAAAATTTTAAAATAGGATCAGTTTTCGTAAATAATATGACCGCGTCAACACGCGCTCGGCAATTTCTTAGCAAATAGGTTAAGGAAGGCGAAATTTTGCTCGTAAGTTTTGAATACATTTATTTGATTTTTTGTAGTTTCTATTGATTTCATTGGATTAATGGTCATATTGTATACACTAATTAATGTTTATTTAAGATTTTTTATGCATTTTCCCTAACAACATAAAGGGTATCTACTATTAGTTCTTGAAAATGTAAAAAACCTATTAAATGACATGGATCTCATCTTTGAGTTTTGCAATACATACTAAAGTTATTTTGAACTTTATTCTACTGCAAAAATCATCACTATTCTCTGAAAATATCATTCTATCAACAATCTAAGAACTTAGAACTACTGCACCTAAAAATGGACATGGTGTCTAATATTAGACCTTGTACTGATCTAAAAGTCGATTGCTTTAGTTTTTTTGGCAGTAAAAAGAAGAAAAAGGAGAGCTGAGAAAAGAAAGAAGAAATAATAATCGGCCCAGTGCGAGTCAAACTCGGGTTCCGTACCATTATAGAGCAAAATTAGGCCTAAAATGGTGTTTTTTGTATGGGAGCCCCCCTTAAATATTTATTTTATTTTAATATTATTATTAAATATTAAAGTACACACAAAACTAAGGACCTTGGGAAAAATCAACTACCTACTTGTTGCCATAATTGATATAGAGCCAAAAAGGCCAAAAAAATCACGTTTGTTGTATGGGAGCCCCCCTTAAATATTTATTTTATTTAATTTTTAGTGTTTGTTGTTATAGCGGCAACAGATATACACAATCTGTGAAAATTTCAACTCTCTAGCTGTTACCGTTCTTGAGTTAAAGCCTGGAGACAGACAGACGGACAGACAGACGGACAGACATCGAAGTCTCAGTAATAGGGTCCTGTTTTTACCCTTTGGGTACAGAACCCTAAAAAGAAGAGGCAAAAGAAGCATGGAGACTAAAGACTGAAAATAAATTTGCTAGGAAAAAAATATGAAAAATAAAAGGAAAGATAGTTTCAGCATGGAAGACGAATGAATAGAATCTAGAGACAACGTGGATAATATTTCTGATGCATGTAGTTACAATGATGAAGTAAATGAAATCTTTTGAAAAATGGCAAATAAAGACCTAATAATTGGAAAAATGTAAAATGTAATGTAATGTTCTATGTCAACTATTAGTTCATATTGGTGTCTACTATTAGTGATGTTCGTTTTTTGTGATGTCATCAGCTATTAGTACTTATGACTTGGTTTACAAAAAGGCCAATAATATATTTTTTAATTGATTTGTCAGAGAATAATTATAATAGTTTTATTTTGTAACTGAAGGTTACTGAAGAGTTACTGAAGACATGGAAGAAGTTATCAATCCTTTATTTTCATAAATATATATTTTATAACATTCAAATGTTTCATGTTTCCTTAAAGTGTCTGCCATTAGGTCTTTTCCCTTATTATAACTAAAATCTTCTGCTAATGTAAAAGCGATAAATTATAGCCGATATTACGTCGGTCTAACTATCTCTTACCTAGACGTATCAATTCTTAACTAACAATTTTAAGTTACTTGGTTTTTATTTCCAAGAAAAGTTACTCATAAAATTCCATTTAAGAATTGAAATTAATTGCCATCAACAATGAGTTTGCAGAGCCAAGTCGTAAATAAATGAAATAATAAGTCAAAGCAGTACAAAGAATGAATAATGTTGTTCCATCTAAGTGCACCGAGGCAGTAAGTACGCGGGCAGTACATTAAGTTGTAAATTACTCAAAACATTTGTGCTTTATTGCGCTCTAAAGTGAAATGGAAAAGATAACATACTTTCTATTTAATGTTCCTCTTGTTGGAACTAGTTCATTAAAATACTTTGAGCGAACTAAGTAATTGTAAAAGCTGAATACAGTCTTTAAAGTCTTATTTTCAATAAGAAATTAAACAATGCTCACAGATTAAGTAAAAGTATTGCAGATCTCGCTTCAGTCAGGAGAGACAATCGAAAGACAATTCGCTAGCGACAGACAAATCGTTTATATATAATACTAAAAATTAAACTAACTGCTGCACTCAGAGTATTATAGAATATATATAGAATATAATAGAAATTGTAGAATATTAATTAAGGGAAAGGCGCTAATGGTAGACACTGAACTAATAGATGACACTTACGACAAAAATGCCATAAAAATAAGAATTATTCTAATTATTTCTCAACACTGTAAATTTTATAAGCTTCTTATGCTATCTATTGATGTGAAAAAATATATTAGGGATGCCTTCGGGAACAAAATTTTAAAATGGGATCTGTTTTCGTAAATGATGTGACCGCGTCAACACGCACCCGGCAATTTCTTAGCAAATAGGTTAAGGAAGGCGAAATTTTGCACGTAGGTTTTGAATACATTTATTAGATTTTTTGTAATTTCTATTGACTTCATTGGATTAATGGTCATGTTGTTTACACTAATTAATGTTTATTTATGATCTTTTATCCATTTTCCCTAACAATATAAAGGGTGTCTACTATTAGTTCTTGAAAATGTAAAAAAACCTAATAGATGACATGGATCTCATCTTTTAGTTTTTCAATACATACTAAAGTTATTTTGTACTTTATTCTACTGTAAATATCATCACTATTCTCTAAAAATATAATTCTATTAACAAACTAAGAACTTAGAACTGTACCTAAAAATGGACATGGTGTCTAATATTAGACCTTGCACTGATCTAAAAATCGATGCTTTAGTTTTGTAGCAGTAAAAAGTAGAAAAAGGAGAACTGAGAACAAAAAGAAGAAAAAAGAAGAGGCAAAAGAAGCATGGAGACTTAAGATTAAAAATAAATTTGCTGGGAAAAAAATATGAAAAATAAAAGGAAAGATAGTTTCAGCATGGAAGAAGAGTGAATAGAATCTGGAGACAACGTGGATAATATTTCTGATGCATGTAGTTACTATGATGAAGTAAATGAAATCTTTTGAAAAACGGCAAATAAAGGCCTAATAATATGAAAAATGTAAAATGTAATGTAATGTTCTATGTCAACTATTAGGTCATATTGGTGTCTACTATTAGTGTTGTTCGCTTATTGTGATGTCATCTATTAGTACTTATGACTAAGTTTACAAAAAGGCCAATAATATATTTTTTTATTGATTTGTCAGAGAATAATTATAATAGTTTTATTTTGTAAGAGTTACTGAAGACATGGAAGAAGTTGTCAATCCTTTATTTTCATAAATTATATATTTTATAACATTCGAATGTTTCATGTTTCCTTAAAGTGTCTGCCATAAGGTCTTCTCCCTTACTTAAATGTAATTAATTCAAAATTTTGACATAAGCCCCGTACATTATCTGTCAAACTCTTCATTAAATTGAAGGTTAATCATAATGAAATGTCTCTGAGTACAGCGTTTAAATTTGACTTTTTGATTGGAAACAATAAGCATTTTAATCATCCATCCAATATTATACCATGGTTTTCATCATAATAAATTAAGACGCGGAATTATATATATTTTTTGTAAGAGCGAATAACAACGTCTAGTTAATGTATGAAAAGAGCATTTCTAATCAAGCAACTCTTCATAGAGGATTTGTTAGTACGAATAACTTTTTCAGCTGCAACTATGTCTCGGGACTCACTAATCCCCGACTCTCGTAACAGCAATATTCAAAATGTTCGCTAGCCGGCCGACACGGGACAAAAGCACATACAAATACATACAATGTTTTGATGTTAGAAAATTAAAGCGAAGCGAACAGTAAATACCTCTTCAGTTAGAATAGTCTTTTTGAAATGTTTAAATTCATAATAGTAAAACACTAATAAAATTGTTGGTTATTTTATACTGTGTAATAATTGTTAAGGGCGTTCCTTCCGGAGAAACCGTAATTTACCGTATTTCAAGCCCTATAAACTCATAATTTGAAAGCTACAAAGTTTTAATAAAAATATAGCAATAATCTTCAGTATATCGGCATTCCTTTCCCCGTTTAAAATTTTCTATTTTTGTTTATTATACTCATGATATCAGCTTCCAAAGTAAAACCAATTTATTTAAATTCAAACATACATTCAGCATCTCCTTAGGATTTACAAATTACTTTTATTTGAAACACACGCTAATAGATCGACAATATCATAAACTACATATTCCCCGTTTTAAATTTTTTTAGGTCAATTTTGAACTAAGATAAGTAAAAAAATAGCGTTTTGGTGCGCTCTCGGCAACGCGGCAAATGTATGGCCAAGGTCGTTTGCTCGGGGGACGGCCTTAATGTAACATTTTATTAACGCATCATCATCATTAGGTTTCTGTATTAATTGTGTTTTAGTTGCAATAATGACATTGCAACTAAAACACAATTAAATACGAAAATACCATCGGTCTACGTGGCAATACGGACACTGCTGCGGGCATCTACGCGACTACCACGTAGTGGTACTACGGGCATCTACGCGACTACTACGTAGCGGTGCTATGGACATCTACGTGACTATATACTACGTAGCGGTGCTACGGCACAGATGCGTGAAAATTAATAGATCTTTTTATATTAAAAACAAAATACTGAGACTTAATAGTTGCACTTGGGCAGAGTCGAAGCGACGTCGTCACTTTTTCACCAAATCATACTTATGCTCTATTGCTCTATTATTGAAGCTATGATAGCTTAAAAGTACGAAGCCACCCGTAATTGGAAAGTTAGGTGAATCCCAAAGTTATCAGACACCAACGAGAGTACCATACAATAAATTTGCGCGAGGATTCAATAAGTTAAAGTCGCACAATCGTATGAAATAATGTTCTCGTTACAAAGTTCCGCAAAGCCCAAAGCGCGGGGACCAAGTTATTCCGAAATCATATTAAAGTACTCCCACCATATTTCAACTGAAACAAGAAAACGAGAATCCGACCTCAATATGTGCTCAAGGTGTCGGTACTAGGGCGGAGTTAAAGCGGCCAAGTTTCCGAACGCCCCCGGGGCCGATCCAACTTCTCCGTTGCAATAAATAAGGATTTTAGCGACAAATTACCACCCAAAAGTGTCTTACCCTTTTCGGGCAAACTTCACAACTACAGAAAATAGAATACTTAACCAAATCGCTGCTGTACAAACGTGGGGTCACATTGCAACGTTTATTTTATGTGATCTTTGAATGCTGATGAATAATTAATAGATAATATTCTATATTAATCATACAAATCTAGGACGGTATTTTTAGATGCCAGAATACTCGTACTTGTATACAAATCCTTCTGTTTTAATACAACTTTGTTCCTTATTCGATGTAAGTAGTCCGTTTGCTATTTTGCTGTTTGATAGAAAACTTTTTTTTTTATTAAATAAGGGGGGCAAACGAGCAAACGGGTCACCTGATGGTAAGCAACTACCGTCGCCCATGGACACTCGCAACATCAGAAGAGCTGCAGGTGCGTTGCCGGTCTTTTAAGAGGGAATACGCTCTTTTCTTGAAGGTTTACAGGTCGTATAGGACCGGAAATACTGCTGGTGACAGTTCGTTCCAGAGTTTTACAGTGCGCGGCAGAAATAACTAAATTAAAAAATAAAAAAACTGTATTAATGTTAGATTATTGTTATGTTGCATGCGTTATGTTATGTTACGTAATACTGCATGTTATGTTGTATAACAGTTGGAAAGAGCAATTAATTAAGTATAAGAGTTCTAATATACTATGATGATACTACCTTGCCTCCCATCACCCCTACCAATTACTTAAATTATTATGTTTGGTGTTTGCATGTCTCTGCCTGGCGTATTGGAAACGTTACATACAAAGAAATCAGACATTGAATGCGCCTATTCACAATTAATAACATCTTTATTAGCAAGGGGGGATTATAATCCTCAAGGTCTCAAAAAATAATCCGCAAACGTGCTCCACAGGAATAAATAAAACCGTAACCGGTTTACGGATGAATGGATCCGAAGGGAGCCCACACATTCCGACTAGTAAGCAAAAATATTCCCTGTGGAGTATAAATAGGAAGTTTATTTACGATTAGCTAACATCCAACTCAATTATTTACAGAGGAAATACTTCGTCAACATCAATTAGACATCTAAAATAAACAAAACTTTAGAGTCAAGATACAATTAAGCCTACGAGTAAGGACGGCCGAGATAAAGGATATTTTGGCAAAATATCCGTAAAGTCTCGAATTTCGCGATGATCAGCAGCCTTAGGGACTGTCCTCAATGCGAATTTTAACCGCGCGGATTTTTTTGCACTTCTGTAACACATTGAATCTTAAAAGAGTAACTACCTATCACCCCCCCCCCCCCCCCCCCATTCAAAGCTATAATTATATTGAATAATAATGTCCCCGCGGCTAAAATTCGCAGTACGGACAGTCCCATATGATTCCGATTTCAGAGTATTTAGTTTGCATCTAGGTATAGTTTCGGAAGCTACGTTGGTTAATTATCAAAAATGTGTGAAATATAATATTTTTGTCTATTGACAAAACGCATCGAAATCGCCATCTTTGTACTTCGGTATCGAAACTACGATACATTTTTACTCAGTATCTGGGACTTTAGAAGGAGGATAGAACTCCAGTGACGTGTTCATAATTATTCGCAAATAGTCTTCATCCTAGTCTTAAGTAAATTACATTATGGTATATTATGTGTAAAAAGTTTTGGCAATAAACATTATTATTATTATTATAGAGTTTGTAGTAGGTGCTTGATTTGCGAATTCATAATTATTCATATCAAGAATAATGAAATACATGCTTAGAGACAGTTTTAAAACTATTCTGTTGGCATTGATACTATGTATTCCTGTGTATTCATCTCACCATACGACCATACGATAATGCATGCTATTCCGTTGGGATACGGTGGGAAACTCTCGGAAGGATTAAAAATAGTAAGACTACCGCTGTATACGTACGTTTTTTGTTGACAGTGATGGATCAAGTGAAGCAGTGAAGTATAACTTGATCTAAAGTCCCTTTGAAGATTGAATATGGGTAAGCCTGTGGGTATTAGAATGTATGAGAGACTTAAAATAAAAGGTGCGTTGTTTTAAAGTAAGATAGCATTAATGCCACAGCCTGCATTGCTATGGTATTGGCTACGAATAATAAAAACTAAGGAAGAGTAACTCCGACAAAAAACATGCTCCAAAATACTTGTCAAAAAAGTGTACCTTAGGTACACATTTCAATACATTTGCAATATTTATTATTAAGTATTGTATATTATGTGTATATTATTTTTCACATTATTCAAAGACCCTTAAAACCTAGTATTACTTAAATATGATTTAAATAATATTTAATTGTATTTTACTGCTTGTTGTCTGTCAATCGCTTAACAGTTCTACTCGGGACCACAGAATACCAGCCTGCCTAGTATATAACGAGATATCTCTCTCTACATGTTTCTCGATGTTTGATAGTTTGTATATTCATCTCTATTGACCCTAGCATGACAAACATTTTTTCTCGTGTAGATCTATCATCGAAGAGCACATTTTTATAGTGTTTTGTCGAGATAATGTCGAGATTTTGACATTATGAGACGAGTAGTTTTTAATTATCTCGAGAGTGAGATATCTCGTTGGCGTATGCTAGGCAGTCAGGGATCACGGTACAGGTAATACCTTTAAGCCAGTCACAGACCTAGCAATAATATATATTAATATGTTTATAGCTAGGCATATTAATATATATTTTCTATACTAATTTTCGCGTGACCACACACTCAGCTATTATATATATTTCTGTGACATGTGGATTTAGTATAGATTAATATGCCTTGCTATAAATATATTAATACTAGCTGTCCCGGCAAACGTTTCTTTGCCACATTATATAAAATATATCGCCCGTATTATGTAAGTGAATGAGTGACTAAATAAGTATTTAAAAAAAACACCTACTTACCACGGGGCCAGACTGACGTGGTGTGAAGCGTCCATAGATATAAAAAAGTATGTCACCATGGCAACGCCCATCGCTATCCCGTGACCCGCGTCGCATAAACAACATGGTCGCTCTTTATAGACAAATAATTTGCAATAAAATAAAATTGCGACTATAATTAAAGATCTAAACTATCCTATCTCTCAAGTTGGAAAAAAGCACACATTTAAAAAAAAGAAACATTAAAATCGGTTAAGTAGTTTAGGAATCCATCGCGGACAAACATCGTGACAGGAGATTTATATATATATATATATATATATATTATAGCTAAGTCTGTGACGGGCTTTACGTGATCATAGCCTGAGTGGAATCCTTTTCGACGTTAAATTCGCATCGCACCTACGACCTAGTTTCAAGGCTTATTTTAAGTTTTTTATGTCTTTTTATTATTATCATTTTTTTTACTATTTTTTTTTACCTTTTCTTGTTGTAGTGTACTTTGTTTTATGTTTAATATATGTAAGTATTTAAGTGTAGTGTGGACTGTGGTGTGAATTTCTGTTGAATAACTGTTTTATTATTATTATGTTTGTGTTAAGCAATCCTTGCTCACGGGCAATTAAATCCCGGACCTTTGGAAGGCATGCGTGGGGCCGAAGCCAACACGTAGAGGCCCGTAACTCAGTTTTAATCTAAATGTAATGTGACACTAGCCGGCGACTCTCCCTGTCCGCACTGTGGGAGTACGACCAAGGAGAGCCAGCGGCCAGTGTAGGACTATTGTAGGGAATGGAAAATTAAAATGACTCCGGGCTATAGGGGTGAGGTGCTAGTGGACTGGATAACTGGGAGCTATGGAAGGACTATGGCGTCTGCCGATACAATGTTGTAACATGTATAAAGTTGGCCATGGGCGTCATTCCCTTAGGTGCAGGGTGTGCGTTGCACACGGGCGCCGCGGTCCTAGGGGCGCCGAGAGCCGAGCCCCGAACGTAAGAGAGCGGGGAGCCCCACTAGGCGCGCGCCCACGTTGGCCGGCTGCCGCGCTTTAATGACCAACGTAAAAAGAACTCCAGTTTGTATACATTTTGTGTAGCATCTGGAGCTCTTGTCGCAACCACCTCAGTGGAGGCGAAAAGTATAACTATAACTCTGCTGCGTCCACCTGTGTGAGCACACATGACAATTTCGCCTATGCGGCTAGTCCGCACTAGACTATGGCATTCTATATCGTGATGACCTAGCAGGTCAATGACCGCGTAGGCTGCCAACTAAACTATACACCCGTGTCCATCTGGTAATCACCACATAAACGGTGAACACGGTTTCTATACTGTGCAGTCGCCTCCAACCACCCCTTACAGCGACCCCTTACCACACGGCTCAACCGAGCATTCTATAGCTAAGGTCTAAATCAAACCCACTCAACAGTAGGCAGTAAACACTGGATGTGACCAACCGGCCACAAACTACCACACGGCTCAACCGAGCATTCTATAGCTAAGGTCTAAATCAAACCCACTCAACAGTAGGCAGTAAACACTAGATGTGACCAACCGGCCACAAACGACTACAACACCTCGTATAATAAGATAACTAAACGAATCGACTCATTGTTCGCAACCTAAATACAGTATCAACATGTTACATATTAATATCTAGACGATTATAATATTATTATACATAACAGTTTCGAGGCATTGGATATCCTCGATGAACTGAACACACAGCCTAAATAATAACGTTTAAGATCACATTATTTAAATAATGATAATAATGACTCACTGATAAGACTGCGCCGCGTGCTCGCCCGTCTGCGGTTCTCGATCGTCTGTCTGACAGCAGCTGAGAGAATTTTACAACTACCCTCCTATTATTATATATGAATACCGTTGTTTACCTTTGTTACCTACAAGTTCGCGCGATTCGCGACAGCTCTTCTATTATATTAATTATTGTCGTATCAACAGCGCCCGTGTGCAACGCACGCCCTGCACCTAAGGGAAAGACGCCCCTGGTTATTATTAATGCTTTCCAAGCTTAAAAATAGTGTATTGGATTGTAAAATTGTTAAAAATGTATGTGCTGTGATGGCTGTGTGAAAGAATCGTACCCTGACTGGATTATCTTTTCACAGACCGTAAGTTTGACATTCAGTATGAACTAACTTCAAGACGATCTTGATAATATTAGTAAATGGTGTCTCATTAATAATATGCTATTGAATCCAAGTAAATGCTATCACATAAAATGTACAAAGAAAGCATTACCAGTAAATTCAGTCTATAAAATAAATAACAGCGCACTAAAAGAAGTTAACACAATAAGGGATCTAGGAGTAATCATCGACAAAAAATTAAGTTTTATAAATCACATCGATCAAGTAATCAGTGACAGTCAAAAAATGCTTGGTTTCATTAAACGTATAAGTAAAATTTTTAAGAAAAAGAGAACAGTACTTACACTTTATAATTCTTTAGTTCTTAGTCGTCTTGAATACTGCAGTCAAGTCTGGTGCCCCACGTACCAAAAACATATAGATCGCCTAGAACGAGTACAGAGATCTTTCACTAGATACCTGGTGCACAAGAGGGTTCGCAAGAATGAAGGCATCAACTGGAGGGCTGGATACAATGAGAGACTCAAATACTTTAGGATGAACACCTTGCAAAAAAGACGCACATTTTTAGACCTTAAATTTATACACAAAATTATCAATGGAACCATACCAGAACCATCTTTATTAATGCAATTAAATTTTATCGTACCTAGAATCAATAGCAGAAAAAATAAGTCTTCATATTTTCGCACAATCTTCAACAGGACAAATGTTGGTAAATGTTCAGGTTAAAACAGAATGACGAAAAGTTTCAACCAATTCTTGCAAACACAAAATTTTGATGTCAATACGGATAAAGTCAGTAGGTAAGCTTAGAAAATTAATATTTGAAAATAAGGAAAACTGATATCCTTTCTTTAATAATTTAAGTATCTAAGTTAACAATTTTGTTTGAAATTTTATTTTATTACTATTATTTTTGTTAAGTACAAGATTTTTATTTTCATTGTTAGAATTTAGTTAAGGAAAATATTTTCATTTTAAGTTTTATGCTTTTGGTTTCATATTTAGTTTATAGCTTTTTTTATATATTTTAACTTGTGTCACTTTATATGTTCAAAAACGATGTTTCACATCTATTATTAGTAAGTAGGACAGAATGTGATATTTTATTGTAATTAGTTTTATTGTAATTATACTTAAGTATAAATGAATGTTCCTATAAACTGTTGATGTGCCAATAAAATAGAAATAAATAAATAACTATGGTGACCACGTATTTTGAACTTTACGTTTTTGTTTTGTTATTGTTATTACCTAATGATGTACTATAGTCCGCGCGGATTAGGTAGGGACAGGGGTGAGGGGGCGGGTTTGCTTACTGCTCGCAATATAAGTTATTTAAACTTTATTTTTCAACGTGAAATGAACCTTAAAACACATAAATGGAGATTTAAATATTTTTCCTCAAGATGGGCGCCAAAATGAGAGCCACGCGGCTTACGTCAGACTGGATTTATAATATGCGTCCGCGCGTAAGCGCTGCTTTGCCGCTAAACCACAAGATCACAAGCAAATGTACTCTTGATTGCGCCCTTGCGGTTGCACCGGGCGCCGTGCAGCCTACGCCCTCCGTGCCTCCTTCTCATGGGATCTGTGTATTAATTTCCTTGCCGCTCTCTTTATGCAGCCTACGTTTGCGACATAACAGTTTCGCAGAGGGTATAAGCTACCGCCTCCCAATAAGCAGTAAGGTCCAATCCAAAGACGGCGCAAAGCTCAGTCCGTTGTTCAGCCCAAGCAGAGCGTTCAATGAGCGTATGCTGCGCCGTATCGTCTTTCTCAGGCTGTGGTGGCACCTAGGCGATGATTTCCTCCTGTCCGTATAGTCCAGGTAATGACCGACGGTAAGGGCGCCTTCAATGTGCTATGCACTGTTGTAGTTTCGACTAGATCGCTTTCACAGTTCACCGGCCGGCAGTTGGGACGCCATCTGGTCTTGCCAGGTGCGTAGTGTAATGACATGCGCTTGCGGGCGCCATCGGGTTACCAGCTCTGGTAGCACCCGCTCTACTCGCTTGTTAAACTCGGCTGTGTGTTGAATGTTGATACATCCTCCGACGCGAGTCTCCAGATCACACGGAGGGGACCCTGTCAGCGCCAACGCCGCTTCGCCAGCGTTCGATAGCAGCGTAGTATCCGCAGAGCTAAAGCATGCTGCGGGCATTAATAGACAGCTGCTCAGAAGAGCAGCTGTCTATTCCGGGCGCCCATGTGTTCCGCCCAAACAGGACTGCAGGACTCCTGTATAAAGCCGTCTGCAGCCACCTGCATCTGTGCAAATCTGTGGTCCAGGTCCCTGGACCACAGGTTTGCACAGATGACAGAAGGCGATTCAGGGCCATGGCCATCTT
This sequence comes from Polyommatus icarus, assembly GCA_937595015.1. Taxonomy (NCBI): domain Eukaryota; kingdom Metazoa; phylum Arthropoda; class Insecta; order Lepidoptera; family Lycaenidae; genus Polyommatus; species Polyommatus icarus. Next base: position 11,026,823 of record OW569339.1, read on the forward strand.
CTTCAGTTTTAGTGCCGATCGACGAAAATGAGAGGTATAGATCCATTCAGAATCCAGGACCATACCCAAGTACTGCATTTCAGCGCCGATCGGCACACTCCTCCACATCACTGCGATGCGCAGTGATACTTCTGCAGGGGCGGTGCTTCCGGGCCCGTAGAAAAACATGGCCTAGGTCTTCTATCAGCGCCACAAGACTAAGACACACCCACTCTCGCCAGGCGTATTGTCTCCTCAAACATGTCTCCGTGGGTCAGCATGTGTGTGTCGTCTGGATAGCAGACCAAACATAGCCCGTTTCTAGGGCTCACCTCATATATTTTATTCAGGTCATATAGATAATAGATGGCATTCATTATATTCTCTATGATAGATAGTTGAAATTCTCAGATTATGTAATTTATCTGTTGCTTCTTTTATAAAAATTACTAAAAACAAAATAAATGTAATATTTGAAGATACGAGTCCATACGGTCCATTCAACAAATGTGATTTTTTGGTCAATGGGTTGTTTTCAATGATATTATATAAAAAAACTCAAAGCAGATATTATGTTACTACCGCGCGCGTTGTGAAGCCATTAAATACGGGCCAATTGACCCGTCTTTTGTGTAGTCTGTCTCTTTTATGTAAATGTCATTTCGTATCTTTTGTTTCACTTATCTGTCAAATTTGACAATTGAATTTGAAAATTGTTCGGAAGCCATTTAAGCCGGAAAATAGTATGAACGTAACAGATCTGTATTTAGTTGAATATCATTGGTTGTTTTCTTTTTTAAATCTCCACCAGACCGCGCGACGGTAGCTTGGATGAAGGATCAAACTGGATTTGACAAGCAAATAATAATACCGAGATTGACAAAGACGCAGCTATACATAAACTCATAAGAGTAATAGAGTCAGTAACATTTTTTTTGTCCTTGTCATAGTTTCACTTTTTGTTGTTGGTCAAGAATCGCACTTTTGACCAACAAAAGATTTGCTCATATTGTACTTTGCGATATTCGTTGATTCTGTGTTTTTTTAGCGAAAAACAATATTGACAGTGTTAAAGTGTGTGTTAAATTTATTGCTAAACATGGTGATTTGTTACGTTTTAGGCTGTAAAAGCCGTAGTGAGCGGAAATATGAAAACATAACATTTCATTCGTAAGTACGATATTTTGCATTTAACATCTCTCAGTTTGCAGTAATATTGACTGTATGTTTATCTAAGAATATTATTACACGAGGAATGATGTGTTAATTACATTATTACAGCGTAAAATAGTATTTAAAAAACATTGTTATTGTAGTAATACACAACCAAATTCTATAGGTCGTTATTTCAACAGCAAACCAAAACTTATTAGTACTCTTTGATTTTGTCGCGTTAAACGATTGCAAGGGTTGCCAGCGCTAGTGTTGGAGAATTGCCTAGAATTGTTATTTGTTCATGTTTAATAATTATTATTTTTACAAAAAATATTATAAGTTTTAATACTTAAAAATCATTCAAGAATAATATTATATTGAATTGTCAATTGTCATCCAACATGAACTTAAACATACTACTTCAGATAACATAATATTATTATCTTTCTATTGTAAGATCAAAACATGCTTTTAACTTACATTGTATGTTTTACATTCTATGATTTATAATAAAATAAATAACTATTTATTTTAGATTTCCAAAGGACTCCACAACTAGAAATTTATGGATTCAGTCAACAGGACGAGGCAACTGCTGGATTCCAAACAAATATGCAAAAATATGCTCTATACACTTTGAAAAAAAGTGTTTTAAAAAGAGAACTGAAAATAATATCTTGGAAAAATTCTCAGTGCCAACACTACACATTTGTACTGATTAGGTAAATTCTTTCGTTCGAGTCATATTCGAGTATTATTATCCACCGAAAACTATGTCCAGCTGTAGACTTCCAACATCAAAGTATCACAAAGTTGTATAATATTATGTAATTTAACTTAGAGATAAAATATGGTCATGTGTCATGAGTCATGACATAAAAAATTCTACACATAGTCTCGCCAGACGTAGGTCTATCAACTGTCTAGGATCGGTATACATTAATTTGTGTGTTTTATTCTCAAATCGCGGAATTCTGTCTGTAGCGGTCATATTGTCATTTTCTATACAGTGCTCCAAGGCTTTAAATGAATGTGTCACGACTCACGGGGCGCTGCTGGTAAAGGAGAACTGTCAAACACACGTCAAAAATGACGTTTTTGTATGATAGAAGCGTTAGTTCCTTTTCTCGCCACATTCATTTAAAGCCTTGTCGAATTGTACAAACAGTGCGAGTATTTTTCACTTAGCTCCTGGACTAGTACTAGAAAGGTCAATGACCGCAAGTGCCACCTTAAATTATTCTGACTATAGTAAATAAATGATACGGTACCTTCGATCACTAATATACAAGATACACAGTCCGCGGCAAAAAACGACCTCACTAAAAGAGCACCAAACGCAACATTCTGGTGGACTTTTGATTTAGTAGTGCTCGAACGCTCCGCCGGGAAACATGCCTTAGTGCTCGTTCAATCATTGTAAAAATAATACGTCTAAAACGCAAAAAAATAATGGAATTTCATATTTCCGGTAAGTATTAATTTTATCCTAATATATTTCTTACAATTGTATTGTTAATATTAGTATTACGTTAAGAAATCACTAAAAAACTGTTTTAAAATTAAGTTGTAAATAAATCAACACGAGGTATAAACCATCTCTATTGTGAATACTCATACTAAAGGTACTTATCGTAGTTTATCATGCCCACTTGAAATGTTCGGGTTATAAGCTGTGTTTCTGTTCCCTTTGATGGAGTCGCTATTATTTATTATTTTTTTTATTGAGGAATTATTTTTTTTTAGGTTTCCTCGAGATCCAGTTAGATGTGGAAATTGGATATCAGTTATAGCACGGCAAAGATGCGAATAATTTTTCAAGCCGACTTTAGCGAGCGTTGTATGTTCTAAGCATTTATATTCAATGTATACACTTATATTTTAGTTAATTTTAAAATTAGACATATTAGAACAACATAATATTACATATAAAAAATAATTAGTCCACACTTTATACATTAAACTTCGGAAAAATTAAAAAATGGACTATTAAATTATTACATTCAACAAAAAAATGTTGAACAGTTCGACTACTCTCATACTTCACTTCGCCCTGTTCCAGCGGCGAATTTCGGCCATAAAATTAGAGTGATTTTTTAGCTCCCTAATAATTTGAACTTTAAGACATATACGCGGATGGTTGAATTTAGTATGAAGCGTGCATCGGACGTAAAAATTTATTGCTTTGTAAACACAAATGTACATTGTTTTATAAAAAGATCTTTAATAATTATTATGATTAAGGTTGATTTTAGATAAATGTATACTTTTTTAAACTCAATTACTCGGCGACAGATTTTCGAGAGGTTTTGTATGAGACTGTGTATCTTGTATATATTTGATCGAAGTACGGTACTGATTAAATTCATATTAAGTGTTTTTCTTAGTTCTTTTGTCTATTATTTATGTTTATGTGCCACCTTAAATTATCCTCCTGAGTCCTGACTCATCCTGACTCATCCTGATAAACTTTCCCGTTTTTAATATTATTAGTAAGATCTTAAATCTCAATCCATTTAAATACCGTTATTAAATTTACATATAGTATTTATGTACTTATTAAAGTATTATTATATTTTATAGATATAGCGTTTAAAATTATAACATTGATATCTATTATATACTGACTTGTAATTTTTATGTATTATATTAGTATAATATTAGTTTTGCTTCGATGAGCACATAATATTGTTGTATATTATAATGTAATCATATTTGTGCACGTCCTATCTGCTGTTTTTAATCCTATCTCTCTCCGTAGGGCTGCTGGAAGAGATTTCTATCTAGACATAAGCAGTTCCTTTGTGCCGTCTTTCTGTGTTAACTGTAATTATGTAATGTTTCCTGTGCACAATAAATTATAAATAAATAAAATAAAAATAGTATAGCAAGTAGGTACAGTAGTAATTAGCAAACAGCAATTAGTATAGTAAGTAAAATTATAATTTAAGTGCAAAGATTAAAATCCATAACAATTACCCCTAACATGGAAAGAACATTCAAGGCTTAAACATTTTGAAGCTTGACGCACATGCGTCGTCTCTCCGTGCGCCGCGGTGGAATGGAGCCCTCACGCGGATGAACTCACGGAAAGATTGCTAATAATAAAAATACAAAAAGTAATGGTAATATGTAAAAGGTATTTTTTGCCGTCTGAAAAAATGATAAAAAAAATGATTTGGTGTGGGGAAAATAAATAAGATTTGTATAGTCTGGTAACACCAGACAAAGTTGGTACTTTATATCCATCCCTTACGGGTGTACGCCCGTGTCAAGTCTACTAGATGCTTGGTTTTAGGACGGTAGACACTTCTAGATTTTCTATTGGTTCCCCACCGGATCTGAAATTATCTGCAGGTTGGCATCACTGACTACATATTGGTTGTTTTTATAAAAATATCAGTGTACTGTCAAGTATGACATAAATAAAAAAATCTTAAACCTAAGCGATCATTGGCCTAAGCGATTAGGCCACTATACTGGTAATAGTTTAAGAACATGCTGTTAAAATAAAAACTTGTCAAACTGAAAACTGACAATCATTGCTGACAACTGAACGGCCTGAGTTTTGACGGGCATGTGAAAGAGTGCTGTTGTGTTTTTATATTATTTTCCTAAAATTGTGTTAGCTGGGTTTTTAATGTGTAATATTGGTAGAATATTAACCATTAGATATTCGTGTTCATGCACAAGTGTAGGAAAGTGATGTAATATCCAGAAACGTGCTATTTTGTGTTGCCTCCAAAACTCCATCGAAAGTTTCAGTAAAGCGTCTACCACTTTACTGAATCGACCGACTTGACTCCTTGACTGTATTTACTTTAGACCTGACGATACATGAAAACGATGATGAAAAATATAATAGGAGGAATATGGTTTTCCCGCCATATTCCTTACCTTTTTACCTTGTCTGTGGCACAACATACACATCCTTTGTGTCAAGTTGCCAAAAAAGAAGAAAAAGAAAGAAAAAAAGAACTGAACGGCCTTGTGGCGGCCATGTTACTTTCAAACTTCTTCTACTTTTTATTGTTGGTGTGGTTTTTATTATTTTTTCCCAAATTGCGTTATTTGGGTTTTTGATGTTCATTATTGGTAAAATATTGGCCATTATATTATATCCGTTATCGTGCACAAGTGCAGGTAAGATGTTGTCAAAACCAAAATTAATAATTCCTGTGACATTTGGTGTGAATAACGATAAATAGGGCTATTTCTTCCGTGAGTTTTAACTAAAACATGATTATAATAACTTTATTATCCTATTCATTGGAATATCATTGTGTCTTTTTCAAATTGAAATGTATCAAGTTTTACATTCTTTTGCCCGGTTTTGTAGCAATTATTGATGGTATTCCCTGGTATTACCGATAGTTGTCTACCCTTACGCCATCTAGTTACTAAAATGGAAGCTGTTTGACAATCAAATTAAAAAAATAAGAAAATGCCCCATAACGGCTATACGTCATTATCATCATCGTAAGCACTTGAAATATTCACAAAATACTTAATGGGAAGTTTTCTTATTTTTTTAATTTGATTGTCAAATAGCTTCCATTTTAGTAACTAGATGGCGTATGGGTAGACAACTATGGGAGTAGATGGATACAGAAGTACTCTGTACTTCTATATCCATCTTCTCCCCAACAGCTCGCCACAAGCTGCCCTGCGGGCTTATTATTATTATTATTATTAATGGTTTCTATAGAATAAGGTCTTTTATTTAAGTAATTAGAAAAATAAAAGACAAATGATGCGGAAATCTTTCACGACATTTAATTTTTCCCGCTTTTTTAACTTGACGCAAGCACTGGCTATATTGCCATGTTAGAAAATGACATTTAATATTTTAATAATAGCAACACTTATTTTATGCGTCATCAGTCGTCAAAATCTGACTGGAAAGTTGGGAACTCTTTCCAGTTTTGCGAATTATTAAATTCATAACTATATTTATTTCAATAAGTCTTTTTTAATTTTAACACCAAAATGGGAGACTCCCTCGACGGGAGCGAAAACGCCCCGGAGGCGCAAAACGTATCCGTGGTTGATTTTCAAGACTTCGCAAATTACCTTCGCCGAGCTGCAACGGTACTTCTGCCGGAGGATGACATAGTTCCTCCGGCTCTAAATGCAGCTCTCGAAGACAAAGTGAACCAGGATTGCATAAGGAAATTCATCTCGGACCCCCAAGTGTGCTCTCTGTATGTGCAGCGGTTTTCGCTAAAAGGTAGTCTACCCGAAATCGATTTTATGACGTCGCTTTGCACTACTGCAGTGTGCAGCCATGCATTTCGTTAATTTCTTAAATGTTTTATGTCAATAATATTATTTTAGATGATTACAAGAAACCATAACCATTTTTCACCCAAATAATCCAATATCTCTTTTGATTTTACTACACAAAAAACAGGTTTTTTATTTTTTTTTCCTTTGCAGAAGATGACAGTGAACAACCCACAGAAGGCGAGGAGGAGAAAGAAGCTGTTACCTACCAGATCAGCACTGAGGTATAAATTCATTTAACACTTAAACTCCTAAGCGGCCACATGCGAGAACAATAGATTTCCAAGAATCCATGATCGAAGGATTAACACAAAAAAAATATAATCAATAAGTTATAGCTTTATTTTTTATTTTAGGTTCACTTCACATCTCCCCGAGTGGCAGCTTTTGTGTGCATCAAGAGAGGGATCGTGATTGAAGCTGACAAGTCCATTCATAGCCAGCTCCGACTTATCAACCTGTCAGATGGCTCTCCTTATGAGACTCTTCATGCTTTCATCAGCAAGACTATGGCACCTTTCTTCAAAAGTTATGTGAAGGAAAGTGGAAGGGCTGATAGGTAAGTAGAAAAAAGAAGACCTTATCTTATATCTTTAAACAAGCAATTCGTATTATAATATATTTTTTTTTTTTTTTTTTTTTTTGTTAATTGCTTGATCTTGCAATCAGTCCTCGAACTATGAGCAGATGTGTTGTGTGGCTTATGGCATGGAGAGTTAGTTTCCCAGTGGAGACTACTCTTTAGGAATCTGGTCGCCTATGGCAGCTCCAGTTCTAAGATTTGACGTCGTTTCAGGCGTCTAAATGACTCTGGGACAGTTAACTGAACAGCCAGTTGGTTTGGATGTTTTAGGAGTCGGTTTTTGTAGTTATTGACAGTAGATTCGATTTCCTCCTTTACTGTTTTAAGGTTTAGGTAGTTATGGACCTCTTCATTTTTAGTGAACCAGGGTGCATTTGTTATTTGTTTAAGTATTGAGTCTTCAGCTCTTTGTATGATTTTTATATTTGAGTCACAGGCTGATCCCCACAGTTGGACCCCATACATCCATATTGGTTTTAAGATGGCTTTGTAGACAATAACTTTGTTCTCAAGTGATAACTTGCTATTCCTCCCAAGCATCCAATGTAGATCTCGGAACCTTGTATTTAGTTCGTTTCTTTTGGCTTGTATGTGGTTTTTCCAGGTCAATCGACGGTCAATGTGCATACCGAGATATTTGACGGTGTCGCTATGTGGTAGTTGTTGGTCACACAACGTTACTGGTGGACAATTTTCTCTTCTAAGTGTAAATGTGATGTGCACTGATTTTTGAGCGCTTGCTTTAATTCTCCATTTTTTTAACCAATTTTCTACCTTGTTGAGACTTTTTTGTAATGTATTAGATGCTTTGTTTTTGTCTTTGTTTGTAGCTAATATGGCTGTATCATCGGCAAACGTTGCCACGATGACATCAGGAATCTGAGGTAAGTCATAAGTGTTTATCAAGTACAGGTATGGCCCGAGGACTGATCCTTGAGGGACACCTGCATTAATCTCATGGATAGATGACGTGCAGTCTCCATCCCTAACTTGGAAGAGCCGTGCGGTCAGGTAAGACTTAAGTAACAGGTAGTATCTATGTGGTAGTTTGGTCTTTATTTTGTACAGTAGCCCCCCATGCCACACTTTATCAAAGGCCTGCTGTATGTCTAGAAAGGCTGCTGAGCAATATTCCTTTCTCTCTAAGGATGTTCTGATGACCTTGCATACTCTATGTATTTGCTCTATTGTAGCATGTTCCCGTCTGAATCCAAATTGGTGGTCGGGTATGACAGAGGTCTCGTTCATAAGTCTTGCAAGTAGGATCTTTTCAAATATTTTTGACATAGTAGGCAAAAGACTTATTGGTCTGTAAGAGGTCCGTTCGTTCGGTGGTTTGCCAGGTTTTGGTATCATTAGGATTTATGATACTTTCCATATGCTAGGGAAGTAATTAGTTCTCAGGATACCGTTAAAGAGCATAGTTATGTACACTATGGCTTTCCGTGGAAGCTCACTAAGCACTTTTTTGTCGATTAGGTCGAAACCCGGAGCCTTATTGTTTTCGACATTTTTTATGTATTTAAGTACTTCTTTAGGAGATGTAGGCTTGATTGGGAGATCCATTTGGAGGTCTTGTTGGAGAACATCTCTGATTTCACTGTCATCCGTTTCTTGTTCGGGGTTATTGGGGGTGAATATTGTCGAGAGGTGGTTGGCGAATAATTCTACTTTTTCCTCAGTTGTTCTTGCCCACTGATTGTTGTCAGTCCTGATTGGGGGTTTGGGTAGTGTTGGTCCTTTCAGAGATTTGCACGCCTTCCAGAGGGAATAGTTGGTCGATATGGTTGGTGTTAAGGATTCTAAGTAGGATTCTGTGGAGTCATTAATATATTTGTCTATTTCACCTTTTAGTTCTTTGGTGGCTTTGTTATAGGCTTTTTTGTCTGCTGGATGGCCACTGATATGCCAAACTCGCCGCAACCGTCTCTTTTCCAGTATTTTAATTTTCAGGTGGTCCGGTGTGGTTTTCCTCATTTCTCTTGGTTTAGTGTTTTCTGGCGTGCACATCCAACAACACCTTTGTATCAATGTGGTAATTTCTTTAGCAGCATTTTCAATGTCCACATTAGTTTTTAATGCTGTTTTCAGATTGAAGTTTTCCGTCACTAACTTTCTAAACTCGTCCCAGTCCGTTTTCTTACTATAGAGTTTTGGTTGTTTTTCTGGCTGTTGGAGGTTCGTACCGATGGAGAGCATAACAGGGGTATGATCCGATGATCCATCTAAGCATGGTTTAAGGTTGTAGACTTGGTCTTTAAGCCCCTTAGTGATAAAGAAGTCTAGTACGTCGGGTAGTCTGTTGACATCTGTAGGCCAGTATGTTGGCTCGGCACTAGCAATAGGTATAAGATGTAATTTGTCAACGGTCTTTTTGAGTTCCCTTCCGCGTGTAGTAATGAGCCGGGACCCCCAATAGGTATGCTTGGCATTCCAGTCGCCTCCTGATACAAACCGGTCACCAAGACTACTCAGATACTGATGAAAGTGGGCCTCAGTTATTATGTGCCTAGGGGGACAGTACACGGATGAGATTTTAAATGTGTTGTGTTTGTCTTCAATCAGGATATTTGTTGCCTGTATGTGTGCCGAACAAAAGCTTGGTAGTTCATGATGTTTTATAGACTTCTTAATGATTATAGCTGTACCACCATGTGCTTTGCCATCCGGGTGATCTGTTCTATATGTATAGTAATCCTTAATGTTAATTTTATTTTTCTTAGTACAATGTGTCTCTGATACTAATAGGACATCAATGTTATGGAGGTCAATAAATGTTTCTACTTCGTTCTTGTTAGGGGCTAGTCCGTTTATATTCCAGGTGGCTATGTTTATGTTGGTTATTATACCCATTTATGGCAGTTTGCTAAGCATTGTTGTAATGAGACCCATGAGAGTGCTCATTTGTTGTAGGAGTATGTCGAATTTTTCTGATTGCTTAATGATTAGTTTTTCTAGTTGTGTGTATTGGTTGGGAGATTCTGGTGTTATTTTATTATTTGCTTGGTTTGTTAGTTCTCTGACTACCGTTGCATACGTGGTTTCTTTGTTAGCTTGTGTATAGCCATTTTGTTTCATTGTTTTTTTGTCGGAGTCTTGTTCAGATTTTTGGTCTTTATTACTTTCTGTTCGGCGGTAAGTATATCGTGTTGTCTTTCTTGCCTTAATCTCTTTATATATTTCGCATCCCTTATAATTAGCCGGATGAGGGCCTAGGCAAAGTGCGCAAAGTGCTGGTGTGTTGCGGTCTGTTTTTGGGCATTCGGATGTCTTATGCGGCTGTGCGCATTTGACGCAGCGAAATGGTCGCATACAGTAGTTCTTAGTGTGTCCGTATTGCTGGCATCTTTGACATTGTACAATAGTCGATTTTTTCTTAGGATCTTCTATGGCTACTTTTTGGTGGTAGATAAATTGTATATCTTTAACTGCTTTATTGTTTGGACCTTGCAGCATATTAATGAAGAAGGTAGACGTTGGCTTCTTTTCAGGTCCATAGCGGGCATTGATAATTTCTCCTACAATGGTATTTCCAGTCTTTTCTATGGTTTTTTAATTTCTTCATGAGGTGTTGTGTGATGTAGTTTCTTTATAACAACTCTGTGGAACCTTTCGTCTTTTCTTTTGAATGTATGTCCAATTAGTCCATTTTCTCTGACTAGCGCAATGAGATTTTTGTATACATCAACATTGGTGGTGATAATTCTAAGTTGGTTTTTATTCACCATTTTGTATGTTAACTCAGATTTTTCAGCAGCTGTTTCCAGGAGTTCGGTAAGTTTATGTACATTTTCAATGCCATATAGTACTATTGGTGGTGGTCGACTAACTCTTTTTTCTATTATTTCGGCATCAGTGTTTTCTGTCAGATCTATAGGTAATTGGCTAAAGCTGTTTGAAATATTTATTCCATCGGATGGTGGTGGAGTTGATAGTTTCCTTTTTTTTGATTTTCTGGCTACTGGTACTTTCTGCCAGGTAGGAGGATTGACCTCAGAGCTGACTTGTGTCCTATCAGAATTTTCTTCAGCATTTTCTTCTGGTTCTCCTGCACTATTTTGTATATCTTTTGGTTTAGTGTTAAAGAAGCTAGGATGGAATGCTTGCTGTACATATTTTTTGGTGCTTTGATGTGTTTCCGTTGTCATATTTGTCGGGTTAAGGTTAGAGGATAAGTTATTGTTTTCATTCATTGTTGTTCCCACGAGTAGGGTCGATGGTTTTACTTGAAGGGTGACGCCCATTCCTTCAAGCAGGCGCTTATACAACGAACGGTTGCCAGTTCCGTCGAGGTTGGCGCTAGTGACTGACTTCCCGCAGCCATTCACCCCCTGGCGCGTTCCCACCGTAGGGTTAGGGTAATTTTTTATAGAGGTTTTCTTCCTCGCGGCCCGGGCGGTGAAGCCAAGGCCTCCGGGCTTACGAGACATGACCGCAAGATTACGGATTGTGGAGGTCATTTACTACCAACACAGGAGCCAAGCTGGTTAGGCTGGCAGGATCAGGTTAGTTAACCGCCGCCTGATACTCGGCGTTATTCTAGGCATTAAAGCTTGTGAACGAAACCGGGACGCGACGCCAACCACAGAGGCGACACCACAATCCCAGCTTCCCTCACAAACCTTATGCTGTTACCCGTTTAGCACCACCCGGGGGACACGTGTAGGGTGGGCCTAGGAGAAGGTGGTAAGTCCTACGGACGCGGGTAACTCCATCCCCCAAATATATAATAATATATAATTAAAATCGTATTATAATTATAATATATAATTGGAGTCTCGGAATCGGCTTCAACAATTTTCATGAAATTTAGTAAATAGAGGGTTTCGGGGGCAATAATCTGATCTAGCTAGGAATTATTTTTAGAAAATGTCATTTTACTTGTGTTTTATTACCGAGCTTTGCTCAGTCAAATAGCTATTGTATTCCAATTAATTTTGATCTTGAAATGAAACAAATCTTGATCAAACTAATTTGTAACACTGTATTTCTGTATTGCATGTTTAATGTGTAGATTCATTGCCCCTATGTGAATTTTTACATTTTCAACTTGAATTAGAATACAAAAAAAAGAAACACTAATTCACCAGCTACTTTTATTTCCTCAGGGATGGTGACAAAATGGCTCCTTCTGTTGAGAAGAAAATTGCAGAGCTTGAAATGGGCCTGCTCCATCTTCAGCAGAATATTGACATTCCCGAGATCACCTTACCTGTTCATCCCCTTGTCGCTGCTGTCATCAAAAGGTAGAAATAATGAATGAAGAAGATTATGAAACAGTTGCTATCCAAAGTGATACATACATTAATTCTATTGTTTTATGTAACTTTATTGTGGCTTTGTATCTCATTTGATCCCCTCAGTTTTCTATCAGACTACATGACACTTAAATAAATTTTCAATTGATATATGATAATTGTCTGTATATGAATTTTAAAGTCAGGTTATATTTTTACTGTTTATTATCTCCTATTAGGGCTGCTGACGAGGGACGAAAGCCTCGTGTGTCAGATTTTGGTGACAAAGTGGAGGATTCCACATTCCTCAATCAACTGCAGAATGGTGTCAATCGCTGGATCAAAGAAATACAAAAAGTGACCAAACTAGACCGAGACCCATCTAATGGTACTGCGTTGCAAGAAATCTCATTCTGGCTGAATCTTGAAAGGGCTTTACATCGCATACAAGAGAAGAGAGAAAGCATTGAGGTATATAAATTATTAAAAAGTTACATAAGAGTAGTTTGACAATGACATTTAAATTTTTAAGGGACCTTTTTGGTGCCATGCGGCATGCACACAAATCAGCAAAAGACTTTAACATTCATAAAACATTCATGTTTCATTTACACAATATATTTCAGGTTGCTCTTACCTTGGATATCCTCAAATATGGCAAGAGATTTCATGCAACGGTATCATTTGATACTGACACTGGGCTGAAACAAGCTTTGGCAACTGTATCGGATTACAACCCACTCATGAAAGATTTTCCTATCAATGATCTACTCAGCGCTACTGAACTGGAGAGAATTCGGTAAATTTATTTAAAAAATATATTTACCGATATTTATCATTTACAGTAATAAAATAAAGCTACTTCTATAATATCTGACTCTATAAACTTGAATTAAGGTTAACAAAGAAATTAAATTATTTACTTTATTTCTTTTAGTTTGGCAGTCCAACAAATCTTCTCACATCTCCGAAAGATCCGGTCAACCAAATATCCTATACAACGAGGGTTGCGTCTGGTTGAAGCTATATCTCGCGATTTGGGACAACAACTGCTGAAGGTAAATTTACTTTTTTCATTTCTTTAACAAAATAATAGTCTATTTAAGACCATGACCAATATGATGTTATGATTTTAATGATGTAAATTTTGCTGGTGATGAAATACAATATTTTAGCATTTATTTTACGTAAAAATATTTTTCTAAACTGTAATTATTTTTAGGTACTGGGCACAAGAAGATTGATGCATATTCCATTTGATGATTTTGAGAAAGTAATGACCCAGTGCTTTGAGGTGTTCTCATGTTGGGACGACGAATATGAGAAACTCCAAGGCCTGTTGCGGTAAATATTATTATTTGAAATTACTATGTGGTGATAGCTGTTGTAGCAGTAACAATTTCATACAAGGTTAGGTAACATTTTGCAAAAAATTAAGCCAATAATAATACCAAAATGAAGTAACTTAACAGAATGAACGGGTATGACAATGGATATTAATCCTTCAAGCCCCATAAGAGCACCGGTGATCGCAACAACAATAGAATAACAATAGATTTCCAAGAATCCGCGATCGAAGGATTAATAAAAGTATATACCTAGTTAATTAACTTTTTTTTTGTTTTTCGTGTGGCACCAGATAATGATGGCATAGTGATCTTTTTTTAACTGGCAAGGTAACCTTTCACAGAGATATAGTAAAGAAGAAGCGTGACGAGCACCTTAAGATGGTGTGGCGCGTGTCGCCGTCGCACAAGCGGCTGCAGGCGCGCATGGAGCACATGCGCCGCTTCCGACGACACCACGAGCAGCTGCGGACCGTCATGCTGAGAGTGAGTAGGCTGTAGCTCACAAAGGATCTTTTTAGTCATATTTACTACTAGATGACGCCCGCAACTCCGTTGCGCCAAAACCCGTTTATCGCGCGGGAACCGTAAATTTTTCCGGGACAAAAAGTATCCTATGTACTTTCCCGGGACTGAAAGTATCTTCATGCCAAATTTCAGCAAAATCGGTTCAGCGGTTTGGGCGTGAAGAGGTAACAGACCGACAAACAGACAGACACACTTTAGTATGGATTTGGTTAGGCACATTTGGAATAAATTATCAGACATCAGTAGACATCGGATTATATGCATTTGCATACTTGCATATGCATATAATGGCACTTTTTAGGCGATAGTGCATATTTTGGCAATTTTTCGTTGTTAGTGCATTTTTCGGTAGTTTTATGCCCTTGCAGATGCCTTGTAGTCTCCAAACTAGCACACCGAGACCACAAAACAGAGGTACGATAGATCAAATTACTTCAAATATGTGGCTCCATCCCCATTTAAAGAATGTAATACATCCAATGTACACTCGGGGAAGTTGATTCCTATGCAAATGGGGGATCTACGTAGTTTGGTCGCATTACGTCAAACTCAGCCGACAGATCACAATTAATATTGAATTGACATAATCGACCAAATGACGTTGGTCTCTCAACTGCATAGGAATCAACTTCCTCGATGATACATTATCTTTCTAGAAACAAATTTTTCATTATAGCTGGCAACATTAGCAAAAAATTTGAATAAAGTAGTTAACGATTTAATAAACTTCCATGGGCATTACGAATTAAGATTACAATCGGAAAATTCTCATTGGTGCTGTATGATAAATTAAAAATCCTGGATTTGATGAAATTGTAAAATTGGCGCTTTTATTAACGGCACCACCGGAAAACTCTTCAAAAAAGTAATAAATTTTAACCCGTCAACCCCCAAGCGATCGAATTCGACCGCGATAACAATAGAATATAAATAGATTTCCAAGAATCCGCGATCGAGAGATATTAATTGACTTTTGATTGTGCATATTTTGTGCATATTTCGGCCATTTTTTCGTGCATACTTGCATGCATATTTCGGCACTTTGATCGTGCATATAATCCGATGTCTAGTTATAAGTTATAATAACAGATGACTTCAAATGCCTAATTTGAATGAACAAACAGTCGGTGAGCCTGTGTGCCTGACAGTAACATTGTGGACAATGAATGCCCGAGATCCGAACATTTACATAATATATCTAATGCAGAAATCAACTATGAAAGGTAACATTTGGTTGGAGCTAAATTTCTTTGGTTAGAAAAACAGTTTTTAGTAACCACAATATAGTGCCGTCGCCAGAGGTTTTAACCTCCGAAAACTGTAATAGTGAATGGATTTTTGTTTTTGAGGTGTCATTTTCTTTTTTACATTATAACTTGCAAAGTTTACCAAACATTTTTTGTGCTTTTAATTTTTTAGTTACTTAATTAAAAATTAATATTTCACCATATAAAACCGGTCCAGAAAATATTTTTTTTCTTGTTCCTGTTATATAATGACTCTTATCCGATTGTTTAGGTTGAAAATTAAAAATTAATATTTCACCATATAAAACCGGTCCAGAAAAATTTTTTCTTTCTTGTTCCTGTTATATAATGACTCTTATCCGATTGTTTAGGTTGAAAATTAACTAGATACACTATTTTTTAAAAAAGAAAGTTTGCTTTGCTAAGCTAAATACAACTATAAGGTTTTTGCAAAGTTTTTAGAGATTAACGCTCGTCGTAACCAAGATAAAAGGTTTTGGGTGGATTTAAGGGTTGTAACGAAAAGTGTGTTAAACTTGCTTGTTGTGCGTAAGTATTTCATTTTTAGAGAAATGATAACTTTTAAGTACTTAAAAACCTTTAAATATCTCCAAAAATGTGTAAAATAGACTGATTTTTTTTTTCTATATTTGTTGAGAATTTATTTAAGTGAGAGCTAAAACATTAAATGCATCGACAAATTAAAGACTTTTTCTAGTCTTTGAAATATATTTAAAAGCCAGAAAAAAAATTGGGTGCTACAAATCTCACGTACATACTAAAGACGCATGCTGCGACCTATGTTTGGGAAATGCTTACCTGAATACAAAAAATATCATTCTTAACCTAATTTGTATTTTTTTTTCTTTAAGTATGTTTTAGCAAATATAATTACTGAAAAAAAAATCAATTTTATTCTGTAAAAACCTAACCAAAAGAAATAAAATACAGATTTTCTTCGAAATATCCGTGAAAAGTCTGTGCTACATTTTCAGAAAATTTATTAAAGTAACAGCTAAAAAGTTATACACATTAAGAAATAGAAGGCTTTGTTAAGCCTAAAAAATAATTTTAAACTTTCTATTTAAACCTAAAGAAAAAAAGGAACACCATTTACCTGGCGAGGCACACAACAAGCACATTTGGATGTATGCTCATCTACATACAAAAATATTAATTTTAAATATTATTAATTATATATTTTTTCAACTTATTTTCTTTCTTTGGAATATAAGCAACGATACAAATCAAAAAAATAATAATATATTTTATTATTTTGCTATATATTTAAAAGAAAGAAATATGCAAATTTTCTTCAAAATTTTACAGTTTATGAGTTTACTTGAAGTGGAAGAGAATAATTTAAAAATCAAAAGCACAACTTTTCAATAGGTAAACTATATTATTTATGTTATCAGCTACACATTCCTTTTTTCTTTTCAATTTTCATCCACTATTGCAAAAATCGGAGGTTTGCACGATTTTTACGCGCTGGGAACTAAACTAATAACAGATTATTACTATCGTCCTTTTTAGCAGTAAGTTATAATAATTTCTACATTATAATTTACTAAGTAACACATTCAATTAATTTATTGATTAATTAATTAATTAATCGTCTAGGTGCTGCGTCCCCGCGCCGCGCCGGCAGCCGACACGGGCACCGGCGAGCCGACCCAGCCGCTCTCCCTGCCGATGGACGCCGCCGACGCCAACGCCATCGCCGAAGTCAACCTCGCGTATGAAAATGTCAAGGAGGTGGACTGTCTGGACATATCGCGCGAGGGCTGCGACGCCTGGGAGGCGGCTGTACGCAGATATGAGGATAGAATTGGTGAATATTACTCTTTGATAGTGTAGACAAAGGCATATGAAGTTATAGAAATGACATTCATGTCTGTGCCCAAATATTCACACGTTTATTTTAGCATGTGGCAAAGGAAGAATTACATTATTTTAATTTAGTAAAAAAGATACTTACACCTAAACGTGCGTCTTTGCACATCGACATGGATATAAATCTTAAAAAAGAATTTTGGAGCAAGCTCTTATTTAAGTCTTACTTGCTACGTATAATAAAAAATAACTCACTTGCACTAGAAGTTATCCTGAACTCTCTGAAGTGATATCATGACAAGAGAGATTCTTGTCTTTCCTTTGTAATATGACAAGATATGACAGACCTGTGCAAGTAAACCTAAACAAACTACTATATCTACTTTTTTGGATTATTAATTTTAATTGAATGATTTATTTTATTTACTAAACACCCATCGTTGGTTACTAATTTCAATTTACTCTCCTAGACCGCGTGGAGACTCGCATCACGGCCCACCTGCGTGATCAGCTCGGCACGGCGAAGAACGCGAACGAGATGTTCCGCATATTCTCGCGGTTCAACGCGCTGTTCGTCAGACCGCATATACGCGGCGCGATCCGCGAGTACCAGACGCAGCTCATACAGCGCGTGAAGGACGATATTGAGGCGCTGCATGAGAAGTTCAAGGTCAGTGGAATCATAATGCCATTAGATATTATACAGATAAAAAATATTATACAGTAGAGTAATCTTAAAAAGTCTTATCACACTGGCGATTAACGAGCGATTTGAAAGCGACGCGACTGCACAGCGCGCACGCCGCGATTGCGCGACGTGCACGCCGCGATAGCGCAACGGCGTCGCGGCGTGGTGTGGACGCCATTTTGTACACTCGTCTAGGGAATTCCCTAGACAAGTATACAAAATGGAGTCCACTCGTCTAAGGAATTCCCTAGACGAGTGTAAAATGGCGTCCACGCCACGTCGCGACGACGCTGCGCTATCGCGGCGTGCACGTCGCGCAATCGCGTCGCTTTCAAATCGCTCGCTAATCGCCAGTGTGATAAGGCCCTAAGGGTCCTTCCACACGACGTATTTTTTGCGCACCGACGACGCGCGCTTTGTTGCGCTCGTCTTCCGCGCGTTTTCATCGCGTTTTTTCAGGTATAAAGTTTAAAACGTGTTGGCTTCCTTGCGTTTGCTGAGCGTTCAACTTGCGTTTGTATTTATAAAAACGAGCGTAAAAAACCGTCGTGTGGAAGGGCCACATCCTTGACATGAAACTCACTCAAGTTACGAGTCAACATATTATATTATGTGCGTATAACATCACGCACGTGAGCAGCATCATCACGTTAATGTGTCTGTGCATGTGACAGACCAATTGACTAAACTTCTACTTCTATTCCTTTGAAAATAAACTTTTTGGAACGAAGTTCTTTATCGCTCGTTACGAAATGGGGCTAGACGGAAGAAGTTGTGACGACACGACACAAAAGTGTCGGCCGACACTTTTTTAGTAATAGTACCTACGAAGTAGGGGCAGAGGGCGTTGATAGTATTTCTGGGCGTCAACTAGACGGCGATTTTTTTTTAAATAAACAGCGACATCTACCGGACGTTTAAATAAATTTAATACAATTCCACAAAAGTGTCGTTGTTAGTATTCCTGGGCGTCAACTAGATGGCATTTTTTGTAATAACTTCGTTCCGTCCGAGCGTCCCTTGACACCTCTCAAGTTTTTAAAATAATTACTTTCCTTTAAGGCCACTGAATGCTTTGTAAAATATTAAAATGTAATTGAGGAATAATTCTGAAACGTGTCTTCTCTTCTCAGGTTCAATATCCGCAGTCGAAATGCAGCCGCCTGTCGCTCGTGCGCGATCTACCACCGGTCGCCGGTTCCATCATTTGGGCTAAACAGATTGACCACCAACTTACTGCTTATTTGAAACGAGTCGAAGATGTGTTAGGTAAGCAATGAAAATATGTCCATCCATGTCACACCTAAAATTGGAGCGGAGAGAGTTGCGGGGTGAGAGGGTAGGCATTCTTCGATCCCAGTTCAGTCGCTCATAATATTTTGTTTTAATTTTTACCTCACCTTCAATACTATTGTGAGATTCGAAGATTAGGATTTTCTTAATCTGCCCCCCCCCCCAAGACCTATTGCCCCCCTCTATATAAAATCCTGGCTACGCCCATGATTATAATTGTCGTATTCGTCGGTTATAGTTGTTAAGTTTACATTTTTTATTCCAGGTAAGGGTTGGGAAAATCATATAGAAGGTCAGAAACTGAAAGCGGATGGTGACAGCTTCCGTTTGAAGTTGGACACTCAGGAAGTCTTTGAGGATTGGGCTCGTAAGGTAATTTATTATCTACTTCTACTCATACTTGATACTTTAAAGAAATATAAAGTACTAAGTAACGTCTGCAATTCCGTTACCGAAATACGCTTATCACGCGGCAACGGTTCGTCGGATTTTTAGCCAACAAAACTGTCCTAATAATATGTCCTCTCCCATCTGTTGAAGTATCTCCAGTTTCTAAATTACATATATCCAACGAATAATAAAACTACAGGAAACGTAACTCCCATACTTCAACCGTTTTAAATTTGGCTCCTTTTCGAACACTAAAATATGACAATTCAGATTCTCGCCAAGGTCGTTTCCCAGGTAACGTATTCAAAAAATTCAAAATATGTACTTAAAATATGGACTAAAAATCGAAAATATGGAAAAATATGGACTATAAAACAGAAATATGGAAAAATATGGACAGTAAAATTACAATAATTAAACATTTTTTTAGTGTGGGTAACCCTTAAATATTTATTTTATTTTAAATCAATTAAGGGTTTTGTAAAAATTTCAAGTGCCTAGCTGTAGCCATTATTGATATCGAGCGAAAAATAGCAAACAAATTACGTTTGTTGTATTAGAGCCACCCTTAATTATTAATTTTATTTTGTTTTTAGTATTTGTTGTTATAGCGGCAATAGATATACACATTCTGTGAAAATTTCAGAAGTCTAGCTATAGCCGTTCTTGTGATACAGCCTGGTGACAAACAGACGGACAGACAGACATCGAAGTCTTAGTAATAGGGTCCCGTTTTTACCCTTTGGGTACGGAACCTTAATAATCGGCACAGAAATTTGTTTTTGTGTATTACGTACTGTTATATCGAAAGTCAAATGGGATGATATGTATATTAAAAACGCTTAGTTTCAACTTGCATTTCATAGAATTGCAATTGGAAACTTTTGCTATTTCTTTATTTCATTTTGCGGAGTTTTTCGTTAGATCGAATTGGACCTTCGTCGGGTGCAGGTCTTCTTTTATGTCTAATAATAAGTTTTTTTGAATAAAATAATTTCAGTTTCAATAAAAGTTTATTTTTTAAAAAGTCTCGCCGAATCCGCCAAGTAACACTACCCTTTTGCATCTGAAACTTTATTTTCTCTTTATTTATTAATCCTTCGATCGCGGATTCTTGGAAATGCTATTGTATTCTATTGTTGTCGCGATCACCGGTGCTCTCTTATGGGGCTTGAATCTTGAAGGAATAATCTTCTTTGTAAACAATAAAAACGACGATAAAGCGCGAGAGGAACGAAATACGCAGCCGCGTGAGCCATGTGGCGGGAACATTTTTTTTTTGTATTTTAGTGAAAATATGGACGATTGTGACATTTTCTTGCAAAATATGGACTTATCTTTGAAAAACCCTAAAATATGGAAAAATATGGAAAATAATACTTGGTTTTTCACAGTCTAAACATGATAATTCGTGTAAAAACACATTCTAGGCCGAAAATCACGCAAAACAAAAATATGTAAATCTTAATATATATATTTCTTGTGTGCGTGTGTATGTGACTGAACTCCTCCTAAACGACTGGACCAATTTTGATGAAATTTTTTGTGTGTGTTCAAGGGGATCTGGAAATGGTTAAGATTCACAATTTTGTCCGCTGGACAATGTTTTTTTAATTAATTTTTAATTTATTAGTAGTTGTTGATTTTGGAATGTTTTACATTGGATCCGACAGTCGGCTGCCATCGCAGTGTCAAATTTTAAATAATATTCGAATTCGGATTTTAATTTTAGTCTGTCCGGCAGTTAGCGCTTCGACCAAATTTAAAAAAAATACTTTATATACTTAATATGGCAAAGAAACGTTTGCCGGGACAGCTAGTTTACATATAAATCCGGGCCCTAATCATGACTATTAAAGTGTATGCTACATTAACGAGTAATCTGGCTCGGCATCCAATTCGGTTCGTTTCTTACTAAACGAAGTACGAACGGCATTATAAAAATAAGATACTCCATACTGATGTCAGTCAGACCCACGTTTATGAATTGTGATTAAATTGTTACATCTTGCATAACACTGTCCATGGCGACTTTGTAAAAATTTTGTTATTATATAATTTTTTGATTATTGCATTTTTATAAGAACATGTAAACTTAATAAGACAAACACAAAGAGACCAGCTTAATTTTACGCAAATACCCTGGCATCCAACTTAAATAAACCATCTTTTTGGGCATGTTTTTGGGTCGGAAGAAATACAAGAACTTTACATAAGCATAATTTATAAAAATTCACTTACTGATGAAACTTGAAAGGTTATTCCTGTATTAAAAGTCGTATCTGTATGACTTCTACACCATTTCACAGGGCATTTAGGCATTTTAACAACGAAAATTTTGTAAAAAGCTACTTAAAAAGTAAGTAAACAAATTGTAAAATGAGTTTGACAATAATTATCATGTCAACCTGGTTAAATGTCACTCGTGTATATATACACGAAAAATTTGTACCGAACACATGCATAAATGTGCATGTATTCGGGTCACATTTTGTAGCCTTTTGGTGCACTTTTTTTGACGGAGTTACTCTTCCTGTAGTTTAAAGTTCACTGTATATATCACACGAAATTCGATTTAGCCATTTAATCTCTAAAAGGTAAGATACAGACAGACAGACACACTTTCCCATTTATAATATTAGTAAGGAATGTCAGAAGTGTCATAGGACTATTTTTATAACAATAACTAGGAAACAAATTGCCAATTTCGTGTATTGACTTATAGATTTTTTATATAGGTACAGCAACGTAACTTGGGCGTATCGGGCCGTATATTCGCTATCGAGTCTGTACGCGCCCGCTCCAGCAAGAATTCATCTATACTCAAACTGAAAGTCAACTTCTTACCGGAGATCATTACTCTGTACAAGGAGGTCCGCAATCTGAAGAACTTGGGCTTCAGGTAAGAAAAAAAAGATAGATATATACTAGCTGTTGCCCGCGACTTCGTCCGCGTTAGCATAGTAGATCACGTCCAGAAAATATTCAACATACAGAATTGACTTTCCTACAATGTTATTAGATATAATTATATAGATGTTCCACGCGGCTTCCGCGTAATTTAGGAATTTCGCGCAACCGTACATATTTCCGCAAAAAAAGCCTATGTCCCTTCACGTGGTCTATTATTCATGTTTGTCTAATAACATAAAAATTGCTCCAGTAGTTCTTAAAATAATAAGCAATTTCATATAATTTCCACCGTTTTTTCCACATTTTCCTCTATTTCTTCGCTCCTATTAGTCTTAGTGTAATAAAATATAGCCTATAGCCGTTGTCGATAAATGGGCTATCTAACACTGAAAGAATTTTTCAAATCGGACCAGTAGTTCCTGAGATTAGCGCGTTCAAATAAGCCCTTTCAAATAATTTTCCCCCGTTTTTTCTACACTTTCCTCTATTTCTTCGCTCTTGTTAATATTAGCGTGATAAAATATAGCCTATAGCCTTCCTCGATAAATGGGCTATCTAACACTGAAAGAATTTTTCAAATCGGACCAGTAGTTCATGAGATTAGCGCGTTCAAACAAACAAACAAACTCTTCCCAATTATAATATTAGTATAGATATATATTGTAAGTTTTTCAATAGCAGCACTAGAGCGCATTATGCGGCATAATATTAGCTCAGCGTTGGATGTTTCAACTACGGCAACGCTTCGCACGATCAAGCACTTCCGAACAAACTAATTGACATTTCAAATATACTTTAGCATACTTCGCCACTGAGTCGCATTATGATCTGCAATTGGAATACGCACATAGACGAGAGACTTTTCATTTTTATCTTGCCCAATTTTATTGCTAAGGCAGATTATATCAAATTACACAGACGCACTAAAAATGCATTTAAATAGGAATATACTAATGAGAAACAAGTGCTTATTGATGTGACAACGTCTTATAATTCGATATGGGCTGCGCGCACGAAAAAACCTGACGCAATATGCGGCGTTACCTCGCTCTGAGGCGTTCCATTTAAGACTATGACGTTGTCACGTTCAACTATCGTTAGTAAACCGACTTTACAGACAACCGATTTTTTTAATTAGATATAAACAGTTATGTTATTGAAATTCATAAATGTTTTATTTTCAGAGTACCCCTTGCTATTGTGAACAAGGCGCATCAAGCCAACCAGCTATACCCATTCGCTATCTCGCTCATAGAAAGCGTCCGTACTTATGAGCGTACTCTTGAGAAGGTATGTTTGGTGAATAAATAAGTTTACACTTTGCAAAACACAGTCTGGTCTTTGGGTCAAGTCTTCTGTGAAGCACATACTGTATGGCAGTATGCAGTAACATGTGTTAAAAAACATTAAAAACAAAATATACAGTGTCGACTATAAATTGTTTTTCTTATCAGAAGACTTGGCTCGCTTAACATAAGATGTGGCAGGGCACAATGTATAAAAGCAGGACTTAGAACTATTGCCACGTCTGATCAGGCATTGTTTTGTCACTACACTCCACAGCACGAAATTTCTAGAATTAGACAAACACTAGTTCAACATGATTCACGTAACGTGGATTTAATATGACATCACTAATGCAAATTCTAATTTATGCAGCTAAATAATAGGAACCATACTAAGGTAGTTAATTTGTAAGCTGCATGTTTGCCGATAGGGCGGGCTTTTGTCGTTTGATTTCAGCTTTATAATTCATGTTGAAATATTAGTCACGGTACTCACTTTTGGAGATAGACTATAGGAATAGCCGATATCCTAAAAAGTGGTATAAATATTACGTTTTGTACTTATGTATGATATAGTTTTATTTATTTCAAGGAGATGCTTTTAGCTTTTGTTTTTTAATCATCTGTTTAATTTTTAGTGTATCTGTTATTCGTTGTGATATTGATGTTTTGATGTATTTATTAGAATAAATTTAGAATTACAGTCAGGTAACATAGCGTGAAAATGTAAAATAAGGCAATCATTTTTGTTTTTTGTTGGAGCCCATTTTTGGCATAGCTTTAGTGATATCCCCATAATTTTTACACAGTGTTATTAATAACAATGTTTACCTCATGCAATGCTTATACAAATCTGTTTTGTTGTCTTTGTGTGTGTGTGACTGCAACAGACACTATACAGACAATGGCGAACATGGCATTTGCATTAGCTTAGGGTAAATATTTTTACAAAAAACACCATTGCCCTTTTTACGTAACGCTCACTATTATGAGTGCCATAGTAGCATCACTATACAAGGTCTTATACTTCATTAAACGTTTTCAGATCCGAGACAAGGCGTCCATTATACCACTGGTAGCGGGCTTGCGTCGCGACGTACTGTTCCAAGTCTCCGAAGGAATGGCCCTCGTTTGGGAGTCCTATAAACTCGATCCGTATGTGCAGAAACTGAGCGAAGTAGTTCTGCTATTCCAAGAGAAGGTAACTAAACAATATACTGGTTAAAAAAAAAAGATATTTATTAATTATATATTTTAGGGTTGGTGTGTAAGACGACACATCCACTTTGAAACACAATATTACTCCGTAAAATAATTTACTAAAATAGTATTGTAACACGTCAGGTGGAAGATCTCCTAGCGGTGGAAGAACAGATATCCGTCGACGCTCGTTCGCTCGAGACATGCCCGTACTCCGCGCAGAGTCTAGCGGACATCCTGAGCCGTCTGCAACGGGCTATTGATGATCTGTCGTTGAGGCAGTACAGCAACCTGCATCTGTGGGTGCAGCGGCTTGATGAGGAGGTAAGAAACTTTAGATCAGAGCTACAAGGGTGCCTTTAAAAGAATTCTGCTATTTAGATTCGTTAAGAACTCTTGTAACTTCATCATAAATGTAAAGTTATTAATTATTATAAAAAAATATACAATAGCAGGCTATACACAATATTATTATAATGTACGATAGTTAGAGAAATCTACGGTTACAGCAAGTTTCATAACATGCTGTAAGTGTAAATTTCGCTAGCTATATCTGATGTATTTTATGAATGGTCAATGATGCAGACGTAATAGACTAAATAAATTAAAGTCAAAAGCATTTCGTTAGTTCCAATAATTATCATAATTCATAACCTTATATTGTTTTTTTTTTACTAGGTTGAGAAGAGCCTTGCTGCTCGCTTGGAAGCCGGAATCGAAGCCTGGACCGCCGCTCTGCTCGGCAAAGCTAATGAACTCGATCTGTCTATGGACACCTACTCCCCGGCAGAACCTACGCACAAACCCGGTGGAGAACCACAGGTAAAAATCTTTGACTATAATATTATGAAACCATACTTAGTTGGTACCTCATATACAAAGATTATAAGATTTTTAATTTGGGTCATAACACGCCTATGTTGTTACATGCTACAGCTATTCCATCTTGTTTATTTATTTATTTTTTATTTCAAAATAAGCTCATATTTTAAGTAAAAACAATAATGTGACCTTACAAGTTGAGGCCAATAACAAGTCTTTGCAAATTTCAACATAAACACGTAAAAGAAAAACAAAAAAAATATGTTTGAAAATCGAATCCGAACACATCTTTTTATTCCCATCCATGTGAACAGATCGCTCGCGTGGTCCACGAGGTGCGCATCACCAACCAGCAGATGTATCTGTTCCCGTCGCTAGAGGAGGCGCGCTTCCAGCTTATGCGCCAGATGTTCGCCTGGCAAGCTGTTGTTACCAGCCAGCACCGCCTGCAGAGCACCCGGTACGTCAGAGAATTGTTTAGGAGTGAAGCGATTTGAGCGGGTTATCTGTTATCTGTTGTGCTGACATAACCTGACTAAATTACGTAGGTCTACCAACTGCCATTAAATAAGACCATATAAATGTGCATTTCATATTGCAACAGTTTTGTGAACTTCATTTATAATTAATTAATTCTACATAAAATAACCGTTAAACGTTGTTCATCATTTAGAATCCAAAATTGTTACGCTCCTATCGTAACTCCTTAATCGTGAATCCACCTAGGATTTTGACTATAAACAGACCTAAAACTTCAAAAACTTTAACATTATTTTAACCTTATTAAACTGCATAATGAGTATTATCATATTTTTTCTTATACACAGATACCAAGTGGGCGTGGCCCGCGCTCAGACCGCGACGTACAGAAACTTGCTTACCAAGCTACCACGCGGATCCGCGCCGCTCGAGAAGGCATACGATGCTATCGAACAGAAGATCTCGCAAGTTCGCGAATACGTTGACGAATGGCTGCGGTAAGTCCAATTTACCTCTCTCTTTTTTTGTATATAGGAAAAGGAAGACGCGATAAATGCAGGAGGCTAGTAAGTCTTAAGAAAATCAAT
The DNA here is from genome assembly GCA_937595015.1 of Polyommatus icarus. Lineage (NCBI taxonomy): Eukaryota > Metazoa > Arthropoda > Insecta > Lepidoptera > Lycaenidae > Polyommatus > Polyommatus icarus. The sequence continues at coordinate 11,053,679 of OW569339.1, forward strand.
ATTCTAAAGTAGTAGCTGTTACTTGCATAAAGAATTGTAAATATATGTAATACATATTTTATATATATAAAATTCTCGTGTCACAGTTTTCGTTGCCATACTCCTCCGAAACGGCTTGACCGATGTGATTTTGTGAGCATATTGAGTAGGTTTGAGAATCGGCCAACATCTATTTTTCATACCAAAAATTATTTATATGGCAAAACAACGTTTGCCGGAACAGCTAGTATTTTATACATATTTTGTCGTTTTTACAGTTACCAAGCTCTGTGGGATCTACAACCGGAGAGTCTGTACGGACGTCTCGGCGAGGACATCACTCTGTGGATCAAGTGTCTCAATGATATCAAGTAAGTCATTAATCATTATGTATCACATTTTATATTATTCATTTTAGACTTATTTGCATCGGTACATTTTTAGTTTAGTGTTTTAATTTTGAGCAGAAGCCTCTACCGATGTAGCTGTCACCGTACGATTGTAAACACCGCGAGATTGTAATATGACCAAGTGATGAATTGTAAGCAACCAGTTTTCCGGTGATTTTAAATTAATTATTTCGTATTTAAAATAACTTCAATTGCCTGAAAATTTTATGTATAACATTGAATAAAATTTAGATATATTTAAAGTGCAGTTTGAATTATAAATTAAGTTAATTTTAATAACCGAACATTCAAACAGCACTTGAAATATATCCAAATTTTATTTTATGTTATACACCTTATACCATTGGGCATTAAAGTTATTTTAAATACGAAATAATTAATTTAAAATCACCGGAAAACTGGTTGCTTACAATCCATCATATTTATATCATATATATTAGTCATATTACAAACTCGCGGTGTTTACAATCTTACCGTGACATAGCCATTGCAAAGTCATAAATTAACTAGTCAAGCGTCACCTGCCGATGGTCGGCACTGGGGAATGGCGCGAGTGCGACGCGCGAGTGGCTATGTGATTGAGATACAATTAATTTTAGAACTTTAATGTTATCTACTATAGCTATATGGGCTAAAGCCTTAGATTTATTATTACACAGTTACAATTCGCCACTAATATCAATTCCCACACAGGAAATCCCGTACAACATTCGACACTTCCGACACGCGGCGCGAGTACGGGCCTGTAGTCATCGACTTCGCTCGCGTACAGAGCAAGGTCGCGCTGAAGTACGACGCGTGGCACAAGGAGGTGCTCGGCAAGTTCGGCGCGCTGCTCGGCGGCGACATGGTGCAGTTCCACGCGCGCCTCGCCAAGTCCCGCTCGCAGCTAGAGCAGCAGACCATCGGTAAATTGAACCTTGTTGCCGAGTGTTAAGGTCGAAGTTAGCTACTTCGATCGCGTATTTCGTTGCGGGTCCCAACACAGATTTAGCTTGTCAATCGGGCATCCCTGAGATCATATCAAAGAGTTTTTGTGGTTAGTTACCACTGTTGATCCTGGCGACACAGGAGTTGCAGTGGTGGGAATGTGAGGTGGGCCATTTGCCCGTTTCAATGTATAAACACAGAGGTCAACACAAATTTTTGGAGGAGTGTAATTAAGGTGAGCAAGGTAACAATTTAATCAAATCACCTGGTGGGTTATTATGACTTCTTATTTCCAGCCAGTTTACGCCCGAAAACGGTACATTTTGGGCGTAAACTGGCTGGAAATAAGAGGTCATAATAGCCCACCTGGACTTTAAAATTTATGGCAAGACATTAGCTGTTTATTCAGACTGTAATTTGAAAAACTTACCCAACACGAAATTAAATTAATCATGACAGGCTACAGTCGTGTATAACTTAACCAAGTTTTACTCAACTATCGTTATAACTAATTAAGTTTTTCTTTACAGAAGCGGCATCGACCAGCGATGCAGTATCGCTAATCACCTATGTCCAACAGCTGAAGCGAGAGGTCTTGGCTTGGGAGAAACAAGTCGAAATTTACAGAGAAGCTCAGCGTATTCTGGAAAGACAACGATTCCAGTTCCCAGCCCAATGGCTTCATGTGGACAACATCGAAGGAGAATGGAGCGCGTTCAACGAAATCATGCGCAGAAAGGATTCGTCTATTCAGACTCAAGTATGTTATAGCTTAATATCCCCTTACTAATAAATAGATCCACGCTATGTATGTAGACGTTATGGTTATACTTATATATGTCGTAGGATGATTTGATAAATCGAATTATCGCGAAAATTCTAGGGACTTTGCGAAAACACGGATAATTAGACAATGGTGATTACATTTTTCAAACTTACTGACAAAAGTTAGTGTTTTCGCGAAAACACGAGTTGCTTTAGTAACATTGCACATTCTTAACGCTGATTGGCTTGATTTTTACTTACTGGCCAACTCTTATTTTGATTGGTTACTATCTTTCCCTTTGTATCTTTGAGGTATTACACCATAGACTTATAAAGGGTAAGAAATGACAATGCCTGTTCATAGGAACTTTACTTTTATATTTAACCTTTTTCTTGGGTAAATATCTATCACAGAAAAGTTACTAGTTTTAATAATAAGATTTTTTTATCTCCTACGCTGAATACGTCGTATTTTTTTGCATTTCTATACTGTTGTTGTGTTTTTGGTTGTTTAAGTACATTAGCAGAGTTGAATCCTTCAATTGAAGCTATTACAATATTTATTCGTTCTTTAGTCCATTCAGGTTTCGTACATCCGTCCTGTCTATTAGCGTAAAACTTTCTTAGCTCTATGTCGAATCTTTCTTTATCGGACATAGCCTCAGAATTAGTTTCTGGTTCTGTTGAACTTTCAGCACTAATTTCACTTGTATCAGTCATTTTGTATTTACAGACACACCTTTAGATAACTTTTTACACTATTTTTTAAATCCAACTGCAATTTTAAACACATTAAATATTAAAAACTGCTAGTTCGCTTACAAAAACAACCACAAATAAAACAACGCGTGACAATCAATTGACATTTAAAATGTCAACTCTTCAATCAGTTAGAGAATGTTGTTGTGGGGCGCTTAAAACCGACCAATCAGTGATTTTTTTCGATAATAACTAACGATTTGTTTCGCAATCTTACTAAGGCAACTCGCGTTTTTGTGAAAACACTACCTTTTGTCAGTAAGTTTGAAAAATGTAATCACCATTGTCTAATTATCCGTGTTTTCGCGATGTCCCTAGGATTTTCGCGATAATTCGATTTATCAAATAATCCTACGAGTACGATATATACAAATTACAATTTTACTTTCTCGCCTCATTGATACAATAAGAAGGGTGTTTTTTTAGTAAAAGGATCGAATGCTTATAATCTTGGCAAATCGGCGTAGGTAAAGTAACATTACTGTCTTAAAGCATTCGGTGTAAATTTGCCACTTTCGAATGGCAAAGTTGGTTGTTTTATCTATGCTACAAGTTCTGCTTTCGTATTATAGAAATTCTTATCAAAATGTTGTCCCCAGGTTGCATCCCTACAACAGAAGATCGTAGCCGAGGACAAAGCTGTGGAGGCACGTACGCTCGAGTTCCTTGGCGAATGGGAGCGCAGCAAGCCCACTGATGGCTCCACCAGACCAGAAGACGCTTTGGCCAAACTGCAAACCATGGAGACTAGATACACTCGCCTCAAAGACGAGAGGGACAATGTCGCTAAGGCTAAGGAAGCGCTGGAGTTGCATGAGACTGGTAAGAATCGTGGCAAAAATATCACATTGCATAGCATATCCATTGTGTATATATTTTATTTTATTAGTAAGGGAGTAAGCACAAAATCTTTTTAAGAGGAAGTTAAAAATGCTGTTGTATTATTATCTATGTATCTTTTCACACAGGCACGTCAGTTAACAACGAGCGCATGACAGTCGCTCTAGAGGAGCTGCAAGACCTGCGCGGCGTGTGGTCTTCGCTCAGCAAGATCTGGACTCAGATCGACGACATCCGGGAGAAGCCATGGTTGTCTGTGCAACCACGCAAACTGAGGTAAACCAAGTAAACATTATACAATAGAGTAAGGCCGTGTTTCCACCTGCAAGACAACTGTCGCGAAAAGTATCTGACAGTCTGTCTGACAGCAGCTTGCAAGTGTAAACCCCGTAGCAAGTGCTGTCGCGACAATTTGTCAAGCGCTTCCTGCAAGTAGTTGCGACAGCATGTCTGCGAGGACTCGCGACAGATCTCGCTGCGGGTCACCGCAGATATACGGTCTAGTTTCGTATGGCATTTGTCCGCGAGCTTCTCGCACGACATTTATTGCAGCAATAAATTGTAGGAATTAGGATGAAATGTAAACAATATTGCAAGAAACTCACGCAAGACTTCCGCGAGTTTGCTTGCTGGTGGAAACACGGCCTAACTCTGCCGGCTCGGCCGTCGGTTCTTGGTATTGGGCTTGCTTAAACATTGCGCGCGTAAGCGTAACAAAGTTACCTGTTCCACGCATTTATTTTCAAAATAATATTAAACTAAGTAAATATTTTATTACTCTTTATATGTAATATGTTGTTATATTCTAGGCAACAACTGGAAGCCATGCTCAACGAGCTCAAAGAACTGCCGGCTCGTCTACGCATGTACGACAGCTACGAGTATGTCCGTAAACTACTACAGTCATACACTAAGGTAAGTAAAAGTTTTGATGACGAACGGTCAACGCGTTTTGGTAATATGCGTTTACAACATTATAAATTTCATTCGCGAAAACACGTCGTGTGGCATGTGTAAAACCTGAACATAATTTTATGTAATTGTAAACGCGCGTTTGGAAACGCACATTGAGCGCTTGTAATCTTAACGTATTCTAAACTGTGTTCTTTTTCTGTCATACTTACCATAATTTATACGGAATCGTTGTTATTTTGTGTTACGGTTGGAATTTAAAAGTCTTTTATCAAATTTATTATTACTAAAGAAATGATTATATTTTGTACCAGGTTAACATGCTAATCGTGGAGTTGAAATCGGACGCACTGAAGGAGCGTCATTGGCGCCAGCTGTGTCGCGCGCTCAAAGTTGAGTGGACACTCTCTGAACTGACCCTTGGCCAAGTATGGGACGCTGATCTGCTGCATAACGAGCACACTGTGAAAGATGTCGTGTCCGTGGCCCAGGGAGAGATGGCTTTGGAGGAGTTCTTGAAACAGGTATAGAACTACTATGCAATACGATACTATTAGAACTTCTTCTTCCTAGTTGTATCCTCATGTCTGAGGGACGTGACCACCAAAATTTGCTTTCCGGGATAGGGCTCTCCACTTGTCTCTGTTTTTGGCTTGATGCCTATTGACTGATGACTATTAGAACTGCATATAAGTACCTAAAACTTAAAATTCTAAATTGTAAAACTTTTACCTACATTGATGTATTATGAACTTTTTTGTAATTTATACTTTACGATGTTACACAGGACTTCGTTTTTCGTGGGAGTCGTACATTTTGCCTTGATGCTGTAATCATATGTGGATTTTAACTGTAATTAACTAATTACTAATGTGATTTTTTTTCACTGTGCTTTTAACGTTGAGCCCGAAATTGTGTAGTTATATTATGATCTATTTTATATACTTTATCAACCTAACTTTAATTATCAGGTTCGCGAAGCATGGCAGAGCTACGAATTGGATTTGATCAACTACCAGAACAAATGCAAAATCATCCGTGGTTGGGACGACCTATTCAACAAAGTGAAGGAGCACATTAACAGCGTTGCTGCTATGAAACTATCTCCGTATTACAAGGTATAGTGATCTGTAGATTATTTACTAGTTTAGATGTAGCTAGCAGTCTTCATTTGCGCAGTAATTCCTTTATCGCGCGGCCACACATTTCTCCGGAATAAAATAGCTCAATGGACTCTTTTTCTATAAGTTTGTTTAAAATCGGTTAAGTAGTTTCAGAGCCAAAGACAAAATGTTTCCACTTTGTTATATTGATTATTATGTGTTTTCATAATATTATCTAGGTAATTTTATAAAAAATCTACTTATTACGGACTTGCCTCCTTAGGTCTTTGAAGAGGAAGCTTTAACCTGGGAAGAGAAGCTCAATCGTATAAACGCGTTGTTCGACGTATGGATCGACGTGCAGCGCCGCTGGGTCTACTTGGAGGGTATCTTCAGTGGGTCCGCTGACATCAAAACACTGCTGCCCGTTGAGACTAGCCGCTTCCAAAGTATCAGGTAATTTATACAGTATGAATTGAATTTAAATACTTTTTAGTATACCATCAGAGAAAATGAATCATAGGCAGATGGTGGACTTATGCTGAATTTACACGGGTGACTAAAGCCGCACGATTTACGCCGCAAGCCCCAAAGTCATGCGGCCAATGGATTTTTGTAGAATGTGTAAATGGGATGGCGATTCGGGTTGGACAGGCGATTCGACTAGTTACTTGCCGCGTGACTAAAATCGACCCGTTAGTCACCCGTGTAAATCGAGCATTAGTGCTTGTTCAGACATAGCGGGAACCCGCTCGCAGCTTATTACAATAAAGGCGTTGTATTACAGCGTTCACAATAACCGCTCAGTTTCTGCACGGGAAACGCGCGGTTCCCGCTATGTCTGAACAAGCACTTATGGTGTTATATCAAGTAATGGCTAATCAATGTTAGATATGATATTATGTTGGCTGGCTGGGCTCGTTAGAACCCGACCAAATTATGTAGATCCACTATCTGCTTATGAATAAATTCTCTGACAGTTTTTTGTAAAGACGTTTGGCGAAAATTGCCTCGCTCGTTTTTGAAGAGAATTAAAGGATTTTTCAACATGCCAGTACAACGTAAAGAACTTTATAATTCCAATAAATAAACAGCTTGTGGGCGGAGTCATAACTAGGTTGCTATTTTACAGTTCTGAGTTCTTGGGCTTGATGAAGAAAGTAAGCAAGTCGCCAATGGTAATGGACGTGCTTAATATCCCCGGCGTACAACGCTCGCTGGAGCGTCTGGCTGATCTGCTCGGCAAGATACAGAAGGCCCTCGGTGAATACTTGGAACGTGAACGAAGCAGCTTCCCACGGTACGATATTTTATATCATGTAATAGTAAAAAAAAGTAGAGTCTGACTAGTTGTAATATTGCGAAAACATTACAAGAGCTGCTCTCTAAGGCTGCGTTTCCACCGGAGATGAGCCAAGCTGTGTTGCGAGGAATGTGTTTTACAAGAACCAATAGATTCGTTGCGCTGAAAGTTGTCAGGCAAATGGAGCGATTCTATTGGTTCTCAAAAACACATTCTGAGATCAGCTCCGGTGGAAACACAGCCTTAAACTCCTTTGTTGTGATTGGTTTTGTGTGTATTGTGAAGATTTGGCACTAATAACATTTAATTTTAGTTTCCTGAACTTCTGCAATATGTATTTAAAAGTTTCTATATTTTTGGATAGTATGCCACAGCAAAATGGTCTTAAAATTTCGGTTATCGTTATTTGTGACTGACGAAATATCATTCAATAATTGTAGATTCTACTTCGTGGGCGACGAAGATCTTTTGGAGATCATTGGTAACAGCAAGAACATAGCGCGTCTACAGAAACACTTCAAGAAGATGTTTGCCGGAGTAGCGGCCATCATACTTAACGAAGATAACACTATCATCAACGGTATCGCATCTCGTGAGGGTGAAGAGGTAAAAACTTCTTAAAATCCCTACAAGACTGCTAAGATAGGCTACAGATAAACTGTAAACCATTTAATTCGTTTTGTAGGGCTTTGTTTCAATGTTTAGTTTTCTGTTATGAATTATGATAAATAGGTTACGTAATTTACAAGCCAAGAACAATACGAGTTTCACATCTATATGTCGTAGGATGATTTGATAAATCGAATTATCGCGAAAACACGGATAATTAGACAATGGTGATTACATTTTTCAAACTTACTGACAAAAGGTAGTGTTTTCGCGAAATCACGAGTTGCCTTAGTAACATTGCACATTCTTAACGCTGATTGGCTTGATTTTTACTTACTGGCCAATTCATATTCTGATTGGTTACTATCTTTCCCTATGTATCTTTGAGGTATTACAGCATATACTTATAAAGGGTAAGAAATGACAATGCCTGTTCATAGGAACTTTACTTTTTTATTTAACCTTTTTCTTGGGTAAATATCTATCACAGAAAAGTTACTAGTTTTAATAATAAGAATTTTTTTATCTCCTACGCTGATTACGTCGTATTTTTTGCATTTCTATAATGTGGTTGTGTTTTTGGTTGTTTAAGTACATTAGCAGAGTTGAATCCTTCAATGGGGATTGTCCATTTTTTTTAAATTTTGCTCATTACAAAAACATTTCGAGGAATAAGGTCAGTGATCGTTTTTCTGTATATAAACGAAAAAAATATCCATTAGTTACTTATATTTTTGAACAAATATGTTTAACCTTAGTTTGACCTTCAATGGCATTAAATTAACAATAAATTCGACCAACATTACGTTTCGAACTTTTGGTAAGCTTCTCGTATCAGCTTTCACATAATGAAAACTTGCATTTGACGAACCAGCCATTATAAATAAGATTGAAAGGAAAAAAACATACCGCAGAGGTCAATTGACCGCCGATGATGACGTCAGAGCGAAACTTAAAAAAATTATTGAGAAAAAACTAGTCAATGAATTTCAAAATTATTTAATTCATATTCTTAAAATACCCTATTTTAACGAAAATAAAAGTACTTGTGATTTTTTTTGGACAATGCCCATTGAAGCTATTACAATATTTATTTGTTCTTTAGTCCATTCAGGTTTCGTACATCCGTCCAGTCTATTAGCGTAAAACTTTCTTAGTTCTATGTCGAATCTTTCTTATAACGGACATAACCTCAGAATTAGTTTCTGGTTCTATTGAACTTTCAGCACCAATTTCACTTGTATCAGTAATTTTGTATTTACAGACACACTTTTAGATAACTTTTTGCACTATTTTTCAAATCCAACTGCAATTTTAAACACATTAAATATTAAAAACTGCTAGTTCGCTTACAAAAATAACCACAAACAAAACAATGCGTGACAATCAATTGACATTTAAAATGTCAACTCTTCAACCAATCAGAGAAGATGTTGTTGTGGGGCGCTTAAACCGACCGATCAGTGAATTTTTTCGATAATAACTAACGATTCGTTTCGCAATCTTACTAAGGCGTCTCGTGTTTTCGCGAAAACACTACCTATTGTCAGTAAGTTTGAAAAATGTAATCACCATTGTCTAATTATCCGTGTTTTCGCGATGTCCCTAGGATTTTCGCGATAATTCGATTTATCAAATAATCCTACGACATATATAACATTTAATGGCTCAATATTAAACTGTCAGGCCTCTAAATAAATATCGGCCGGAGTATGTGGGACTCCCCGTAGGATCTACCCACTAAAACACTATGGTGCTCCACTCCCCGCTAAGGCGTAGTTCCGGGCACGATCAACCCACTGACAGCCCTTTCAAAATACAAAATGTTGCATTTTTTTTATCTGTAGGTATACTTCACATCACCGGTGTCTACGGTCGAGAACCCGAAGATCAACTCATGGCTGTCGATGGTAGAGCGCGAGATGCGCGTCACTCTAGCGTGCCGTCTCAAGGACGCCGTCGCTGACGTCAAACAGTTCAAGGACGGGAACGTCGATCCGCAGAAGTTTATTGACTGGTGTGATAAATATCAGGTAAGTTTTAAAAATAATTAAGAATGTAACAAGTAACAATTACAGGTCAGTAAACATTTTTTTTTTGTAATGTCTATCAAGAGAAAATAGATCGCCGTTGTACAGATCATTCTTTCATTTTTGGACACACAAAATTGTCTTCAAAGTAACTATCTAAACATCGGACACTTAAGTCGCTCGCCTAGATGGCGCCAAGTGGCTTTCAGAGGTTATAAGGAAAGCGTGAGGTATTTTGCCATAGTCAGACGCGGTATCACATCCGCTCCTCAGTCCCTAATTGCTCTGAGCTCATGCGTGAAGTTCCTACAATGTGCAGAGAATAATCTCATTAATTATCCCCAACAGGCGCAGATCGTGATCCTAGCGGTGCAAATCCTATGGTCGGAGGACGTAGAGGCTGCACTGGCAGGGGGCGGCTCTGGCCTCAAGCGTGTGCAGTTGCACGTTGAGAACATGCTGAACATCCTCGCCGACTCCGTGCTACAGGAGCAGCCACCGCTGCGGCGCCGAAAGCTCGAGCATCTGGTGAGTGACAAAGATGGCAATACAGCCGAGAGAGATAGCGATATAGGGCTGCGGCTCTTGGCTGAAGCGTTTGCAGTCGCACGTCGAGAACATGCTGAACATCCTCGCCGACTCCGTGCTGTAGGAGCAGCCGCCGCTGCGACGCCGCAAGCTTGAGCATCTAGTGAGTGATAGAGATGGCAATACAGCCGCGAGATATAGCGATATAGGGCGGCGGCTCTGGCCTCAAGCGTGTGCAGTTGCACGTCGAGAACATGCTGAACATCCTCGCTGACTCCGTGCTGCAGGAGCAGCCGCCGCTGCGACGCCGAAAACTCGAACATCTGGTGAGTGACAGAGATAGCAGTATAGACGAGAGAGACAGCGATATAGGGCGGTGGCTCGTGGGGAGCTCAACATGTTTGGCCGTCTCGAGCATTTGGTGAGTTGTAACGTGTATTCACCTGAAATGTGACATGAAAATGTGAATAGGAGAAAACATCGTAAAAAATGTATGCGCAGTGTCAGAGAGATTTAGCATTACACACACCACGCCCGCAAACGTATCAAAGTAAGACCGTTATTTTGATTACGAATGCAATGGAATGCAACCAATTAAAACAAAATGCTTTTTCGTATTTAATATGATTTTGTTTTACAGATTAACGAATTCGTCCACAAACGTACGGTGACCCGTCGCTTGATCGCGTCCGATGTGAACAGCCCGCGATCCTTTGAATGGCTTTGCGAGATGCGATTCTACTTCGACCCGAGGAACAATGACGTAAGTTGTAAAATCATCTTTGATAAGACAGCTAGAAGAATTATGCATTCACACTTTAAATATTCTTAATGTTATAAGTTATAAGACTTGAATATTGTGTAGAGGCAATTAGGTCTAACAGGTTTAGACTGTTGATTTAACTTGACGCAGTGGCAATGTCACTAGATTCCTGCGCTGGACCAGCATTGTATGAATGTAACATATCCAGTGTACAGTATATAAACATATTTCAATCTAATTCACCCCTATCTGCGTATTGACTATTGATTCACAATTCACGATTCGATTGAAAAATTTCTGTCGAGCATAAAACTTGCATGACGTCTCACGCAATTGAAGTCTGTCAAATCCATACAAATTTAGAAATGCATCTAGGTACGCGTCGCGTTGCGGTCTGAATTGGCTCTTTACTGTAAACCAGCACTAAAATATTTAATTTGACAGGTATTACAACAACTGACCATCCACATGGCGAACGCTAAATTTCTATACGGATTCGAGTACTTGGGCGTACAAGACCGTCTGGTTCAGACTCCCCTGACGGACCGCTGCTATCTCACAATGACGCAGGCGCTTGAGGCTAGACTAGGAGGATCTCCGTTCGGTAAGACGTTTATGTATTTGTGTAAAACATAAAAATAGAGATTCAAAGTAATTTGCAAGAAGCAACAAGTTAAGTTACTACTCGACTGATATATAATATTGTGCTTGTTGAATAATATCAAAGATATATTGCTTAATGAACTACAGTATCGGCCAATCAAAATGCAGGAGGCACAAAATATGCGTCCGCAATCCTCCTCCTCTTCTTCGTCCTCTTGACGCAATTGGTTTTGGTTGTAGAAAAGTAATTTCGCAAAAGAAATTGGTTTTCGAACATGTTTTGTTGGAAATATCGTCGCCGCATTTTTGATTATATGCTTGATGATACGACTTTGTCTTCTTTCATAGGTCCGGCCGGTACCGGTAAGACGGAGTCCGTGAAAGCGTTGGGTAATCAACTGGGTCGTTTCGTGCTGGTGTTTAACTGCGACGAAACATTCGACTTCCAAGCCATGGGCAGAATCTTCGTCGGTCTTTGCCAGGTTAGTAAAAAGTATTTCTACATCCATCACCAAAAGTTTCTCCATTTCCTGATAAGTGCCGGATAGGCTATCCACCACTTAACTTGACAGATAAAGTATGGATGGTATGGATCAGTGGAGAATCTGTCAAAAAAGTTGTGGAAAGCCTATCCGGCACTTTATCAGGAAGTGGTGAAACAGGCCCTTATACTAGTTACTTGTTTATTGAATTAAGGGTTGTAAAAACTCTATGTGCATTGTGCAATATAATCTACTTTAGGATACTGTCTGTTGGAGTAAGTTTTGTAGTGAGCCGTCGTCGGTATTTCATATTAACCGATTCGTGGCCAATGCCGCGCCCAGCGCGTCATTCAAAAAGTTTTAGTGAGGCCGATGACGCGCCAGACGCGGCATATAAGAATTGTTAAAAAAACACGTTAAAACTAATTTATTATACTGTAATTACAATTCCCTTGTCTAAATATACATGTTGAACTCAATTTTATGCGTGGCCGTTTATTTTAGAATTAAAGGCTACTAGTCAGAGATCGTCAATCATTGGTTCACTCGAAGAATCCATACTTTTCTGCGATTAGCGTATTTATGAAACTTTTTTTTCTTATTAACACTCATCTTCATCAGCGTCAGTAATTTGGCTTCGATGCTACTGTCTGTTGAGTTATTTTTTGCGTCATGACAAATACGAGAACTTTCAATTACTTAATGTCCTTTTTAATGTAAAGTTTTGCAATATTGAGTGACTATATTCTAGAAAACTTTCATTCTCCTTATTGTCGTTTTCCAGGCAATTTTCATTTGAGTATGTTTGTAAATCGTGGCTGGCTATATTCAGGAAAGTCATTATATTCCTGCTGATTATCCAAAACAAACGTATTTCATTTGTTTAAATAAACGATTTTCTGAGAGCTCTTAAATTTTAATACAAATTTATATAATTGTCATAGCTACACAACTACTCTAAGTTATTTATTCTTCAACTAAAATAGATGAAGTTGCTAGTCAATTATGACTAATCCCACAACCTTTACGGAAAAACTATCATGCCTATTGATTTGTGCTTTAACATGTAATTAGGGTTCTAACTTCCGTACCCAAAAGATAAAAACGGGACCCTATTTCTAAGGCTGGCCTCACACAGCCGGAACGTCTCTCTGAATAATTCATAATCGGAAATTCATAATCTAAATTTCGGCACCTTGCCTCACACACATCTTTGAAAATAAGATTGATCAGTAGTCTCATGATTCCTGGCACATATTTAAACGTCTTTATGAAAGAAGAATTAATACTAATAGATATTATTTTTCTTTTACTTTCGTTTTCACTTAATGTTTCCCAATTTGGAATTAAACTTTTAAGAATTTCCAACCACGCTATGTTTTTTTTCTCTGTCATGGTAATCCTCAATGGATGTGTCCCATATTTCAATGCTCAAGATTAAATTTTCCGTGTCAGACATCACGCCAGCAGGTCACAACACGTCCAGGGGTTAGCTTCTTACAGTGTCAACTGAAATAATTCATAATCTGATTCCAGTATGCGTGTGCCGCTCTATTAAAATGCATGGGAATAAGCGCGTTATGAAATCATAATCTTAAATCTATCGATCCGGAATTCAGAACGCTCGTCAGTATCATTCTTACAGATCGATCTGAGAAACATAATCTGAAAAAAATCAGAATGTGTACGTGGAGCATACTTACAGATATTGTATGGAATTCCAGTCTTTCTGAATTAATAATATGAATTCAGAAAGACATTCCGGCTGTGTGAGACCAGCCTAAGACTTCGTTGTCTGTCCGTCTGTCTGTCTGTCTGTCTGTCTGTCTCCAGGCCGCAACTCAAGAACGGTAATAGAATTGAAATTTTCACGGATTATGAATATCTGTTGCCGCTATAACAACAAACACTAAAAACAAAATAAAATTAAATAAATAAAATAACAAATGAAGAAGGGCTCCCATACAAAAACATAATTTTCGGCATAATTTTGCTCTATAATGGTACGGAACCCTTCGTGCGCGAGTCCGTGTTATATGTGTTATCATCAGTCAGTCAAGGTGTGACAACGTGAGCCCTTACAAAGCTCGGCTTTTAGTAACCAGTACTAATTAAAATCATTAATACCTACATACTCGTATGAGTAAAATTTGTGCCAAAGGTTGACGACTACTTACACATTTTGTTAACAGTATGAATTACTACTTTTATACGCCATATCAGCTTTGAATTACAACTAATACGAACACTGCACATAAAATTTATCTTTTCCCTCTCTGATTTACGCCTATTTGCAATAAAATATGCATAAAACACAACCAGTGTCCAATGCCGCACGTGGCGCGTCATTGTTTAGCAGGGCCGATGACGCTTATGGTGCGTCATCGAACAAAGTACTTGGCCTGTCGTAAGAATTTGTTGAAATGAAGGTGGCAACGAATCGGTTAATGATGAGTCAAATAATAATACATTTTGATGTATTTCGTAATGATGGGTTAAGGAAAATAACGTAGGCGTATAGTTACAGATGGTGTGTGTTTTGGCGATTATAATAATATTAGTTAATTATAATAGGTAGGCGCATGGGGTTGCTTCGACGAGTTCAATCGTCTGGAGGAGAGGATGTTGTCTGCCGTGTCGCAGCAGGTGCAGACCATACAGGAGGCACTGAAGAGTCACCAAGAGGGAGATAATACGGGTTCGTTTATAACTTTAACTCCTTTGCAAAAAAAAAAGGTTACATTATTAAAAAGCTGTACAAAGTTTAGTCCTTGTCTGTAAAGCTACTTTTACCCACGCCACGTTATAAACAAGTATATAAAATGTTTTCAGCAATTCCTTTGTGTAACTATTGATTTCAATATCGGGGTATAGTTATAACCCCATATTAAAAAGTAAGAAACTTTATATCTTTCCTTCATTAAAACAACGTAAATACAAGTATGATAGCATTACTCATTTTAAATGGTAATTACAAATTAATATAATATTTTAGAAGTCTTTCGTGATGCTTCATCATCATAATCAGCCTATAATTGCCGTCCACTGCTGAACGTAGGCCTCTGCCAATGAGCACCAACCGTCCCGGTCTTGAGCAGCCCTTATCCATCCGCTACCAGCCACTTCAAATCGTCGGTCCACCGTATCGCGGGACGTCCTACACTACGTTTGCATAAGTGTGGTCTCCACTCTAACGCCTATCTGGTGGGCTATTATGACCTCTTATTTCCAGCCAGTTTACACCCAAAATGTACCGTTTTCGGGCGTAAACTAGCTGGAAATAAGAGGTCATAATAACCCACCTGCTCCTTGAAAGTAATGCTTACTTTATTTCTTTTAGCCAAGTCGATCACGGTCGAGCTAGTGGGCAAGCAAGTGCGCGTGAGTCAGGACATGGCGATATTCATCACTATGAACCCTGGCTACGCCGGCCGCTCCAACCTGCCGGATAACCTCAAGAAGCTGTTCCGTAGTTTAGCCATGACGACCCCGGACAGACAGCTCATAGCCGAAGTGATGCTGTTCAGCCAGGGATTCAGGACTGCAGAGAAACTGGCTTGCAAGATTGTGCCGTTCTTCAAGTGAGTATTGTTTGAATTATAAAAGTCTTTTTATTTTATTTTTATAAAATGAGGGGGCAAACAAGCAAATGGGTTACCTGATGGAAAGAAACTACCGTCACCCATGGACACTCGCAACATTAGAAGAGCTGCAGGTGCGTTACCGGCCTTTGATATTTGGTCAATATTGTATTTTAAGTACCAAGTAAGGTCTTCAAAATATGCTATCGTGCTTCTGTGTACCTGTAGGCCTACTACGAAACCGTTTTGAGACTAAACATTCGGACGAGAATGCTGCGTCCTGCTCTAACAAAGTCATTTCACGTTTGTTAGAGTAGGCAACATTCTCGTATGATTGTTTGAGTCTCAAAACCGTTTCGTGGTACGGGCCATGTTACGTAGAAAGAGACGACTATAGAAATAGACGACGAAATCCTGTTTGAACACATATGTAAGCAATGTAATTGCAATTATTAAACTTTTTTGTTAATTTTTAACAGGTTATGTGACGAGCAACTGTCCAACCAATCCCACTACGACTTCGGTCTACGTGCGCTCAAGTCTGTGCTAGTGTCCGCCGGTAACGTGAAACGAGACCGTATCCAGAAAATAAAGGTAATAGAACTTTATAACAGATTCAATACTTATTAGTTTTACATTATAACAACTCTTTTTAAATGCTAATCTACAATCTACAGTAATCCTTACTATCGATTCGGAAACTATCTAAAGAAGTATAAGTTGATCAATACTTTCTAAGACTATGTAAAGATTCCTGTTTACAAGTCTTGTAACAAGTGTCAGATAGTATAATTCGTCTATGCTAACTTATTTCAAGTGATAAAGACAAAACATGCAACCCAGCTATTTGAGACTTATGCACAAAAGGTGAAACCGCCCCTGAATCTCATAATGATTTCCTATTTGCTAAATGATTAAAAATTCTATTTTGCACCGAGATCACTTTGAGTTCATAATTAAATGAAATCCCCAGGAAAACCTCATCGAGCGCGGAACCGAAGTACCGGACGAGGCGTCTATAGCAGAGTCCCTGCCCGAACAAGACATCCTCATACAGTCGGTGTGCGAGACGATGGTGCCCAAACTGGTGGCAGAAGACATACCACTGCTGTTTTCACTGCTTAACGACGTGTTCCCTAACGTGGGGTATACTCGGGCTGAGATGACTGGTAAGTCAGATAGAAATTGGAGATTGGAGATATCATTTGCACCAAATCCGAGGGAATGTCAAAAATATTGCTAGTTGGAGTAAGGAAGAGACTAGTTTTCGATCAATCGATCTACTTTTCAAAATTAACGCGTGGAATATGATTAAGTTTGTGTAATTAAGTCGCACATTTGAAGAATAAGCCATTAAAATTAAAAGCTACGTGCTCACTGCTCACAAAGCGCGGCGGTCATGTACGCTGATATCAAATTGGTTATTGGGACATGAACAAAAAAATAGAATAATTACATAAAGGTAAATGTGTCAGTTTTTCAAAGTATTCATTTATTTCGTAAAGGCTTGAAGAACGAAATTCGAGCAGTTTGCGCGGAGGAATTCCTCGTTTGTGGTGAGGGAGACGAACACGGCAACACTTGGATGGAAAAGGTATTTTACAAACTCATTTATTTGTTTATAATTAATCGCAACTCAGCACGATTTACCGTCATTGACCATCGAACACGAGTTTTTTTTGACGTGTCATAATCGGTGATGGAGTGGATAAGATATGTATTATGCCATTAATATTTATATTAATCATTAACTGATTGGATTAAAATAACATTTATAACATTTGCTTATTAAGTTTAATTTAAGTTTATAACACGGACTGTACTTTACGATTTTATTTAAAAAATCTAACAAAAAGTTTATACTTGTCGCCACTGAAAAATTGTTGTTTTTATTTGAGATAATTTTAATAGTATCTAACTACATAGCTATATTATATTTTGGTTTCTGGTGATCACTTACGTTGATTTTTTTACTACGGGTTAAGAAAGGAGTAATATTAGTTGTAAAGCACAGTCCATGCATGCATACACGGTGGTCGGTCTGTGAGTGAATGCAATACGTTTCCATGCTAACCGCTACGGCGCTAGCGGCGTACAGCGGCGTCGCGCGCGCAGCACAGCACGTGGATAGAGAAGGTCAGTGTGTACGTGTGCGCGAACACTCTCCCACCTTCTCAAATTGGACGGACGATGTCAAAAACTATGTCTGACATGGTCTATAGTCTTGTATGGTCTTCATTTGTTTGGGAATATACTGGGGTCTGGGGGCATGTTGTAGAATTTCGTGGATTTGTTGCTAGCGTTTCGAAAACTGTGTAGTTTTGTCGCAAACAAAAATACATAGATTGATTTAATATAATGCTGGTAATGTGAAGTTACATTGGTGATTTTATTGTATTTAACTAACAATTGTTCGGTGTGGGTTGATTAATACAATACTAAATTCACTAACACAAATAATCTTAATCTACGTTTACTTATGTATAGCTTCAAATGTCTTGTTTGCAAAGTGTTGCACTATTTTTATTTTCTCTTTCTTTCGCTCCACAGCCATTTTTTCATTATATTCGATTTCACTTTCAAAAAATAAGTCACTAAAGTCACACAGCACCGATGGACATTAATGATAAAATAAGTACTATTGGTATTTTTTTGACTCAAACTTAGTAGCTCCTCACACAGTTGCGTACAGACGCGACGCATATATTGTTATGTACGCAAGATGCGTGCTGATTTGCTGTCAAATGTAAAGGCGCGAGAGAGCTATACTATGCGTCTATGCGCAATTAACTGTGTAATATTATAAAACATTTTTGCATGATTTAGTAACGCTAAATACCTGTTAAAAATTCTTTATTAGTTCTGATAGGCTAAGCTTCTAATCCTTCCTTCTACATTTCTAATTTAAGTAGACAGTACTGTTTAATGGAATATTGTAAATACAGGTGCTCCAACTGTACCAAATCTGCAAGTTGAACCATGGACTTATGATGGTCGGCCCATCAGGCAGTGGCAAATCTACTGCTTGGCGCGTCTTGTTGAAAGCATTGGAACGGTTTGTTTACTTTTTGTATAATCTCCTTATTTGACTCAAAAATAAATAATCAACTATATTAGAATATCACATTGCCATGTTCTGAATATATAGTATGTATCGTTGGCTGTATCGAGCACAGGATTTTTTATTTATCAATCTCAAGTTTTAATACTTATAAAATATGAATGTTCAAATTTTTTATATCGATTTTGAATAATGTCATTATTTCGTTTATTTTAATTATATTTTTTGTGCTACTATAGATTCGAAGGAGTGGAGGGTGTGGCTCATGTTATCGACCCGAAGGCCATGTCCAAGGAAACACTGTATGGTGTGCTGGATCCCAACACCAGAGAATGGACGGACGGTCTCTTCACACACGTGCTAAGGTTGGTTCTTTGTTGTTGCTACGTTTATTATGTATAGTAAAGTCGGTGTCCTAAAACAGCTTCTTAGTTTCCACTTTGCTTAAGCCGACTTGTCTTAAGACTACTTGACTCAAACATTTGCCACAACCTTGCGAAAATTATGTCAAAATGACTTCTGTGTTGTATTCCTACAAGTCTTGCTACATATTGTTACTTATCAGTTATCACTTATCAAATTAAATTGCAATTATATTAAATAAACAAATATTTCGTAGAAAAATCATCGATAACGTCCGCGGCGAGATCAACAAGCGTCAATGGATCATATTCGACGGCGACGTGGACCCGGAGTGGGTGGAGAACCTCAACTCCGTGCTGGACGACAACAAGCTGCTGACGCTGCCCAACGGCGAGCGACTGTCGCTGCCGCCCAACGTGCGCGTCATGTTCGAGGTGTGTTCTAGAACATTCCAGCGTCATGAGTCATTGCGTATGATCAGTTCACACGGAAACAAAACACGACGATGCATTATAATTTAATTTTGTTCTACTCATTTGCATCGACAAGTGGCGCCCTGTTCCACTTCGGTTTGGCTTTATTTTTTTTTCGATCGAGTCGAGATCAAAGTTTCGATCAGGCCAAAAGACGTTAACGGACCCGGCTACTATTAGACTGTTTAGCTCTTGGACTTAAAAATTAATATTTTGTATTACGACTAGCAAATTGTTTTTGTCATCAGGTACAAGATCTGAAATACGCGACGCTAGCCACCGTGTCTCGTTGTGGTATGGTGTGGTTCTCGCAAGACGTGCTTACTACGGAGATGATCTTCGAGAACTACTTGCTTAGGTAATTGTAGACACACAGACTGATGTAATGTGTCTCTCTGTCATAATATTATAATTTACGACTGGTAGACAGTTCTTAAACCTACCGTACATAATATACATTATATAAGCAAAATCGGCATCGAAGCCGGCTGCCTGCCGGCTAACAATGTCGGGGAGTACAAAGATTGATACATAAGGATTTTTGACCGACTTCAAAAAAGGAGGTTATCAATTCGACGCGTATGTATGTAATATTTAAAGAACTGCCCACTTTTAGTATATGTTAATCTATAACAGCTTCTGAACAAATGTGCCAAATTTCAAAAGTGTATGTATGTATGTATGTATGTTTTATGTTTGTGCACGCATATCTCCGGAACTACAAGTCCAATCTAAATTATTCTTTTTTTATTGTTCTAGGTATTGTTCAACTTAGGGAATACTGCAAGTTTCATCAAAATCGGTTCAGTAGTTTTTGAGATAGGGAATTTTAATTCTTAATTACGTACAATTTTGAAGTCGGTTTTATCGTTTTAAAATACAGTTATTTAAGATTAGATTCAAAAGCAACTACCTATTATTTAATGATAATAATAATAATAATTTACATTTATTCGACATAAAATTCACAATACATGATTACATTTCTGATCTTTATTATTATTTACCAGACTGAGGAATATCCCGCTGGAGGACGGAGAGGAAGACTCGTTCAGTATTGTGATGGCGGCTCCCACTGCTGGCGGGGATCAAAACGCTGTTGAGAACATACTGTCACCAGCATTGCAGGTAACTGCTTTTCATTAACATAATATTTTGTTATGTTATTTTTTTA
Organism: Polyommatus icarus; assembly: GCA_937595015.1. Classification (NCBI taxonomy): domain Eukaryota; kingdom Metazoa; phylum Arthropoda; class Insecta; order Lepidoptera; family Lycaenidae; genus Polyommatus; species Polyommatus icarus. The sequence continues at coordinate 11,074,347 of OW569339.1, forward strand.
TTGAGCTTGATGTCAGAAATTATTTTACAATACGATGTGACGAAGAAAGTAGAAGGCGAGTGTAAAAGGAAGAAGAAACGAAGAAACTTAAAATAATATAATATCCTAACTATTGACTGCTACTAATATCAAAGGAGATAAAATGAATATATATTTAGTTTTTTACATTGAAATTCGAAAGAGACGTTTCTATTTTTGCCTGTTTCTTCCTAGACGCAACGTGATGTGGCCGCGATTCTCCAACCGCTGTTCTACGGAGACGGTCTGGTGGTCAAGTGTTTGGAGCGCGCCGTGTCTCTAGACCATATTATGGACTTTACGCGCCATCGCGCGCTCTCGTCGCTACACTCCATGCTCAACCGTGGTGTCAGGTAATTTATTTTATGGTTTGGATAAGTTTAGTAGGTTTTTTAGAGTCTTGACTTGTGCATGGACGTATAAAAAAAGGCGGATGGAGTCCCACCATACACAAAACTGTGTCCTTCAGAGTCGGCCAGCTGACTGCATGTACACGGTCCGCACGCACACATTCTTATGCTAGTCCATACAATTTGACAGGCGTAAGAATGTGTGTGTGGCCGACTCTGAAGACACAGTTCTGTGTATAATAAGACTCCGTCCGCCTTTTTTTCTACGTTCATGGACTTATGTATGCATACTGGATAAACTGTTAATCCTTATGCTGACGATGTCGTTTTAAAAGAAAATCATAGTAATATTGAGGTCCCCATATATGTCCAAATACATACAGGGCCAAGCCCTGTGAATTGAAATATTTGAAGAATCGTAACAGTAACTTCAAGTACAGTACCCGGCGATAAATAATGCACATCGACCTTTGGAAAGAGACAGTCGGCTAATTTCGGTTTTGTAGAGCGTTATCTTTGTAGCACACACCTATTTGACATTATGTCAGTCGTTGGTCAGTCGTTGTTCAAATTCAATAGAGTGCAGTCGCGTCCAGTTCAAAATATATATCTAGAGCTGTTAACACCCCTAAATTTAAATAAAAATAAATTGTACTATGGCATATTCAGGAAAAAGAGGGAAACCTTTACAAGGCCAGTCACGCGAAATTATTTACAATGTTTATAAATATTTTGTAACCGAAGCTGACAGATTTAAAAAAAATGTCGACGAAAATGTAAGTAGTTATTTTAAGAAGGTTCAAGAACGAGTTGCAAATGCCACTGGAATTTCAAGAAGAACTTTGAACAATATATTAAAATATGAAGTCAGTACTGAAACACATCCTACTGAAATTAAGTTCAGCACTCCAAAAAAAGGGCGACCAAAAAAGCAATTTCGTTTAAATATGGACGATTTTGATTATGATGTTGTTCGAAGAATGGTGTATGACTTTCACTTACGATTTAATGAACTGCCAACAATTAAATCATTAAAAGCTAAATTGTCTGAAGCTATTAATTACAATGGGTCAGAAAAGACTTTGAGAAAAATACTTCACGAGATGGGATTTCGGTTCACTAAAATGGAAGATAATCGAAAAGTGCTAATGGAAAAGCAGGATGTAAGTCTCAAGCGAATGGAATACCTCGATAAAATACGCAAATTTCGCGAATCAGGAAAAAATATCGTCTACATGGATGAGTCTTACATACATACATCCCACACTAAAGCGAAATCTTGGAGTGATGATAAGAAAAAAGGAGTAAAAAAGCCAATTTCAAAAGGTCAACGATTGATAATAGTTCATGCGGGAAATGAGAAAGGCTTTGTACCCGGTGCCTTTTTAATGTATAAATCTACGGACACTACAGGTGACTATCATAATGAAATGAATAACGATAACTACGAAAAATGGCTGGTTAATCAATTAATCCCAAATATACCCAGTGATTCTGTTCTAGTTATCGACAACGCACCCTATCACAACAAATATGTTGAAAGACCTCCCAATTCAAACACCATTAAACAAGAAATGATTAACTGGTTAAACAAACACGACATTCCAGTTGATCCAAAATTAACAAAACCCCAGATTTACGATATTATTTGTCAGCACAAGGAGAGGTATACAGAGTTTTCTGTGGACAAAATACTCGCCGAACATGGGCACACTGTATTGCGATTGCCACCATATCATCCGGATTTTAATCCAATTGAAAATATATGGTCTCAACTGAAAGGTTATGTAGCCTCTAAAAATGTAGGTATGAATTTAACTACAGTAAAAACATTATTGACTGAAAAAGTAAACATGATCGGGAGTGAAGAGTGGAAAAAGGTTTGCGATCACGCAATAAAATGTGAGAATGAATATAGAAGCATTCAACACGGTTTAGACAATTACACTGATAGACTAGTGATAAATACGGCTGATAGTGATAGTGAGCTCTTTGAGAGCACAGATAGTGAAATGGAAGTAATTGAGAATTAAAGTTATTATTATTTTATTATTTTAGCTAGAGGTATAATGGTATTTATCATGTACACTACAGTTGTAATTTTCCAAAAGAATTAAATACGTAAACATAATTTGAACACGTTTTTTTATTTTATTTTACCCGAACCTAAAGCCATAACTTATAGAAAAATTGGTGTATTTTATACAAAGAATAATAAAAATTGTCAAAAGAAGCAAATCATAATTGTTTTAACAGCTCCTAATATATACCGGACTTTTTGAATTTCGTGCGTTAGAGATAACGCTCTACAAAACCGAAATTAGCCGACTGTCTCTTTCCAAAGGTCGATGTGCATTATTTATCGCCGGGTACTGTAGTATTATTTTTTTATTTTACTGTTATGTCTTATGTCGGCACTACAAATAGGCGAACGCGTTAGCCAACGCATTGGCCAACGCGTCGGCCAACGCGTTCGCCTATATGTAGTGCCGACAAAACGCGTCGGCCAACGTATAAATACCTACCGCCAACGCGCGAGTCGCCCGTTCTACACATTGGGCCGACACGTTGGCCAACGCGTTGGCCAACGCGTTCGCCTATATGTAGTGCCGACTTTACGCAAAAGTCTGCGTAGGTATGTAGAAAATTGTTCCCGTGTCTTCATTGCCTAAGGATTTATACAGATCCGTAATAGAAGTGCAACAAACAATTTGTAATTGTGTTACTTTTGTAATAATAAATTCATAGGAACATCCTGGCATACAACCGTCAACACCCCGACTTCCCAATAACCAACGAGCAGTTGGAGGCATACGTACCGAAGTGGCTCGTGTATTCCCTGTTATGGTCCTTCGCGGGTGACGCTAAACTAAAGGTAAACTATTAAATGCACACATAAACATAGAATAACATTTTTAGCATTTAAATAAAAAGGTGTAAATAAGATTTGCATGAAAGTGATGTTGTATTTATAGAGTATTTCAATAAGCAACACATCTAATATTTTCTTACAGGATCGTAATGAATTGGGTGACTTCATAAGATCAGCGAGCACCATGCAGCTACCTAACTGCGGACCTAATCAGCACATCATCGATTTTGAGGTAACTTTTATACTCACTATTTCCTTATTTCTTGCTTAGGAATCTTAGAAGATTACTTTCGTTGCATGCAGGTCCTAACTTTCAATTTGTTGTAAATAATAAACACATTGTCACTCTTAAAGGGCCCATTCACGGCAGTCGCCGTGCAGGACTGCAAATGAACATCTAGCTCACTGATTGGTCCACACGACCGGAAACACCGAGTGTGGACCAATCAGTGAGCTATGTTCATTTGCAGTCCTGCACGGCGGACTGCCGTGAATGGGCCCTTTTAACTTAACTAGATATACCACGTGTACGAATCACTGAGCATAATCATATACTTAATTTTGCTCACTCTCATGTTGTTGTCTCACTCACACAGCTTTATCGTTTCTTTCACTAATCAATGAGTTTTTTGACAGGTATCAATGACGGGCGAATGGGTGCCGTGGTCGGCGAAGGTGCCGCAGATTGAGGTGGAGACGCACAAGGTGGCTGCTCCCGATGTGGTTGTGCCCACGCTCGATACCGTGCGACACGAGGCCTTGTTATACACGTGGCTGGCTGAGCACAAGCCTCTTGGTGAGTACAAATAGAGATTGTCTAATTATTGTGGTTTTTTTCTGTTAATTAAGGAATTACGGGTGAAAAGTTCAAAAATATCTAATATGTCTATTTCTCTCACCATCACATCATTAAAATGTAAACCAATTCCCAGTGCTCTGCGGTCCGCCGGGTTCGGGTAAGACGATGACGCTGTTCTCGGCGCTGCGAGCCCTGCCCGACATGGAGGTGGTTGGACTCAACTTCTCTTCCGCCACCACGCCCGAGCTGCTCCTCAAGACCTTCGACCACTACTGCGAGTACCGCAAGACTCCTAATGGTGTCGTGTTGGCGCCAGTGCAGGTAATTACTTAGAAATTGTTAATACCTCGATCGTGGGTATCGCAGACACAATCGATTTTCAATTGTTATGCGTCAGCCGGGTGCCGCTTGGGGATTGATGAACACTGCATGTGTAGGTTTATATTGATACAGTAGCTACAAAATGCGGGTCTGGATTGAACCATGTTTTTGTAAGAAAATATACTGGAATTAAGATATTATGACGAAAACTAGCGATCGCCCGCGTACTTTTCTCTTGAAGTTTTTTCTGAATAATTTTTTTTCTTCAAAACTAAGACTATCGCATAATAATATTATGAATTTTTATACCATATTCACTTTTTTTCTATAAACCTCACGGAGCCCGAGACCTTTCCAACGAATGCAAAACCGTGGAAATCGGTTCGTGCGTTCTGGAGTTATAGCGTCAGGAAGGAAAACCCGACTTATTTTATATATAAGACTAGCTGCCCCGGCAAACGTTGCTTTGCCATAATATAAAGTATTTTGCCCGTATCATTTTATTGAAGTGACTAAATAAGTATGCCGCCATGGCAACGTCGATCGCTATCCCGTCGCATAAACTGGTCGCCGTCAGTCTCAGGTTGTAATAATTTACTATTATTTATTCAACAAATGCACTTATCAATATATAAAGTACCCAGTAGCCGATTCTCAGACCTACTGAATATGCATATAAAATTTGGTAAAAATCAGTAAAGCCGTTTCGGAGTAGTTCGCGGACTAACATTGTGACACGAGAATTTTATATATTAGATAAACAATATTAGTACAGTGCACATATAGCTCCGGTATTCAGTGATACTTTGCCAGCTACTGTATCAATGTAAATCAGCACTATAACCAAGCGACTTAACTTGCTTGCCTTTTCAGGTATGGTTATTACTTATTAATAATGCGTGCTCATATTTTATGATATTTGTTTACGAATACTAAAATCATTTTAGGTTTACTTTATAAATACAAACCTTGTTTTCTCTTACATAGCTTGGCAAATGGCTAGTGCTATTCTGCGACGAGATCAACTTGCCGGACATGGATCAGTACGGCACGCAGAGAGTCATCTCCTTCCTCCGACAGCTACTCGAACATAAAGGATTCTACAGAGCAAGCGGTAATTAGTTATTGAGTTCTACAAAGCTTCTTGTATTCACAAGTGTAAAGGCCGACTATTTTCTGTAGTTTTCTTTATATATCTATAAGTCATCGCTACTATAATAACGTTTGTAGGTTTTAAAATGTTGTAAAATTTAATCCACCTATGTTTTATTTATTCCTTCATAACTTTGTATCTATATCTTCAAAAAGAAACAAAAAATATATTTGGATGCAAAATAAATTAAAAAGAAACAAGAAAAATTAAACAATATTAATTATTGTGATCAGATCACTCATGGGTGCATCTCGAGCGCATACAATTCGTGGGAGCGTGCAACCCACCTACCGACCCCGGCCGCAAACCGCTGTCTCACCGCCTACTGCGCCACGTGCCCGTCATATACGTCGACTACCCCGGAGAGACGTCGCTCGAACAGGTATAATACTCTTGATTTGTCCGCTCCATAATCTTTGGTGTTTACGACCTTTGTTTTGTGGTCTAAGGCTTTCTTAAATATTTAATTGTGTTATCATTTGGATTGAATTTTTTCAAGTTCAATAGATTTTAATATTGTCTTTAACTTGTTTCTTGTGGCTTTAATAGTACGAGATACGACTGCAGAACTGTGCAGGTATCGAGTACACGCTTAAAACCACATTTTTACAAATATTTATGATAAGGAGAACACATTTCTACTGGGGTGCCAGTCCAAATGTGGCCGCAAATATTTAAAAAAAAAATTTGAAAAATTGAGTTTTAGGATAGAATGTAATCATAAGGTATTGAAAGCAAACATCGTTCATTTCATAGCAATGAGTATAGAGATTAAGAAAAATCCTATAAGTAATCAAATTAAAGTAAAATTAAAATATAAGGGCGGCTCCCATACAAAAAATACAAATGTTGGCCTAATTTTGCTCTTTAATAATAAGGAACCCTTCGTGCGCGAGTCCGACTCGCACTTGGCCGATTATTACTATTGTTTGAACCGATGTTTAAGTACACTAACATGATGTACTATCACTATCCCGTAATGTTTCGCGCTAGCTCCCTTTCCCTCAACCTTCGATACTTTGCCATCTTTGACAGCCGGCACCCCTTATTTGCGGCCAGATTTAATTAGGCACACCTATATTATGATAATAAGAAGAAAATAAGCTTCCATTTGATATATAAAAGATCAATATACGTTATGGATGCAAAAACGTATCGGAATGGTACCTATTCACACCTGGTTACAATAGGGTTGCGGCCGGGTGCCCAACGGCACACCGGATTTTTCTAAATCTCTATACTCATTGCCATGAAATGAACGATGTTTGCTTTCAATACCTGATGATTACATTTTATCCCGCACTCAATTTTTCAAAAAATTTTTAAAATTATTTGCGGCCACATTTGGACTTGACAACATAAAAATTCGTAAAAATGTGGTTTTAAGCGTGTACTCGATACCTGCACAATTTTGCAGTGGGATCTTAGACTATAATTTACGTCGCGGTAAATTAGGCTGGTCTGCAACCTTTATAATAATTATGTTGTCGTTTTTAAAACACGTTAAACACCATTCCATCTACACTAATTCACAGACAACACACCAAATCTGACCATTGGTGTATAGTATAATATAATGCCAGGTTATAATCTATCTTGTTTGCAGATCTACGGCACATTCACGCGTGCAATGCTGCGTATGCAGCCCGCGCTGCGCGGCTACGCGGAACCGCTCACGCAAGCTATGGTGCGGTTGTATCTGGCGTCGCAGGAGCGGTTCACGCAGGACATGCAGCCGCACTACGTGTACTCGCCGCGTGAGATGACGCGATGGGTGCGCGGTATATGCGAGGCCATCAGGTACACCTCATACATCAACCAAAGTTTATAACATACAAGATGACGCCCGCCCGCAACTCCGTTGCGCCAAAACTCGTATATCGCGCGGGAACCGTCCATTTTTCCGGGACAAAAAGTATCCTATGTTCTTTCCCGGAACTCTAAGTATCTCCATGCAAATTTTCAGCAAAATCGGTTTAATGGTTGAGGCGTGAAGAGGTAACAGATATACTTTCGCATTTATAATATTATAGTATATAGTATGGGTGGATAGTATGGATTTATAGTAACGAAACAAGAGATGGTGATAGATAACGTTTAAGAATTGTCTGGATTGAAGCATGTTGAATAAATCCAATTTGTAAGAACTCGTTAAATTAAAAACGCGAAATATAACGTGTCATAAACTCATAACATTGTAGGACTCTGCAGGTTTTTACATCACGTCAATTATTCGATTTGTTCAAAGAGCGTACGATACATCGAATGGGATAAAAATACTGTACGCAGTGTAACTGTACTTAGAACTCACACGCACAACAACATACTCACTTTCCCTCTGCGCTCTATCAAAAATAAAAGCAATAGAGATAAAAATTTACTTTATCATACAACATAATCCGTTGTTATTAAACCTCATGTAACATGTTATTCTAGACCGCTGGACAACTTGAGCGTCGAAGGACTAGTCAGGTTGTGGGCACACGAGGCACTGCGTCTATTCCAAGACCGACTTGTTGAAGACTCCGAGCGGCAGTGGACCGATGAGAACATTGATAACGTTGCTATGCGGTTCTTCCCAGGTATAACACTAGTTTGTTTCATGTTTAGGCTATTTTTATGCTTACTGTAAAATAATACTGATACAGAATATAATAATTTGTGATTCTATAGAAATATATTTCATGTCTATCAAGAAGGCACTACCTTATTTAATTATGTATATATAACGTAGTACTTATCCAGATGCAATTTCTTCTGCTGCTATACGAAAACACGTCCGCTTTCAAATCATGTTCACAGATATTACATGCGTAATATAATAACCTATTTCTTTTTAGGCATCAACAGAGAACAGGCGCTTGCTCGACCCATTCTGTACAGTAACTGGCTCAGCAAGGACTATGTACCAGTCCAGAGAGATCAACTCAGGGAATATGTGAAAGCCAGGCTGAAGGTACGAATTTTTTCGTCATATTCGTAAAGTCGTCGGTTGTCGTCGTCGGCTACGTCGGTCTTATATTTTTTTCAAAATCGTCTTAAAAATATATATATTTTTAAGACGATTTTGAAAAAAATTCATATATGACTTCGTCAAATCTTTTATATCATACATATTTAATAAGTGTTTAGGTTTAATTTATGTCTTTTTAATCCATTTTAACATTAAATAAAAAAAAAAAAACAATATAAATTATCGTCCATCTTTGCATAGTTTCACATCCACCAATTGAAGTAACCACTTTTTATGTGTATATGCGCCCAAATCAATAAACTTACATGTTACTTGTAAGTTGTAAGCCGCGATCAATATTTTGTATTCCTAGCAATACCCCCATAGCACAGGCAGCGCCTAGTTTGGGGGGATTGTAAAGCTCAATTTGTACTAAAAAAATCGGTTGTCTATAAAGTCGGTTTACTGACGATAGTTGAACGTGACAACGTCATAAGAAAATGGAACGCCTCAGAGCGAGGTAACGCCGCATGATGCGGCATGAGTCATGTCGTACGGCCGGCTCCATCGAATTATAAGACGTTGTCACGTCAATATGCAAATAAAGATTTTTTCCTATGTAGGTATTCTACGAGGAGGAACTAGACGTGCCTCTAGTGTTGTTCGATGAGGTATTAGACCACGTGCTCCGCATCGACCGTATCTTCCGCCAGCCTCAAGGTCACCTCCTCCTGATCGGTGTCTCCGGCGCCGGCAAGACCACGCTCAGTCGCTTCGTGGCTTGGATGAACGGACTCAGCATTTTCCAGATTAAGGTAAAGCTGGTCTAAAAGGGTGATGTTAAATTGTATGAGACTTTGAAAGAAGGTTCAGTTAACTAACAGTACTCAACCAATAATGGTTTTGAACTTACGGCCTGTCCAGACGGCGCGTTGCGTCAGCGTTTGCGTTTCAAAATTTGTATGGATTTACACATTTGCAAGACGTCTCACGCAATCGAAATCTGTCAATTCAGTACAAATTTAAAGGTAAAATTCCGTGCGTCGCGAGTGGCCGACGACAGTCGTAGGCCGCGCGCGGCTTACGACTGTCGCGATGCACGGAATTGTACCTTAACGACGCAACACGCCGTGTGGTCAGGCCCTAATGCTGCCTCCCCATATAGACGAACGCGTTGGCCAACGCGTTTGCGGTGCGCTTGCAACGGCGTTTGTGAGTAATCCACACATTGGAAGGTCGTTCAGTATGCTTTGGATCGCGCCAATGTGCGGACGGATTCAAAATGGAGGTTGATTTGCTAACAGCTGCTGCTGTATATTTATTCACAGCTTATAATTACTTTACAATTGTGTACAAGAAAAAAGTATAAGTACGTGTAGTATTTGAACAATAATTCATAGTCAGAGTCACTGTATGTACCTAGTTCCTGGCACAAAGAAATTGGAAATTGACTGTACTATACACATCCTATTTATATAAATAGGTACTTAAATCCTTACTTAACTAATGACTCGACGCGACGGTGTACGACGTCGCGTCGTAGAAACTCATCTTTGAATTTCTACGTCAGTTTCTACGACACGACATCGTACGACGTCGCGTCGTAGAAACTCATCTTTGAATTTCTACGTGAGTTTCTACGACGCGACGTCGTACGATGTCGTGTCGTAGTTTTTTACGACGCGCGTCGTAAAACACCACGACACGACATCGTACGACGTCGCGTCATAGAAACTCATCTTTGAATTTCTGCGTCAGTTTCTACGACACGACATCGTACGACGTCGCGTCGTAGAAACTCATCTTTGAATTTCTACGTGAGTTTCTACAACGCGACGTCGTACGATGTCGTGTCGTAGTTTTTTACGACGCGCGTCGTAAAACACCACGACACGACATCGTACGACGTCGCGGCGTAGAAACTCATCTTTAAATTTCTACGTGAGTTTCTACAACGCGACGTCGTACGATGTCGTGTCGTAGTTTTTTACGACGCGCGTCGTAAAACACCACGACACGACATCGTAAGACGTCGCGGCGTATAAACTCATCTTTGAATTTCTACGTGAGTTTCTACGACGCGACGTCGTACTATGTCGTGTCGTAGTTTTTTACGACGCGCGTCGTAGATTCCCACAACACGACGTCTTACGACGTCGTGGTGTGTTTTTGTGTCCCAGCCGGCCCTTAAGCAATCCGTGGGTATTTAGTATGTACCTTCTGACTGGAACATAATATTATTATTTACTTACTTTTTTAACTTATCTATTTTATTTCATTACAATATTCGGGAGATAACAAATGTAGGTACTACAAATGCTGCCAGAAATATTCTCGGAACAAAAAAGTAAAAGGCGTGAAAACGTAACAAACAAAGAAATGAACTCACTTTTGAAATAAAATCATTTATTAAACACTTTTAATACCTACAACATTTTTATTTTTGTGGTACTTATTTCTTGGGTTCCACAGACAGTTTTCACATTGGTATAGTTCCAGGAATTTAAACGTTTCCTCGTTACTTATATTATTATTCGACATTCTCTCGACACATGCGCTCTTCATCGCCGCTCCGGGCAAACTGATCGCGCGGCCTATGTGTGGACGGAACGCAAGCCTTGCGACAAGCTTTGCGACAAATTCCTTTGATCATTCCGACACCGCGCGGCAAGCTCGCAAACGCGTTGGCCAACGTCTAAATACCTACCGCGAACGCGCGAACGCCTGTTCTACACATTGGGCCAACGCGTTGGCCAACGCGTTGGCCAACGCGTTCGCCTATATGTAGTGCCGACATAAGACGCGTTACAGTAAAAGATTAGAGAGAAACGTAATTATTGACCAATGTTAAAAAAAAAATGTTAAAAAAGTTAGTTGAAGTTGTAAAGATCTAGGATGTTTTAAAATTTTTCTATACTTTAGGTTCACAATAAATACACGGGCGCCGATTTCGACGAAGACCTCCGCTCGGTGCTACGCCGCGCCGGCTGTCGCGACGAGAAGGTGGCGTTTATATTAGACGAGTCCAACGTCCTCGACAGCGGATTCCTCGAGAGAATGAACACGCTGCTGGCTAATGGAGAGGTAATAATAAAACTTTTAATCATAATTTGAGTGTTTTTTTCCGCAAACTTTTTGTGTTCTTCATTTTTTGAGGCACACCAACTACAGGCCACGGGACACAAGTGTGCCGCGGCACACCTTTTGCGGAGCACTGTTTTAATACACTGTTTGGTAAAAAATCAGGATGTAGAATTTTATCACAAACTATTCATGCCCATGTTTAAAATATTTTTTTTAAATTTATATGATCCGTAATTTATAGTACTTACTTACTAAAATCATGCGTAATGTTTTATTGTCTGTCTAGGTACCCGGTCTGTTTGAAGGCGATGAGTTTGCGGCGCTCATGACTCAGTGCAAAGAGGGCGCTCAGAGGGAGGGCTTGATGTTAGATTCTAACGATGAACTTTATAAATGGTAAGATCCGCCATAAACATTAAGATCTAGTTAATAGTTTCGCTCATTGAATGAACTATTTTTTAGGTTTTATAATTTTAAACTCTTTTTTAACTGTCAGGAATATCAATATCATCATATACGTAACTCCTAAAGGTTGTAAGGAGTTACGTTACGTAGACACATATAACGTTATACGACACTGAAATGTCGTATAAAGTCATAATTTAATTTATTATGTTGTAACTCGTTCCGTGCTAAATTATGGTACGACCAAAAAATACTATTAGGGTAATACAAAACCTAGAAAAATCGGGCCAAATATTATATCATGTATTATCCCCCAGGTTCACCGGTCAGGTGATGCGTAACCTGCACGTGGTGTTTACGATGAACCCGTCGTCCGAGGGCCTGAAGGACCGCGCCGCGACATCGCCCGCGCTCTTCAACAGATGCGTGCTCAACTGGTTCGGTGATTGGAGCGATGGGGCGCTCTTCCAAGTAAGACATGCTTATTTAATATTTTGAAGGTTGCGTTACAATAACAATCTTGAAACGCGCATTCGAAGTTTCTTGAGTTCGTAACTTGTATATGTAGACTTCAGCTAGCAGTCAACTAAGACAGTAATTGGCTTTAGCTTTACCAAGACTACAATTTCACTTAGTTGGAGATCTCATTTTGACCCTCCCAAATTTTACAAAAACCGTTTACTTGATTATTATTGTAAGTGGCTGCAAAAACTGTGAAATGTCTTACTGAATCGAAACTTTATATGTAATATTATATCTGTTTTATTTAAAAAAAAGAACTTTGAATTACATAAAAGAACCACTAACACATAACCCAGCGCAACATTCTTCCTTATTTATAAAATGTTTAGCAATAGCCATAAATACTATACTCATACATATTACAACGTCTTAACAACAGGTGGGCAAAGAGTTCACCTCGCGTATGGACCTGGATTCTTCAGACTACGTCCCACCAGCGGACTTCCCCGCAACTTGCGGCGAGATATCCGCTCGCCCGGGCCAACGCGACGCCGTAGTCAACGCGTGCGTGTACGTACACCAGACGCTGCATCGTGCGAACGCGCGATTGGCTAAACGTGCGAACCGCACCATGGCTATTACGCCCAGGTATGTAAAAGTAACGTTTGATATTTTTGATAAAGGTACACATTACACAATATATACGCTTTAATATTATGTTTTGTCTTGATAGACAAGGACAAAACATTGTGTATAATGTTTTGTTCTTGTCTATCTATCAAGCCCCTTGATATCCCTTCTAATGTAATAGACTAGGGCAAAACATTGTTTTGCTTTGGCGAGTTTGAATATATTTATTTGATAGAGGGTACAACGTACGTGCCTAAATCATACTGTTTGATTTAAACGATATATTGAGTACAAAAACAATGTTACTAAAACCATCAAGATATTTAGAGCAAAAATACACTGCATTCCTTGTTGTTGTTTGTTTATTTTAGTTTTAAATAATGCTCAGTGACGCGTATATAAAGTGCATTTAAGTGTTTACGTAATAAAAGCGTTAATTTTCCTCTAGACACTACTTGGACTTCATCCAACAAATGGTGAAGCTCTATTCTGAAAAACGAGCGGATTTGGAGGAGCAACAACTGCATTTGAACGTCGGTTTGGGCAAGATCGCCGAAACTGTGGAACAAGTCGAAGAAATGCAAAAGAGTCTTGCCGTCAAATCACAGGTTAGAAGTCATTAAAATTACTATTTTTTCACTTTCTCTTAATAAAAAGTATTAATACGAACGGTAAACATATTTTACTGCACAAAAATACATTTATGTCAATAACAAATTCACTCAGCTTAAAGTCGATATTGAAAATGTAAAATATGTTTTTACTAATTAATCGAATTTCTAAAAATAATCAGGAACTCCAAGCCAAGAACGAGGCCGCTAACGCAAAACTACGTCAAATGGTCAAAGATCAACAGGAAGCCGAAAAGAAGAAAGTGGAAAGTCAGGAAATTCAGGTTTGAACATAAATAGTTTTCTGGTATTAATGCCTATCTATATATAAGTAAAATCACTTATAATATAATTGTAAAAATATTGTTCTCTATTTAGGTTGCTCTAGAAAAACAAACTAAGGAAATCGAAGCTAAACGTAGAGATGTCATGGCCGACCTAGACCAAGTGGAGCCGGCCGTCATCGAGGCGCAAAACGGTTTGGTTTTCTTTTTCACTTATATCACCGCAAACCCTGTAGCACAATTTGCTTGTCGTAACCTAGTCTGTACGCTTTAACTAGTCACCTTATAACATTGATTTTAATTGTTACTTTGATCGCTAAGTATTTTTATTTTGTATGAAAAATAATTAGATCGTTTAATGTGTCGAACAAAACAGTCACCGTTATATGTGTAGCGAAATAAGTAAAGCTAAAGATACTCTCACATGACAGCCGTGCGTTCGATCAAGAAACAGCAGTTGGTCGAAGTTCGTTCCATGGCGAATCCCCCGTCCGTCGTGAAGATGGCTCTGGAGTCGATTTGCACCCTCCTCGGTGAAAAGGGCGATACGTGGAAAGGGATTCGATCTGTCGTTATGAAGGACAACTTCATATCGACCATAGTTAACTTCGAGACCGAAAATATCACGTTAGTGTACACGCTTTCTGCAACGGAGGTCGGGCGATGCTTCGCTTTAACACGAAGCTGCGTGTGACCTCTGTTATGTAACGATTCAATTTAACATGTATATCGAGTAGATAGCAAGCATCGTCCCTCGTAATTAGTGTATTTATTGGCAAAGACATTTTAGAGTACTTAGTGCATCGTACTGACTAGGTGTTTCTCGATACGTAACTAGCTCCACGAAACGTACCCTCAGCATCGACTTTTACTATGAATGTTTACTTCCTACCGAATAGTTTGAGGACGTTGTAAATACGCTACGCTTGCTCGCATATGTGACTGTTGTTATTAATATACGTCGACACGTTCGTACACTAACGGAATCGTGACTAACAGCGTCGATAACGCCAGGCGCATGCGACACGTCAGCTAAACGCATTTTCTCGTACTGTGTGGGTCTCGCTTGGCGGTGGCGGCTACAGCGGTGAAATCTATAAAGAAGCAGCACCTGGTGGAAGTGCGCGCGATGGGCAACCCGCCCGCCACCGTGAAGGTGGCGCTAGAGTCGATCTGCCTGCTGCTGGGTGAAAACGCGACGGATTGGAAGGCGATCCGGGCTGTCATCATGCGCGAGAACTTCATCAACAGCATCGTCTCCAACTTCTCCACGGAGGACATCACGTGAGCACCGCCTGACCGCTTGACCCCCCCTCGCCCCGCCCCGTCCTGACCCCGCCCCCTGCGTGTGAGCTACGGTCGCCTGATAGGACCGCCCCTTTGGATGTTTCTAAACACTTCGGACCATCTTTAAATTGCATTTAAGGAAATCGAGTACTGTAATTCTTAAATTCCAAGACATATTTTGTGTGATAAACTGATAACTGATATGTGTCTTTTGTAAACAAAGAAGCGGTTCTATGAGACAATAATTTTGATTGGAGTATGTGTTGGTGATATCGGCTTTGGGCTTGCTTTGCATGCTGTATATTTGCATTTATGTATGTGCTGCATGCGTTTGATGTGAGTTAAGATTCAAAGGTCGTCGTCTACTTAATGTAAACCTTGCAAACAAGGAACATTTTTTGTAGATTTTGTGTGCAACAGCAACTCTTACAACTAAACAAAACAATTCCCAGATTTGTTTAAGAATACTGTTTATTGAATTTGAGAAATTAATAAAACAACTCGTGTATTTTTTTATAATGTCATGCTGTTAAACTTTTTATAGGGTTGTGTACGAATATCTATGTAATGGCAATAAATGGATTTGGAAAGCATGTGTTTTGTGTTGGTCGTTGGATGATCGTTGGCTATATTCATGAGGAGAAATATTATTAACATCCATCTAATACAATTTCTGTACTAACAGGAACTCACTACTAATGATAGAATTCCGAATCATTTATTTACAATAATAATTACTAATAAGGTTTGATTTCAGGTGTGATTTGTATTTATATTATTACAATATATGGGATTTAAATAGTTCACAAACAGTTGTAAGATTGCATGAATGTATTTGCCAATAAATAATGTCATCTTTGGTATATGAGGATGTTTCCCGGTTCACATATTATGATGGAATTTTTATTTGCTTTATCATATTTTTTTGGTTTTGTTCGTTTGCTATCTATGGTTTTTATTTTGAGTCATTTAAAATTTAAGTTTGCTGTGTTAAGTGACGTTTTGTTGATCAGTAGTTTTGCATGAAATGATTGTCCAAATGATATGGTTTGGTTCGATTCGGTGACCGCGATAGAGATATTAATCACTTGTGTTTTGGCCAGTGACGATGTGAGAGAGAAGATGAAGAGTCGGTACTTGAGTAACCCGGATTACAACTTCGAGAAAGTGAACCGAGCCAGTATGGCCTGCGGTCCTATGGTCAAATGGGCGATCGCACAGGTAATATTGAGTGCAATAGTTTTAAAAATTCTTTAATACAGTTTGCAAACATTGGCGTAATTCTTATGGAGGCACTTCACATGGCTATTTGTATTTGCGCATTTGATGTATTCGCCAAACAATCACCATTTGTAGAGGGTATGTTTGACAAATATTGGCCTTATTTGCCTATTTGACAAATATGACCAATACCAAATACACGTATCCGTACCTTTGTCGGTTTTTGACGCACATCAAAGGAGTCAAATAGGCAAGTAAAGAAAATCAAGTAAAAGTTTGGTATTTGACGTCCATGTGTGGAGGGCCGTATTTGCCTATATTAATTGCTTGTTTGTGTATTCGTCAATAATTTTGCCAAATACAACAAATAGCCAATAGCAAATACAAATAGCCATGTGAAGTGCCTCCATTATATCTCCTATTTAAATTCCTATAAAATAAGTATGTCTCGCTCACGCGTGCATGATATCGAGTGACATGCGCTTGCGAGCGGGACAGCCTCGAATAAGTCGTTTGAGGCTGAAGCCTTAAAATCGAGTCCAGATACGAAGTACGAGAATTGGCCTCTAGCTAAACAAATCAATTTCCAGATTGAATACGCCGACATGTTGAAACGTGTGGAGCCGCTACGTAACGAACTGAAGGCGCTCGAAGATCAGGCGCAACACAATGTGAAAGCTGGTGATGAAGTTAGGGAGCTCATAGCGCAGTTGGAGAAATCCATTGCCTCGTACAAAGAGGAGTATGCTCAGCTCATCAGCCAAGCCCAGGCTATTAAGGCTGACCTTGAGAATGTACAGGCTAAGGTAGGCATTGGTATTTTTAAACGGCTACTTTGTGTGACTTCCAAAAAGTATATATTTTTTTATTTCCTAAAATAGAATCAATTTTTTATAAAATTTATAAGCCCTTTTCATTTAATAATTCTGACTTAACTGGGTCTAGTGAATTAGTATGTTCAATATCTTGCTCGTGTGGATTTACACATTTCTATGTGCTCGTCAATTGTTAACTCTTGATCGTGTGATTCATCTAGCAATTCTTGACTGAACGTCCTTATCATCGATCTATTTTAATTGTTTGATGAAATCGATCACTTTTGTACTATATGCTATCGATTTGTTTTGGATCCATCACTGATTCGCCTTGCATGATGAAAATGAAAAACCCCGTATCTCCGAATTTGCGTAAAACGGGGTAGCGTAAATCGGCCATGGACTTTATGTTTTAGCAGTACTTACACCATTCAAATGAATGAAAATCGCTTTTATGTTCTAGGTGGATAGGTCCATAGCGCTGCTCAAGAGCTTAGTAATCGAGCGCGAGCGGTGGGAGTCGAGCTCAGAGACGTTCCGCTCGCAGATGAGCACCATCGTCGGTGACGTGCTGCTGTCCGCTGCGTTCATCGCGTACGGCGGATACTTCGACCAGCACGTAAGTTTCAACAAGAAAAGAGTTAATATAAAATGAGTTATACTACACGAAAATAAAGTAAAACCTGGAAGCAAATGATAAAGAACTCGACAATGCTTAACTATGCAAATCACTCAACCAGTGACGTTGATTCAGGCGTAGGTAAACACGTGTAGATAATATGAAGTTTAACTACGTCCACAATCGTAACGTTTACTTTTGTTGAAATATTTTTAAAGTGTCATAGTATAGAGAGAAAGTTTTTATGAATGTTAGTCGTATAGAAGTATACGTTATATGCTAAGTACTAACATACGGTTTTGCTCGATAGTTTTACTCCAAATCGAGTAATAATTACTGTGTGGACCGCAAAACTGACAGCTCGAAGGCTCGCATCGAGCCGCTCGAAGGATTGATGGAACCGGATCGAGCCGGATTGATGGAATGAAATATATGGATTTAGAATAAAACTATCGAGCAAAACCCTAGCCGCGGGTTTTGCTCGACGTTATTGCTTGATGGAGTAAAATCGTATGTCAGTACTTAGCAATAGTAAGACCTTGAGAGCTCAAGAAATTGCGTGAACGCTGTCCATGACGAAATGTCTTTTAAGTATTTTCAGAAGAGATATCATTTTCAATTTCTATAAGCTAATAGATAAGATATCCGTTTATTTTATATGCCTCCACTATTTATTATGAAATCAATTAAACATAACTTTTTTGCAGTACCGTCAAAACCTGTTCGCGACGTGGACGAGCCACCTGGCGGCGGCGAACATCAAGTTCCGTGCGGACATCGCGCGGACGGAATACCTCAGTAACCCCGACGAGCGGCTACGTTGGCAGGCTAATGCGTTACCTACAGATGAGCTGTGCGTGGAGAATGCTATTATGCTGAGGGTAAGAAGGAGTCATTGTAACGTTATTAACAAAGAATACTATGGAGTGTAGATGGAGGTGAACTATCTCTGTGTGAAATTTAGTTTATTATTATTTTTAGCAATATTCCGCGAAATACACTTCCACCTTTAAGTAAATGAAGGTTGAACACCACCACACACTCAAGTGTGTGGTGGTGTTCAACGTTTTTATTACGAAACCATTTATTCAAATATAAAGGAATATTGCAAAAACGTTTATTCATTTTCCGTTATTCGTAATATTTCAGCGCTTCAACCGTTACCCGCTTATCATCGATCCGTCGGGCCAGGCGACGGAGTTCATAATGCGAGAATTCAAGGAGCGCAAGATCACCAAGACCTCCTTCCTCGACGACTCCTTCCGCAAGAATCTCGAGTCCGCTCTACGGTTCGGCAATCCTCTGCTGGTGCAGGTAAAATATATTACTTATCTGCAACCTTTGCCGTTCTAACCGCATATTGCAGTAACGTTCAGACGTCAACGATATAACTGATATAATAAATGAGGTGATAGGCACTAGGCACCACAGAATTTATTGAGAATATTACGCAAAGGTCGAAGGAAAAGGTGCTACTAGCACATACAATAAACAAATTGCCCAAATTATTTTTCTTTACATTTTATTCGTTTCTTTGCTCTAAAAATGGTCATTAACAACTGAGAAAGGTTCATTGCAATGTGACTAGAATTGACATAATATAAAGGTGGGTTTACACCAAAAGAACATGGAACAAGAACAGCACAAGAACATTCTTTCGTATTCGTTTAGTGTTAACTATAATTCGTTACAACATACTTTAGATCGTTTACACCAATCGAATCAACAAGAACATCAAGAGTAAGAATTTTTGCTCTATAGATGAGAATCATATAGCTCTGTTTAGACCAAACGAGCGAATGCTCATTGCTCATTCGTCAACGATAAGTAGTTAATTTATTTTTATAGTCATCAAAGGTTGGATCCCATAAACATCTTTTGTTATGGTATAATTCTATCATTTGTAAACATTTTTCATTACTCCAATCCATATTTACGAAACCTTCGATAAACTACCTAAAACCAGCTGCCAAAAAGTAAAAATATCAAGAACACCAGAATCCCTTTGAAGAGACCGCCTCGAAGAGCGAGCACGTCCGAACGCGAAAGAACGCTCTAGGCCAGTATTTCCCAAAGTGTGGGTCGCGACCCACTGGTGGGTCGCGGGTAGATTTTGGGTGGGCCCTGAAACTATAGCACGATTGTCGTTTTACTCATATTTTGTTCGTCGTCATAATTGTAAGTAAGTAAGGCTGACGATGATGATATGGTGGTTAACTACGATAAGAATTAACGGGCGAGTAAATGCTGCGGCAGCAACATACCGCTGCTTTTTTGTCTTCATGACACAAGTTGAGCCGCGAACTTTAAACTTTCTTGTAGATGGGTCGCGGTTCCGACAAGTTTGGGAATCACTGCTCTAGGCAATTGCTCGAGCGCTCTTGCGTCGTTTACACCAAACGAGCGAGATTCTTAGAGCATTCTACCTATTTACCGCCGAACACGTGGTGAACACACTAGAACAACGAAAGTATGCTCGTTGTTAGTTTACATCAAAAGAGCTTTACTAGAATGAGCATTCGCTCGTTTGGTCTAAACGGATCTTGAGCCAACCAAATAACAACCGCATGCAGTTTGATTATTGCATGTGTAGCAGGACACTTCCTTAATCCTTCAATCGCGCATGCTTGGAAATGCTATTGTATTCTATTGTTGTCGCGATCACCGGTGCTCTTATGGGGCTTGATATGTTAATATCTAACAACTTGTACAGGACGTGGAGAACTACGACCCGATCCTCAACCCGGTGCTGAACCGCGAGCTGCGGCGCACCGGCGGCCGCGTGCTCATCACGCTCGGCGACCAGGATATAGATCTCAGCCCCTCCTTCGTCATCTTCCTTAGCACGAGGTATTTAATCATTAAACACTTACATAATACAGACGTTTTAAGACTGTGTTTTTGTCCTTGTGTAAAATTCCCTCTTAGTAATGAGAATAATATATTTTACACAGTGAAGAACGAACTATAAAAGATCTACATGTCTTTCTTTGGCACTTTGTAAATACCTTGTGACAGATAAAAGACAGAGGACAGTTGTACGCTGCTTAAATATCTTTATTAGTAAGAGGTTAAGTAATTAAAATAGGTCTTTCAACGATTTCGGCGAATGAAAACAATAATTTAGCTATGAAGTCATTTTTATTGCGTCCAGCGTGTGCAGCACACAGGACTCTGTCTCTTTATTCTAATAACCCAGTAGGATTAACACACGGAATACTTTTTCAATACCCCTCCTACGCATGGGTCATCTTTATAGTTAGACAAGTTTTCAGTTTCAATTGTCATTGAAGCTGAAACTTGACTGCTGACTTATGTTACACAGGGACCCGACGGTGGAGTTCCCGCCGGACATGTGTTCTCGCGTGACGTTCGTGAACTTCACGGTGACGCGGTCGTCGCTCCAGTCGCAGTGTCTGCACCGAGTGCTCAAGGCTGAGCGCCCAGACATCGACGCGAAACGATCAGACCTGCTCAAACTTCAGGGTGTGTATCTTAGTTTTTTAAGCTATAGCATAGCTATTGCGGGCTTTGAGCGTGGAGACTGAATCAAGAAATTCCGTAACAAAAAAAACCTAACAATTATAATTGCATAAGTTGATAAAAAATGCTATGCAATAGTTTTACAGTCCCAGAGTGCCACACGTATTTTTTTATTTATTTATCTCAAGGTTCATTGAAGTATTACGGCACAATGCTGGGGGGAGAGGGTAAGAGTGAAAATAAAAAGTGAAAAGTAGGATTTAAAATTCAAAAAGACATAACGGTGTGTCCACATTTGTATCATTTGCGCGATCAGATCTTCGTCGCGTATCATCGCGCCGTATCAAGTATGCATATCATATTGTGGACACTGGACGCCTATTAGATCATTCTGCCGATCATGGGCATATTTGATACGACACGTATCAGATACGCGGTTAATAGCGATCGGGGCATATCATGATCCGCGTATCATTTTGATACGCACCGATGAAACGCGACGGAGATCTGATCGCGCAAATGATACAAATGTGGACGAAGCCTAATATATCCATTCGACGGTAATAGTCACAGATGGACCTACAAGTTTAACGTACTTCGAAGGTATATTGCGACAAAATAAAAAATGTTATAAAAAGTGGACATTTACTGATTCACTTCTAATGCGACATTTCTATAGGTGAATTCCATCTTAGACTGAGACAGCTAGAGAAGTCACTGCTTCAGGCCCTCAATGACGCTAAAGGAAAGATCCTTGACGATGATTCCGTTATCGCTACACTCGAAACTCTAAAGAAAGAAGCAGACGACATTGGGAGAAAGGTAAATATAATTTCATATCTTTTATGTCAAATCCTAATATATATATTTCTTGTGTGCGTGTGTATGTGGCTGAACTCCTCCTAAACGACTGGACCAATTTTGATGAAATTTTTTGTGTGTGTTCAAGGGGATCTGGGAATGCTTTATATTCACAATTTTGTCCGCTGGACAATGTTTTTTAATTAATTTTTAATTTATTAGTAGTTGTTGATTTTGGAATGTTTTACATTGGATCCGACAGTCGGCTGCCATCGCAGTGTCAAATTTTAAATAATATTCGAATTCGGATTTTAATTTTAGTCTGTCCGACAGTTAGCGCTTCGACCAAATTTAAAAAAATACTTTATATACTTAATATGGCAAAGAAACGTTTGCCGGGATAGCTAGTAAAGTATAAACTTTGTTTACTTTTCAATAATATTAGCATAAAACATTTTTTTTATTATTCTTTAACTAATGAAATAAAATTGTAGGTGGAAGAAACAGACAAGGTTATCGGTGAGATAGAAACAGTCAGTCAACAGTATCTGCCGCTTTCTCAAGTAAGTAAAGCTGAATTATAATGCTTAGCACACACCTACAACTTGTCAAATGTGTGTTTTGTATTGACGCTGCCGCTTCGCAGTCGCGTAGTCGCGTAGGTTTGTGTTAAGCTTTATGCCCAAGATAGAATAGAAAAACATATTACCTTTATACAATGAGATTACATTATGATATGTTACGTTACGGAATTACGTTGTACGTAACAACGTAATTCCGTAACGTAACATAACGTAATGTAATCTCATTGTATAAAGGCATGTTTATTATGTTACGGAACTAGAAAGCCTAATCTCTTATTTTCTATTTTTTTCTTATTTTCTATTTTTTTAATTAATTTATTTTATTATACGTTATTTAGACCTACTTGTGACAGTGTATGATAAAGTCCTGAAATAAGAGAATGTCGTTTCTCATACATTGTCTACACATACGAAAGAAAAGGCATAGCATTTTAACACATACTGAGCACTTTGAAAGAGAGACCTTATTTATTTATTAAATTTATTTAGCACACCAACAGTACATATATACAATAAGACGTTTGGAAAACATATCATATACAATATCACAATATATATTATGCACAAATTATAGGTATGCATGACAATTATCAAATTAAGCTTTATTAAACATTCGAAACAACAAAATATTTGAACTATTTACTTAATATTATATTAATTTATATAATATTTTAAAACATATATATGACTGAACATATCGTACGTTTCACAGGCGTGCAGCAGCATCTACTTCACCATGGAGTCTCTACACCAAGTCCACTTCCTGTATCAGTACTCGCTCAAGATGTTCCTCGACATATTCAGCACGGTGCTCGTGTGTCCCGCGCTCAACGGACAGACAGACTACACCAGCAGACTCAAGACTATCACTGAGGAGCTGTTTATCGTGAGTGTTGCGGAATTAAATGGGTAGAAACGTGTTTTTTTCTTCTAGAGAGGGGTGTCAATAAAGGAATTAGAATAATGCTACCAAAAAAAGAATTAAAAATGGCTACCTTTACCTCTTTAAAAAGTAATTACTTTAAAAATCATTATAGCTGTGGAAATACATAGCTATATATTTTCTAGTGTAGATATATCAAAGGTTCCCTGAATCTTCTCTGAACGGAGAAAACACACTCCTTATTAAAAACGTACCCAAATAGCTCAAGGACTTTTCTTATTATAGGCGGTGTACGAGCGCGTAGCCCGCGGCATGCTGCACACCGACCGGCTGACGTTCGCGCTGCTGCTGTGCCGCATCCAGCTGAAGGGCATAGGCGCTGAGGACACGCTGGAGCAGCAGTTCGGCGTGTTCCTGCGCGGCCGCGAGGGCTTCCAGGTGTCCACGCCGCCTGTCGAGCCGCTGTCGCAGCAGCAGCACGAGGCAGCTGCTAGGCTTAGCTCCAGGTGTGTATTATAGTGTATTTCGTGCTATACGTACCGTATACGTCTGAAGGGTGTCGAGGCGGAAAACACGCTGGAGAGTAACGTAATCTACATGCTGTTTTATTTCTAGTATTACAATAATTATGTTAAAAAAGGTATACTTAACAATCGGTAAATTAGTAAACCAAAACAAAGTTAACACAACAAAAAAGTGCGATAAAGGATATCACGTTGCTGTGCATTGACAGACTCGTGGCGTTCCGTCGTCTCGTGGAGAAGGCGTGTGCGCTACCGGAGTTGGGGGCGTGGCTGTCGCAGGCCGCGCCCGAGCAGTGCGTCCCAACGCTGTGGGACGCCGAGCCCGCCTCGCCGCCAGCGCCGCACACGCTCGCCATGTACCGCCTCCTGCTTATACAGGTTAGTTTGTATCTACAGCCTAGTAGAGTTCCGTTGTCTACTGAAGGAAGACGTGTAGGTTGTTGCCAGGGGCAACACATGTCAGTAGATTTTAGGGCCTGTTTCACCATTTCCTGATAAGTGTCGGATAGGCTATCCACAGCTTAACTTGACAGATACAGCATGGAGTATCGGTCAGAAACAGGCCCTTAAACTTTAGAGATTTAGTGGCAACTTGTCACATATAGGTCCTGCTCGTTCCTTTCACAAAAGAAGGAACTGATGTTGCAAATCTTTTTCACAAAAGAAGGAACTGTGGCCCGAGTGTGAGTTTTTGTTTCACATTCGATCGTGAACGCGTTTACTAAGATTTTGTATGAGATTTGTACAGCGCCACCTAGTGATGCTCACGGGAGTGAGCCCAGCTCCCATACAAAATCTTAGTAAACGTCAAACGCGTTCACGATCGAATGTCAAACAAAAAATCGGTTGTCACTTATCTGTAAAGTCGGTTTACTGACGATAGTTGAACGTGACAACGTCATGTCATAGCCTTAACCCCTCAGTTCCGGGAAAAATATAGATTTTTCCCGGAAAAAGTTGGCAGGTCAATGTGTAAAAAAAAATGGCGCCCGGCCTACCCTCTTTGTAAAATTAATGTAATATCCTTACATACAATCCATATTTTATGTTTGTGTGAACTACATTATAATATATGTTAAATTTTCTATCTATCAAGCCATCATAATATAGTATTTAGTCCGATGTGATATTAGTTTCTAAATTATAAACTTTCGAAACTATAATTAGTGACTTGTTCAGAAGAAATAAACGAATAAATTACTCATTATAAATAAAATATTTATAATGAGTAAAATAAACTATACGCAATACAAAACGCTACATACATTCGTGAAATCCAGTAAAATCTTCGAACAAAACACAAGTCATACCTTGACACGTAGGAAATAGAGCACAATTTTGAATAGCCGAAATAATACTAATAGCTCACAGATTGTTTATTTATTTTTCATTCAGAGTGTGGTCAATGTATCAAAGGTCATAACTAACCAAACTTCTTCATACAAAAGTATTATCTAAATTCTAAGTCATCGAAATACGTAATATAATCGAAACAAAGAGCGCGGCCCAGGTGGGCCTTACGGTTGTTGAGAGGATAAATGGAACGCCTATGAGCGATCAGCGAGGTAACGCCGCATATTGCGTCATGTTTTTTCGTGCGCGCAGCCCATATCGAATTATAAGACGTTATCACGTCAAAAACTCACACTCGGCACACTGATGTTGCAAATTACTTGACACGTGCAGTGTACAGCTATTAACGTCAACAAACGTTCTAGGCGTTCCGTCCAGACCGCGTGATAGCTGCAGCGTCACAACTAGTATCGTCTGTGCTGGGTAATGCGTTCATGTCGCGCGCGGAGACGGAGCTTGAATTGTCCACTATCACGGAGCACCAGCTAAACGCTACCACACCCGCGCTGTTATGCTCGGTGCCTGGATATGATGCCAGTGGTACGTAGCGTTGTGTCTACTTACTAATAAAATGTTAGGTTTTACAGTGACGTTTGCTTTGCACGGGTTGTAAGCGGTAACACTAAAACAATGTCATGGAAGAATTAAACCGCGCTGGCGTAAGCGTCACTGTAAATCCACACACAATAAATAAACTAAGTATTTAATGTTTTGCTCTTGACTGACAAGCCTTTTCCGTTGTAAGTTTGTAACAGACATGGACGATACATTGTATAGCTTATATTTAAATAGTTAATGGAATCAGGCGTTACTTTGCGGAAATCCATAGCATAAAATTTAGTTTGTTATTATTTTTAGCAATATTCCGCGAATTTTTTTTTTATTTTTTTATTTCGCGGAATATTGCTAAAAATAATAATAAACTATTTTTTTTTATATTTAAATGTTGTATAATTTTTGTAATTGGTAAAAGTGCTTAGTTATTTATTATAACTATTTGTCGTTTGTTTGTTCCTCTTCACTATTTTATGTACCATAAAACATAAAAAAGTGAAGAGGAACAAATTTAAAACTTATTAAAATAATGCTATATCGGTCTTAGCATAAAAATGTTATCGTGTATGCCTCGCGTAACGTAGGCTACATTCGCAATGAAAAGTTTTCGTAAGTCTTTTTTATGAGCTCATGATGAATATTTTAATACATTTCTTATATTGCAGGTCGGGTGGATGACATGGCAACTGAGCTGAACAAGCCACTTTCGAGCATCGCCATTGGTTCCGCTGAAGGGTTCAACCAGGCGGAGAGAGCTATCAACAACGCCTGCAAGACTGGAAGGTAAGCATTCTTATGTGCAAGTATTTTTAGTGTTATACTTACCCCGCGATCCATAGCATTAAAAACCATCAAAACGCTCAAAATGTCTCCTATTTTGAGCGTTTTGATCGTTTATAACGCTAAATGGAACGCGGGGTTAGTGTCGCATGTTGCGCTAACTTCGAAAACTTCAAACCGGGATTTAGGATATGCAGCTATGGATGTATGGCCTACTGATCATGGAGCAAAGACTTTAAAGAAAATAAAATTTTTAGGTTTTGGGATTTTCATTACAGACGGATATAAAATAAATATAGGCATTGGCGTTTTTTTAACAGTGTTATTTTCCTATTCAATTTTAACGCGCGTCATGTTTAATTCTATACAAAGTCACTCTGCATTTATTAATTGCGTACAACTTTCATCGCAGATGGGTGATGCTGAAGAACGTACATCTTGCGCCGGTGTGGCTGGTGCAGCTGGAGAAGAAGCTGCACTCCCTGCAGCCTCACCCCGCCTTCCGTCTCTTCCTCACCACGGAGATCAGCCCCAAGCTGCCGGTCAACCTGCTGCGTGCCGGTCGCGTGCTAGTCTTCGAGCCCCCGCCAGGCATCCGCGCTAACCTCCTGCGTACTTTCGCCACGGTATGCCATCTCATTCTTTGTCATGTTGTCTCTCTTCTACACGGCATAAGACTGATTTTTGAGGTTGTTGAGCGCTTGTTTCTCGCCAAGGAGATTAGCCCTGAGCTACCAGTGAAACTTATGCGCACCATCGCCTATTTGCCAAGCTATTCCATATTCCATACCATGGATGAATAATTACAATTTCTCTATGTCCAATGTTCATACTCATAACTTGTATACCAAATACCAGTACCCCTACCCTATTCTGGTATTTTAATAACAAAATAACATTGTCAACGTTAAGCAACAGATTTTCGGAGTTTTGACCAATCATACATAATATGTCCTTCAAAAAGTCCTAATTTTGTTGAATAACTGATAATAATGTAATGTTGTTATCAGGTACCAGCTGCCCGCATGATGAAACCGCCGTCGGAGCGTGCAAGACTCTATTTCCTGTTGGCCTGGTTCCACGGTAAGTTATATTCCCCTATTTTTAATCCTTCGATCGCGGATTCTTGGAAATCTATTGTTATTAGGTATATTGTTGTGGCGGTCGCTGGTTATGGGGGTTGATAGGTTAATTATTCGTCTAAAATGTTATAAACTTGAGCCAGGACACTAGCTGTTTTGTACCACATTCTATCCTGTAGGCATATCGTTTGCCGCAGAATATTCGACCTGCGTCACTAAACAAAACACGGACATAAAGTTTATAATCCCGTGCAGGTATCGTGCAAGAGCGGCTGCGGTACGTGCCGCTCGGCTGGGCGAAGTACTACGAATTCAACGAGTCGGATCTCCGCGTCGCCTGCGACACGCTCGATACGTGGATCGACGCTACCGCTATGGTAAAATAGGCTATTCACGACTTTTTTGACAGATTCTTCATACTTTAATTATTGTCAAGTTAAGAGTCCGGGTGTCATTGAAATTCTCATACAAACGTTTGAATACCAAGATCATTTCTCATACGAGAATAATATTATTTACCATATTTGAGCTATTATTCAGCTTAATAATTAATATCTTAATTATCTAGGTTCCTGTACAAAGATTCACTGCAAAACATTTACATACCAAAAATATGAACGATTACAATATTTACATACTAAATTGTAATTACTAAATACTAAATACTAAATTGTAATTGTATTTAAGTCAATTACGACAACGAAGCTAGAAATCCTTTAAAATGGCATGACATGACAAAATATTATGTGAAAACTGAAATGACATACCGAAGCGACATCTCACATACATTCATCGTAGTCGAAATTACTTTAGTGCATTGACATAAGAAACTATAGAGATCTTTGCTTTAGTGTCTTAAAACACCATGCCGAAGTTGCGCTGCCGAAGTTCGGCATGATTACGTCAGCAATGTCAAACGCATACATTATAACCCGACGGAATTTGGATGACGGACGCCTAGTGTGTTTAGTAGTCGAACACTTTTGTGTCTACAGAATATTATAAAACATAAAATTTCAGGGTCGCACCAACCTGCCTCCGGAGAAGGTGCCATGGGAGGCGCTAGTGACGCTCCTCTCGCAGAGTATATACGGCGGCAAGATCGACAACGTGTTCGACCAGCGCCTACTGCACTCATTCCTGTGCAAGCTGTTCACGCCCAAGTCGTTCGAGGCCGACTTCCCGCTCGTGGTTAATGTTGATGGGGTAAGTGTGATGATGATGATCGTTACCTATCTAAATATAATATATTATAACTCAATGGTATGACTGACATAATGATCTATCAACGCACAGCCCAAACCATTAGACGGATCGGGCTGAAAGAACAATGGCCAAATCGTACCAGATGGGCGGTGGCGTCCCGATATGCCATTTAGTAGCGATAATTCCTTATATTTTAAGGCATCGAAAATCATTAGAAATGTGTCTTTAGATAGCCACAAAAAAAAGATCAATATATTTTAGTTTCGTTATATTCTGACAGCCGGCGATCATTCGCATTCGTTCTATTTTTTGGGTAATACTCTAGGAAAAATTGAAATAATTAGAAACGAGATCGCCGAATATACACTTATAGGCTACACCGCAGTCGGGAAAAAGGTAGTTCTTAAGTCTAACCTCAAAATAATTGTAAACGTTATTAATTATTATAAAAAATCGTGGCTATTTAGACATAAATCTCAAACGGAATTATGTTTAGAGCATAAGAACAACCAAATCTAACTATAGTTTATTTTGGGACATCAAAAATAAAAGTCGAGTCCAGCTCCTATACAAAATTGGCCATGATTCTTTGGCATGCAGGTAGATGTTATGACGTAAGCATCCGCTAAGGATTTTGATCAATTCTACTCCCAAGGGGATAAAGTAGGGAATGAAAGTTTATATGAAACTTTGTCAATTTTAAACCGACCGGGCTGAGACTTTGATACCTAATTAATAATAACACTTCTTAACGCGAGTGAAGCTGCCGGCAAAAGCTAGTCGTGTATAAGCCCCATTGCAGTCACTATTTGTGTTGAATATTCTGAGGAGTTTTATGACAAAGGAAAAAGGACAAGATCCAACGTCCATACGATTTTGGGCTAATTTTAAAAGTGCCGGCCAACGCAAATTAACCCGTTATTTAAATAGAACATAATCTGAGGAATATTTTTTATTATGACACCAAAGTTCTAAGTCAAGTCACCGAGTTGTTATTCAAGGTCAAACTTTTGTATAACATATGTAATAAAACTTATTTTATTAATTAAAAGCTATTAGTAATCGATCCCAACGTCCCTATCCGAGTCATAGAACAGATTAGAAGCCAATATAAGTACTAATATATTTTAGTAAGATAATATGAATGATTAGGTTTTTAATATAACTTATAACCACAGGCATCAGGCAACCAGCGTCACATCACGATGCCGGACGGCAACCGGCGCGACCACTTCCTCAAGTGGATTGAGGAGCTCTCAGACCGACAGACGCCATCGTGGCTAGGTCTGCCCAACAACGCTGAAAAGGTATGATCAAGTAACAACCCCTATTTTCTAATTGCAGAGATTAATGCTGCCGAAGTGTACTAAGGTTGAATTGAAACGTAAATTACTTTGAGAGTGCTAGATTTTGCTATAGCAAAGTTTAAACATTTAATGTTGCGCTCTAGTGCTGAAATTAGAAAACAGGAAGTGTTTTATCAAATTATACAAAATGGACAGCTAGAATTAGGCCCAGTTAATATAGCTTCTAAAGAAAGTTTTCTAATAAACTTTTAAATAATGGTAAAGCGTTACGCAATACATCTACCGAACGATACAACTTTTTATTTTGTAACTGCTTGTGTATAGAGAATCAGGTTAACATTAACGTGATGTTAGATTCAAGTTTTTAACCGACTTCTGTGTTCGTAACGCCTCTAGTACACAGACGCTGCGAAAGACTTTCACAAAGAGTTTCGCGAAATATCTGCGAAACAGGAATAGAGCGAGATGCCATATAAGGCTTTGTATCATTTTCGCGATCAGATCTCCATCGCGTAGCATCGAAGCGTATCATGGTCGCTAGTGTGGACGCAAAATGATCGCGATCATCGGCAGGGCTATCGCGTAAATATAGATCAATCGCGTATATAAACAATGGTGTCATGTGTAGGGATCGATTGCAATCGTATTGTTTTGCCTGATACGTTATACGAATTTGCGATTTTAGAGCAATCATCGCGCCATAATTGCTATCGCATTGCTCTCGCAAGAGGGCCGGGCCGGGCGTATCATGATACGAAGTGTATCATGAGACAGTATGTGAGCGAGAGTAATGAGACAGCAAGCGGTTCCCCTCTGATTCGCAGCGTTGGTGTACTAGAGGCGTATATGTTGTAATAAGTTTTGCAATAAACATTAAACGTGTTCAGGTGTTGCTGACGACACAAGGCAGCGACCTGGTGTCTAAACTACTGA
This sequence comes from Polyommatus icarus, assembly GCA_937595015.1. NCBI lineage: Eukaryota > Metazoa > Arthropoda > Insecta > Lepidoptera > Lycaenidae > Polyommatus > Polyommatus icarus. The sequence continues at coordinate 11,105,722 of OW569339.1, forward strand.
AGATGCAGCAACTTGAGGACGAGGAGGAGCTCGCGTATAACGCCGCCACTCAAGATCACGATCCACGTGAGTTTTTCATTTACTTTTTATTTGGGACCAATAAATACCAGTACAGCATATTTATAAAACCTTATAAGTTATAACAAAAACAATTTTTTGCAACCAACAACTTTAGTCTCAACTTAAAATAAAAACCGGCCAAGTGCGTGTCGTGCCACGCGCAATATAGGGTCCCGTAGTATCGCTAGTTTTTGATATTTTTTGTCTTGTCAATGAATGCACATTTAGGGCGTTTCAATGGATTTATAATAGCATGTGTCTTAAGATTTTCAATTCTTATTTTAGTTAATAAGGTACAAGCATTTTTCAAATTGCGCCCAGACTAGTAAGGCGAATAATTGCCGCTCGTGCCTCGTTTTTCCATTTTCTCCATAGCCTAGTTTAAATACTCCTTAAACTTTTGAATATAATAACAGTATGGGCTAATTTCAATATGTACATATTTTTCAGACTCTATCGTGGTCGTTGGCGACGGCAGACCCGCTTGGATGAAGATTCTGCAGCAGACCGCAACCAACTGGCTACAGATTCTACCACAAGAGCTACCTGTAAGTACTATTTCCCAGAAATTAGCCCAGGACCGGAAGAAATTCAACCAGCTGACCGCCGAAATTCGTTATGAAGAGGGCACTAAATGATGATGACCGTTTCCCACAGGACAAAATCTATCGGACCCGCTAGTAGTATAATATAATATTTAGCAATGGCAAATGACATGTTTGTTAAACTAAAGCTGTGCGTCCACCGGGTAGGATTCGGAGCGTACGGTGCGGACGGAACGTCGTCATTGATAGGTTGTTAGGCGCAGAAATGACGTTCCAGTGCATAGAAATCAATACAAGGCAACAAATCCGACCGAACGTTCAGATTCCGATCCGGTGGACGCGCACCTTTATACTAGGGCTCTAAATTATATTTAGTATTAAATAACTTGACCGTAAATTTGAAGCCTAATATATAAATGAGAGAGATGCCACTGTTCCGTCCCTTTTTTGCACGTTACCTCGTCCAATCGCGTCGATTCTCCCCTCTGAAACCCGCCTCTCCCCCCACCACCACCGGCAGCAGCAAGATTGCTTGCGCACGAGTTTGACTCATTGACGTCGTTGTTCCCGTCCTGACAACTGGATACACCCGGAAGTGTACATAATTTAGTATAATATTTTATTTAAATTATAATATAATTATAATAGTGTGAACTTTACCTGAAGAAATTGGTATGTAATTTTTAAAATTACTATTTTTGATTTTTAAAAATATAATTTTTAAAACGTAACAAAATTAGTTACGTTAGCACGTTATTAATAATTTTTTTGAAAGATTTTTCGTTTTTAAATCGTGTTGTATCGCGTTAATCCGTTACACTTTTATTAAAATTTGTGTTTCTCTAAGCTGAAATAGATCAGATAAAGCGTGTCAACCTCATATTTTTGGTTTAATTTTGATTTTGCAAAGTAATTGATATTTTCTTTTCATGGAAGGATATCCGCCATGCATATGCCGCCATGTCTTTTTGTAAATCTATAATAATCTCGTCAATCGTTTAATGTAATTCATTATTAATGAAAGATATTTGTCTTGATTGTTATAAAATAGTGAAATCGTAATAGATTTTATATTAATTTACATTATTTTATTGTGTTACACATTATATTAACGGTGTTACGGTTCGTGCTGTATGAAATACGGTAGTTAGATTATTTCTGCTTTCTTCTATAACTAGCTTTTTGTTTTAGCGAATTTAACATGAGTGATCAAAATATCGTACACGCTGGCACAAGCAAACCGAATCAAACCCAGATCAATCCTACAAGGAAAAGAAAACGTAAATGCGAATCTAATAGTTCTTCATCTTCAAGCAGTGAATCTAGTGAATCCGATAGTTCATGTAGTCGTGATCGTAAACGTTCACGTCGTTCTAAGCGGAAACGTGATCATAATAATATGTTAGAAAAATTAGTTAAGGAAGTCGCTGAATTAAAGAAGTCCCTAGAACCACGGGCAAGTGATTTAGATCATAGGTCATTTTCCGGCGATAGTGTCGATGACACTGTAAGTAGGGAGCTGTACTTCGAAAATTTCTTGGAAGGGCATAATATCCGCGAGCCAGAGTACCAGCAACCGGAATTCTCTCTTACTCTTTGCACTAAGGTTAAAGATCCTGAAACATTAAAGACTCCAGATACATACTTAGATGTTCTTAATAGCTTACAACGTTTTAACGATGTTGATTGGACAAATGTAAGGTACGCGGATGTTCAAAAATTATATAGACACTCTCCAGGTTTTACCGACTTAGATGCGAATGAGGAGGTCAAACGTTATGATGCACCACGATCGTTGGCTAATACTGAAAGAGCATTTGCGTCAATAACGTTTGCTCTCATGAAACAAAAAGAAACATTACAATCGGAGCTTCGCTCTTTTTTGACTTGCATTAGAGAATCAAACGATTTAAATGCTGATTCTATAAGTGAACAAATTTCCAAAATTTTTGTTAACGGTGACTATGCCAAAATTTCAAGCGATGTTTTGCAAATGGTTTGCGGACATAGAGCTGAATGTGTGCAGCAAAGAAGAGAAACCGTTTTGTCCTCGGTGAAAGACGCCGTTACTAAAAGTATTTTAAGAAAGATCCCTCCGTCGTGTCACAATTTATTTGAGTCTGAAAAATTTAGTTCTGCAATAGATAAAGCTGGAGGTGTAAATAAGGTATTCTGGCCACGTGGACAATTTAATCGAGATCGCGCTTCTGCACCGCAGGCCGATCCAAATAATTCAATGGTTCAGCGGAGGCAACTCCCTAGCCATAAAGTTTATAAACATGTGGGATCATATAATAGACCAAACCAGGCTAATTCTCAAAATAGCAATAAGTCATTTCGTGGGCGTGGAGGCAAACAGTCTAACGCCCGAAAGACAAATACCTATCATCGAAAGCACTCTCCCTCATCCCACCGGGATAGGAGAGATAATCTTAAAAGATATTGACTATCCGGATCGGTTTCGTGCTGGTCAGCTAAAAAACTTTTACGACCGTTGGCAGAAAATGGACGCACCAAAATACATCTTGTCCATAATATCCGGCTACCGGATTCCGTTTGTTCGGAAACCGCCGCTCCAGTTACCGACTCTAAACGAGCGAGGTCATTCTACCCCTCCTTCTCGGGAGATGGACCAAATAATTCACAAGATGCTGACGGAAAGAGTATTGACTGTGGTACCGTTAGGGCCGAGTTTCATCTCCCCTATGTTTGTGATACCCAAAGCCGACGGAAAGCTTCGACCTATCTTCAATTTGAAAGCTCTAAACAGATTCGTGGACGACTCAACCTTCAGACTCATAAATGTCTTCAAAATTCCGAATTTTCTACAATCCCGCGACTGGATGACCAAAATAGACATGTCGCAAGCTTATTTCCACCTTCCGGTAGCAAAATCTCACCGAGTTTATCTACGCCTTGTGTACAGAAACCAGCTCATGCAAATGAACTGCCTGCCCTTCGGGCTCAGTTCGGCACCAAAAACTTTTGCATCCCTAAGCAATTGGATTGCACAAAAGTTACGAGAGCGTGGAATACGGGTAGTAGTCTACCTGGACGATTTTTTACTGGCAAATCAGGATATTACAGAGTTAATCCATCACACCGAGATCACTGTAAACCTACTCAAATACCTAGGTTGGGCAATAAACACGGAGAAGTCAATTTTGCAGCCAAGTCAAACCATGGAGTATCTCGGAATCTGTTGGAACACTGCAACAAATCAAAAATCTCTTCCAGTAAAGAAGCTAATAAAGCTGAAAGATCGGCTCACAACCGTCTTGACCAAACAGACTGCTTCCCTGAAAGATCTTCAGAGTTTAGTAGGAATGATGAACTTTGCAAGCTACGTTATCCCACGCGGCAGGTTGAATTACCGTCATTTACAAGGCCTATGTATCAGCCGACTACACGAGAAGCCGACCATCCTCCGACCAGTCACCACAGAAGCTCTGGAAAATGTCAAATGGTGGAAAGACCACCTCGAGATAAAATCCGATATTCACATGCCTTCTCCAACGGCATTCATAGTGACAGACGCCTCCGACATAGCTTGGGGCGCTCAAATAAACAATGTCTATATTTCAGGGATATGGACAGAGGCAGAAAAATTGCTACATTGCAATCAAAAAGAAATGCTTGCCATTGTGAAAGCAGTACAGCATTACTCCAGGAACCTATTCAAAGCTGTTCTGCACATTCAAAGCGACAACAAAACCGTGGTGTCGTACCTGAGAAACGAAGGGGGAACAGTTTCCCCGGCACTTTTAGAGCTAACATACGAAGTACTGAATGTTTTCGATTCCTACCAAATTCAGTTTACGATTCATCACATTCCAGGCATTTACAACGTCGAAGCCGACAGATTGTCGAGACTTCGCAACCTACCGGAATGGCATCTGCTCCCACAGGTGACAGAACGAATCTTCAAAATATGGGGGACTCCCCAAATAGACCTATTCGCCTCTTCTCGCGCTCATGTAGTCCCAGACTATTGCACACTAGATCTCCGAGACCAAGTCGCAGTTTTTCACGATGCTTTTACCTCGATCTGGGACTACCAACTCGCCTGGGTGTTCCCACCGCCTTTCCTGATACCGAAAGTTCTTCAACATCTCAACAAATGCCGAGGAATATTCTTGATCGTAGCACCGAGATGGAAACAAGTCTATTGGAGACCGGATTTGAAAAACCGAGCAATAAGCCCCCCGTGGACAATCAGGAACCTACACGAAGTACTGATAGATGTGTCCTCGAAACAACCTCCACAGAATGTCGGGGAAATGACCATGGAGGTCTGGAGATGTGGGGGTGGGATAAGAAGCTCATTAACTGGTCCCAGAAACAAAGAGATCTTCTCTTGACAAGCTGGCGCACTTCTACCCTTAAGACATACAAGCCCGCATGGCTACGATGGAGAAAATGGGCCAGCGATCATCATATTTCAGAAACTCAGCCAACCGGTTCTGATTTGGCACGATTTTTGGCGGATCTTCATCAAAACGAAGGGCTCTCCTATAACACAATTTTATGCCATAAAGCTGTTGTCTCCACCCTATGTAGCCCTGATTCTGAAGATCGACTTAGTGGACACCCTCTTGTTAAGCGTATTCTAAAATCTATTTCTTTGAACTCCCCGAAACCATCAAAAATGCCGATTTGGAATGTTGATCAATTAATCACCTTCATAAAAGGCCAAAATCCTAATGATAAAAATCTTTTTGAAGTGTCAAAGTATACCGCTTCCTTGTTACTTTTATGTTCTGGACGTCGTGTACACGACCTAACATTATTAAGTACCAGCAATGATAACTGCGAAATTAATGATGATTTTATAATATTTTGGCCAAAATTTGGATCCAAGACTGATTCTGCAAATTATTGTCAATCCGGATGGAAATTACTTTCAAATAAGGAAAATAGGAATTTAGATCCAGTGTATTGGGCTAAAAGATTAATGTTAATTGGCGAGGATAGAAGAGTAAAAGCTGATTGTGATAATTTATTTATAACGATTTGTGGGAAACCTCGACCAGCTTCACGTAGTGTTATTGCAGGCTGGGTTAAAAAACTTCTGAAAGAAGCTGGCATTGAGGCTTCAGCTGGGAGCTGTCGTTCTGCTGTAGCATCGAAAAGCTGGGTAGAGAACTGCCCCATAGACGATATTCTTAAAAGAGGAAATTGGCGATCTAGTAAAACATTCAAAAAATTTTACTGTAAAGAAATTAGAAAAGAAAATAATTGTGATTCAGTTACAAAATTGTTCAGTACTGTTTGATTCTTAATACATAATATTTTTATACTGTTTACTATTCTTCTTATACTTGGCCAGGTACCTATCTAAACCTTCGTTGCAGGTCATGTGATCTATCTACTTAATTGTCACATTGACGTCTCCACCACCACCAGGCGATATCAAACACGTCTCTCATTTATATATTAGGCTTCAAATTTACGGTCAAGTTATTTAATACAAACGTTTTACCTGAAAATAAAACGTGAATTAAATTACTTACCTAAATTTGAAGCCTAATAGTTTTATTTCTGCCTGGTTCCTCAACGACATCAATGAGTCAAACTCGTGCGCAAGCAATCTTGCTGCTGCCGGTGGTGGTGGGGGGAGAGGCGGGTTTCAGAGGGGAGAATCGACGCGATTGGACGAGGTAACGTGCAAAAAAGGGACGGAACAGTGGCATCTCTCTCATTTATATATTAGGCTTCAAATTTAGGTAAGTAATTTAATTCACGTTTTATTTTCAGGTAAAACGTTTGTATTAACGGACAATACCTCCTCTCATCTGTCAAACGCCCGAAATGGGCGTCGTAATACGACCTAATATAAATAAACAATATAAGCCAGCTTATACTTGTTACACTTCTTACAACGTAAACAATAAAACACAGATGCAAATAAATTAGTGTCAGTATGAGTGTCATGTTCTAAAATCTGATAGAAATTGATCATATTATTCGTTTAACTGTCACGCCATTTTCGAAAATGGCGTAACAATGAAACGAATATATTAATTCTAACAAGATTCGTTATTCTTTCAGACCCTGCGTCGCACCGTGGAGAACATCAAGGACCCGCTGTACCGGTTCTTCGAGCGCGAGGTGGCGGCCGGCGCGGCGCTGCTACAGCAGGTGCTGCACGACCTGCGCAGCGTGCTCGCTATATGCCAGGTGAGTGAGAAACGAAGACACACACACACACACACATACATTATAAGCACCGCGCTGATGCAGTATGCTGCATGTGCTACATGATCTGGGCAGCACGCTCGCTATATACCAGGTGAGTGAGAGAGAGAGAGAGAGAGACGAATCAAACACACACCCTCGAACAATTAACTGTTTTTCAATTGCAGAACATAATGCGACTCAGTGGCGCAAAATGCTTAATCCTTCGATCGCGGATTCTTGGAAATATATTGTTATTCTATTGTTGTCGCGATCACCGTTGCTCTAATGGGGTTTGATAGCTTAATTGTGCTAATACTAAATTGGAGTATGAATTTCATTGAGTGCTCGATTGTGAGAAGCGTTACTTTAGTTGACACTAATTCTGAGGTCACACATTTAGTTTCTCATCAATCTGATCCATTGCGAAACTGATCGTCTAACCCACGGATTGATGGACTGATAAATGTTTATTATGTACTTTTTAGCCATCAATCTGGCGTCAATCTCAGATTGATGGACTGAACTGATGCTAGATTCAACGTTGAACATATCGCCGCATACTGTGCTCTAGTTTTGGAATCGTTAATAAAAATAAACACACATACAGCCGAATGTATTACCTCCTCCTTTTTGGAAGACGGTCGAAAAAACAGAGATTAATCCTTCAAGCCCCATAAAAGCACCAGTGATCGCGACAACAATAGAATACAATAGAATTTCCAAGAATCCCCGATCGAAGGATTAATACCACGATCGTGGGTATCGCAGAAACAATAGATTTTCAATTGTTATGCGACAGCCGGGTGCCGCTTGGGGATTGATGGGTTATTGTTATGTGTTGTCCAGGGCGAGATGAAGCAGACAAACGAGACGCGTGCGATGGTCGGCGCGCTAGTCCGGGGCATGCTGCCGGCCGGCTGGCGGCGGTACGCGGTGGCGCGCGGCTGCACCGTGCAGCAGTGGGTCGACGACTTCGCCAGACGCGGCACGCAGCTCGCGCAGGTGTCCGCTGCCGTGGCTGACCGACGCTTGCAGGTATTTATTTTTTATTTATTTACCAATTAACGGCTCATAAGCCATATTTATAACATTTATTAATTAATGGTTTTGTTTACCTGTTTCAATGTTCTGATTGAGTTGTCAATAGATTGTTAATAATGACCAGAGCAACATTGGCTATAATTTGTGAAGACGAGCTCATAAAAACTTTATTTATTTGCAAGAATATGGTTACACATTTTCTGATATCAAGTGCTACAGGTTACAATTATTTATAATTACTGCATGTTCCGTTACATCAAACAAATTACGCACAAAATTCTGTCCTTACACGTATCACTCATGTATATTGTATATAATAAACATTTCAGTAATATTGACTTATTTTCTCGCTCTAAGGCTAAATTTAGAATTCAAGTAATAAAATCGGCAAAAAGCCTGAAATTATGAAGAAAGAAATATCATTGCTTGTACCAGTCTTTTTTAGTTAAAATTAATTAGGATTTATTAATATAATTTAAACTTAAAACACTAGGTACTAAAACACCTCGAAGTTTTTAAAACATGCATGGTAACATTATAGTCTTATTAAATATAATATTGGTTTGAATATTATGTGTGATATTTTAAGTGTACTAATGAGAGATACTTTATCTTAATCTTGAACTTAACAGCAACTGTATTATACTGGTTAATTACTTCTCGACCAGTCTCTTCTTTCTGGACTTTTAATTTGAATATTAATGTGCCATAATTATTTTTTTAAGGTTTTAGTTTGTACCACATCATAGTTATATATGGGAAACCTGTTATTGGCTTTATTGTTTGTTAAATGCTCTCTGTAAATTTTATAAGTATGTAAGCTGTTGGTTTTCACAATAAATAAAAATAAAATAATATTGAACTTACTAGACTACAAATTTCACATTTCGCATGAAATTAAAATGTAATAAATCATACTCTTATTAATTATATTATACTAACATTTTCAGAGCATACCGGTATGGCTCGGCGGTCTACTCAACCCGGAGGCATACATCACCGCGACACGACAGTGCGTCGCGCAGGCCAATTCCTGGTCACTAGAGGAGTTGAACCTTCAGGTTTGTTACTTTATTTAATGCTTACACAGACTAGATTCAACAATATAGTTGTGTATTTTTAAAAACTTATTTAATCAATTTAATGATAACGCAAGTGGCCATGGGCGCCGGTAGGTCGCCGGCTTTCCATCAGGTGATCCGTTTTTTATTCTATAAAAAAACTCAAAGTTAAATCAGTTTAATAATCTTAGATTTCAACGATTATAATTTGATGTGTCTTTGTCTGTGTGGCATCGAATGCATCCAAACGGATTGACCGTTTTACTAACATGATCAAAAATATTATTAGCTCTATCCTAACTCATCAGCTTGATCGCTACTGAAAATTTTCACGACTTTTTTAATTTCCTAATTTATCCTTGTGTAACATTAAGAGAAATTTGCACAGTATTGTTTTACATTTAAAATTTAGGAACCCACACTTACGAAGTTTTTTTAGACTTCAATAAAATTTTGTCTTATTAAATTTCCAGGTGACGATCCCCGACCCGGGTACGCCGACAGAGAACGCGCAGACGGAGTGGTCATTCTCCGTGACGGGGCTGAAGCTGCAGGGCGCCACGGTGAAGGGCAACCGGCTACTGCTCACCAACACCATCATGGTGGACCTGCCACTCACCGTGCTCACCTGGGTCCGGTGAGTATTTACAACCTTGACCTCCGCACATTACTTTCACTAAACGTCAACCTAACTTAAGGTGCGATTACACCAAAAGAACATAGAGCAAGAACAGCACAAGAACATTCTTTCGTATTCGTTTAGTGTAAACTATAATTCGTTACAACATACTTTAGATCGTTTACACCAATCGAATCAACAAGAACATAAAGAATAAGAATTTTTGCTCTTTAGATGAGAATCATATATCTTCGTTTAGACCAAACGAGCGAATGCTCATTAGTCATTACTCATTCGTCAACGATAAGTAGTAGGGTTCACACTACACTCAGAGTATGTAAACTACGTAACAACTACACTATGTCTGACTGTAATAGCGATATTATGATTTCAAGTGCTGTATTTATTGTTATAACGCAATTAATGAAAAAGAAAAGAAGGAAAAGACGTTGGTGGGTGACGAATTTAATAAAAGAAGAATACACTCGATAATTTAAAAAACCCGCCAAAAAGTAAAATATTTCAAGAACACTAGAATCCCTTTGAAGAGACCGCCTCGAAGAGCGAGCACGCCCGAACACGAAAGAACGCTCTAGGCAATAGGCTACTTGACCTATTTTTTTTCTTCATTCTAATCGCTTCTTAATCATTCATTTTCACCAAAAAAACGAATAATTTAATTTTTTAAACAGTAGAATAAATATGTTGATTGAAAAATATGCCTTTTATATGGCGCCAAAAACACTGTCCGCCATTGTACCGCCATAGTGTGACGTCATGTTTTTTGTATTTTATACTTTATTGAAAAAAGTTTTATGTGCTAAGCGTACGAGTCTAACAGTGCCAAAAAATTAGAAAAGAATTTAGAAATCATTTATACTATTGAACACTTTTGTAGAAAAGTTTTGGCCATTTCATTTCCCAACTACAATAAATGGAGATAATATATATAACTGATATTTTATTTGAATTATTCAAGAAAATATAATTTATAAATCTTTCTAGGCTTATTCATATTATTTATGTACAAATAAACTTTCATATAACGAGCGCGATAAATAAAAGATATTAAATTACAAATGGGATGACGTCACATCCAAATCGGAAGTACCGCAAAAGCGTTTTCGTCAGTACAATTTCTATTTTCATAAAATCATATTTTCAAATCGACTTTATTTATCAATCATAAGCTTTTATTTGATAATAAGGGTGAAATACGGTTTCCTAGGCCAAGTTCTACTAGAAATATGCATTTGTTCAATGAGATTAAATGTATGTCAAGTAGCCTCTTGCTCGAGCGCTCTTGCGTCGTTCACACCAAACGAGCGAGATTCTTAGAGCATTCTACCTATTTACCGCCGAACACGTGGCGAACACACTAGAACAACGAAAGAATGCTCGTTGTTAGTTTACATCAAAAGAGCTTTACTAGAATGAGCATTCACTCGTTTGGTCTAAACGGAGCTATACAGGTACAAGTTGGAATCGAGCGACACGCGACAATTACCGCAGATGACATGCCGCAACACTACTGGTTTCTATGTATTTCTATAAAATACCCTCCGCAGCTAGCGACACATATTCATAGAAATACATAGAAACCAGTAGTGTCGCGACGACGCGTCGTCTGCAGTTGACGCGACCCTCCCTCCTGCCCGTGACGCAGATCTGCGCACCGGCTCTAATTGCCGGAGCGCAGATCTGCGTCACGGATATAGGAAATTATTTTCGCTAATATAAATCTTATCACAAAGAATTACGGTGTATTATTGCTTGCATTCTGTTCCCAGTACAATAATCTACCGCAGACAACATTCAATCCTTCAAAATTAGTGGCGCGAAATTTGAAAAATTTGAAAAAAAATTGAAAATTTTCAAATTTAACGGATTTCGAAGAAAATTTCAGTGCTGTTCGTGCGCCATTTGGCTTTATATAGGAGCGGACACGCGAATACGTCGCGTATACGCCACGGCTGCGCACCGTCACGTCGCGGACACGTAGCGTATATGCGACGTTTTCATCGCGTGGTTGCACGCTGCGTCCCGCCCCGCTAACCGCTACTATAAGGCTGCGTTTCCACTGAAGCGGAGCGGAGCTTAGCGGTGCCGAATTGACCAATCACCATGCTCGAAATCTCCGCTCCGCTTCGCTGTCATTCCGCTGGAATAGCACGATTGGTCAATTCGGGCACCGCTAAGTACCGCTCCGCTTCAGTGGAAACGCAGCCTTAGACTGTTTATTAATTACCCTATATTTTCCTTTCAGCGGCGAGGACACATCGAGCGCGGGTCAGTCGCTGACGCTGCCAGTGTACCTCAACAGCGCTCGCTCCGAGCTGCTGTTCACCGTGCGGCTGCCCATCGCGCCCGCACAGGACCCGCACGCATTCTACGAGCGTGGCGTCGCGTTACTCACCTCTACCGCACTCAACTAATCCCGAACGTTATTATGTAATCCATTAGCGCTGCGTCGCTATTATATAATATTGCACTAAATTTTATATTGATCCATGTTTTAAAGGTTACTTCCCACCGGGAAATAAACCTTAATATTTATTTAAATGCATTTGTAATAAGCATAATTTAATATAAATAAAGCAAATTATTCGCTTAGACAAAGTTTTATTATTGAAACACCTAATAAGGAAAGAACTATTTTATTAAATCAATAATATTTGGAACTTAAATTACATAAATAGTGTAGCAGAATTAAATTTGACTTGTCCCTTGAATAATAGTTTTTAATCCCGGAGGTTTCTGCTTTGGCAATCTGAAAGAAAAACACAATAAGGCTGCTTTACAAAAAACATTGCATTTATTCGCTTGAATTATAAAAATTGTTAAATTTAGTATTATCATTATTCATTTCCCATAAATATGTGTTACTTTTCACAACGTGGTTATTGATTTATGGAGATATTTCGTTACAAGTAATAAATGCATCGATACTATTTATTAGCTTTCGATTTTTAGAGTAACATCCCTAGAGTTTAAAAAGAAAGAAGGTCAGCTGACGTAACATTGTAACGACGTGCAATTATTAAGATCAGAATTTGTTTATTACGTTTAGAATTGTTTATCAGTAAAAGCAAATCGTTAAATAATTCGTATCGATCATGTTTACAATAAATATGTAGGTAATCGTAATTGAAAAAAGTTAATCAATTGTGCAGTTATAACAAAACGAAAATATTTATTTTTTATGCACGTCGCTACAAGGTTACGTGGTGCAATTTTGATGAACTGTCAAATGTGGCCTATTAAAATGCCCCGACTATAGGTCGCGTTGCCCGTTTGCGTTGGGTGTCAGCGCCCACACAAAGGGCCTCCGCAAGCTCAGACGCTAGCGGCAAACACATAAGGCTGGTTTTAGTGTCACGCGGACCGTCGTCGGTACAGATCGCTCCGTATAAATGCAATATGCATTACGCTCTAAGGAGCGTTTTAGAGTAATGCGTAGGGGTCCGTACGAACCCGTCCGCATTACTCCTTAAAATTCCATACAAATCGATCTACGGAGCGATCCGTACCGACGGCCCGCGTGACACTAAAACCAGCCTATATGTATGAACACGCGCCTTCAACCTCAGAGCTGTTCATATATTTGTGCGTCCGCCCAGAGGCCCAAAATGTGTGACACGTACGCGCTACTCAAGAATGGGACAGGCCACTACACTGCGTTGCGGCGTCGTATCGCAAAAACAACCTCTGCAGAGCAATGTAGATTAGATTTTAAATATGCGACGCCGCAACGCTTGTGGCTTGACCATACGGTGTGAACGCTGACGGTCAACGCGACACTAAAAGTATGAGGGTGAGAACAAACGAGCGTAATTTTTGTGAGTCGTGAGTAGCAGAATTTCGGTTGGCAGAAATTCTGCTGCATTCAATTTCTTACCTCCTTCACACGAGCGTAATTTTGCAAGACATTTGATTAGTATGAAAATAATTTTCCCGACCGAAATTCTGCGACTCACAACTCACAAAATTACGTTCGTTTGGCTTCACCCTTGAAGTCGCGTCATTCGATTGTACGTATGTACCATCGAGGAAATTGATTCCTTGGTTGTTCGTCGACGTTGGTTAGCTGTGATCGGTCGGATGGGTTTGACTTAACGGGACCAAATTATTTAGGTCCGCCATCAGCCTAGCAATCAACTTCTGTGATAGTACACCAGCTCACCTGGTGTGTATGATCTTGCGCGGTGAGGCGGGGTGCACGAGGTCTCGCTGCCGCTCCCACTGCGACAACTTCAAGTGTGCCCGCTGACGACGACGGTCCACGTAGCTGATCTGTAAAACAAGAGTGTTTACATTATAATCTGACGCTTTGATGCAATGGGGCATTCAAAACTAAACTTTATTTCCTACACGTAGTAACACATTGTATTAAATTACTATTATAAAACTGAAATATTCTGTTTACTACACAAGAAGATACACTTTATATTGACAGATTTGCCATCCGCAGTTTGGGTGGGTCATTTGAAAATACTGATATCCATTACACAAGTACGCTTGTATAATGGGGGTCAGTGTTTGAAAAGGAGTCGTGCTGATGCGCCACGTTGCAATCTGAATTGACATTTTGCGTTTTTGCCTTCAAATTAACATAAATAATGTCTTGCTTTAACCGATTCGTGGCCAATGCCGCGCCCAGCGCGTCATTCAAAAAGTTTTAGTGAGGCCGATGACGCGCCAGACGCGGCATATAAGAATTGTTAAAAAACACGTTAAAACTAATTTATTATACTGTAATTACAATTCCCTTGTCTAAATATACATGTTGAACTCAATTTTATGCGTGGCCGTTTATTTTAGAATTAAAGGCTACTAGTCAGAGATCGTCAATCATTGGTTCACTCGAAGAATCCTTACTTTTCTGCGATTAGCGTATTTATGAAACTTTTTTTTCTTATTAACACTCATCTTCATCAGCGTCAGTAATTTAGCTTCGATGCTACTGTCTGTTGAGTTATTTTTTGCGTCATGACAAATACGAGAACTTTCAATTACTTAATGTCCTTTTCAATGTAAAGTTTTGCAATATTGAGTGACTATATTCTGGAAAACTTTCATTCTCCTTATTGTCGTTTTCCAGGCAATTTTCATTTGAGTATGTTTGTAAATCGTGGCTGGCTATATTCAGGAAAGTCATTATATTCCTGCTGATTATCCAAAACAAACGTATTTCATTTGTTTAAATAAACGATTTTCTGAGAGCTCTTAAATTTTAATACAAATTTATATTGTCATAGCTACACAACTACTCTAAGTTATTTATTCTTCAACTAAAATAGATGAAGTTGCTAGTCATAATAAATCCCACAACCTTTACGGAAAAACTATCATGCCTATTGATTTGTACTTTAACATGTAATTAGGGTTCTAACTTCCGTACCCAAAAGATAAAAACGGGACCCTATTACTAAGGCTGGCCTCACACAGCCGGAACGTCTCTCTGAATAATTCATAATCGGAAATTCATAATCTAAATTTCGGCACCTTGCCTCACACACATCTTTGAAAATAAGATTGATCAGTAGTCTCATGATTCCTGGCACATATTTAAACGTCTTTATGGAAGAAGAATTAATACTAATAAATATTATTTTTCTTTTACTTTCGTTTTCACTTAATGTTTCCCAATTTGGAATTAAACTTTTAAGAATTTCCAACCACGCTATGTTTTTTTCCCTGTCATGGTTATCCTCAATGGATGTGTCCTATATTTCAATGCTTAAGATTAAATTTTCCGTGTCAGACATCACGCCAGCAGGTCACAACACGTCCAGGGGTTAGCTTCTTGCAGTGTCAACTGAAATAATTCATAATCTGATTCCAGTATGTATGTGCCGCTCTATTAAAATTATGGCAATACGTGCGTTATGAAATCATAATCTTAAATTTATCGATCCGGAATTCAGAACGCTCGTCAGTATCATTCTTACAGATCGATCTGAGAAACATAATCTGAAAAAAATCAGAATGTGTACAGAATGTGGAGCATACTTACTGATATTGTATGGAATTCCAGTCTTTCTAAATTAATAATATGAATTCAGAAAGACATTCCGGCTGTGTGAGGCCAGCCTAAGACTTCGTTGTCTGTCCGTCTGTCTGTCTGTCTGTCTGTCTGTCTGTCTGTCTGTCTGTCTCCAGGCCGCAACTCAAGAACGGCAATAGAATTGAAATTTTCACGGATTATGAATATCTGTTGCCGCTATAATAACAAATACTAAAAACAAAATAAAATTAAATAAACAAAATAAAAAATGAAGGGGGGCTCCCATACAAAAACATAATTTTCGGCATAATTTTGCTCTATAATGGTACGGAACCCTTCGTGCGCGAGTCCGTGTTATATGTGTTATCATCAGTCAGTCAAGGTGTGACGACGTGAGCCCTCACAAAGCTCGGCTTTTAGTAACCAGCACTAATTAAAATCATTAATACCTACATACTCGTATGAGAAAAATTTGTGCCAAAGGTTGACGACTACTTACACATTTTGTTAACACTATGAATTACTACTTTTATACGCCATATCAGCTTTGAATTACAACTAATACGAACACTGCACATAAAATTTATCTTTTCCCTCTCTGATTTACGCCTATTTACAATAAAATATGCATAAAACACAACCAGTGGCCAATGCCGCACGTGGCGCGTCATCGTTTAGCAGGGCCGATGACGCTTATGGTGCGTCATCGAACAAAGTACTTGGCCTGTCGTAAGAATTTGTTGAAATGAAGGTGGCAACGAATCGGTTAAACATAACAAGCAACTAATACCGCAAAAAAAATCTATGATAGCGTGACCAAAAAAATATGAAATCAAAATGCTCGTCGTAGGTCATAAAATCAAGACCAGCAACGCACCTGCAGCTATTCTAATGCTGCGAGTGTCCATGGGCGACGGTAGTTGCTTTCCATCAGGCGACTCGTTTGCTCGTTTGCGCTCTTGTTTTACAAAAAACAACAGGCAACACGTACCACACAGCTAGCGGGTATCGACGACGCCGACGATGTTGTCCCGCCGGAAGCCCAGCACGTTGTTGATGTTGATGTCAGTGCGGACTGCGGCAGTTTATGACATATAATCCAGGCAACACGTACCACACAGCTAGCGGGTATCCACACGAGCGCGGTGGCGAGCACGACGACGCCGACGATGTCCCGCAGGAAGCCCAGCACTTTGTTGATGTTGATGTCAGTGCGGACTGCGGCAGTTTATGACATATAATCCAGGCAACACGTACCACACAGCTAGCGGGTATCCACACGAGCGCGGTGGCGAGCACGACGACGCCGACGATGTCCCGCAGGAAGCCCAGCACTTTGTTGATGTTGATGTCAGTGCGGACTGCGGCAGTTTATGACATATAATCCAGGCAACACGTACCACACAGCTAGCGGGTATCCACACGAGCGCGGTGGCGAGCACGACGACGCCGACGATGTTGTCCCGCAGGAAGCCCAGCACGTTGTTGATGTTGATGTCCTCGATTATGTCCCAGAACCGTTCCACCACGTCCTGGATCGTCTTCTCGCACACTCCCTGAACAAAACACGCAATTTATTATTATTGATTAAAATGCCTATAATTTGTTTATTCAACATTACAATGGCATTAGTGAACTTGATAATTTTCAGAAAAAACTTGAGCGGTGTCAAGGGACACCCGGATGGAACGAAGTTATTTCTTATGTTCAAAAAACCTGTATACACAACAAAAAAACCGTCGCTACACCACACTGTTCAATGCGAGAGAGAGAAACACTCGAAACACATTTTCGTGTGTGACGCGTTACAACTTTTCGTCTAGCCCGCTTTCGCAAAGCGCGATAAGGAACTTCGTTCAAGAAACCTACTTCAATCAGTATCATGAAACCCTTTGAAATATCTTCTTTCCAACAAATAAATGTGGCTTTCTACTAGGGCTTTACTTGAATATTTATCTTGTTCGTTTGTATTTAATAAATTTTAATAAAAAGAAGTACCTTGTTACAGAATCCTTGTATGCAGGGTGTGCCGTCTGGCAGGATGTCGTTGTGCGCGACCGGAAAACACGTCTTGTTCAGACTTTTGCGGCAGCAGCGCTTGCACGCGTCCGCAACTGTCACATAATACATATACAATTTTAAACTACAATAAAAGCATCACAATGTTATTAACGTAAAAGGGAAATTCGTTTTAGACCACAGTTATAATGACTATGACTGCAGCAAATTATCTTCCTCTGGTCTACAGATATGACATGTCTACAGACGGGACTGTGTATGAGTGGATGTGCAATTGTCAGCTGTTTTGTGTCTGAGAGTCCACCGATGTTTGTAAAGACTGGCAGTAAACAGCAGGAACAATAATGTCAATATTAGCCCTGGATTTATGTATAGGCAGTATAGGCCTATGGGCGGCAGCGTCCTATGGCGGCAGAGTTCGTACATAGGGGCGGCAAAACTAAAGTGGCGTATACTCATAAAAATTATAAATCTAGCCATGGGCAATATAGATTACTATTTTGTTATTGTTGTGCCCGGCGGACTAATTAAAATACTCTCTAGTTACGATTTTTGATTGATGATTACGATTAGAACAATGTGTTCGCTGCGTATAATATTAAGCGCAATACACACTGAGCCCGCCCGGCAACACAACCCGGCGGCCTGTATGAAATAACGATGTCGGCAACATGCGCCCGCGCGTGTTACCCGCCGACATGTTGGCGGCTTGGGTACGCCTGCGCTCAGTTGCGCGGCGACACAACGTTTATATATACGCGGCAATCAGTGACCAATCACTGACTGCCAAATAAATTTCTCATCTCAAGCCGCCGACATGCTGCCGATCAAATTTTCCGACTTGTATTATGTGAAGCCGCCAACTAGACCGCCGACAAAAAGTTGCCGACATAATATATCGGCAGCCCGGCGGGCTCAGTGTGTATTGCGCTTTATGTGACAACTCACCGATATCGCACATGCAGCTGTGCATGCCCTGCGTCTCGCAGTAGGGCACGCACGATCCGTTGCGGCACCGCCCGCGCTCCGCGCACTCGTGCTCATCCGCTATCGCCGGCGCCTCAAATATAAAACAACACACTTTAAAAAATATAAAAAACATTTTTTTAATACGGATATATAAACGCCAGTGTCAAGTAAAAGTTAGTACACATTATTGTGATAAAGGAGAAAGTTTTATTGTTATTTGACAAGATATTTTTTTGTAAGGAAGTTGTTATATTTTCATGCTAGTTTAAAAAAAATTGAAATAATATATCTATGTATCTATCTATAGACGCTTCACACCTCGTCAGTCTGGCTCCGTGGTAAGTACCTGAAGGACTTGTGTTTACGGGTACCAGACAACGGAAATATATTTAATACTTTTATACTATACATATATTTAAGATTTTTATTATATTATACACATATTTAATACACATCCATGACCCAGGAACTTGAAAACTGTTTGTTCTGTCGGCTGGATTCGAACCCGCGACCCCCGGCTTGAGCTACCGATAGCCCACCCACTGAGCCACAGAGGTCGTCAATGAAGGTTCGATTGGTAGCGCAAAAACGAAGTAGCTACAAAATCTTGGTATAGTCGTAGAATTTACCACAAGTAAGGTACAAATTTTAAAAAGTACATGTAATATAACTTTGAATTTAGAATTTGTATATTTTTTTCCACCTTGGGGCAGTCGGCGGAGGCGCCGCTGCAGACGGCCTCGCCCTCGCAGGCGGAGTGCGCCGCCTCGCGACACACCACCCCCGGCGCCGCGAACACGCACCCCGCGCAGCACGGCGAGTTCTTGTCGCTGAGAACACAAACCATAAAATTACTTTTTTTTTTATATTTAACCTCTCGAATACCGGGATATCAAAATTAGATTCAGCCGTAAAGCCTGAGTTCTATGGCGCCATTTAAATTTTGGTTTTTTTTTTTTCAAATTTTACAAAAATTCGCCAATCAGAAACAAAATTTAGTGCATACATTTTGTAGCCAACTTCATACTCTTAAAAATAATGCATCGAACAAACGAAATTAATTCTTATGTTCATTAAAATAAGTTAAAAACTGCGTAAGGTCGAGTGTATCAGGCGGCTCATTATCGTGCCAGTGGTACACAGAGGTATTTTTACGGGTGCACGTTAAGGTGCCGGTGGGGTTCAAGAGGTTAAAGGTCAGTCGCGAACACGCACCCCGCGCAGCATGGCGAGTTTTTGTCACAGGAGTACACATGGGATTATGTTTTTACTTTTTTTATTCTTTTATTTTAAGAGGCTAGAGCTCATAAAAATTAGGTCGGCCATAACAAAAACATTACAGAGTATTTCTTTTTTTATAAAATTCTAACGAACACATGCAAAAAGTATGGGTGTTGGTCGGATCGTGTCAATTCAATGTTAATTTATAATTGTGATCTGTTGGCTGGATTTGACATTACTTGACAAAACTACGTAGGTCCCCCAATTCAATGAATTAACTTCTCTGTGAAAATAAAGCTTTGACGTACCTACAAACGGCGCCCTGGTTCTTCCTCAGCTTACAGTTCTTGTCGCAGCACATGTCGTTGTCCTCTGTGCCTGTAGTCATCATATTATTATTATAGTATTTATTGTTATTATTAAATTATTATTTAAAAAAAATAGTAAACTTATAATAACACTGAACGAGTTACTTTTTATTACTTTATGGGCAAGTTCATTACGTGGACGTCGTGTCGGGGTTCGCATAGCAACATACAAGTCAATTTAAAATAACTCTTTCAGCGCTGCTACTTTAACATAAATAAATAAATAAACAATAATATGGTTATGCTCGGCCCCCGTATCACGTATCTTGCGAGAGCAATGCGATAGCAATTATTGCGCGATAATTGCTATAAATCGCGATTTCGTATCACGTATCAGCCAAAACAATACGATTGCAATCGATCACTATTCACTATACATGACACCATTGTTTGTGACATTCATGACACCTAGCAATCGATCGCACGATTATTGCTAGTGGATTGTTGATCGCTATTTTTACGTGATATACGACGATGCCGACCACACTACGGACAAATGTCATTAATTATTGCGCTAATGCTAAAACATGGTATAGCATTATCGCAATAAAGGCTCCATTCCACCGCGGCGCACGCTGTGCACACTGCACGGCCACGCACACGCGTGGACGTGCACGGATTTATTTCTTTGACTTGAGTCAATTCGTGCGTAGCGTATCCGTCACAGTCACATATATTTTCTTACAAAGCGAAGCTTGACACACTCTCCGTGCGCCGCGGTGGAATGGAGCCCTAATGAATGGCATTTCTCGTTAGTGTGGCCGAAGCATTACTGTGTCGTTACCTAGCAGGCCGGCGTCGCACTCCTCGCCGCCCTCGACGCGCAGGTTGCCACAGAAGCTCTCCTCGGGCTCCGAGAAGCAGCGCCCCGACTTCGCCTGCAGCACCTTGCGGATCGACCGCAGGCTGCACGGCGAGAACCTCTGTAAAACATTATACATAAGTAATTATTAAAAATTGCTAGAGGTTTCCAACGTGTGCGCTTAGGGCTGCAAGTAGCGAGATATTTATTAAATTCTTTAATAAATATTAAAAACTTTCTTCTTGCGGGTTTGTTAAATATACATATTTTAAAGTATTCCACAGGCTGAAAAAGAGCTCCTGCGTTAGATTAGCACAGTTTATAATCCTATATAATATTTGCTAAGAAAATTAAGTTGTGGTCGCGCGACAGGATCACGCCCGAGCCCCGAATGAAACTCATAGCGATGGCATGAACTGAATAGTGGACACATGACCACGTGATCACCTTGTTGTTGACGTCGTCGTATCCACTCACGCTATACGTGTACATGAGGTATGAGCCGCCGTGCGCGGCCGGGGGCAAGCACTCGGCGGCGTCGGGGTCGTGCTCAGAGCCCCAGTTGTGGCCGAACTCGTGGGCGGTGGCTATAACTATAAGTTATGACCACGTGATCACCTTGTTGTTAACGTCGTATCCGCTCACGCTGTACGTGTACATGAGGTATGAGCCGCCGTGCGCGGCCGGGGGCAAGGACTCGGCGGCGTCGGGGTCGTGCTCAGAGCCCCAGTTGTGGCCGAACTCGTGGGCGGTGGCTAGAACTATAAGTTATGACCACGTGATCACCTTGTTGTTAACGTCGTATCCGCTCACGCTGTACGTGTACATGAGGTATGAGCCGCCGTGCGCGGCCGGGGGCAAGGACTCGGCGGCGTCGGGGTCGTGCTCAGAGCCCCAGTTGTGGCCGAACTCGTGGGCGGTGGCTAGAACTATAAGTTATGACCACGTGATCACCTTGTTGTTAACGTCGTATCCGCTCACGCTGTACGTGTACATGAGGTATGAGCCGCCGTGCTTGGCCGGGGGCGAGCACTCGGCGGCGTCGGGGTCGTGCTCAGCGCCCCAGTTGTGGCCGAACTCGTGGGCGGTGGCTAGAACTATAAGTTATGACCACGTGATCACCTTGTTGTTAACGTCGTATCCGCTCACGCTGTACGTGTACATGAGGTATGAGCCGCCGTGCGCGGCCGCGGGCGAGCACTCGGCCGCGTCAGGATCGTGCTCGGAGCCCCAGTTGTGGCCGAACTCGTGGGCGGTGACCAGGTCCGCCTCGCGCGTGATCACGCGCTGCCCGTAGTGGTTACGTGACGATGACAAACCCGAGTTCAGGTAGAGAGTGTAGCCGTTCTTGAAGTATTCTGATGTAATAAAAAACCCGTTTATTCCACACTATTACAATGTTTTAAATAGTTTTGTACAGTGTTAGTATTTCTTTTATATAGTGTCTCTAATATTATAATACAATTTAAAGACTTATTTAGTCACATGCACGCTTAACATGGCCATTTAAACAATTTTGTTCGTCAGAATAGACCCTAAACTTTGTTAGTACCTGCATGTTACTTATTCACGTACGTTAATTATTAAAAACAGAATTTTATACTTTATTAGTGATTTAACGACAATTACACAAAATGCTGCGCCCGAAGATTCGGTAACCCCTCAACCCAAATATCCCTATAATTATTAGGGAAACACTTTATTTTCTCAACTAAATGAGGCTTGGGTGCCAAGTTACTCTGTAGGTAAGTATTCAGAATTCAGATGCATTTTCTGTTGACTTTACAAGCAAATATTCGCCATGATTAGCAGCTGACTTTTCTTAAACTACCCTCACAAAATTATGGCAATTGCGGTGAATACGGCAAAGTGGTCTTAGAACTAATTTTGATACCTAGTCTTAAATCTTTCTGAATCTGAAAATTTATATCTAAAACAATTAGTTTAAAATACTTACAAGTTGATTGCTCATTAATCAATATCCGAATTTGAAGAAAACCTTAGTAACTAATTCAAACTTGCTGAAGAATTATATTTACGTCTAGTCTAGTCTAGTCTACTAGTTACTTTCAAAGGTATTTGAACGAAAAGTTCCTTATTATACTTCGCCGAATACATTTTTTATAGTTGATGGACTATTACTCAAGAACTCGTGAAGTCTTCTTTGCCGTGATAGTTTTCCTTTCAAATTCAGCATATTACCTACTCCCGTGAATTTTTTCACATTTCCAGAAGCAACCGTTTAGCTGATAGAAGGGGGGGACACAGGACTCTAACAATTTTTTCCACTTTAAAAAGTTAATATTTCACAAATCTCTAAATCGGAAAATGATCTATGAATACTCATAATATTTTTAAAAAACCTATCCAACGACACCCCACACGATGGGGTGGGCGCGAAAAAAAAATTTCATCCCCGCTTGATGTGTAGGGAAGGTACCATAAAAAAATATATTTTTTAAAGATTTCATGTACCATTTTTTCGGCATCATTAATATGTGCATTCATGCCAAATACAACTTTGTAGGTCCTATAGTGTCTGAGAAAAACCGCGGACAGACAGACGGACGGACAGACCGGAACATAAGGGTTCCTCGTTGAATACGGAACCCTAAAAACAATAAGATACTTTCAATAAAACAACAATTACAATTGTTGTAAAGCATTTTTTCCGTCCAATTGCTCGATATCCAATGGGGTGGGGTAAAAAAAAATCGGACCAATAAATCTCCTGGCAACATTCAGAATCATAATCTGCAAGCTTTTTTGAGTTCAAAACTATTTATAGAATGCGGTCCTCACATTTTGCATACTCAACTTCCTTTGGCGCCTGCACTATATAGTATTATTACAAAAGTCGATTAACTTGGAAGAACGTTAGGTCAAGTATTTTATTTATTTTTGTTTATATACTGATTCTAGGGCGCAGCACGAAAAGTAATACTTATTTATGTATTAGTTTCCTCAATTCAATTTACGAGATAGCCTAGTAAAGTCTAATAGTTGTAGGTTGTAGTTTTAAAAAAAAACTAACTGGGCAATAAGAATAAAACAAAAATATAAATATAGTAAAATGCAAAGCGATAAATAAATTTAGAAAGTAAAAAAGCAAACGACAAAAACACTCACATTTTGAACGAAACAAAGCTGAAAAATAAATAATAATAAAATTAGCGAAATTGAATCTTAAATTAACATAATCACAAAATAAAAACCACACAAAAAACAATTTCTATAAATTAATTACTTAGTGTAAAATGAACAATTTTTTTTCTGTTCAAGGTAAAAGGAAATTATTTAAATGGGACTATGCAGGATGTTTTCAAAACAAAAACAAAAATATTCAAGGATATTTTGGTTTTTGTTTCATTCTATCATTAAATTGAATTTAATTTTCGCCACTTGCCTTGTCACACACAGCAATCGTACCTACGCGAAAGAAAGATACAGATATAGGTCTACCAGAATCTGATAGCAAAAAGTGAGAAAAGAAATTGACTCTACCTATACCGGGGTAGTTGAAATAAAACATTTTGATCCTTTTTAGGGTTCCATACCCAAAGGGTAAAAACGGGACCCTATTACTGAGACTTCGATGTCTGTCCGTCTGTCCGTCTGTCGGTCTGTCCGTCTGTCTCCAGGTTGTAACTCAAGAACGGTAATAGCTAGAGAGTTGAAATTTTCACAGATTATGTATTTCTGTTGCGGCTATAACAACAAATACTAAAAACAAAATAAATTAAATATTTAAGGGGAGCTCCCATACAACAAACGTGATTTATCGTAAATTTTTATTCGGTATCAATCATGACAACAGGTACGCACTTGAAATTTTCACAAAAGCCTTAATTATATGTGTTCTTTAATAATTAATAATAATATTTAAATAAAATAAAAAATTAAGGGGGGCAAATCCCATACAAAAAACACAATTTTTGGCCTATTTTTGCTCTATAACGGTACGGAACCCTTTGTGCACGAGTTCGACTCGCACTTGGCTGATTATTTGTTCTTATAGTGGCTGATTATGTGTGTGAGACATGCAAATATATAAATTTAGCCAATGATCAAGGATATTTTTTGAAAATATTTCATCCAAATTTGCCATCAGGTCCTGGTAGACCTATAGCGTAGTCACGTTCAACGTACACGGTGCACATCGTCGGCGTAGTTATAGACTATACAGCATAATCTTGTTCCAAATACAAAACTATTTTGAAATATTTTCTCGTCAATGGGTGCAGTCTATCAAGAAAAAAAATATATACAGATGAACATAATATAACCTCCTCCTTTTTGGAAGTCGGTTAAAAATCACGATCAAATGGTAGTTTTTGCGCCTTGTACTTTCACAGAGAACGTTTGCACACTTTAAGGCTCTGACATTTTTTATTGCAATAATAAGGTTTTTGTACTTTTTATGTTATTTAAAAATTATGTTCGGTGTCTACTTCTTTTGTGACAAGACATAGCATTATACCTGGCGTGCAGATCCCGCCCACCGAGTTGCGTCGCGGCGAACCGACGTACGCCAACCCCAGGATGCCGCCCTCAAACTTGAGATCCGTGAACAAGTGCGCCAGGCAGAAATCCTTGTGTGAGTACTCGCGGCTAAACACCTATGGATGAAGTGACATGTTTAAAAGGCAATAAAATATGGTAGAGATAAACTACGATATCATGATTCATGGCGCGCCCCTCCAAATTTCAAAACGTTTGAAGTGCATTGTCAAAACGTTCGAAACGTTGTCTCGCGCGGTCGGCTAGTTATGAATAGTTGACCAACAAATCTTGGTAATAACTTAATAAGTGACATTGAGTAAAATATTACGACTTACGAGTACTAGTTGATTGGTTGAATACTTACTACATACAAACTCTTTCATAAGGATGTCACTACACACATTGAAACAGTAATATGAAGGGGCGCGCCGCCATGTTATCGTAGTTTATCTCTATAAGAGCGCCTTTACATTACGTAGCAAAGGGGTGCGGCAGCAGCGCTGCCGCCGCACTACTCACGACTTAATGTGAAGGCAGCCTAAGAGGCAAGAGCTAATGATTGTTGTTTGACTTCTAAAATATTTCTTTTATATTTTTAATAAAATGCATTCTGTTTTATGAATCGTGTAGTATCGGTTTCATAATCAAATATTATGATGGACAATACAGAAGATTATTACTAAGAAAACTTTCAGCGGTAACAGAAAATTTCTCTAAAACAATATTATCACATTGAATAATAAAAAGAACAAAAATACTACACGCAATTATTTAGTGCTTGTAGTAAACTGTACATACCTAATTTGAAAGTTGGTCTGATTTATAGAAATAGAATTAAATTTTGTGAATCTGGTTTGACCTGGTGCAGTGCAGCTCTTCCGCCGGGGAAAAGCATTTCCCCTGTAGAAAATAATCGGCCAAGTGCGAGTCGGACTCGCGCACGGAGGGTTCCGTAACCGGTATAGAGCGAAAGTAGACAAAAAATTGTGTTTTTTGTATACAGGAGCCCCCCTTAAATATTTACTTTATTTTAATTTTATTTTAATTATTATTGAAGTAAAAATATAATTAAGGATTTTGTGAAAATTTCAAGTGCCTAGCTGTTACTATAATTGATTCCGATTTCCGATCAAAAAAAGCCAAAAAAATCATGTTTCTTGTATGGGAGCCCCCCTTAAATATTAACTTTATTTTATTTTTAGTATTTGTTGTTATAGCGGCAACAGATATACACAATCTGTGAAAATTTCAGAGGTCTAGCTATAGCGGTTCTTGGGTTACAGCCTGGAGACAGACAGACAGACGGACGGACAGACGGACAGACAACGAAGTCTTAGTAATAGGCTCCCATTTTTAACCTTTGGGTACGGAATCCTAAAAAAAGTCTAGTAGTGTGTGCGTACCTCGAGTAAGTTGCGTACGTCCCACTTCTCTCGCACCATGTTGTAATGCGCCTCGCCCCCGCGCACGCGAGTCGGCTCCGAGTGTACCAGTATCTTCTTTATCACGAACCCCATGCCTTTGAAACCGTCTGCATCCTATAAATACAACATTATTTATTCATTATGCTTCGTCAGAGTCAAGTAACAAAATGGGGATTGTCCATTTTTTTTTAATTATGCTCATTACAAAAACATTTCGAGGAATAAGGTCAGTGATCGTTTTTCTGTATATAAACGAAAAAAATACCCATTAGTTACTTATATTTTTGAACAAATATTTTTAACCTTAGTTTGACCTTCAATGGCGTTAAATTAGCAATAAATTCGACCAACATTACTTTTCGAACTTTTGGTAAGCTTCTCGTATCAGCTTTCACATAATGAGAACTTGCATTTGACGAACCAGCCATTATAAATAAGATTGAAAGGAAATTTAAAACACTGCAGAGGTCAATTGGCCGCCGATGATGACGTCACAGCGAAACTTTAAAAATTTAGTGAGAAAAAACTAGCCAATGAATTTTAAAATTAATAATTTATATTCTTAAAATACCCTATTTTAACGAAAAAAAATATAAAAAGTACATGTGAATTTTTTTTTGGACAATGCCCATTAAGTAAATTCGTTTTTTTATAAAGTAAAGACACTAGTCTAGTCAGGGTTCCTTATGACAAAAAGTAGTATGTATGTAGTATGTATGTTTATAATTTATAAACAATATTAGTAAGAAGGTCCACTTTCGTAGTAGGATGAGATTTCCATTAATCTTGAAAATCAGGCGGCTACTCCTTAGATGCAAGATTCAAAATATTCAAATAGTTTTGGCATGGATACCTGGTCACAGCGGTATTATTGGCAACGAAAATGCTGACGCTTATGCCAAACAAGCTGTTACAACGGGTGGACTTAATCATTACCAACTATATTGCCAGGACCTGATTCCCAGTGCTAAAAAACACCTATACTTTCAGTGGAATAGTGACTGGGTCAGATCTGGCAATGTTAAAGGCAAACATTACTTTGACATACAAAGTAGCGTTCCAGTGAGGCCTTGGTTTTTTAGGTTCATTCGAAGTAGTAAAGCAGTATGTTCTACCGTTTGTCGAGTTAGGATTGGACATTGCTGCTCACCGGTATTCCTAGCTAAAATTAGGGTTAAGGACAGCTCTCTGTGTGAATGTGGACTTGACGAAGGTTCCCTAGATCATATTTTTTTCTGCTGCCCTAGAAATCATCCCTCTCTTTATGACCTCCTCCCTAACAACATCCCCCGCCCTATAAATTTCAAATCAATCCTTTGTTATGTAAATAGTCCACTTATTGAAATTTTATGTACATATATCCGCACTAACAACATAAAACTGTGATGTTCTACTAACCCATATATGTTTGTGCTTGTTTTAGATCATTCAACAATTACTACTACTAAATTAGATTCCGCTGTACCTTGTTGCTTCACCAGACCTACAATATAGCAAAGTCAACACAGCCAGTAGCCACTCTGACATTGGCAACTCACTGAGGCCGCCATAATTAAAGAAGAAGAAGAAGAAGGTCCACACTGTATGCAGACAAGCACAGTAAGAATGTGAAATAAACATTTTAGTTCTTGTGTTTGTCTGACACGTTAGAAAAGATACATGATAACATTGTGTATTTATAACATTTAAGAGTAGACCTTATAATTATCGAGGGTGTTAATTTATAAATAAGTATTAAAAAATATATTTTTACCTGGCGATCTTGCCACACTGTATCATTGTAAATCTTATGAACTCGATCAATAAGGCTTATCTGAAAATAATTGTGTTATTTTTATTTTGCTGCAAAACTGCATAAAATATTTAACTGGGCTTGATCTAATTCTATGGGCTTGATACGCAAAATACTGTTAAATGACAAATTGTGTTTCAATTGTTTTATTCTTTAAAAGTTAATATTAATAAACAAAATAAGAAGAAATATTTACCAAATAGCTTATTGTAGTTTTAGTGTTACTTGCTCCCATCTCTTGGAAAAATCTGTAATCAGCGACCAGCAATAGGGGACACCTTGTTTTAGTTGGGGTGTACTCGTAATCACTCTGTCTTTTCACTCTCCTGCCAGTCTTTATATCTGTTTTAGCGTCAGTTGACTCCTCACTTAAATGATTGTTATCCTTGTCAAAATACTTATCCTTCTCGGACTGTTGAAGCATTGCCTCCATGTCTGTGGCTTGATCATCATCATCTTCTTCTAACTCTGATAGAGTAGGAAAAAAAACAATAAGGGTTAAGCAAAACGAGCGTAATTTGTGAGTTGTGACTTGTGAGTGGCAGAATTTCTGCTGAAATAAATATCTTTTCATACAAATCACGACTCACAAAATTACGCTTGTGTGAATCAAACAGGACTTTTGTATGAAACTGAATGAAGCAGAATTCTGCCAAACCGAAATTCTGCGACTCACAACTCACAAATTACGCGCGTTTGACTTTGCCCTAAAAATAAAAGAAAATAAATAAACTAGAAAATAGTTACTGTTACAACAATTCAGCACCTAGCATGAGTGCTTTAAGATTGCATGATAAAACTAATACTATAATTGCAAAAGTCTGTTTCTAGAATGTATTATAAAGTAAGATTTACCTCTGCCTTCCTTGACATAGCCACAAATCTTTTTGTTGCTATTATTAGGATCAGCCCAACTGTACTTTATGTCTGAAGATCTGTACGTTATCATAGTCTTGTCATCTTTGTCAGGCAAGTGGCGCCATGATGGCTGTAAGAAATTTATTTTTTTATATAAAATATTTTTAAAATCTTTTACACCTTTTACTAGTTATAAAGATGTTACATATTGAATATAAATATTTTTAATATTTTTTAGACAAACATTTTGTATGGGTACTACAATGCAATATATATTTAAATGAGTTTTTAGCTAAGACAAAATTATTATCAAGCAATTATATTCATTAAATTTGTCATATCTAAATCATAATCTATTACATACTTTGGCTTACTATTTGAACTGGTTATGTTTTTAACCCATCAATCCCCATGTGGCAGCCGGCTGCCGCATAATTGATAATTTATTGTGTCTACTATATGTATATGTCCACCATGGAGGTGTTAATAATGTTTCATAACATTACCTCAATGTGGTAGGTCTCATCAGGTGTGTGTATGATTCCAGTTATAACTCCATCAAGAATGTGAAGCTTCACGTCTGACGAGCTCTCACCAAACACACGCCCAGTGTAAAAATTGTCTCTGTCTAAAAATTATGTAAAATAATATTACTTATTGAAAAGCATAACCTTTCGTATGTGAAAATGATTTTAGCCACATTTCTGCATCTGTTGAACCGGGAGCCGGTATGGTCAACAGACAGCCCTAGATTGGATTCAGATTGGATTTTCTCCGTATCTAATAAGAATCAAGCCAATTCAAGTTATAAATCTTATTGTAAATTGAATAATCTTTATTCACTTTCAACCATTTCTATATAAATTCTCAATTATAGCTAACATAGAACTTTCAACATAAAGTACTGAATAGTTAGATAATTTTGGTTATAATTTTAATTACAACAACTTTTGAAGTAATTAAAATATTTTATTTACAACTTATCACATTAGGTTTAAAATACAACTCAAAATTCAAGTGCCACCATACATATTTTTTACACAAAATATGATCTTAATATAGTCACAAAAAACTGTAACATGATATGGGGCGATAAGGCGGAGTTTCGAATGACTCGTGTTTAAATTTTTTTCACTAAAGGTGCTTGAGTTTTGGCGTCACTAGTCGGCCTGTTTCTTCTTTATGCATTTGTGACGTGTTGGAAAGGATAGGGTGATATACAATGAGTTTATTTATAGCGCGAAAAACATAAAAATTTTCAACTGTTGACATACCGGCTCCCGGTATGCTTCACGGAGCCGGCTAATATATGTTTATACCGGGAGCCGGTACGCCAACATACGAAAGGTTAACTATATCAATTTCAATTAAACTTTATTTTAATGTCTCTTACTACAGACTACAGTTATTTATTGTAGATATATTTCAATCTATCCTATATCTGAATAAAATAAATACATACCAACATGTACAAAAGTTTTATTTCCATCTGCGTCAACAGAATAAGCCTTGAAATTTGAGTGCAATATAGATGTGTGAGGATGCAGAATGAGTCTAAATTTTTTCCCCAGAGTTTGGAAGTGCAGCTCTTTTATTGTATTGAAGGGATGGTTAGATAATTTTGCTCCTCTTTTAACTATATGATGAGAGAATTTAGATGCGTGGAGTGTCTCATAATGTTTCAGATTGTGATGTAGAGATGCTGTAATAATTTAAATTACTTGTAACCAAAACCAACTTATGTCTATAAATTTATTTTATGAAAAATGATACTTTACCTTCTGCACCAAAAATCAATACAATAACAAAATATAATGAAGGAATACACATTGTGACCATAACTGTTTATACTTTATACACTTTTACTGCTAAAATAGATTTTTATTAGGTATAGACCACACAATATTGTTTTGTATCTAATTTTCTCTAGTTACAAAATTGGAAACTAGAAAACCATCAACATAAAAACCAAATTATTTAAAACAAATGTTTCAGTAAAAATTAATTATACACATTCCTACAATTATTATGATGTAGTAGTTGGTTGATTTAATTAATGAATTTGTCTTAATAGTAATTAGAAATCAAAAATTAAAATTGGTAAAATTTCCTATCCCGCAAATTCAAAACAAAGCACGAGTGACTTGTGTGTTCCAAACTTCGAACTTATATTTACAACTAACATACGATTTGACATCTCTATAGCCAATCAAATTCTATAAAATCGTAATGACCAGTGTACTGGCACTTTACTAGAACAGAAACTATGTCTCAACTTTGTGTTCATCACACGAGAGACAAAATTGTCGCCGCGACATTTCGTTATTTATAAAACATTTTAAGATTCGCTTACACGGGCAATTATTACTCGGCGATACGAATGGAGCAATCTGGAGCAATTAGTGGATCAATATGGAGCAATTTATTTCATATCGCTCAGTGTCATATTATCGCTCAAATATTCGATGGCCACATCACTCAACATTGTATTGCGCAATATTGCTGCTTGTTGCCGCAAATTGCTTGATGTAGTCGTGACGTCAAAAGCCGCGTACTGACCAAGCGAGCCTCCGCTCTGCTTCGCCCGAGCGTGCCGCAGCCGAGCCAAAAGTTGTCGGTTTTTGGTCGATGCTCAAAGGCGCCTCGGACGTTTGCCGCGCACTAACACGTACTGACCGATCGAGCAAATGCGCGCAAGGCTGCCGTGGCGAGGCGGCTCGCTTGGTCAGTACGCGGCTAAAGTTGACGAGAATTGACTGGACTGACTGGAGTTGAGCAAGTTTATGCTTAGCACAAACCTACGCGTACTGACGCGTAGGTTTATCACTGGACAAATGTGTTTTTCGTAAAACACTTAACACATTTGACAACCTGACGCAACTGTGTTTTTTGTAAAACACATTTGACAACTTGACGCAACTCGACGCTCCGTCACTGACGCGTAGGTTTCTGCTAAGCATTAGTTGCCTGTTTAAGCGAAGGCGAACCATTACTAAAATGAATAATAATTGTAAACTGTACAGGAAAATAAGTGAGTCCATATTACAGTCACGTAGGATTGGGCGATCACTGATTAGTTTTAGAAATGGTTTTAGAGACAAAATAATATGAAATCATGAACTTAACTATACAATTATTATTAAATAGTATAGATTAACTAGCTGTCCCGGCAAAGTTGTTTTGTCATAATAATATAAAGTACCTACCTATTTCGCCCATATTATTTTTTTGAAGTGACTAAATAAGTTATGTTACCATAGCAACATCTATCGCTATCCCGTCGCACAAACAATGGTCGTCCTCAGTCTCGAGTTGTAATAATGTACTATTATTTATTCAATAAATGCACTTATCAATATTCAGGGTGCAATTAAACCTTCCTGCCAAATTCTGATATATTGATCCTTGATAAAAATAAAAATACACGTATTTTTTCTTTTATAATCACTCAGTACTAAAATGTTGAGAAATAGCCTCCGAAAGTTATCCTAAAAAACACTACAATTAATGGACACTACGCGTCGCCCACGCGTGTCGTGCCCCCGCGCCTCGCCCCGCGTCACCCCCGATCATACCCACCGCCGCGAGTGAGCATTCTGCAACGATTTAAAATGGGATAAAATATGTAATTAACAAAAAAATTACACAAATTTTTTTTGTTAAATGGATTCTCTTAATGATACCTGAGCCCTGGAAAAAATTTGGCAGGAAGGTATAATTGCACCCTGTATATAGTACCCAGTAGCCGATTCTCAGACCTACTGAATATGCATATAAAATTTGGTAAAAATCAGTAAAGCCGTTTCGGAGGAGTTCGTGGACTAACATTGTGACACGAGAATTTTATATACAAGATTACTGATTCACGGGTAAAAAATTCAATCTCCCTGATTGCATGTTTATAATACCTGCAGCTTAATATTATATGTATAAATCAATAGATGGTACAACTCTTCGTACTTTCAGTAGGTATTTTTGAATCAGTGTGTTGTATTATTTTCCTTAAACATTTTAGGTGAATTATTGACAAAAACAATATAATGAAAATGCAAAGTAAATTGAATTCGTGTATTTATTTGCAAGAGCCAAAAATTAATATCCACCGCGAAGTCGAAGTACTAAATGCAAAGTAGACTCCTTTTGAATGTTGTAGTCTGAAAGTGTGCGTCCATCTTCCAGCTGCTTGCCGGCGAAGATAAGTCTCTGCTGGTCTGGTGGAATACCCTCTTTGTCTTGGATTTTGGCTTTAACATTTTCGATGGTGTCTGATGGCTCAACCTCGAGTGTGATGGTCTTGCCAGTCAAAGTTTTTACGAAAATCTGCATACCACCACGCAGACGTAATACCAAATGCAGGGTAGACTCCTTTTGAATGTTGTAGTCTGAAAGTGTGCGTCCATCTTCCAGCTGCTTGCCGGCGAAGATAAGTCTCTGCTGGTCTGGTGGAATACCCTCTTTGTCTTGAATTTTGGCTTTAACATTTTCGATGGTGTCTGATGGCTCAACCTCGAGTGTGATGGTCTTGCCAGTCAAAGTTTTTACGAAAATCTGCATACCACCACGCAGACGTAATACCAAATGCAGGGTAGACTCCTTTTGAATGTTGTAGTCTGAAAGTGTGCGTCCATCTTCCAGCTGCTTGCCGGCGAAGATAAGTCTCTGCTGGTCTGGTGGAATACCCTCTTTGTCTTGAATTTTGGCTTTAACATTTTCGATGGTGTCTGATGGCTCAACCTCGAGTGTGATGGTCTTGCCAGTCAAAGTTTTTACGAAAATCTGCATACCACCACGCAGACGTAATACCAAATGCAGGGTAGACTCCTTTTGAATGTTGTAGTCTGAAAGTGTGCGTCCATCTTCCAGCTGCTTGCCGGCGAAGATAAGTCTCTGCTGGTCTGGTGGAATACCCTCTTTGTCTTGGATTTTGGCTTTAACATTTTCAATTGTGTCTGATGGCTCAACCTCGAGTGTGATGGTCTTGCCAGTCAAAGTTTTTACGAAAATCTGCATACCACCACGCAGACGTAATACCAAATGCAGGGTAGACTCCTTTTGAATGTTGTAGTCTGAAAGTGTGCGTCCATCTTCCAGCTGCTTGCCGGCGAAGATAAGTCTCTGCTGGTCTGGTGGAATACCCTCTTTGTCTTGGATTTTGGCTTTAACATTTTCAATGGTGTCTGATGGCTCAACCTCGAGTGTGATGGTCTTGCCAGTCAAAGTTTTTACGAAAATCTGCATACCACCACGCAGACGTAATACCAAATGCAGGGTAGACTCCTTTTGAATGTTGTAGTCTGAAAGTGTGCGTCCATCTTCCAGCTGCTTGCCGGCGAAGATAAGTCTCTGCTGGTCTGGTGGAATACCCTCTTTGTCTTGGATTTTGGCTTTAACATTTTCAATGGTGTCTGATGGCTCAACCTCGAGTGTGATGGTCTTGCCAGTCAAAGTTTTTACGAAAATCTGCATACCACCACGCAGACGTAATACCAAATGCAGGGTAGACTCCTTTTGAATGTTGTAGTCTGAAAGTGTGCGTCCATCTTCCAGCTGCTTGCCGGCGAAGATAAGTCTCTGCTGGTCTGGTGGAATACCCTCTTTGTCTTGAATTTTGGCTTTAACATTTTCGATGGTGTCTGATGGCTCAACCTCGAGTGTGATGGTCTTGCCAGTCAAAGTTTTTACGAAAATCTGCATACCACCACGCAGACGTAATACCAAATGCAGGGTAGACTCCTTTTGAATGTTGTAGTCTGAAAGTGTGCGTCCATCTTCCAGCTGCTTGCCGGCGAAGATAAGTCTCTGCTGGTCTGGTGGAATACCCTCTTTGTCTTGGATTTTGGCTTTAACATTTTCAATGGTGTCTGATGGCTCAACCTCGAGTGTGATGGTCTTGCCAGTCAAAGTTTTTACGAAAATCTGCATACCACCACGCAGACGTAATACCAAATGCAGGGTAGACTCCTTTTGAATGTTGTAGTCTGAAAGTGTGCGTCCATCTTCCAGCTGCTTGCCGGCGAAGATAAGTCTCTGCTGGTCTGGTGGAATACCCTCTTTGTCTTGGATTTTGGCTTTAACATTTTCAATGGTGTCTGATGGCTCAACCTCGAGTGTGATGGTCTTGCCAGTCAAAGTTTTTACGAAAATCTGCATACCACCACGCAGACGTAATACCAAATGCAGGGTAGACTCCTTTTGAATGTTGTAGTCTGAAAGTGTGCGTCCATCTTCCAGCTGCTTGCCGGCGAAGATAAGTCTCTGCTGGTCTGGTGGAATACCCTCTTTGTCTTGAATTTTGGCTTTAACATTTTCGATGGTGTCTGATGGCTCAACCTCGAGTGTGATGGTCTTGCCAGTCAAAGTTTTTACGAAAATCTGCATACCACCACGCAGACGTAATACCAAATGCAGGGTAGACTCCTTTTGAATGTTGTAGTCTGAAAGTGTGCGTCCATCTTCCAGCTGCTTGCCGGCGAAGATAAGTCTCTGCTGGTCTGGTGGAATACCCTCTTTGTCTTGGATTTTGGCTTTAACATTTTCAATGGTGTCTGATGGCTCAACCTCGAGTGTGATGGTCTTGCCAGTCAAAGTTTTTACGAAAATCTGCATACCACCACGCAGACGTAATACCAAATGCAGGGTAGACTCCTTTTGAATGTTGTAGTCTGAAAGTGTGCGTCCATCTTCCAGCTGCTTGCCGGCGAAGATAAGTCTCTGCTGGTCTGGTGGAATACCCTCTTTGTCTTGGATTTTGGCTTTAACATTTTCGATGGTGTCTGATGGCTCAACCTCGAGTGTGATGGTCTTGCCAGTCAAAGTTTTTACGAAAATCTGCATACCACCACGCAGACGTAATACCAAATGCAGGGTAGACTCCTTTTGAATGTTGTAGTCTGAAAGTGTGCGTCCATCTTCCAGCTGCTTGCCGGCGAAGATAAGTCTCTGCTGGTCTGGTGGAATACCCTCTTTGTCTTGAATTTTGGCTTTAACATTTTCGATGGTGTCTGATGGCTCAACCTCGAGTGTGATGGTCTTGCCAGTCAAAGTTTTTACGAAAATCTGCATACCACCACGCAGACGCAGAACCAAATGCAAAGTAGACTCCTTTTGAATGTTGTAGTCTGAAAGTGTACGTCCATCTTCCAGCTGCTTGCCAGCAAAGATAAGTCGCTGCTGGTCTGGTGGAATGCCTTCTTTGTCTTGGATTTTAGCTTTTACATTTTCAATAGTATCAGAAGGTTCAACTTCAAGAGTGATGGTCTTGCCAGTCAATGTTTTCACAAAGATCTGCATATTGATCTGTAACAATGGAAGTACACAATCATTATAAGAAATTATAATTCTAATATGTACATGTTATTAAATAAGTAATGAAAAAACCTAATTGTCTTCGAATTAATCCGCTTAACTGATTTCCACTATTGCATAATTAAAATATAATAATAAGGTCCATGGCAATGCATTTTGCAAAAACACACAGGCGTCACATTTTTATATATATTAATATGTATATACTATATGCATCAAGGCAGTAATGTATTGCAGAATAGTAAAATAAAGTACTTATTATTTAATATTTCATCGGAACTCGGAAGACAATTTTGTCGCTCGTACGCGCTAGTTCGAACTTCTTATCACAAAAGTCTCTGCTACTTATTTAAAATATGCGGAAGTTTTAAAATACATAATCTAATTGTCATGGTCATAAATTATAACATTTTGTATTATTATTTAAATATTTTACTACCCAAAAATCAAAATTATCGAAACATCTGAGTAAAACAAGTTCTTTCTATCATTTTTTTTTCTAATCGGATTAAATGTTTATTGAATATTATCGGATTAAAATATGAAGGGACTAAAATGGGTAAAATAAAGTAAAGTAAAATTAAATGTGTAGTTTCTCCACAGCTGCGCCAGGTACCTATTGACATCGTTATTCGTTACTGCGTCATCCTAGTTTAGAACAACAATATGGCGTCTGCAACAGACATGACCTAGTTGATGTTGAGTCATTTATTTCCACAATTCTTTTCAAAGTTGCGTCACCTTTTTAATTATATCCTTGATATCCTGGGCTCTTACTTTATAGAGTTGTAATATTTACTATTATAATAACATTGCCATATAATAAGAATAAGAACAAAGTGCGCAATAAACTTCAATCCGATATTTCTCTAAACAAAACAAAATAATTCAAAATAGATTTAAATTTACATACCTGCTTTTCACTAATAATTTATCAGACTATGTAAGTATAATCCTTTTTTCCCTTTTTAACCAGAACAAATAAAATATAATTATTGCAGTAGGAAATCAAAATGTTTCACAGTGACAACTCTGTACGTCAGCGACAACTTTTGAAATAAGAATACAAGGGAATTTGAACTTTCAATCGTTTTTATAGTGGTCATGACGATCAATAGTAGCACGGCGCGGTTGCCTGTGATTGGTTGATGTCACAGGCCGATAAACGACGGCATAAAATCAATGCCCTCCGAACCAATCCGAAGCCGTTGTTACTTTTTACTATCTCTGTCTAACACTTTGTCCAATCTGAGATAGCAATATTTGTTTTTATATTATTGTTTTCTAGAATTTTACAGAAATAATTTCTTTGTGACGTCACTAAAATTATTTTTGAATTATTTCGCAGAATGAAAACAAAATATTATGAGAATAACCAAAGTACTTAGTACTGTTTTGAATAGGTGGTACACCATACACATTCGGTTTTAGGCACTGACAGTACCGTACCTACTTAGTACCTATGTACTACGTAGGTACGTTTTAGGTCAATGTTAGGTACTTACCTATACCTACCTAGTACCTACTTACTTTATACTTACCTAAACAAAAAACCACAGAGTACCTTTTTATATAGGAAAACAAAAACCAACCCGTAAGAGTTTTTGACAAAAACTTTCAATTTTAATAAAATAAGCTTTGATTATTTACCTACACGTCACGTCACGTGTAAATAATCAAAGTTAAATAAGATCCAAGACATAATAATTTATACTTACTTAATAAGTAGGTACCTACCTATTTTTACCTTAAGTAGGTAGGTACTTAGGTACCTAGTACCTACACAAAGTTGTATTCTTAATAGCATTACACTAATGAGTCTAATGTAAGCTCACTGGTCTAATGACTAATGACTAATCCTTCTTAAGGCCTGTATTCACTTTGATTAGTGCAAGTGCAAGTGACTAGTAATTGAAGCAGTGGAGTGCAGGTGTGTAGTGCAAGTAGTGTCCAATTCTTGTTTAGTGGCTCTATTTAGTAAATTCAATAGTAGCTGTCAACCAGCGATTGTTTTTTTTTTGTCAACCAGCGAGTATGGACGAACATCGAAAAGCGAGCTTGCAATTGCAAAAGTACTCAAAAAATTATTAAATGCGGTGCTGTCTGAAACGGGAACTCTTTTGGAAGCTGAATTTGCAAGACCTAGAAAAATATGGGTTCGAAAACGGATTACTAGAAGACTTTGCCATTTTTTGCAAAACAATACGAGCGTCCGACATCCGAGTTTCAAAACTACAACTGCCATTTTGACATGTCCTTCATTTTTAATATTCGTTTTATTAAAAACTGTTTGACCATGAAGACGTATGCAAAAATTCGTTTATCACGCGGGAACCATGCGATTTTTCGGGATATAAAAATATCCTATGTCCTTTCCTGGGACTCAAAGTATCTCCATGCCAAATTTCAGCAAAATCGGTTCTGGGGTTTGAGCGTGAAGATGTAACAGATAGACAGACAGACAGACACATGTTCGCATTTATAATACATATTAGTAAGTATGGATTAGTATGGAAGTAACTGAAAGGGTGTCCTTTTATCTATGGACGCTTCATACCACGTCAGTCTGGCCCCGTGCTAAGTACCTGAAGGACTTTTGTTACAGGTGTCAGACAAAGAAAATAATATATTAAATACTTTTATACTAGATATACATAATATATTTAAGATTTTTATTATAATATCATACACATCCAGACCCGGGAACATTGAAAACTTTTTGTTCCGTCGCGTCGGCGGGATTCGAACCCGCGACTCCCGGCTTGAGCTGCCACACACTCAACCAATTGAGCCACAGAGGTCGTCTCTTTATATTTTAATAAATTAAATACTTACTTAAAATTGAAAGAAAAAATAAATTATGGTGATAATTATAATTAATTAGCCCCCTCTATTTCCATTACCCCCAGTATGAATTCAAAATGGATCAAAAAATTTAAAAATTATCCATCTTATTTATTGGACCAAGAGCCTGTGACGGCCAGACCTATCTCAGTTTCGGAAAGCTGTTGTTCAACATTCTGAAAACATTTGATTTAAATTTATTCAGAAATAAAACAATTTTTATTTATTATTTTATTTATTTATCTGAAGGTCTACCTGATCTTTGAGAAAAAATAAAGCTCAATTTCATAGCTGGAGGGAGGGAGGAAGGACGCGCAAGACGTGGGTACTCGCACTTGCACTCGCAAAAAATAGAACATGCTTTTAATCACGTTACTACGCAGCCGACTAATCACTCGCACTAATCCGTTGCTGTCCACACTTACTTTCTCCTAATCACTAATCACCTGCACTAGTCACCTGCACTTAATCACTAATCAAAGTGAATACAGGTCTAATCACGTTACTACGCAGCCAGCTAATGACTTGCACTAATCAGTTGCTGTCCACACTTACTATCTCCTAATCACTAATTACCTGCCCTAATCACTTGCACTTATTACTAATGAAAGTGAATACAGGCCTTTACTGCCGCACTCAGAGTGGAACATTATTTAGTTAAATGTAATTAATTCAAAATTTTGACATAAGCCCCATACTTTATCTGTCAAACTCTTCATTAAATTGGAGCTAAATCATAATTAAATGTCTCTGAGTACGGCGGTTAGTGTTTAATTTTAATTAAAGAAGTTAAATGAATTAACATGTATGGATTCCTGTGTCAGAAGTGCCCTCTGACTCAGAGGGCAGCTAGATATTATCAGCCCCGGATCTTCAATTTTTTTTCGGAGGGGCAAAAACTGAAAAATGCCGCCCCGCCTTTTTTTTGCCGTTAGGAAATGCTTGTTGCATTCCCGGCAGCCTGGGTGTGCGCCTGGATATTATGTGGGACTCCTCGGGTGCTGCGGTAAGGAGGAACACCCTTGGTTACCCACGTTAAAATCCAACGGCCACTCAGGGTATCGATCAAGTTGACATGGCCATGAAATTGCTGTACTTATGCTATTATTTATTCCGTGGTCAAAGTTAAATAAATGATGAGTTGTCCATTGGTCCGTGAAGTGTGAATTTTGCCACCCCCTGAATTTGCCGCCCGGGGCATGGGCCCCTGCTTGCCCCCCCCTAGATCCGGGGCTGGATATTATAGATTTGCTTAGAAAAAAACAAAGTAACAATAACAAAATATTGTGAAAGGGGACACCTTGATAATATGATAATAATAGTGATAAAGGCAAAAAGGAATGAAATCTTTACATTGCATTGCAATAAAGAAAAACTTTCAAGTAGGCTGTAGGTATCTCATTATTCTTATCCGTTTCTTATCATTATTATTGGTTCTGAGTTCTGACCAAAATATGTGTCACATTTAAAATTAGCAAATTATCTATGTCTGGGCTCTATGATCAACAGAGTTCACTGGCATTATTGTTGTGTATGTTTTGGTACGGCAACAATAAATGTTATTGTTGTTTTGGTTACGTCTGGACAACATATTATTATTGAGTATTACTTGACACCTGGCACTTAACAAGATAATGAGATAACATTATGCATTGGTTGGACAATATGTAAACCAAATCCTATCCTCATTCCTCAGGCGCTGTAAAACAAGTGTCAAGCCAGCCTAGGTCTAAGACTGTGCTAGGACTATTTCAGGCCAGTAATAGACCACATTTTTATCTTTTACATTAAGAACTTAAGTTGCTATAATATAAATAATATTATGATTCTGAGACTAGACATTTAAAAGAAAATTATTTCTTTGATACCAGGCTTATTCAAATTAATGTTAGCATTATTTAAGCAACATGAAATCCCTATAAGCTTTTAATATTAAGTATAATCTATGAAATAAATATGTACAAATAACAAATGAATTTACAATTTTGTTAGTCTCACTTAATCCTTTGATCAGAGGTTCTAGGAATTCCCATTGTATTCTTTTGTTCTCACGATCACCGGTGCTCACACAGGGCCTGAAGGATTAAACTGGAGAAGGGCAGAACCAATTTGGCTAATTATTGTAGTCTTGAAATATTCATGGAAGTCCAAGCGGTTTATATTAGGAGAGAAGTGCCCATGAACATCCTAATCATATATTTTAATTCAAGTTAAAATGGTATTTAAGGAATTTGAAAAAAGAGAGAATATATTGTTAACAAAAATCTAATTATTTTTAATTTATTCCATAACATAAATATTTACATGAAAACTAAGGAAAACTATAAATTTTTATCTTTTTTTGTGACCACTTTGCGCTTGCTGGCCACTTTCCTCCCAGGGCCTTGGGCCCCTCTTATTTTCCCAGTTATCTATATCTAGTTTTTGGATTTCTTCGTATGTGCTTTCTAGCGTAACATCCCTCTCTTTGTGAAGACCCATTTTTTCTGCTTCCTCTTTACTTACACCTTTGACTTTAGCAAATTGATACCTGCAAGTATTCATCAAGAGTTATTTACCAGGCCCAATAATAACACTATGGAACACTGTTATCTAGCTTAGTTATCTGAACAAAATATTATATAATAGCAAATTTAAAGCACCTTATTGTTGTCCATTCCTTAAGACCAAAGGATCCCCCTATTACGAATGTTACGAATGGTAAGCCGAATTTAAAAGCTTTATTTTTCATTAATTTGTTCCATGTGTTCTTAAAGTTGCTGAAACGGTCAAACAAGTTTCCTTCCTTCGTAGACATTTGTATTACTGAATGTTGTAAATTACGGCACAAAAGTAAGAAATTATAATTGCTATATAATAATCATTGTTTTAATACATGGTAATGATGAAATAATTATTTAATAATAAATTAAATTTATAAGAACCGAACCATATAAACGTTTGTTAATAATTGTAAAAACAGAATAGGGAAGCGTCAAATGACTCGTGTGTTTGACATATGTCATTTGACACATGTTTGACACTTGACAGAAGTCAGGTCTATAGATTCTGGATCTTAGAGTATACATTAGCAAGCTATAGAGCGCGCGCATCGCTCGTTCCCCGTTGTGCCGATCGTAAGCAGAAGTTCTATAGATACTTGTCAAACGTATAAATAAATACGTTAAATAAAAACGTTTATTCAACAAAAATTTGAACATTACACAAAATACCTACGTTTAAAATAAAAGAAAAATACGTAAGTCTAGTGAATAGTGATGTTCCATGCGCCATTGTAAGACGCTTATTAGGAAAATATGTTCATACTCGTGCTTACAGTTCATACCTTGATAGAAGCACTCTATAGCTTACTATAATGTATACTCTATGTTCTGGATAGTCTATGCTTTGAGACTATTTTTTTTTAAATATGATTGTCAAACGGCTTCCATTTTAGTAACTAGATGGCGTATGGGTAGACAACTATCGGTAATACCAGTGAATGCCAGCTACAAAACTGGGCAAAAGAATGTAAAACTTGATACATTTCAATTTGAAAAAGACGCAATAATATTCCAATGAATAGGATAATAAGGTTATTATAACGATGTTTTAGTTAAAATTCACGGCAGAAATAGCCCTATTTATCGTTATTCACACCAAATGTCATACATTTTGGTTTTACAACATCTTACCTGCACTTGTGCACGATAACGGATATTTAATGGCCAATGACCAATAATAAACATCAAAAACCCAAATAACACAATTTGGGAAAAAATAATAAAAACCACACCAACAATAAAAAGTTTTTATTTTAACAGCGTGTTCCTAAACTAATACCAGTATAGTGGCCTAATCGCTTAGGCCAATGATCGCTTAGGTTTAAGATATTTTGATGTAT
Organism: Polyommatus icarus; assembly: GCA_937595015.1. Classification (NCBI taxonomy): domain Eukaryota; kingdom Metazoa; phylum Arthropoda; class Insecta; order Lepidoptera; family Lycaenidae; genus Polyommatus; species Polyommatus icarus. The sequence continues at coordinate 11,149,223 of OW569339.1, forward strand.
GTTATACTTGACAGTACACTGATATTTTTTAGAAACACAACCAATATATAGTCAGTGATGCCAACCTGCAGATAATTTCAGATCGGTGGGGAACCAATAGAAAATCTAGAAGTGTCTATCGTCGCGCCGTCTGGTGGAGATTAAAACTAAGAAAACCTCCCAATATTAAGGATAACCTCTTTGATAATATCCTCTAGTCTGTTTACGTAGTTGACAAATCAAAATTTCAGAAAATGTTTCAGTATTAAGCCACTCAGGCGCGTTATTATCGGTCGATAATATCGCAAGCGTTATTGCGATATCTGTTCCTACTTCCATTGCGGCGTTATTATCGCAACAGTGTGTAAAGTACTGAGTACTTTAGATAAAATATAGTAAATTAAAATAAAAAATTTAGAATATATGATTTTCAACCAACGAAAAGGCTGTTGACTGGGCTTAATTAATATAAGGAGGCTGATAGCCGCATTATTCTGCATGCCAAAGACATGGTGATGAATGGAGCAATAAACATATTAATATTACTTGACGTACCTCGCGGCTTCGTCCGCATAAATCTGAAATTTCACGGAAACCGTATATTTTTCACAAATTAATAACCCATATCTCACGTAGTCTACTTAGATATATTCGTGTCAAATAACATAAACATTGCTCTAGTAGTCTGTGAGATATTAGCCCTTTCAAATAATTTGCCCCGTTTATTTACATTTTCCTCTGTATCATTGCTCTTATTGGTCTTAGCGTGATAAAATATAGCTTATAGCCTTCCTCAATAAATAGGTTATCAAACACTGAAAGATTTTTTGAAATCGGACCAGTAGTTTTTGACAGTAGCGTGTTCAAACTTCAAACACACAAACTAACAAACAAACTCTTCAGCTTATATATTATCAATATTATATATATATATATAATATTGACGTAATGCTGCGTCCTTTTCTATCGTACTGGATACGTTCCTCGGACCTCTGTTTCGCACGTATTCAACCGCACGAATATTATGCCCGCTGTACACTCTCGCCGAGAGCTCTCGGGCGAGAGTCTCGTGCGAGAGCCCCTTGCCCGAGTGCGATCATGTACATTCTCGCTTAGTTCAATCGCAGTTAAGAACTCAGACAAGATGGACGAAAACGACCATTCACCATTCACCATGCATCGAAAGATATCATTGTAATCCAAAGATTTATTGTATAATCATATTTAATTTTATTTCTCACAGATAATGACTGATAATGTCGTTTATTATTGTTATTTTTCTGTTCTACACTGTCCAACGGCGAAACTAGTACTGAAAGACGCGAGAGTGTACAGTAGTGCGCTCGTTTTCCTCGCGAGACCCTTTGTCTCGGGCGCAATATACCGACAACGGACCGAGAGGGTCCGAGACAGGCGAGACGAAGCGAGCGCACCCATTTACACTCTCGCACTCGGGCCGCCTCGCTGTGTCTCGGCGAGAGTGTACAGCCGGCTTTACGTTTTTCAAAAATCGACAACCGGGATTTAGCACCAACTTTTTGCAGCCAACCTTATGTCATTATATTCATAATAAAATTATCTTTATTTTGATATAAGGTTTATCGCGTAACTGGATCGTTGCAAATTACTAGTATCGATTTACCTGTATATAGCTGCCTACCTGATAATTGCACCGGAAAAAAAAGTCAACCCAGCGTTTGCATATTCTATGAGCTACATACTTTCGATTAGTATACAGTTTTTTGCGTAAGGGAATGAGTGTAATGTTTAAAAAAAAACATTTTTTAATTATTAATTAATTACACTTTGCACCAAATTTTTCAGACAACCTCCTGTAAATAAATTTTTTAACATATTTAATTTTATAAAAAAATCATTTTCATCCCGTAATACGATGGGTGAAGGTCATTCTATGGCCGGATCTTAGACTACTACATCTTAAATCCATTCTTGGACCATAAGGACCAAACCTACCATAGGAAATCTTTGGTTCATTTATAGCCGTATAATTCACCGTACACACGCAACTAAAATAGGCAAATGTCAGTGCCACACTTCGCTACTTTGTAGGTATTTGCGTATTTGATAACATTTCTGGCGCCGGGCGGGCCGGCTTATTAATACAAAATGTACTGAAAACAGATATTATCGCAATAACGCAAGCGATATTATTGACCAATAATAACGCACGTGCGTGATGAATCATGATACATACTTGGATTGGAACAAACCAAAGAACATAATTTGCAAAGAACAAACCGTATAAATGCCGTATATTTAACGTATTGTTCGCCAGCTCCTTTGCACGACTGAGGGCAGTCGGCACTCGGCACTCGGTACCTACTCGGCACTCGGCTGCAGCAGCCTGCAGCCTGCATCAAAATATGTCCATAGACTCTAAATTGGATAATAGACTATAGAGTATAGAAATAAATTTTATAAAATGGCGGCTAAAGTACTGAGAGTGACGTATATGTTGTGTTTATCAAATAATTAAAATAAATTTAGTGTTGTGTTAATAGAATGGATTGTGAAAACTTTTAGTTGTCTAAGTTCTGATTAGTTTTCTAAGCGTAAATGGTAAGTTGAATTAAATATAAACTGATATTTTGTAATCATCTTCAACCTTTCCACGACTTCTCTAGGTGGCGAGGCAGCTAATGTGTAACAAATTGTAGGCGTATGGCTCGAGCAATGACCATACCTCATAGTTTTCTCAGTGAGAGAATTTGATACCCAAAATAATATAATTTTTTTGTCCAACGACACAGCTGTATTCTGATATGTGGCTTTTAGAAATTATAAATACTCAGTATGAAAATGAAGTGTTGAATAACCATTTTGTCTTACGATACGTATTTTACATATTATGTTGATACATTATCTCCAAAATGTTAGGGAAAATATCCTTATATGCGTGACTGTATCTTCTTACAGGTGTCCTTGAATGGAATCAAATAGGTGCCCCATTGACAGTGCCCAGTTGTGAGGTTTTTTTGAAGGAGTTTATCTATTCAACAGTGTTGTTTATCGGTTAATATTGACTACCAATCAAAATCACTAGTGAATAGATAAACTTTAGTCAAAAAATTCAGAGGCCTGGCAAAAGAGCATGTTAACATATAGAAATTTCTTATAAAAACCTTTAGTCTTGCTTAAATCAAAGTAAAAAATTATAAAATTCTTAGTAAAGTTTCTTACTAACCACAATACACTATTTTCTATGATATAAATATATAATTAATGCATATTATGTGTGAACATTGAAATCTTGGTCACCAGTGGTGTAGCACCAGTGGTGTGGCAGAACTGGCAAAATGCCACGGGCCCCCGACTAAAAAGGGCCCCGACCCAAGAGGTTGTGAGGTCTGATTTATTTTATACATTGTTTGTTAACAGTTTTATAATAACGGGATGATTTTATCTGAAAGGGCCTTAACAATTTGCCACGGGCCCCAAAGGGTATACAGTACGGCCTCGGTAATCCAGACTCCCACTTGTTCGGTGATCGCTGTAATCCAGCCGGCCGGAGCTTTAAAGTTTAAACATTGCTTTAAAATGGGCTGAAGATAATGAATTTTATAGCCATGAAGGTATGTGTCTCCGTCAACTTAGAGAGTAGAGACCGAGTTTTCGAAATGAAGTACGAAAATCATATTAAACAGAAGAGTATTACAAACTTTTTCAAAAGGAATTGACTAATGTTTCATTTTAACTTAACTGATTTCTTACATGATTGTCATTATTATGAACATGAACATTAATTTGTCTTTATGATATACAATTTTAAAAATTGATTAAAGAAACTAAGTTAACTCATTTTCATTTCATTTCATAAGGTTAAACATTAGGGGTCTTACTACAAAAGATTTAAACACTCGTTGAACAGTTGATTAGAGAAAAATTCCATACAAAATTGACTCAAAACAACTGTTCAACAGATGTTTAATTCTTTTGTGGTAAGACCGGACGTGTTTTATTAACATAAATATTGCATACTATAATCCGGACGCCTCGATAATTTGAAAAGGGTCAAGCTTTTGCCTCTCCGGATTAACGAGCCCCTACTGTAGTTACGCCACTGTTGGTTACAAAATCCTTTGAATTGCAATCTCCTAATTGCAATTTATAGGTTGCGACATCTCAGTAGCAACTTTAATTCCTGGTTGATGCATCAATGATTTTTATTTTTAACCGACTTCCAAAAAACGAGGAGGTTATACGTTTGGCTGTGGGTATTTTTTTTTATGTATGTTCAACAATTACTCCGCCATTTGTGAACCGATTTTCAAATATTTTTTTTTAATAATAATAATATTTATTTGCTAGAGTGAAATGTACAAATAAGGTCTTCCAGAATTTTATAATGCAGGATCATAACACTCAACTAAATTAATAGTAAATTTTTCAAAGTTCTAATATACTTCATTTGTAAATTTTATTATAACTTATTGAAATACACATACAACTGAGTATTTTGTGAACATTTCAAGTGCAGGCTATTGATATCGAGCAAAAAATATCAAAAAAATTGTGTTTGTTGTATAGGAGTCCCCTTAAATATTTGATTTATTTTGTTTTTATTGTTTATTGCTATAGCGGCAATAGGTATGCACAATCTGTCAAAATTTCAAAGGCCTAGCTGTAGCCTTTCAGGTCTTGAGTCACAGCCTAAGACAGACAGACGGACGGATGTCGAAGTCTTAGTAATAGAGTCCCGTTTTTACCTAATGATTAAATATTTGTAAAGGTAGAGTAGGGTGCTGTGACAAAATATTGACGTGCAACTGCACCGCAGGCTGAAAAAGATTGGGAACCCCTGCACTATAATAATGATACTATAACTAATTGTATACCAATATTACAATGTTACCGATTTTATTACAAAGCACAGTGGTAATTGTAAGTTGCTACAAAAACATTTGCTATTATGTTGTAGTTCATACTCATGTATGATGTCATTGGGAGACTTGAGCAAATTAGCGTGTGCTGCGCGCGTATTTTCCCATACGCTATAGTAGAACACGCGCAGAACATGCGCACGTCTGAACGCGCCCTTAAGATTCAGAGTATACTTTGGGACACAATCTTACTTTTGTACACAATATTGTGTCTCTTGAATCAATAATAAGTAATAACTATAATAGGTGTCCATACAATTTTCGAAGAGTTCCTTTGGTTATCTCTGTAGCACCTGTTCTAGCCAAGGCTGTCCACTTCTCTCACAATTTTGCAAATTTTTTCGATACGTTGATTTACGAATTGCGATACTTATAATATGCTTCATTTACCACCTCAGCAAATTGGCATATTGATACATGTGCACAAGAAATTTTACTTGTAGCATTGTCTTGTATTGGCTGTTATTGACTTAGCGGCTTCGATCACTAATATACAAGATACACAATCCGCGGCAAAAAACGACCTCACCAAAAGAGCACCAAACTCAACATTCTGGTGCACTTTTGATTTAATAGTGCTCGAACGCTCCGCCGGGAAACATGCCTCGGTGCGCGTTTAATAATTGTAGAAATCATACGTCTAAAACCAAAAAAAAGGATGGAATTTCATATTTCCGGTAAGTATTAATTTTATCCTAATATATTTCTTACAATTGTATTGTAAATATTGGTATTTCTTTAAGAAATCACCAAAAGACAGTTTTAAAATTAAGTTGTAAATAAATCAACACCAGGTATAAACCATCTCAATGGGGATTGTCCATTTTTTTTAAATTTTGCTCATTACAAAAACATTTCGAGGAATAAGGTCAGTGATCGCTTTTCTGTATATAAACGAAAAAAATACCCATTAGTTACTTATATTTTTGAACAAATATGTTTAACCTTAGTTTGACCTTCAATGGCGTTAAATTAGCAATAAATTCGACCAACATTACGTTTCGAACTTTTGGTAAGCTTCTCGTATCAGTTTTCACATAATAATAACTTGCATTTAACGAACCAGCCTTTATAAATAAGATTGAAAGGAAAAAAAACATACTGCAGAGGTCAATTGGCCGCCGATGATGACGTCAGAGCGAAACTTTAAAAATTTATTGAGAAAAAACTAGCCAATGAATTTCAAAATTATTTAATTTATATTCTTAAAATACCCTATTTTAACGAAAAAAAAAATAAAAAGTACATGTGATTTTTTTTGGACAATGCCCATTGCGAATACTCATACTAAAGGTACTTATCGTAGTTTATCATGCCCACTTGAAATGTTCGGGTTATAAGCTATGTTTCTGTTCCATTTGATGGAGTCGCTATTACTATTATTTTTTTATTGAGGATTTTTTTCAGGTTTCCTCGAGATCCAGTTAGATGTGGTATTAATATTATGTTCCCATCTTCGATCAAATATAGTTCCCATTAAGGATTTTTAAGTAGGTTAAAAAGTATGGGCGTTGGGTGATGTGAGTTGTCCTTTGTGGCCTATCGGAAAATGTATGTACACTTATGTATATTTTGGTTAATGATAAAATTAGACATAACATTAGAACAACATAATATTACAAGTAAAAAATAATTACTCCTCACTTTATACATTAAACTTCGGAAAAATAAAAAAATGGACTATTAAAATTATTACAAATTACAATCAACAAAAAAAATTTGAACAGTTCGACTCCACTCATACTTCACTTCGCCCTGTTCCAGCGGCGAATTTCGGTCGTAAAATTGGATTTTTTTTTGGCACTATACAAATTTGAACTTAAATCATATACGCGGATGGTTGAATTTAGTATGAAGCGTGCATCGGACGTAAAAATTTTATTGCTTTGTAAACACAAATGTTCATTGTTTTATAAAAAGATCTTTAATAATTACTATAATTAAGGTTGATTTTAGATAAATGTATACTTCATTAAACTCTATTACTCGGGGACAGATTTTCGAGAGGTTTTGTATGAGACTGTGTATCTTGTATATTAGTGATCGAAGCTTAGCGGCCATCGACTCGGAATGTGATCACGCAAAGAAACACTTTTTGCGTTCGGTCTGGGCTGCGGCAGCGTATTTTTTTTTCCTAGATTACGCATTGCGTGTTCGTAAGCCTTATATCTAGCACAAGTTGGTGTTACGACTGCATCTTACTTCGTAAGCCGTGTTTGTGGCACACGACGTTTCAACAGTGTTTTGCTATCAATGAGAATGGTCTACTTGTAATGGAGGGCATCTGAGCGTCAATTCGGTCACGGGGCATGGCGCGAACACTACCGTACTGGATTCCTCTCACGCTCCAGTTGTCACGAATACCACTAATTGTTTGCGTTTTTTACCGCGCGCGGATGTGGAAAGGGCTCTAAGTTGTCGCTACAGTATGTGAGCGAGTACCGAGTAAACGATTTAAAATTCAATCTCACTATCGTGCGCTATGCGTGAGGTTGCTAATTATTCCTATTAACATTTAATGGCGCTAATATTGTGCACGTTCTTTTGTCTGTGAACCCAATAAGGTTTCTAATAAGTATCTCCTGATCTTTCTACAAAACTTGCGTTACTAGTAATACTCCGTAGTTCAAGAACGTAGACTTCTAGTTTCTACTAAGGGTGGAGACTGGAGGTATAAAATTGGATTATAAAGCTTTAAAGCTTTAGCAGCGAAGAAATAGAGAAAAATGTGGAAAAAACGGGGAAAATTATATGAAATGCTTATTTAGTAATAGTTTGAACGCGCTAATCTCAGGAACTACTGGTCCGATTTAAAAAATTATTTCAATGTTAGATAGCCCATTTATTTAGAAAGGCTATAGGCTATATTTCATCATGCTAAAACTTATAGGAGCGAAGAAATAGAGAAAAATGTGGAAAAAACGGTGGAGATTATTTAAAAGAGCTTATTTGAAAGCGCAATCTCAGGAACTACTGGTCCAATTTGAAAAAATATGTTATAATCTATACTAATATTATAAATGCGAAAGTATCTCTGTCTGTCTGTCTGTCTCGCTTTCACGCCAAAACTACCGAACCGATTGTAATGAAATTTTGTACACAGATAGTCTAAAGCCTGAGAAAGGACAAAGGCTACTTTTTAACTGGAAAAAAGGAATGTAAGGAGGTGTTTATGCGTAAATTTGTTCAAATTAAGTTAGATGGCGCCAAGAGCCGCCTAGATCGCGCTATCGCTTGCTCATACGTATTTCTATAACAGGTGGTACCGGTGGTAATGTTGAATTAGGTTTGCGATTCTTTCGAGTTTCGATTCTTATACACGTTATTAATTAACTCACCTACCAACACAGATATCAGAAACAACAGCCTACTAATGACGCGGACACAACAGTCCACGCGGACGAAGTTGCGGGCAACAGCTAGTTATCAATATTGTTGAACCGCATTATGCAATAGCCCCAAAAAGAAAGTACCGTCTACCGAATAACTTTCAAAGACATGGCCGCGATAGTGTAATTTTTGGGGAGCGTACTTAATTTATTCGTCGAGTCGGAAAAACGACAGCTCGTGAACGTAATCTACGGCCTACGGGTCGGTTATTGAGTAGAGTCAGTTTGCGGTCCGCTATCAAGTTGAGCGCGCGTACTCCGTAAGGCGGACCAGTGGCAATTTTTCACGGTCGTCTTGTTGCTGCGAAATACTCGTCACGTTGAAGTAAATAAACAAAGAGCCACTCGTGTCGGTTGAGTCACCACGTCGTTAACAGTGTAAACAAGCCTGAATAACATGGATGTGTGCGCGTGAAGTCAAGTGAATTGTGAATTTGAAAATATTTAAAAAACATTTAAAAGTTTTTTTTTTGCTTTTTGGAAACAATGAAAGTAATGTCAGGTGCGTAAACACTATGTTAACTATAAATGATCATAATAATTATTTTATTATGTATAGTAATTTCAGCTACTGTTCAAAGTTTTAATACCCAACTATTGAAAAGCGACTTAAACCCGTATGTCTTATGCACTTACCATAAAACTGATTGATGGTCACCAACTTAGGTATACTGGGGTCTGGGACTCAAAGTGGCAAACTATTAAGAATGAAAATAATCGGCCAAGTGCGAGTCGGGCTCGCGCACGAAGGGTTCCGTACCGTTATAGAGCAAAAATAGGCCAAAAATTGTGTTTTTTGTGTGGGAGTCCCCCTTAAATTGTTATTTTATTTAAATATTATTACTAATTATTAAAGTACACATAATTAAGGCCAATGTAAAAATTGCAAGTGCCTACCAGTTGTCATCCTTGATACCGAGCAAAAAATGTTTGAAAAATCACGTTTGTTGTATGGCAGCCCCCCTTAAATATTTAATTTATTTTATTTTTAGTATTTGTTGTTATAGCGGCAACATAAATACATAATCTGTGAAAATTTCAACTCTAGCTATTACCGTTCTTGAGTTGCAGCCTGGAGACAGACGAACAGACATCGAAGTCTCAGTAATAGGGTCCCGTTTTTACCCTTTGGGTAAGGAACCCTAAAAAAAGAGCGAGAGAAACAGAGACAAAAGAATTTATTAAATTATGAAAGAAATCTCTAAAAAGTAAGAAACGCAAGTAAATGAAGTAAGAATCATGAAGTTGAGTTTTACAGTCTCTATAAAGAACTCATTGATGATGACGACGAGGCGGGGCGTAGCAGAATATAAATATCTGCATACAGACAAATCAATAACAGACTTAAAGTTCAAAATTAAGCTCGTGTAGACTAAAATAAACCACATGGCGGGACAGCGCCGACAATCGTCCGATTCTGCGAGTACCTTGCACTAATTGCGCCCCATCTATTTATAACAGACGTACATGTATCCATACTAATATTGTAAATGCGAAAGCGTGTCTGTCTGTCTGTTACCTCTTCACGCCAAATCAATGAACCGATTTTGCTGAAGTTTGGTACGGAAGTAAATTGAGTCTTGGGAAAGGACATAGGATACTTTTCGTCCCGGAAAATGTATGGTACCCGCGCGTTAAAAGAATTTTGATCACTCGGAAACAGTCAATTTTTACGTAAAAAGAATCCTATGTCCTCAAATCCCGGGACTCAAAGTATATCCATACCCAGCAAAATCGGTTCAGCGGTTTGGACGTGAAGAGGTATAAACAGACAGACAGACACACTTTCGCATTTATTAGTATAGAATATGGATAAAGTATGGATGTATTACTTATGCCTCAAGTAATTTTTACAAACATTTCCTTCGTCTAAAAGCTCAAGAAGTGTTCTACGTAGAAACTAACTACTAACTAGGTAGTTTGTAGTTAGTAGTTAGAGTTTATTTTCCTGCCAAATGCGTATCAAATTGACAGATTTCGGATGATTTGAGAAAAAACAAAAAGCGGAGGTTACAGCAAGGAGCTAAGTAAATTGTAGAGTATTTAATAGAGTATCAAAGCGCACGGAGTGCGCGGCCAAGTTCCAGCAGGCCGCGCACATGCCGTGCACTATTTACACGAACCGTTTCGACGCACTTTTGACCCCCCTGTAGCTCAGTGCCTATTGCGAGTACAAAGATAAAATTATACCTACGTAATTATATACTAGTACTTACGCAGTATACCAAATTTCATAGATATAGCTTCGGTAGATCCTGAAATATCTCCCTGTGAAAATAGCTAATTTTGGCACTGACTCACTCACTCATTCACTCACTCACTCACTGACCGGTAATCAAAATCTCTAGGCCACTTCCAATTGTCCTAGCGCTATGAAATTTGGCACACAGGTCGTGTGTTATATTATGTAGATTAACAAAAAATTGAGAAATTTAAGAAATCGGTCAAGCGTGAGTCGGTTCACCTACAAACCTGAGAGGCCACTTCCGATTGTCCTAGCGTTATGAAATTTGGCACACAGGTATAAGTAGATGAACAAAAAATTGAGAAATTTAAGAAATCGGTTAAGCGTGAGTCGGTTCACCTACAAACCTTAGAGGCCACTTCCGATTGTCCTAGCATTATGAACTTTGGCACGCAGGTCGTGTGTTATAAGTAGATTAAAAAAATTTGAGAAATTTGAGAATTCAAATTTCTAAGTTCAAATTTAGAAGTATTATGGATCAGGCTGTTGATGAAAATGATAACAATCGATGAAATGCATCTAAACTTGGCATTGGATTGGATTTCAACTCTTTTTTAGACCAAAAATTTGCTGATAGGAACTTGGCCCCATTTTAACAGGTATGTTTCTGGTGGGATTTAATTAGCAGAAGATAATGAAAGACCCCAATCTCTATCTTCTTCGAATTTAATGTCATATTATAGTAATATAATAAAATCATATTATAGTAATGAGCATGATTTGAGCATTACCTATTGGGATTTGGGATATACCAAAAAGTTAAGGATGTACCAACAGGCAAGTGCTAAGTTAGTGAATAGGACAATAATTGATTTGAATGCGAACTATAAGAATTCCAACCATAAGAACTAGACAAATTAATGGAGAACCATTAAGATAAACATTTAAAAATGAATCGTTTCCCGAGTAATTTAGAAGTGATTCATCAACGAACATAGAGCTTAGTTAATAGTATGAATAATACTACTATGAGAGATTAAAACTACTGACTCCTTTGATTCACCGCTAGATTGAAGTAACTATATAAGGAGAACGATCTTAAAACAACCTCGGTTTTTCCTGTATTGCAGTCGCTCAAATATTTGACCAAACATTCCTTGCTGGTTGCTCTACATTCTAAATTGCAAAGGATACTTCATACTAATGATTGCCAAACATTTTGCAAGATCAGCTACTCTCAAAGTCTCGCTCGCTGAGTCCTGGTGCTCCTGCATAGCTAGCACGGCCTTCCCCAGTCGATTCTTCGGAAGAAAGTAATGGCAGTTTCTTTCCCATGTCTACATATCTATTTCCCGACCATGGCGCCACCCATCGACTTGAGTTTCAGTGGACAAAGACAAGAAACTTTTTACATACCAACCATTAAAACAACGGCTAATATTATATTTTTGACAGTTAGTTTCTTGACTCTTTTTTTTTAATATGGCACTTCGGCTATAAAACCATGGCCAGTGTCGTGTAAATGGCGGCAAATTCAAAAATACGACTTGTGGCAACCCAATCTATAGTCGAAATTATAGTTTTGATCTACGAAATACGAATAATAAAACCTAAAGAAGTTTATTACTCGTAGTTTGTAGATCAAAACTATAATTCCGGCTATAGACAGGGTTGCTATACATCGATATTTTGAATTTGCCGCCACTTACTCGACACTAGCCATGGTTTTATAGCCGAAGTGCTATAAAACCATGGCTACTGAACCGATTGTAATGGAATTTTGTACACAGATAGTCTAAAGCCTGAGAAAGGACATAGGCTACTTTTTAACTAGAAAAAGGGGTTGTACTTGTAGGGGGTGAAAATGGGTAAATTTGTTCAAATTAAGTTAGTTCCAAAAATTCATAACAGATGGCGCTAAGAGTCGCCTACATCGCGCTATTGCTTGCTCATGCGTCTTTCTATAAGAGGTGGTACCATGTTAATTCAGATTCTTTCGATTGTTATCACGTTATTTAATAATGGGGATTGTCCATTTTTTTTCAATTTTGCTCATTACAAAAACATTTCGAGGAATAAGGTCAGTGATCGTTTTTCTGTATATAAACGAAAAAAATACCCATTAGTTACTTATATTTTTGAAGAAATATGTTTAACCTTAGTTTGACCTTCAATGGCGTTAAAGTAGCAATAAATTCGACCAACATTACGTTTCGAACTTTTGGTAAGGTTCTCGTATCAGCTTTCACATAATGAGAACTTGCATTTGACGAACCAGCCATTATAAATAAGATTGAAAGGAAATTTAAAACATACTGCGAGGTCAATTGGCCGCCGATGATGACGTCAGAGCGAAACTTTAAAAATTTATTGAGAAAAAACTAGCCAATTAATTTTAAAATTATTTAATTTATATTCTTAAAATACCCTATTTTAACGAAAAAAAATATAAAAAGTACATGTGATTTTTTTTGGACAATGCCCATTCACTACTCAGTACTTTTATCTATGCATAATGCAGTGACGTAACCTTAAACCTACCAATAATAAATAGTTAATGGCTAAATAAGCTTTAAAATTTGGTATAAGTAAATAAAGTTTAATTTTAAAAAATGAAATATTATGTGCACACTGTACAGCTGTTTTTGGGTATTTTCATTTAAGGGATACCAGGATTTTAAAAAGCTTTTAAATTTGACACCAATATTGTTGACACCGCGCGCTATAAACTGAAGTCCACGCGGACGAAGTCGCGGGCAACAGCTAGTATATACTAAATTTCATGAAAATTGTTGGAGCCGATTCCGAGATTCCAATTATATACAAGAATTGCTCGTTTAAATATATAAGATAAGTATCTAGTATGTATAATCTTGAAAAGAATATCGTAGAAGACGAATTTGCTTGCGATAAAGATGGTAGATCGAAGCCAAGAGAAGGATGGAATAACAATTGGACTTAATTTCATTCCATCTGAGCATCTCTGATTAATGTCGGACTAAACTAAGCGCTCCTTGTGTGGCAAATCACATATTTACTAGAAGTTTTATTACTCTCAGCTGTAATGAGTAAGCCAGCATATTAAAGGTCTTGTCTCGTTTTAAATACAGGAAGCGATATCCGGCGCAAGTCGTACGTCGTGAGGCACAATATACATGGACATAATAAATGTTTATCTTACACACATTTTATTTATAAACCAGTATATTAAACCCGGAAGTCGACTTCAGCATTGTTTATAACGTCAACTTCATGATCCAAACGCGTAAACGGCAATGACGCGAAAGACTTTGACGCGAGTCCAGAAATGTTTCTTCGACTAATTCAGAAATCAGATTATACACACTTAGTGAGATTATCTCCTGAAATATTGTTATTCCGGATTCTAAAAGCTATCCGCTCTCTACGTCATTTATTTTCGTGCAGCTACTGGTTTTTAGGTTGTCCTTTTCCTTTACACATGAGACGCAATGGTAGAGTTAACTCAAACTTCTGTTGAAGACCTTAATTTATTATGCTTGTCTATTGGGCTTACCAGATTTGACCAAACATTGTGCTGATTCTAAGAGTGCTTAAATAAAGCATAAATTCTGTTAAAATCATCTAGCGAGCGTACAATATTTACTTTGGCTCGTGCTGTTTATGCGTTGCAAATTATGACGTTGTGTGTACAATTTGGCAAACCGCAGTAGAGGGGAATGTTACAACGCCTCACTCATGAAATGAAAGTGAAATGCGCGTAGTGGGCTTGGTCGTTCAACTCGGCACGCGTCAGATTCTAGTCGATCTCCTTGCTTACGTACCGAACAAGTTTATGAATGCATGCCATTGATATCGTTGGGCTTATTTCCTACATGGGTTCACTGTTCAGCTCAAAGGACACTCATGGTCCTTTGAAGAAAGAAGGTTGATTAGAAATGTAGAGTTGTTATCTCCAGACGATCTGTAAATTAGGAATTTTAAATAGGTCATCCCTTTATAAGACTTTGATTTGCGTCAAGAGTTTGAGCTATAGATGTGAATATTGTAATAACAAAGCATCTTGCGGTGCGTTCGTCTATTATTGTTACTCGATATATCTCGAAATAACCTACTTTGAACATACAATCGCATTATATAGAGCCTATGCGGTGTATCTTTATTATGTTGCAACGTTCCGGTTTTAATATGTAGACCGTTTGATGGACTGGCGCAGTCAGGTGTGGTAAAAATGTCTAATCACCGCACATTACGCAAGAACCTGTCGCAGAAACGACTACGCATTAGGAGTTATGTTTTATTATCAGGCTATGCTGAACCTAATTCCACACTTTCGATGTTTACTGTTGTTATTGATGATACATCGTTTAAGGTTCATTACGTATTTTCTGTAGATAAGCATTGTATTGTTCAAGAAATGCTATAATATTGAGCTGTTAGTCGTAATTGCTATTTTTATAATATGAATGCTAATGGGTCTGGTGTGAATTTATCCGAGACCAAGACTTCCAGTGACAATAATTCACGTATAATGTGTTTGCGCATTGCGGTACGTGGAATAGGTAATAAACAAGTATCTTCTGCGTCTGATCGCTTCCTATTTGCGTCTTATCCAACTTTAGAATCCCTTTGTCCATGGATCATTCGCACGTTTGTTTATTAAATTATTCTATCGAAGTCATGAGCTAATTGTGAGCAAAATTTACCGATATCTACACCCTAAACTACACAACTTTATAATAAATGTCCAAATTTTTATGATATTTTGTGATTGACCTCATCATTTGTACATAAGAAGTCTATTGTTGTGTTTAATTTGTATAAAAGGATATAAATATTCTCTAGAAGATGAATAGACCTACGTCTTTCCATTGTTGCTGTATTAGAAGCTTTTATAGAAAATACTCGTGCATTTTCATCTATAATTTTTTTTCTACATTAAGTCAGAATTTATAATGGACGTATTATGTAATTAAATCAGTGTGACCACTTTTAGTAGATTTCTACTTTTTTGGTAGATTTGAGGCAAATTGAACTGCGATTTAGTAGTGCAAAATCATTTAGTAGATTTCGGTAGAAAATCGGGATTATGGAACAGTCTTACATGATAATCCAAAATGCAAGTATCAAGGCAAAACAACCTCTTGGTCCATACCAAACACAAAACTGGCAACACAGAAAGGTGGGAAGTCTTTCAAGGGATTTCCCGTAACTAATACAGTGCTATACCGGTCTCTTTTCCACATACAATGATAGAATAGGAGGAAATTGATCTGTCATTCAATACTTTATTGCTCATTTCTTAGTCGGTGTTTTTATTGTTGTTTGTTTCAAGTATATTTTGTAAACCTGAAAGCTTAAGCAATTTTGCTAAGCATTTATGCTTTGCCTTCCTGGATCGAACGCAAAATTAATGTGAAGGGATTTTTTCAGCTATTAATCAAAACTAAAGATCGTAACAGATTTTCTAATAAAAATCATAAACGTATGAAGCTAAAGACCAACAAAGAGCGCGAGAGAGAAGAAAATCCTTTATGGAATTATAACAAGATGAAAAGAGAGAGGCAGCCTAATGAAAACTTTAACCACTTTCATTTGACAGGTCGTCACCAAGTCGTCACCCGTTTTTATACCCTTTCGGTATTTGCAATTTATTGTTTAAATCCTTTATTATTTTCGACAAATACTATTGCATATAACAATGGTAACTTGTTCTGTGAGTGATTGCAGTGTAAATCATAGGAGTAATCCTGAAAAATATACATTTCACAGGTAATTAATCTTCATGTCCTAATTGCTACGATGTGTTTATTTTAGCTATATTCTGTCTATATTTCTCTATTTCAAATAAAATATTGTTAATCCTCCCCTTTACTTTCATATTTTGCATAACTAAAGGTACTATTGTTCTTAAATTACACCATTTTTAAAGAAAAATTTTTCATTAAAATTGTTCACATATACGCTACGGCTTGAATCAAATTTATCGATATGCCTATCGGTATTTAACAAGAACATAAAACTAATCTAAAAATGTAATGGGGGTGTAAGGGTATTATGATATGTATTTAATTTAAGAATAAATAATATACTATGTTTGTCGTTTACTTTCAACTTTATGTTTGCATTTCTATTAATGTAAGAGCTGATTTTTCAGATAGTTTTTACCTGAATAACAAGTAAGTAACTTTAAAATGTGTATATTATTTACCGTTATAAGAACCTCATGTTATAACATATCCGACGATTGAAAAAAAGACGGGTTGCACTCCGGGAGTGCCGGCAGAAGTGAAAACTTGATTATTAACGTTGTGCATTTTTTAAACCCATTTTTTATGAAAATCGATTATTAAAAAATCGATTTTTTTATTTAATTGAAACCCTTACAATCAATTCAAGTTCGAGTTCGACACAAAACACTACTCTCCAACCGTCTTACGGGTTTTCCGAGGTTTTTCGATCAGCACGAGAATCTGACACGAGTTTCACAGTTTTTACCCATCCCACAAAAGTGCTCAACGCCGCTAAAGAAGTTTTCACTTCAAAAATCACCCCAACCGAAAATGTGTATCTACTTTTCAATCGTCCCCTTTTTACTGCCAAATAAAATATATGATACCTAATTTGAATTACAACATCTGTCAAAGTTGCATATTATTTATTTCTCATAGAAACGCAGGTAAAATAACTCGATCGGACAATACTATCGATAGTAAAATATACATCACTAGCACACGCACACATTGACAGATCAAAAATCGTCACGCATTTTCGGGTTGTCAGGTGGTCTATACGACAGTATATATTATAAGTCTATGATAAAAATCATACACGCTAGAGAAGGTATAAATAATGATGGGAACGGAAGCCTCCATGTCACAACTCACAAATTATGAAAAGTGATAAAAAATTGAATAAAAATGTTAAAAAGATTATGATGATGATGAGAATAAATAAAAATTGCTAAATTTTGTAAAAAAAATGTTTAATATTACATCTCAGCCACTTAGAAAATTTTATTTGTAACTTAGTAGATTTTAAGTAGAATTTAAAACAGGGTTTGGTAGATTTTGGTAGAATTCACATATGTTTCTGGTAGATCGTGTAATAAAAAAGGGGTCACACTGAATTTAATATTATGCTAGGATATAACCATAATATAAACAATTTTATTACGCTGTTGTTCTATGACGAACAAGTTAATTGCTCTATTATAATTATTCATCTTAATCCTGCTTCTGCTAAGTCTTTATGCGTGACTTCGTCCACGTGGATCCTTATTTTGTGAAGAATTTCAAAGATATTTTGCCTTAGCAAAATGTGCCTTGTTATAATAACAATCTATCCGACATATTTCGCCACGCAAACTTTCTCACTTCGTTTCATCTCGTTTAAGGCGACGAATTAAAAAAAACTAAACTGGACGTATTTTAGTTTTTTTTAATTCGTCGCCTTAAGCTATTAAGCCTAACAGAGTTTAATAGCTAGTGTAAATATTATATAAACTAAAGGAATTCCTTTAGTTTCTAAAATAAATTGAGTATGATTTCTAGATGCAATCGCTTATCGCGGTTACGTCATAGATACATAATATGGACAGACAATGGTCACGACACCCGATACGCATGGACGACGCGTATAGAGTAGCGTCCACAGTAGCGTACTTGTGTTATCCTAATTCCTAGGGAGTGGCAATCAATTCTGGCAATCAAAACTCGCTGGCAAACGTAATATTTGCTGTAGCCTGTAGGCCGTAGGGCAATGTTTGCAGCAGCAATCGACGTGTGGCTCTGTTAAAAGAGGTACCTTCTCAGAATATGAGACTACCTACAACCTACTGAGTGTAACAAGAACACTACGTCATTTTGGATCAATAGATTCAATACTCAAAAACATCGGATAACGCAGTTTATAGTTACAGATTTAATTGCAAGAAGCCCGCTATTGGCCCTGCTTGGTAAAATGACAAAGGTAACATGTGATCTTGGAAACAATGAAGAAACTGTTTGATTATTTGGCCGCAAATGTCACAAATGTGAAATCAGCTTTAGCGAGTTGGCATTCGCAACTCGCCATAATATGTCAGGCAGGAGAATGAGAGTGAATCAGCGAGCCACTCCCGCCCGCAACCGCTAGTTGCTCCGTTCCGAGTAATTTCACCCCTAAAGGGCCTTTATGCCAATAACATAAGGATCACTCTCGTAGAAATCTCGAGCTAAAATAATTATAACTCGACGTACTATAATCGCAAATAGTTCATTACGGCTCGTACTAACATACCGACCCATATTTAGACATGTTTATGGTATGGTGAAAGGTTTTAGGTTATCTGTGGCTCTACGTTCCATAGCTTTTAGGTTTTGGTTGCTTAACTGAATTCCTCTTTGAATCCTTTGTCTTTCCTTCGTAGACGCAATCATTTTAAGACTGTGTTGATATGATCAAGATACAAATTGGTCATAAGGTCTTTCCGTAATATACTAGTCTACCTTACTCATATTTTTGTCTTTTTTGCGGCGGAATAGAGACGAAAATCGGGGATTTTAGTTAGTTAAATTCTGATGTTCCTTCCACAGCTCTGACAGCGAAACGCATTTCCCTAACAAAATAAATTGCTCGTTTAATCTTGAACTCACTGACTAATCTTAGGTTTATCATTAATAAATATGTAACGTTTGTTGCAGACAATGAGGTGCACTTGAACGTCATCCGTTCGAGAAGCCTGAGATGAATTCTGACGTGCATCGGCATCAGGCGCATCCGCCCTTAGCACAGGTACATATTCCCTAATGAATTATAAGCTGTCTGGGATAATACTAGTAACTAGAGTCAGGCTGACGGCTGAACTCAGAGACATTTAACGATTACTTAATTTTTTGTAGAGTTTAACAGAAATGTTTCAATCTCTCTGAGTGCGGCCGTAAGAACGGTTTCGCACTTCGGGCCAGGCCACAACACTGCGTTGCGGCGTCGCATCGCAAAAAACTACATTGCTTTTCCATCGACCCATCGAGGGTCGTGTGACGTGTCCGAACTCTGACCCCAAAATATAGTAGAGTTGACGAAGAACTATTTCTCTTTTTGCTAATGCACTAACTGTGTTTTCAAGAGAAGAACTCTTGTCTCTTCGTCATCCTTGAATCTCGGTTTCAATCGGATTTGTATTTAAGGTGTGGTGCAAAACTCCTAAGTTTTTTTGACGTGGGAGAGCCATGCTTCGGCACGAATGGGCCGGCTCGACCGGAGAAATACCACGTCCTCACAGAAAACCGGCGTGAAACAGCGCTTGCGCTGTGTTTCGCCGAGTGAGTGAGTTTACCGGAGGCCCAATCCGGCCCTTTTTCCTTCCCTACTCTTCCCTATTTCCTTCCCCACCCTCCCCTATTACCCCTTAAAAGGCCGGCAACGCACCTGCAGCTCTTCTGATGCTGCGAATGTACATGGGCGACGGAAGTTGCTTTCCATCAGGTGACCCGTTTGCTCGTTTGCCCCCTTATTGCATAAAAAAAAAGTAGAAATTAGAAACACGCAGCTATGCTCATGAGCGATGATAGAGCAGCAAGATCGCAATAGATTTATCAGACTTTTAGGCCCACTGGTGCCAATTTGGAATAAGGTTACCCTGGGATAAATATTATGGTATTTCCCGCATTTCGAAAAACTCATAGGACTAGTGAAATTTCATGTTTTTATTTTCACTACAACTTTGACCAGAAGTAATTATAAGCATTTAAACATTTTTTGTAGGTTTGTTACATTCCTTACCAAGGCCCCAGTCAGCTTAGAATTTTGATTTAAATCCATTTACCACTAAATAAAGAGTAATAAAGAATACTATTTTCAAAATTTTATTTCGACTAGAATTCAGCGAAAATAAACGCAGGAAA
This sequence comes from Polyommatus icarus, assembly GCA_937595015.1. Taxonomy (NCBI): domain Eukaryota; kingdom Metazoa; phylum Arthropoda; class Insecta; order Lepidoptera; family Lycaenidae; genus Polyommatus; species Polyommatus icarus. The sequence continues at coordinate 11,169,543 of OW569339.1, forward strand.
AAATATTTTTATACAAAATTGTTTAAATTAAGATTTCAAAGGTTATGGTCAGCTTCGTTTTTGATATATAATAATAATAATAAAGATAAATCGTTTTGATCACAAATTCGAACGATTTATTGATTTTCGAATGCAACGCCTGCTTTCAATATTTGCCATAACAATTCCACAGGCGTTTTGATGGATAATAATTGAATGACATCAGTGAAATCTGTCTTTCAGTGACTGATTGTCTATTACAGAAAAACTAGAGTATGTTCACAAATATATCCCAGCATACTGGCCAGCATAGCTAGCACGGCCTTCCCCAGTCGATTCTTCGGAAGAAAGTAATGGCAGTTTCTTTCCCATGTCTACATAATCTTTTACCCGAGCATGGCACCACCCATCGACTTGAGTTTCAATGGACAAAGACAAGAAACTTTTCCATAGCAACCATTATAGCAACGGCTATTTTGACAGTTAGTTTCTTGACTCTTTTTTTTAAATATGGCACTTCGGCTATAAAACCATGGCCTGTGTCGTGTAAATGGCGGCAAATTAAAAAATACGACTTGTAGCAAGTAGCAACCCAATCTATAGTCGAAATTATAGTTTTGATCTACGAAATACGAATAATAAAACCTAAAGAAGTTTATTACTCGTAGTTTGTAGATCAAAACTATAATTCCGGCTATACACAGGGTTGCTATACATCGATATTTTGAATTTGCCGCCATTTACTCGACACTAGCCATGGTTTTATAGCCGAAGTGCTATATTAAGAAACAAAAAGAATTAAGAAACTAAATGTCAAAAGCGGATAAAATTGGTTGTCATGCTTGACATATAGATTTTCAAAAGCGGAAGAAATCGAGAGACGAAAGAAACTTTTTCTCCAATGTTTTTCCGGTAAAACTGTCAAAATTTAGTTTCTTTCGTTTGTCGACGACGGTATGCTAGCTACGAAGAGCTCCTTAGGCCCAGAATCGCCGTGGTCTGTATACTGTTACTGTATACTGTTGATTCGTTTCGAAATATTTGCCAGTGCATTGTCGTATACTTAATGTGAATATAATACGTTAGAGCTTGTCTAATTTGAAATGACGCGCCCCACCACTTCAAAGTTGATATAAAATATAAATGAAACATTTTTGTACTGTAAATACGAGGGAGGGGCGCGTCATTTCAAGTTAGACAAGCTCTACACTTATCTTACTAGTGGAATACAGTACAATACAGTGCGGCGTCGTAAGATGACGTCTTGATCACTGGTAAGTAAACTGGGTTTTATTTCAGAACATAGGCAATATGTTTGGTTTACAAAATATATTACAATATTTTTTTGTAATCTAATATTTAGTGAGAGACTACTTTATTACGTATCTTATTGATATATATTTGATAATTTACATTCGCCAAACGATCATTTATACGTTTTTGGTAGGTTTGAAAGTCATAAATGCAAATACCACAGCTAAGTCGGATAATAATGAACAGAGTGTCTCAACACAGTGACACATTTTGAGGGATGTGTTAAAACATTGTAAAATGATAATGATATTATTATGTTAAACAACAATTTTATCGAACATGTCCAATCTATAGCAATAGAAAGATATAACATCTTATAGTCAAGGAGCCCTAGAACATTTTTTTATTACTAAGAAGCTAATTTTTTGTGAGTAGCTTTATTTTGTTAAGACAAACAACTTTTTTTACTGCGAAAAAATCTTGAAAGTGGTAGCTAACAGAGATAGAAAGTATTTCATAATTTGATTTGATGGTCCTAAAATATGGATTGTTCAATTTATAGAACAATGTTACTCTTAAATTATATAACTACTAGCTGTTGCCCGCGACTTCGTCCGCGTGGACTTCAGTTTATAGCGCGCGGTGTCAACAAAATTGGTGTCAAATTTAAAAGCTTTTTAAAACCCTGGTACCCCTTAAATCAAAATACCCAAAAACAGCTGTGCAGTGCGCACATTTAATTTAATTTTTCATATTAAACCTAAAGCTTATTTAGCCCCCCATACCCATTACACAACTTTAGCTTTACCCATAAACTATATAGCATTGGTAGGTTTAAGGTTTCGTCACACATCACTGCGTAGATAAAGTACTGAGTACTGACTACTGAGTAGTGAGTTATTCATTATCGACGTGCATAACAATCGCAAGAATCGAAAACAGCTACTCAACTTGGTACCACCTCTTGTAGAAAGATGCATGAGCAAGCGATATCGCGATGTAGGAGGCGCACGGCGCCATCTATTATGATTTTTTGCAACTAACTTAATTTGAACCAATTTACGCATTTTCACCCCCTTACAACCCCTTTTTTCGGTTAAAAAGTAGCGTATGTCCTTTCTCAGGCTGTGTACAAAATCTGTGTACAAAATTTCGTTACAATCGGTTCAGTAGTTTTGGCGTGAAAGCGAGACAGACAGACAGAGACACTTTCGCATTTATAATATTAATATAGAAGTATAGATTAACCTACCAATATACAAAAAATCAGCTGGTTAGGGTTCCGTTTTAGGGTTCTGTAATCAACTAAACTTGGTTGACTACGGTACCCTAAAACGGAAGATTTTTCGCAGATAAAAAAGTTGTTTGTCTTATCAAAATGAAGCTACTCACAAAAATTAGCTTATTAGTAATCAAAAAAAAAAATTGTTCTAGGGCTCCCTAACCATTAGCACTGGAGTAAAATCGTAAAAAAATATTATCAAGCGGATAAATCCAAATTCATAGATACGCCATGATTTTGATACGATATTATGTTAAACTACAATTTTATCGAACGTGTAAATTCCATTCCAGCTAAGGCCCAGGCCATGGGGAGACCCTTGGCCTGGGCCTTAGCTTAGCTTAGCAAAAGAGATTTTGGGAACAGATTCCTTAAAAACAACAAAGAAAATATGAATAAGGTAAATGACTAGTAGATTGGACAGTACCAGTCATTGGAAAAAGCACAAAAACATAATATTTATTAATGTTGCTTTAAAAAATTCCTGTTTTTAAAGTAAAAGAACGCCTGTTTTTAAAGAAAAACAGTCAGTTTTTAAAGCAACATTAATAAAATATATAGTGTTTTTGTGCTTTTTCCAATGACTAGTACTGTCCAATCTACTAGTTATTTGACGACCTCAGCTGTGGCTCAATGGGTAGAGTGTGTGGTAGCTCAAGCCGGGGGTCGCGGGTTCGAGTCCCGCCGACGGAACAAAAAGTTTTTCAATGTTCCTGGGTCATGGATGTGTATTAAATATGTGTATGATATAATAAAAATCTTAAATACATGTGTAGTATAAAAGTATTAAATATATTTCCGTTGTCTGGTACCCGTAACACAAGTCCTTCAGGTACTTAGCACGGGGCCAGATTAACGTGGTGTGAAGCGTCACATATAATACATAATTTTATTATTTTATTTAAATTATTCTGTGTGTGATCACTGATTACTATAAATTTTGCATGCCTATAGTTATTAGGTAGAAAAACTGAAACCCTGTATAATTATAACATCTTTTGTACGGTACTTTCTGCAAATAAATGATTCTTATTCTTATTCTTATAATACAAAATTCATTAAAGATTTCGTTTATTAAGTTGTGAACATGGCCTCTCTGTTTTTCATTAGTCTGTATGTCGAGTTTACCACGTGATCACATTATTTCTGAAAATTATTGAAATCAACGACGGCTTGAAAACTAAATATGTACCTATCTAGCGCCATCTGTTGAGCTTGTTTTCCGCAAATTCTAAAATGTCAGTTGCCTATAATCCCGCCTTAATGCAAGTGCAGTTAGTAACTGTGGTAGGATGTTGTAAATACTAAATTGTAATTGTCAGCGTGATAGTATAGCCATATTGTAATGACTTTATCGCTCCCAATTCCTGTATAGATTAAGCCTTTAATCTCCCTCTTACTGTGTCACAGCGTCGTAGAGATAATAAGGCACAAATTAACACGTGAAAGTCGCACATGAGAAAAAGATCATTACGAGCTAATCTCGACGATAGTGGTTACCGTGGGATGTATCTTCGTGTGAAAGCGTTAACTCGACTCTTTAGCTGCCTCAATTTACGGTCGCATTCGTATCCAGGCCACGAATTAAAAATATAAGAGTTGGAGATAAATCTAGTGACTTTTATTTTTCAAGCTTTGTAAAATAGATGTTGTCTTTAAGTTTGTTCGCACAGTAACTGTACAAAATGCCGAATTAAAATCGAGCTAATATCCTTTTCCGGAACTATAAATATCTGTATCAAATTCTATCATAATCGGTTTAATGGCTAAAGAGAAAGAAGTTAACGAACAGACAAACGAAGAAAGAGTAACGTAGGTACCATCGAGGAAATTGATTCCTATGCATTTGAGAGACCAACGTCATTTGCTCCATCACGTAAATTCAATGTCTGTCGGCTGGGTTTGACCGTGACGTAACGCGACCAAACTACATAGGTCCCCCATCTACATAGGAATCAACTTCTCTGATAGTACATAATATTTTCGTCTTTCGTATTTATAAATTTAGTTTTTAAATAGGTAAATTTGGAATTGACAGTCAAAATGAACTCAGACCACAGCGGGGAATGGTCATATTTAGCAATTCCTCTCAATCAATAGTTCACAAAATGAATTCCCAAAAAGAGAGAATATATTATAATATTATGATTTATAATATGATTCTCCAAAGCTACCATTTTAGCCCCGCAGATCCACGGTAGACTGAACGCCATTTGAATATAACATGTCAAAGAATAAGTACACTGTACAAGTCAGGTGTCCTTATTTCTTCCATTAAGGACTAAAAGGCCTCTAAACGCTACTAACATTACTAGCCACTCGAAACACGGCTATGAAAAGAGGTTGAGTACTGAGTACTTCAACATCGAAAGCTCCCGTGATTGTCTGCAATCGCTCGGAGTGTGCCCTCATAGCAACCCGACTGTGTGCTATTTACTTGCCGTGTGTCAATCAATTTTTTTTTTTCTATAAGTACGATATTATTTATTATGCTTATGTGATTTGTTTTTTAGTTTTTGACCCCCTCCCAAAAAGGGCTCTGGTTTTTTAAAATTATTTTTACAAAATAAACTTCGGAATAGCGATTTTAATATTTTTCACCCCTTGTCGTGTCTACTATCATAAATTTGGGCCAGGTGCACAACATTTGGCGACATATGAACGCTGTCAAAATATTTTTGCAACTGCCTTTAGACCTGTTTATCGAATTTATTTATTCGATATGTAGATGGTAGAATGTCTAAAATATTTTATGATATAGGCTTTGGCGATAATGGAAGAAGAATGAGCAAAGTTCGATTTTTGGACACTGTGCCTTTTTCTGTTCGTCAAGGGCATGCGTTATAGATAGCGCAGTCAACAGCGAACACATACCTGCGACGCATGCCCTCTGACCGTATCCAAAACGCATTGAATTACTGAATGCGCCAAAACGAAAGTTAAATGAAAGAAGATGACGAAAATTGAAGACGAATGCGCATAGTGTGGACATAGCTAATAACCATTTACCTTTTTGGCTGAAGCTTGTCTATTCAGTAGTGGTTTTGATTGGCTGATGTGAAATTTTTCTCCGAAATTGAGTTTATGACACATGACGGCATGACCTATCCTCAGCGTTCCACTGTCCACGATCTTAACTCAGCATAACCTGTGGCATAACATTGTGTGTGTGTTGCAGCACGGGGTCGGCGTGCACGGCGGCGCGCAGGGCGTGGGCCCGTGCGGCTGGTACTCGGCGTCGGCGACGCCCGCGCCCACCGCGCCCGCGCGCCTCAAGCGCCAGCCCCCGCACCAGCTGCCGGTATGTTGAGCAATACGCCCTTCGTAGGGCTAGGTATCTTGGTGCTAGAATCTAGATGTAACTCGCAACACACACATTTTGATTAGTTTGATACTCGTTATTTCCTGTCGTTACCGCGTGAATACATCTCTATCATCTTCGCAAACTTGTACATTGGCGTTAAGGTTCACATCACACAACTTGTGTGAAACAAGTAATACACCAACTTGATGACACCGTACGTAGACTGTATATATCATAAACTAGTACTATGAAAATTGTAGTCTGATATGTCAACCTTACTTAATATATTATTATGACAAGTCCAGATTTACGGCGATATAACATGAAACCATGGTTCGTGTCGTATCGAATACAAAATATGTAAATTATGGGTGCCTAACTACCATGACTCCGTCCGCGTGGACTTCAGCTTATAGCGCGTGGTAGTTCCCGAATCCCGGATCCATGTAGGCAGAGTTGCTTCCGCAATCCCGAATCCGCGGTACGTGTACGATGACTTCAAACTTCAAAAATCTTCTTAAAACTTCAAATAAAACGCAAAGAACAAAGAGAATATAATCACTAGCAAAGAATTTCATCATCCTTAGCACCTCTTATAGAAACACGTATGAGTAAGTGCTTGTGCGATGTAGATGACGCACAGCGCCATCTGTTATGAAATTTTGAAACTAACTAAATTTAAAAAAAAAAGTATAAACACCCCCTTACAACCCCTTTTTTCCAGTTTAAAAGCCTAGCCTATGTCCTTTCTCAGGCTTTAGGCTATCTGTGTACAAAATTTCATTACAATCGGTTCAATAGTTTTGGCGTTAAAGCGAGACGGACAGACAGAGATACTTTCGCATTTATAATATTATTATAGAAATATTATAGAAATTATAGAATTATAGAAGTATAGATATATTCTAGTAATATACGTAATACGGAACACCTGTTTCAATGTTAACATGAAAAAAATCTACACCCAGACATAGAAGCTTCTTCGTTGGAAGTCGGTGAAAAATGAGTATTTTTCTCGTAAACAAAATAGTTGCTTTGTTTTTGTTCCAAACAAATAACAATTCGCCAAAAAGGCGAACACGCCTAAAACGCGAGGGTTTAATGTTGTTGTTAGCTTTTACCCGAAACTTTGATTTTATTCACCTTCATACGAACCCCAGGCTGTTGACTGGCTTGCACCTGTTTGTAACATTTGCGAATATTATTAGCTGACGAAATTGGTCACACTCAATTTTATGTACAACTTGTTTTGTTATATTTTATATTCGTCTTTCAAATATCGTACTATAAGCGTTAAGTAAATTGGCTGATAGTTAAGAACGCTAAAATGTACTCTAGCATTGACTAAGCAGTAAGCAGATAGTTAATATCTTTTCTAGCTTTAGGTTAGGCTCTATTCTTGGGTAGAATATCGCAGTCACTAGCTGCTTGTTTTACTCACAGTGATCAAAGAGATGGATTTGCAACAAAGAGTTGTTAGGAAATACATTTTGTATTACTTATTAACTTTGCCTAAGAGTTGGCTGCAGCCTGCACCTACTACTGAAAGAATTTCTGTATCTATGGAACAACTGGAACAGGAAATAATATAAAATGAGGTTGTTGCCTGTTGGCTGCTGTCTTTGTTTCTCAAATATAGGAGGTATAATGAAATGTATCAGACAAAAACTTTATTAATCCCCTTGGGAAAGGAGCTATGTACCTTAAATTTAGAATTATAATTATAGTTTTAATTCAATAACATGTTTTTTCTAGTCCGGCGGTGGAGTGAGTGGAAGCAATGGTCCTCACGCGCCGCTCTCCCCCACAGCTCTACTCAACTCCGTTCCATATAATGTAAGTTACTACCTACTACCTACTTACTTTACTACCTTTCGAGCCTTATCATACGAAAGGTTTGCAAGTGCAAGTTTGATAACGGCCTTAATGAGTCAGATCTGTCATCCAAATCATGACACGATTCACAAATCAAAGCTTTGTGACCACAGTAGTTTGCTAAAAGTTATTTATATGAATCAAAACCTATTAACGGTATGATAATATTAACATTGACATTGAAAATATGTATTTTGTTTATAAAACAGCATGTTCTTATTGTTAAGGTTATTAAACAGTGACTCAATTTTCCCAGACATAAATAATATTATAATCATTACTAAGTTACTGAACAATTCCAAGGAAAATTATGGCTAAGTTTTATCTGTTGTATTAAGTTATGGCGAATTATTTACCGAATTATGCTGCTTTTAGATTTTTTTTTTAAATACGGTTTCCGATATACTAGTTTTTGGCGCAACCGAGTTGATGGCGTCATCTAGTTTTTTTTTTAAATATCTATGGACGCTTCACACCACGTCAGTCTGGCCCCGTGTTAAGTACCTGAAGGACTTGTGTTACGGGTACCAGACAACGGAAATATATTTAATACTTTTATACTATACATATATTTAAGATTTTTTATTATCTCATACACATATTTAATACACATCCAGACCCAGGAACTTAGAAAACTTTTTGTTCCGTCGGCGGGATTCGAACCCGCGACACCCGGCTTGAGCACCGACGCGCTCACCACTGAGCCACAGAGGTCGTCAAATTATTCCAAATTATTTTCTTTAATTATGACTGTGGTCTGTTATCCTGGCTACAAAAACTTTTGCGAGGTTCCCTAAAGCACGAGGGCGATGTCGCACACTTAGACACCAAGCGACGCCATTGTTGCTAATGCCAGAGAGGGTTTTTGTAGACTTTGCTCTACAATCTATATTATAGACATTCAATATTCATGTTTTCCATTCGACTCGGATTCGGAAACTTTACAGTCCGGCCATTGGGGAACGCCTAGCGCGGCAAGCGTTTATTGGATGTCGAGTGATGAAGTTTCCTAATCCCAATCAAATTGCGGATTGTGAATCAGGGCCCTAGTGAAGATTTACATTTTACAGTTTACATTATAATTGTCATCTCCCCACAGAGCGTAATGTCTTCATCGGTCCGCGCCGTGGCCCCGCCGCCAGGCGTCGCGCCAGCCGTCATGCACACCTCGCAGACTACCACCGGTATGTATTCCGTAAAGAAAATTGCGATGTGGTTAAATTTTGTAGGGAAGATGTTAAGTTAGGTCAAACCTTTCTCTATGAAAATTAATTAATATATGTGTCTAAAGTTCTAAACACACTAGGCCCAAGTTACGCGGTGTAAATTCCGCCGAGTTTCAAACGCATACAAAATACGGACGGAACGCGAGGGATGACAGACTATTCCGTCGCGTTCCGTCCGTATTTTGTATGTGTTTGACATTTGCGGCGGAACTTACGCCGCGTAACTGCGGCCTAGGCCCTAGTGTGTTTAGACACTAACATTGTTGAGTTCTAAGAATCGAAGACCAAAATTCCAATCAACTCTACAGTTCAAAGTAATGCTCACCTTTGAGAGAGTTTCAATTAGGGTTGTAGCAAGCACAGCACCGGTTACTCGCAAGTCGCAGTATGCTTCTACCGAATCTCTGCGCTCAAAAAAGTGTCAGGGAGTAAAATGTAAATCAGTAGAAGTTATGCTGGATAGGTTAGGATAGGTTATATTCTGTTTTATCAGGTAAATTATAAAGTGCGCATAACCGTAACCAAAACCATAGTAACAAAGGCACGTAACAGGAAATATAGGGAGGAAGTAAAGTAAATTCCCGTTAAAATATTATGTTTGATGTTTCCAGAATAGGTAATGTGAACTGACTCATAGTTATCCAAAACAGCTTTGCAATACGTAATGGCGTTGCCAAAATTGACTTCTCCTTTTGTTCGACATAACCGAAGACATGAGTGGATGATGTGGGTAACTAGCAATTTGAAAACTGACATCTTTTGTATAAATGGAGGCTTTAGGAACGGGAACATGATTTGAAATCAAAAAAATGTGGATGCTATGTATAGCTAGATAATATATTAGCTAGATTATGAAGAAGGTAAATTACAGTTAGGTTTGTTTAAATTAAGTATAAGGGAAAAATGGGTAACTTCTCTCTTATGTTGTAAAATTTTAGTTACCCGGTTAATCCACTCATGTCTTCAAATGCGTTGGGAAGTGGACGATTTAGGTGAGCATCGCTCGCGTTCGCGTGTTGTGAATATGCAACAGCGGATACGTATCCCTAATTTACTTGGCAAATTAACAAATTAAATTGTTTACTGCAAGGCATGATTGATTACGGCTCGAACTTATATTGACAAGTACTGTTACAAAAGATTTACTACGACTAGAGCATAGCGGTTCTTAAACTTGTTTGGTGGTGGAACCCTTTTAGAAGTGACATTTTTATAACGAAGAATATGACAGTTCACAGTACTAAATAAGGCATAAGCAGTCTTTGTCTTACTCGTACATTTGAGTTTTGACTTTTGACAGACAGTTACTTGAATCTGTTATTCATGTATTGTTCTTCGTTTATTATAATAAGGCCTTTAAAGAATATGCTATCAAAGCAGAAAATGCACTCATCAGTCTATTATTAGACCAATCAATGTCGCCTTCAGAAGTTTAGAAGAAAAGGCGACCGGCCTTATGTCGCCTTTTGAACGCACCGTCAAGGCGAAGTATGATTCATGAGGACAAACTCATGAAGTCCCTTAGTCATGCACATGTCAGGAATAAGCCAACGACATCGCCATTTATAAATATCAACTCTGCTCGCTTTTCACGTCTAAGGCCGGTCGCAGACGCAAAAACTAAATCATTTCTCCATAGCTGTGATGACAAGTCGGCATTCGTTAGGTATTTAGACTTGTGGGCTGTGGCGATAGTAAAGTGCGTGCCAAGAAGATGAATAAGCTGTAGATCACATACGATTTAATAGTACAGTTGTCAGTCAGGGCTGGTTTACACGTATTAAGTACTTAAATTTTACTTAAATTTTAACTTAATTTGAAGTGCCTGCCCGAAATGTGTCAAGTGACAAGCCCCGCCTGCCATCATAAAAGAAAATAGTCAAATTTCTAATTTCCTTGTTTAGTACTTAACTAAATTTTAACTTGCTACTTGCTACTAAATTTTGTGTTTACATGCTATAAATAACTTAAAATTAAGTTAAAATTTAGTTAACTACTTATCTACTTAATACGTGTAAACTATATAAAATAGCCCTCCTACAACTGCCACAGAATGACAAAAAAAATCTAATGTACGGTACTTGGTTTCATATCCTGAGTTTTGAAATCTTTGATGTTAACAGTTTCTTTAGTAAGTTGCTAGTGCATTAAGATTTAAGACTTCAAACATTAATATCTAAGGTGGTGCAGTAAAAATTACACTTTACAAAGTGTCTTTGCAAATAGTAAGTTAAATGTAACTTTAACCAAGTCGGTTTCGCGTAATGCAAATGGTTTCGCCATAAGCCTTCGAGATAGGGTTTCCTCGGTTGACGGTAACTTGAGATGCGGCTTAAAATAATTATACTAGTCCTATAATGTATGATATTGATGTGACTACTAATCGTTATTCTGTGTCTTTATGCAGATTAAAAGAGTGAATATAAAATTGGTTTTGTCTATTGGAGAAGTTGATTCATAGGCAGATGGCCAACCAACGTAAATTGGTCGCGTAGTGACTTGTGTCAAACCCTGGATCCGACACTCGACAGATCACAGCTATAATTGAATTGACATAATCCGACCAAACGTCGTAGTCCGTAGGTCCGTCAACAGTCTATGAATCAATTTCTTCGAGGGTACTTATGTTAACTGCTCTTTTTTCTCCTTACTAGACTCTGTCTTGAATCTCTAGCGATATGTTTTTTGTCTTTTTCCGTTAGTAACTTATCTATTATACAATGTGTCCCGACACCGGTGTCCGATCCTTTAATGTCATGATCTATGGCATATTTTATCGACAAATTGGCCCTCAATTTTTTTTTCTCTCTCACGGTTGTAAAATGGCAGCCATATTAGTTTTTCTCGGGCTTTCACACTAATCTGACCAGTACTTCTCATGTAAATGTCCTATCGAGATAAAAAAGATCTCATTTGATAGCTAAATTTGTGGACTACGCTTACATAGGCAATATGTTATAAATTTCGTGGAATTAAACATAGAAAAACCCAAGTTTAAGAAAAAAAAAATGTGTATTTTTTATTAATGGCTTTTTGTGAAAAATCTAGCAGATTAAACTGATTCTTTTTTATTTTAAAAAGATAGAGGAGGTTTTCATCTTCTTAAATTTTTTTACTTCAAAGCTCTAAGGCGTTTAGAAGTTATAACGATTTTCTTATGATGAGATGGTCAGATTAGTATGAAGTCGGAGAATTTTTTTTTTCAAAAGTTGGAGAAATAATTTTGAACTCATGATGTATGGCATTTATTAGTGACAAATTGGCTGTCAAATATTTTTTTTTTCTCCAACTTTTGAAAAAAAAAATCTCTGGCTTCATACTAAATCTGACCACCTCATCATGAGAAAATCGTTATAACTTCTAAACTATCTGACTTGGAGCAATGAAGTAAAATAATTTTAGAAGATGAAAACCTCCTCTATCTTTTTAAAATAAAAAAGTATCAGTTTAATGTGCTAGATTTTTCACAAAAAGCCATTAATAAAAAGTACACAATTTTTTTTTTCTTAAACTTGCGTTTTTCTATGTTTAATTCCACGAAATTTATAACATATTGCCTGTGTAAGCGTAGTCCACAAATTTAGCTATCAAATGAGACCTTTTTTATCTCGATAGGACATTTACATGAGAAGTACTGGTCAGATTAGTGTGAAAGCCCGAGAAAAACTAAAATGGCTGCCATTTTACAACCGTGAGAGAGAAAAAAAATTTGAGGGCCAATTTATCGATAAGGATCGGACACCGGTGTCGGGACACATTGTATATGTCGCAGTCATCTAGTTCAATCTGCGATCCGATTGAATGACTAGCGTTTTCATAGAATGACACCATTCAATTGAATGACTCGGCCGAACGTCGATTGAACGATCTTCGCTCAACGTCCAACTAGTTAGCGATTTGTAATATAGCCCTTTGAAGATAGCGGACATGAAATCAGTCAGGTAATTGAACAAATCGACGGGTGCAAAGTAAAAAGAGTCATCTACAAAACAGCAACTTTTCAGGAGAGCGCATAATAGGAAAAAATGCTCCCATTTTGTCAATTTCCAATCAAATTTATTGAAATTTCTATCATTGCTTCATTATTTATTAATGAATCCACATGTATATTTAATTTCTTCTAATAATGTTTAATTTACGAGATATTGTAGTTGACTTCATCTACATTGCGCTTAAAAATATGATAACTGAGTTAACTACCACTTGGTCGTTTCTACGTGGGGATTAAAAATTAGATTAATTAAAGTATTTTTACCGATTACGAGTACGATAATCAGTAAATACGTAAAGTGTAAAACTTTATATTATTAAAATACGCAGTTAATGACCGTTTTACATCTTAAACACACCAAATTCAGAACATGTTTGCGTAGATATCTTTTTCTACGTTGTCGATTTGGTGCAAGGTGCACGATTTAGAAGAAAGTCAAAATATGAAATACTAGCTTCGCTCGCGTGGAGTTTGAAAATCGCGTTAAATGCAAATGTTCCTGTAAGCTCATTTAGAAACATGATGTTTTTCTAAGACCAAAAGTAGCCTATGTTACTCTTCATCATTTCAAATAAGTCTGCCAAAAAACAATACGATTAGTTTTTTCGTTAGAGCGTGAAGGTAGGACAAACAAACAAATAAATAAACAAATATACTTTCCCATTTATAACATTAGTAGGGATTTACTTAGGAATCATTAATTTACTTTCGTAAAAATCGTAATTTCTCGTAAGAAAAAATGAAATTCTGTGTCAATACTTTAATTACTTTAAAACTAATTTAAAAAGTATTCAGTATCATTATCAGTACAGGAACTATGTTGTTAATTATTATAATTTAGGCAGAGGCTTATTAAGTCTTTATACTTGGCACTTGTAATCATGATAGGTTCATTATAACATCATAAGCATTACTGAACGTTTTACACCGTCGGAGGAATATACGTACGATTCTTCAGAACAAAAAATGAGTTTTTATTTCAACGATTTCTCTATTGCTTTTCACGATCACAGAGATCCTAAAACCGGTCAAAGATAAGTTAATAAGAAAACTCAAACTACAGTTAAACTTGCAAATGCTGAAATATGATGTTTTGCAGGTTGCAATTTCCCATTTCTGGACTGTAATTGTTTGCCTAAATTTTGTCGTAATTTACGTCTCGTGTCTTTATTTCTCAATCGCCTTTTCTTTAGATCAATACTGCACTGACTGCTTTTTATAGCGTTTAACGAGGAAGGCGTAGAACATTCACTTGATGCCTCCACTGCCGAAGAAATATCAATGTTGTTGTCTTAGAAGATATACAGTTTGAAAGGGACAATATATTCGATTGCATGTATGAGTTAATAAATTGAAGCAGGTCATGGATGGATGAAATGATGAATTGTATTCTGAGGGTGTTCGCGTATTCGTTAATTTGCTAAGAATCTCTATTATTGACATCCAAATTTTCAGAATATTTTGTTATTTCAGACTGAGAGTGAACTTATGTGACTGACCTAGAGTATTCAGATCATGGGGATTTATCTTTCGAAGTTAACTTAAGAATACTCATTTTATCTTCGGCGCTGACACATCAAGGTCTTCTACAAGATGTTCAATAACTGCATCGGGGCAACACAGTATTTAGCTCGATAAATTTATCGCTTATGTTCTGGAAACTTTCAACTTCTTGAAAAAGTCGTTTTGGACTTTCTAAACATTAAACAGCAGTAAAAAATAACAGTAGGAAATAAGAAGTCAATTAATATAGCTAACAATAAGAATTAACATAGATAGGTACTCATAAACATCACAAACAATACCAATTTACAAAAGTAAATTGAGACATCTAAATCACAATGGCAACGTAGAAAAAACTATATGGCAGATAGCCGCTTATGCCGTATAACATGACCCCCGCGCGTCCCGCGTATAGACGACCAGCGGTAGTTATCCGCATCTACATCGATCAATTTCACAAAACAAGAGTAGATGACATCTTTTACGTTACAAAAGTACCAAAAATAAGGTGATATTTGAATTTTTGTTTTTGCTATGTTGTAGAACATGATATTTTAAGCTAGTTTCTGCAAAAAAACAAAAAACTCAAAATTGCAGATGACTTTTTTTACTTTGCACCCGTCGAAATATGGCGTCAAACAGCTTGCACAGCTGATTGCACTGTGTTGATATTTTGTGCTTTAAAGTGCTTTTTTTTTTGTTATAAAATAATATGACAGCGTAGATTAACCTATTACTACCCACCGTCAACGGCTACTTAAAAAAATTATAGCATCCCATTTAACAACTTCACTACATGACTTTTAGTCAAAAGTCAAATTGTTAAACGTCGCAGTCAACGTCTTGACGAGTTGTTCTTTAGTCATTCAATTGAATGGTGTCATTCTATGAAAACGCTAGTCATTCAATCGAATCGCAGATTAAACCAGATGACTGCGACATAAGACAGGACAGGGACAGCAAAACTGTGAACTATATAATATATCCAATGTATACCCGAGGAAATTGATTCCTAGGCAGTTGACGGACCTACATCATTTGTTGATTGGTCGGCGTAATTATGTCAATTCAATGTTAGCTGTGATTGGTCGGAATCGGATGAGTTTGATATAACGCGACCAAATTATTAATAGGTCCGCCATCTGCCTAGGAATCAACTTCTCTGATAGTGCATTATCCATTTTGTTGAAAAAATTATATAGCAACAGGATCCTTCACAGTAGTTTGAAACGTTTTAACAAAGGTTTTTGGGCAGGAAATGTGAAATCTTAATTAAATATTATGTTCAAAGTCATTTTCAAAGAAAGATGACATAATTTTTCACACTTACGTTTGCTACGGTCATTCATAAAAGATTTAAATTTTCGTTGTACTTACCTATGGGTACTATGATATTATACTGCATGGTTTTAATTCTAACATCCATGGTAATAAAATTACAGTCTTCTGTATTTATCTGACACGTGGCTTTCAATTTATCGGACAAAGACAGAAGGCTTTGTTCATTTATTCGCTGTTTAAACAGTATCTATTAATAAAAGAAGTTAATATTCAATCATAAAAGAAAAATACAATAATAAACTGAATCTAATACAGTGTTACAGAAATCATTGCTGTTTCAAAATTACCATAACAATTTTTATATGCGCATTGCGCACCTATCATATCATAATAAATTTTATTAAAGCAAAATATTTCAAAATTAAAGTTAAATTACAGAATGTGTTTACGCAATTGTGATTAGGTAAATCACAAATCTCGAGTATTTACGAAAGCAGCCAATTATTGTAACCGAACATGTGAAGTTATGAAACATGTTGCATATCGTGTCTTAGCTGGGGAAGAAATTCAAAGTAAAATAAAGCATTTATAAATCTTTACTTCGAAACCTAAAACCAGGTTTGTCTATGTTTAGGTGCAGCTTTGTTTGTCTTCTGGTCTTAAATTTATAATAAAATCACGTAATATGCCTGAGTAATGAGTATGTCAAACATAATAATATGAACACTATTCGATAGAAACTATTTTTAAGTATAGAAGATGTTAATATGAAATTCATGAAAATCCCAACGTACTCTATAATTTTAGCTTCGATAAAGTTGCTGCGACTTCATGGTAACATAAAATTTTCTTTGAAGACTTATAAAAGTCTGATTAATTATAGTTCCTAAGTGGTTTGGTTTATTCATTTATAAGATGTTTATTGTTTGACCAGAGCTCTATCTGGGGGCACGGCAGTGCCCCAGCCAAGCTTTTTAGCAAAGGCACGGCCGTACCATACTTTTCTCGAAGCGGTTCGCGGCTATTTCACACCCCCTTTATCTTCGATGTTAACAAAGCTAGGAATTTGGAATTTCGGTCACTAAGAGCAAGTATTAACACTAGTTTAACCTCCAAATTACATGAAATTTCGATAAATAGTTTAATAGTTAGGCTGTGTTTCCACTGAAGTGGAGCGGAGCGGAGAGGAGCGGTGAAAAGTGCGCAGTGTTTCCACTGAAGCGGAGCGGTGTCGAGCGGAGTCGAGCGGAGCGGAGCGGAGCATACTTTACTGTACGCGAGTCACGCACTGTCCCGCTCCGCATCGCACCGCTACGCATCGCCCAGCTCCGCACCGCCCCGCTCCGCTGTCCTCCGCTCTGCACCCGTTGTCCTCCGCACCGCTTCGCCTCGCTCGGCTGCGTTTCTATGAATATCCGCTCAGCTCCGCTCCACCCCGCTCGTGCTGTTTCCATTGAAGCGGAGCGGAGATTTCGAGCATAGTGATTGGTCAATTCGGGCACCGCTAAGCTCGGCTCCGCTTCAGTGGAAACGCAGCCTTACGGGATGGTCAAAGTTACTACATTTTGTCACTCACTGACTGACAGATCATCAAAATTCTAAGGTACTATGACACCAGAAATACATAATTTGTGAAAATTGGAACTATCTAGCTATTGCGGTTCTCGAGATCCAGCCTGGTGACGTACGGATGGACGACGGACATACATCGAAGATTTATTAATAATAGGGTCCCGTTTCCTTTGGACAAGGAAACCTAAAAACTGAAATAAAATATATAATAATAATATAATACTTTATTAAATAAACGAAAATATTTTTATGTTAATTGTAACTTTGCAAGAACAGTATGAGTTTCGACTGCATATTTGTTTTACGGCTTTAATGCCTTTAAGTTAGTTATGTACTATCAGAGAAGTTTATTCCTAGGCAGATGGTGGACCTAAGTAATTTGGTTGCGCTAAGTCAAACAAATCCGACCGATCACAGCTAACATTGAGTTGACATAAGCTGACCAAATGACGTAGGTCTATCAACTGCCTAGGAATCAATTTCCTCGATGGTATTTAATGAAATTGGTATTAATTAAATAAAAATTGTATTAACAACGTCAACAACGAAACAGTAATTAAATTCGATTAAAATACAAATGTAATCAGTACTGCGATATACACTCCTTACTCGCGAAATAATGTGTGCTCCTTTCCTGCGAGGAACGTCGAGACGCTTACATCAGTGCTGCTATGTATTCAACGGTAATGCTAAAATTGACCACCTTCAAGTATTAAAGCTTAAGAGTCAATATTATAATCGACTCAGAACTATTTTCGTTACGTTGTCCACCTATAGAACTAACGAAGTCTCAAAGAAAAAATGTAAAGGAGATAGAGAATGAGACATGAGTGCTAAGCTAAGTACAGAAAAGTTATAACGTGACCTGAAAAGAAAAAAAAAGCCTTCAAAAAAGAAATGAAATCCAGCCAAACAAAATGTAAAAGGAGCCAAGCAAAATATTCAATACTTCTGTCGTAAAAAGTTTTCAGATCACATTCTCAAGCCAAGCCTTCAACTTATTTTGTAATTTAAATAAACATTCAGTAAATGTATGAATAGATTTCTTTATTTTATAATTATTATAGTGGCTTGGCAATGAGCACTAAAGAAATAATCAGCGACGAATTGGATTTATTGGGTACCATCGGCCACATGCGAAGTTAGTCGTTACATATAGGTACTAAAACACTTTACGCTTGCCGTCTGTGTAAGTATGAACTCTTCCAAATAATATGCAGTTTTATATTTGTTTTTCTTGTGCTCATTGCCAAGCCACTATAATAATTATAAAATAAAGAAATCTATTCATACATTTACTGAATGTTGATTTAAATTACAAAATAAGTTGAAGGCTTGGCTTGAATGTGATCTGAAAACTTTTTACGACAGAAGTATTGAATAGCTATATGTAATATTTTGCTTGGCTCCTTTTACATTTAATGTTTTTGGCTGGATTATATTATCTACTCTTTAATTACCTCTTTCTCCTACATAGTATTTGATTATGCTGCTTCTAATTTCGATCAGCTCTGGATTTATGTATAGGCAGTATAGGCCATGGCCTATGGGCGGCAGCGTCCTATGGCGTTATATGGAGAGCGGCAGCGGCCTAGGATGCCGGCAGAGTTCGTACATACGGGCGGCAAAATTAATGTGGCCTTATACAGCATGACTGGTTAGACATGACCAATACTTAAGGAGAGTACTGGGTACTCGATTCTCATTATAATTAGGTAATAAAATTAGGTCCATGCGTTGAGTAAATAATGATTTAACTTTGTGCTACATTTACTCAGTGATCAATTGATATTATTTTTTTATATTATTCTTTTTCAACTAATATAATAGCCAAATATCACATCCTCGAGTATTGAACTTGTCTCACCAGTCATATTATGCTGTATATTATGTACTCATAAAAATTCAGATTCGACCCTAATTTCGAGTGTTGCCCTCTATTTGTAATTGCCCTGTATCTAACAGTAGTTGCTTCTATTTCCAGTACTGCCGAAGGGCGCCAGCGACGTGGTGGTCAACTCTTCCGGCCAGAACCCGCCGCCTCCGGGCAACAGGCTTATCAACACTACGCAGTGGCCGTGAGTATACATACATACATACTTAGGGCCTGTTTCACCACTCCCTGATAAATGCTGGATAGGATATCCACCACTTAACTTGACAGATAGAGTATGGAGAATTTGTCTAAAAATTTGTGGATAGCCTATCCGGCACTTGATCAGGAAGTGGTAAAACATAACCCTAAACCCTCTATAATATTATAAATGCGAAAGTGTGTCTATCTGTTACCTATTCACACTCAAACCGAAGAACCGATTTTGCTGATATTTGGTATGGAGATACTTTAAGTTGCGGGATAGAAAAGCGGGGCTAAAATGGTCACATTTAGCAATTCCTCTCAATCAATTCAGCAAATAAATTGTCAAAACTGTCAATCTGACAAATGTCAAATCAGTACAAAAATACAGAAATGAATTGCAAGCAGAGTTGCATTTTGCTATTTTAAAGAATTGAATCATATTATGATTCATATCATGATTCAACAAAGCGACCATTTTAGCCCCGCAGGGTACTTTTTATCCTGAAAAAAATCAAGTTCGTGATAAACGAATTATGGCGCAACGGAGTTGCAGGCCTCATCTAGTTTCATATACATATTCGAGATATTCTTTAGGCGCGCCGCACACGTCACACTTTTTGTGTGATCGAGTCTGCGGCTTACATACAATCTGATGGCGCGCGCCATGCAGATTGTATGTAGGGAGATAGCACACGTCACACTTTTTGTGTGATCGAGTCTGCGGCTTACATACAATCTGATGGCGCGCGCCATGCAGATTGTATGTAGGGAGATAGCACACGTCACACTTTTTGTGTGATCGAGTCTGCGGCTTACATACAATCTGATGGCGCGCGCCATGCGGACTGTATGTAAATTGTAAAGACTCGATCACACAAAAAGTGTGACGTCTGCGGCGGGCCTAAACCAAAATCTGAATAATTATGCCCTAAAGAGTAAAGACATATTTCTATGCTCTACTGGCTCTACTAAAAATCAGTGACTTCAGGCTTTGGACTTTTTGAGGTTTTATATCTATGCTTGATGTCCCTGTGGGGACTATAATTATAGTCTGGCCATTAGAATGACCTACCATTGTATTTCTTTTATTGCACGGCTAAGTTATAATGCAAGTCCTACTATGTTTTGTTTACATTTAGATTAGAACAAATTAAAAAGGATTGCTATATTTGTAAAGGTTACAAAAATATGAGTAATACTACGTAGAAGTTTATTTATAGGCAGTTGGCGCACCTTCGTAATTTGGTCGCGTTATGTCCAACTCAGCCGACATATCGCGACTTATATAAAATATTGAATTATGACTTATGACGTAATGTCATCAAGAAAGTGAAGAAATTAAAAAGTGGTAACATCGTAGTTTCATCCCTTTTTTTCTTAGATAAATTTGAAAGGGATGACACTACGATGTTGCCACTTTTTAATTTCTTTACTTTCTTGACAGACTTAATAGGTCCGTCATCTGTCTACGAATAATGCTTAGTCAGACAAGTTGTCAAATGTGTGTTTTGTATTGACGCTGCCGCTTCGCAGTCGCGTGGTCGCGTAGGTTTGTGCTAAGCATTAATTTCTTCGATTGTAAATAAATGCTATGCTCGCATGTCGTCCTTACATTTTTCCAATTCCATCCTCACATACTTAGCTATGAAGCTACCAGCTGTCTAATCAATCTTCACAATATTAGAACAGGTGTAACATTGTACTAAGTCATGTTTCGCGTCACCGTATACGTGTTGATAAGGACGGAACCGCAACATGTGCTCAAATCTGATAAGATAAGCTAATAGCCGATTTCTCCCGCTAGTTGGTCCCTCGCAGTCATGACTGACAGTGCACTAGATACGTACGAAGACGACGAACAAACGGACTTCTATATCCCTTTTCAACATTACGAGTAAATAATTTTATGTTACACGAGAAATTACCTAAGAATTATATAATTTTATTATATAATTTGTAGCGTGCATCTCGATTTTTCTAATGATAAGTTCGTGTGCTAAACATAAAAATTGCTATTGATAAGTATTAATCGGTTCACGAAATACATGTTGTGATAATTTTTCAAGGTTTATGTGAAAACTTTCTTTGTGTTTGTTATAATTTGTGTTTGTTACATGTTTTTATAATTTGTGTTTAATGAAGAACCATTAACTATAATATTATCAAAATAAATGCAAAGAGTAAAGACCTTTAACCTTAGTATTTGTTATGTCTAGAAAATGCATAACACAGAGATAACGTGAAAAGTCACTTTGGACCCCGATAATAACAAAATAATGGCATAGACATTTTTTTTTTTTTTGGTTTGATTCGTCCCATTCAGGACAGGCAAAGGGAACAAAGCCCATACAGCCATGTCTTTTATAGTACTATTGTCTTAAATTTTAATGTATCGTCAGGTCTAAAGTCTAGTCAAAGTCTAAGTAAAAGTCAATACAGTCAAGGAGTCAAGTCGGTCGATTCAGTAAAGTGGTAGACGCTTTACTGAAACTTTCGATGGAGTTTTGGAGGGAACACAAAATAGCACGTTTCTGGATATTACATCACTTTCCTACACTTGTGCATGAACACGAATATCTAATGGTTAATATTCTACCAATATTACACATTAAAAACCCAGCTAACACAATTTTAGGAAAATAATATAAAAACACAACAGCACACTTTAACATTCCCGGCAAAACTCCAATGGCATAGACAATGACGTGATAATATGCCACTGCTATTTGTTTTTAAAAAAACGAACAATCGGCTTCGAATACTGTCAACATCAAAATATATCGATTATGAAAATGACATTATATATATTTTTTTAATTTTAGATGGCACCACGGCGCGATATCTCGGGAGCGGGCGGAGGCGCTGCTGTCCGGTTCGCCGGACGGCGTGTTCCTGGTGCGGGAGAGCACCAACTTCCCCGGCGACCACACGCTGTGCGTCCGGTTCCGCGGCCGGGTCGAGCATTACCGGTCAGTATAGTCTGTGCCAACGACGGAATTTTACAGTTCCTCAAGGCTTTAAATGAACGTGGCGAAAAAAGGAACTAACGCTGTCATCATACAAAAACGTAATTTTTTACAGTTCTCTTTTGCCAGCAGCGCTCCCACCCACGTTCATTTAAAGCCTTGTCGCACTTTACAAAAATTTTAATTAAATGATAGATGGTACACCTATAATCAGGTGCGACGAAAGCAACATAAAATAGGGGAGGGGATGATCTTTCTCTTAGAAACTATATCTAGGTACACAGTCATGTGCAACATAACAAAACTAAGTGATAAATGATTATACTTTAGGTTTTGTATGTGACCCTTGTATAGGGATCACTGTGAAAGTAGCAGCGCTGAAAGAGCATTTTTTTATCATTTGTATGGGCATATTCATGACGCTAGGCCGCTCTCCCATACAAATCACAAAAAAACCTGTTAGCGCTGCTACTTTCACAGTGACCTCTATAAAAGGGACACATACAAGCCCTTAAGTATTGTCACTTAGTACAGCCTGTTTAACGAAAAACGACTGTACCGTGTACGGTGTACGGTGTACAACTTGCTGTACAAACATGATAGAGATGTTGCTATTCAGTTTCAAGTTATGCTTTCATTAAGGATTTACCCCTGCACGTCGCATCTGGGGCCTGCAGTTTACGGGATCGTATTTAAAATATCTTTCCAACACAAAATTTTGTAAAATATGCCTACTTTTTATGAGGGGTTGAAAACTAAGGAAAAGTAACTCCGTCAAAAAACATGTTCTACAATACTTGTGAAAAATGTGTAAAGGTACACATTTTCAATACATTTGCAATATTTAGGTGGCCTTCAGCGGCATCAGGCTGACGTTACATGTCAGTTCGAAAGGAACCAAAGGGCAGCGCCGTAAATAGGGCGGTGCCAGCGGTGCCCAGGCACAGGGCGCAGACTCTGAAGGGTGCAAGAATCCAGCCAGCCAGACCAGAGAGGCCAATACATATTGCTCTGGGTATCTATAACATCTATAAAAAAGGGCGCAGTTTACTTTATAGAACCTCGCACAGCGCGCAATAAAGGCTATTTACGAAGTATTTACGAGTACGAAGATTTTGGCCGACCTACTTGTCCGCCATTTTGTTTTTTTTAATCGCGTTCACGAATAAGTGTTTGAAAAATGGATTTGGAATAACCATGCCTTAGAGTTGCAATATCTTAAATATTTATTTCCAATGGTAAAACTTTGGCAGCTCAAATCTTCGAAATGTGACACTTTACGAGGTTTTGTCCAAGATTATTTTTTGTTTGTATTGATGTTAGCTATCCATTTTTCAAAGAATTATTCGTGAACGCGATTAAAAAAAAAACAAAATGGCGGACAGTAGGTCGGCCAGGCTCCATACAAAAATCTACATACCCCTTTAAAATGCTATAGTTGGGGAGGGGAAGAGATTACGGGAGTGCCTCGAGCGTGTCAGATTAAGCTTGCATAGGCTTCCGACATGTGTCTAGTTATCATGGTATAGAAATCAGATTTCTCACGTGGCGGGTAAAATTTGTTTTTTAGGGTTCCGTAGCCAAAATGGCAAAAAACGGAACCCTTATAGATTCGTCATGTCTGTCTGTCTGTCCGTCCGTATGTCACAGCCACTTTTCTCCGAAACTATAAGAGCTATACTATTGAAACTTGGTAAGTAGATGTAGTCTGTGGACCGCATTAAGATTTTGATACAAAAATGGAAAAATTGTTAAAAATTTTAGGGGTCCCCATAGGTACAACTGAAACAAAAAAAAAATTTTTTTCAACTGGCCTATGCGTGTGGGGTATCTATGGATAGGTCTTCAAAAATCATATTGAGGTTTCTAATATCATTTTTTTATAACCTGCATAATTTGCAAGAGAGACTCTTCCAAAGTGGCCTTATAATTTCATAGAAATTAATTCTTATTGCTGCTGCGGAACCCTTTATGGGCGAGTCCAACTCGCACTTGGCCGGTTTTTAATATTGAAATGTCGTCGGATCTGTCAGATTAAGATAGGGGATGTTAGTATACCCCAAAGAAGCTTCCATATAAAGCACTGACGATTCAAAGGTTAGGTAAGCCTGTCATTTTAAAATATAAAAAATAAAGCTTCATATTTTCTAACTAAGCTTGCCAGATATTTTATTTTGCTCTAAACTAAATGATTTAGTCCTTATTGTCTAAAATATAATTTATCTAAATAAGCAATTTTCTGAATATATTTTCTTTCTCAAAACTTTAAAATTGCTGCAGTTTCTGAACCCACCGCTAAATAAAAAAAGCTCTTATTTTTTTTATCAGCTTTACCTAATGTACAAAACCTACTAAGGTCCTAGTAAGGTCTCCATGACGCTCGAGTGACTACAAAAATAGCACCCTCACCTCCTCTACTACTAATAGTATGGGTGTTACGTTTCCTTAGTTTTTATTATTTGTAGGTTACAAAAAACATCTTCGAACATCGAAAAACTGCATTAAATATTCAACCCTTTATAAGTTTTTATAAGGCTTTCTTGGACATCTTTAGTTTGCTAATCACAATATTTTGAGTATTTAATTACTTGATTAGGTGGTTTAATTCTCACGAATCATTGACTTAATGGCGTTGTGGGAAAATAAGACAGGTTTGTCTTTGTTAAGAGCGTCAAAACAATCGTTGGATTAATTACTTAATTGGCTACTTTGGTTTCCGCGTTTAAAATTAATAGCGTATAATCATTGGAATACAAGAATAATTTGTAAACGCATTTATACTAATTAAACCTACAATAATTAAACTATCGTAATCCGAATACCATCAAATTAGGTAAATCCTGTAATAAGTATTATAGGCATTTGTGTAATTTTATACATAACTAGCTGTCCCGGCAAACGTTGCTTTGCCATAATATAAAGTACCTATTTCGCCCATATTATTTTATTGAAGTGACTAATAAGTAATAAGTATGTCGCCATGGCAACGTCGATCGCTATCCCGTCGCACAAAAAATGTTCGCCGTCAGTCTCAGGTTGTAATAATTAAAAATTAAAATGCACTTATCAATATATATAAAGTACCCAGTAGCCGATTCTCAGACCTACTGAATATGTATATAAAATTTGGTGAAAATCAGTAAAGCCGTTTCGGAGGAGTTCGTGGACTAACATTGTGACACGAGAATTTTATATATAAGATATAAAGTAAGTAGTGAAACCTTACGACTACAATTTGTTTATGTATGTTTTTTTTAATTCAGAGTGAAATGGGCGACAGCACCGGACACTCAGAACCAGCGGCTGACTATTGATGATGAAGAATTCTTCGATCACATGTCAGATCTAGTACAGGTAAGATTTTAATTATAATTTTATTTTAACATGGTACTCAATATTCTAAGGACGACTTCCGAACACGTCGCGCCCCACGTCGCAGGCAACGTGTTTAGTGCTTAGTGTTAGTTTTAGTATAAAATATAAATGTTATGTATGTTAGTCTATAAGGTATATATTGTATGGGCCAAGATGACTGATTTAAATATATAAATAAAGATAAATATTATGTGACTGATAGTGATGACTGATGTATTGGACCCAAATCTTGACTTTTTATTCAACTAGAGTAGGAGCCTATGACGACCAGATTTTCCTCATTTTAGAAAAGCTGCAAGCAAGAATATAAGTTATGCAATGGGGGCAAGATATAAATTGAATGTGGGCAAGATACATTTTGCGAGGCCCCTTGATGGAGGACGTAAGAGGACGAATTTTGTTGAGAAATAATTTTTTGATAATGAAATTTTTATTAATAGAAAAAAAATTTAGTATCAAAACTGTCAAAGCTCGTGAATCCTAAAAAAACCCCTCGTGTTTCATAGGGTCCGAGGCCTATTGGACCGCGAGGCCGTGGGCGGTCGCTGACATCGCCCACGCCTTACGTCGCCTCTGGTAGTAATTGAAATATACGTAACGAATGTCATGACATGTTCCAGCATTACCTGAAAGACGCGGATGGATTGTGCACGAAACTGGAGCGGTGGCTGCCCAAGTCCTCGCCGACGCCCAACGGTGCCAACAACAACGTGCTGCCCCCCACCTTCCCGCCGCATCCGCAGGTACACTGACCACGCTTCTAAACACGCTAAGTCACAGGTTACACGGTCAAATTTTCATCAATCTGATCCATCAATCTGATTGACGGAATATTGATGGTTATAAAAAGTTCATATTAACTCATCAAACCCGTACGAGCACCGGTGATCGCGACAACAATATAATACAATAGTAATTCTTGGAATCCCTGATCGAAGGATTAAAAATACGATCAATCCATCAATCCGTGGGTTAGACGATGAAATTTTCGTCAATCTTTACCGGATTGATGGATCAGATTGATGAAAATTTGACAGTCTAACCTCTGTCTATGGCTGCATTTCCACCAGAGATGTGTTGCGAGGAATGTGTTTTGATCCAATAGCATCGCAGCGCTGAGCGATGCTATGGCAAGCTCGCGTCAAATAAGCGATTCTATTGGTTCTCAAAATCACATTCGGCTGATAAAACTGTTGCTCTTCAATACAGCAGGCGACAGGTGCAGATAGATAACTACAGATGCGTCCGCGGACACGAATAGGCTTTATATTTTTAGCCAGTTGCCATATCTATCTATACAACTCCTAAAGAAAAACTAGAATTATTGTAAGTTTATAAAATATAACCATAAGCTTGCTGGGCTTAGGTATCTAAACAGTTGAGCATGAAGCAGCTGATTTTGTAGAAAAAAAATGTAAGCCAAATATTGAAGGTTCTCTTCCATTCGCACGACGTGGAAAACTTCAGAATGATGAACATGACATGAATGTTTTTGGTTACCGGACAGCTGGATGGTAGGATAAAGATAATCTATTTTAGTCAGCAAAATGCAAACTGTGTATTTTCGCTAAATTCTTTGAAAGTATTGTGCATAAACAAGTTTTGTCAAAACGGCTCGTAAAGGCTGGTTTATACAAGAGCAGCATGGGTTTCTAAAGGGGCGATCAACAACCTCTAATCTTCTTCTAACTTACGACCATGTCAGCTCGGGCATGGACTCGGTTGTTTAGGTGGATTTGATATTCACCGACTTTAGCAAAGCCTTCGATCGTATTGATCATTTTATCCTGCTTAAAAAGTTAGCGTATGCGGGTATACATGGAAACCTTCTTCGCTGGTTCTCATCGTATATTTGTAATAGGTTCCAAGCCGTTGCTATTAACGGGTTCATTTCTAGGTGGATATTCGTACCTTCTGGTGTTCCTCAAGGCTCCCTGTTAGGACCTTTACTTTTCGCTATATTCGTCAATGATATTTCCTCCTGCTTTCGTCATTCTTATTTCTTTTTGTACGCCGATGACATAAAAATATTGAAAAATATAGCTTCGCTTAATGACTGTCACCTAGGGATTGCAATCCGGATACTTCGAAATCCGAAAAATCCGGATAATCCGGATTTTATGGGCCTATGAAAAATCCGGATTTTTAGTTTTCAAAATCCGGATTTTCGGTTTTTTCGAATAGTTGATAAAATTATGAAAAATAAGCTTTTACGTAATATAAAATTAATTTAAATGTATCGTGTAATATCTGACATACAAATTCACATTTGTTTAAAGGCGCTATCACAACTTTGCGTGGTCTACACGTACCAAATTGGAATTACGTATGTAGTTATTTGGTGGTTGTTATTTCATTTCTTTATTATTTATTTTATTAATTATTCTGTACAATAGCCTAAGCCGGTGGTAGGCATCGTAGATTCTACGTTCTTCTGACTGTAAAAAAGAGTATTTATGATACCTGTTTTAAAGAAAAAGATATTTTATTTATTTGTTTATATAAACATACTTTCGAACTGCTTAGCAAAGGCGCCATCAGAAATCTTTCACTTATCTTGCTCCAGCGTCACTGTTTGGCAGCCCAGCTAATATGCCTCCAGTGGGGAGTTTATAACCGTGTTCTAGGCTAAAGTCTTCGCAATTGTTGGTTCCTCGGAGTTGGCTAGTAAAAAAAAATTAGAATCCTTGCCAGAAGTGTAACTGGACAATGTAAGCTCGACAAGCACTTTTACAGAATATGTGTTAATAGCATTACGACTTGCAGATTCTATGACACACCTATTCACCTTCTATTTTACTCTACTGCTTTACTAAGAAGAGCAAAAACTTTCCTAATTTACTAAAAATGAAATGAGTGGCACCAATCCCAATCACATCGTTAAATTTATGAGCAGCACTGTGGTGGGGACGGTACTCTAATACGAAGGAGTCACAATAAATCCTCAAGGATCGTCGTAACGTCAGGATTACAGTGATCTGTCTTCGGAGGAAAATAAAAACACCTCAAGAGCTTAGCGCTATCTTTTCTTAGGCATAGATACTCAGTCGAAATCCAGCCTAGATGTATGCGGACAACGTGACCAGCCCAATGCCACTTTAGCTTGGGCGTCTTGATTCCTACGTCTCTGATTCTAGTTTGGGAGCACATTATGTTTGTTTTGTTGAGATTTGAGTTCTATTGCTCTTTGGCAGACGCTGAGTTGGATTTTTTTTAATTCTAAGTCGGTCAATGATCGAATTTGCGCATCGTTGGTTATAACGAGCGAAATACACATATAAATGAGTCTGAGCTTCAGTGAGAGTCATCATTCTTTATGGACCAGTTTTTCTGCCTTTCTGTAGTCATAAGAAAATATTTGGTCCAATTATAGGTACTCATTGACATCGTCAATTCCTTACTCGTCTACTTCGACCCTACGTCTTGATCAATGTTTGTGTCTTTGACCTATTTTTGTAAGTTCCACCTCTAGGCTTGTAGATCTTGGAGCATAATTTGATGATGTGCCTTCGATCAAATATTATGATCAGATATATTTGATCGAAGTGATGTGTGGCTGACGGCTGTAGGCGCAAAAATGACGAAGTCGTCGATAAAGTGGAGATTGCTTAGGATTTTCTCGTTAACTAAAATTTCACATTATACTGTCATTTTGACCTCGTCCTTTTTACACCCATGTGAAAATTGCCAACTTAAGAAAAATGTTAAGTTTTAAGACGTTTTATTTTGCACTTTTAAAATGAATGTTAAATAAAGAAATATACAAGAAAATAACTCACATTTAAAGCTGTTTGTCAAAAATATTTAAAAAAAATTACAAAAAATCCGGATTATCCGGATAATCCGGATTTGAGGATGAAAAAATCCGAAAATCCGGATTTTTTTAAAAATCCGTTTTTTGCAATCCCTACTGTCACCTTTTACAAGAGGACTTAAATAGATTTAGTGACTACTGTGTACTTAATAAGTTAGATCTTAATGTATCCAAATGCTTTGTCGTCAACTTTAGTCGTAAACTAAATTTAATTATGAACTTCAGAACAAGGTCCTTGTAATCAAGAAATCCATAAGGGATCTTGGAGTTATTGTAGACTCAAAATTGGTATTTGATGAGCACATCGACTATATTATTAATAAAGCCTCAAAAGCCCTGTGATTTGTCATAAGGTCGTGTAAAAATTTTCAATCTGTCAAGGTAGTAAAAATCCTATATTGTGCGTATGTTCGTAGTATCTTAGAGTATTGTTCAGAGTTATGGAACCCTGCTTACAACGTATATATTGATAGAATTGAGTCCATACCAAAACGTTTTCTCAGATTTATTCAGTTTAAATGCAACCATTTTCTAAATAATTATGATGCCAGGTGCAAAAAATTTCATTTTCTCCCCTTGTACCACCGGAGACATATAGCTGACCTAACTTATTTATGTAAAGTGCTAAATAATTAAATAGATTCCCCTGATTTACTTAAAAGATTTAATATAAATATTCCCCGTAGAAATGCTCGTCATTTTATGCCTATTTATGTAAAGTGCTAAATAATTAAATAGATTCCCCTGATTTACTTAAAAGATTTAATATAAATATTCCCCGTAGAAATGCTCGTCATTTTATGCCCCTTTATTTTCCACCTTACAATACATACTACCGTAAAAATTATTTTATACTAAGGTCTAGTTCACACTTTAACAGATTTTTAATTGCCCATCCACTCGAAGACATGTTCTCCCTAAAATAAAACAAAATTAGAAAGCTTATGACTGAAAAATTTATATATTGAATTAAGTATGTTTAGGTATTAATATTTTTGTTTTTATCGTAAAAATAAAATACTAAAGGACTGTACCATCTGCTGTGTGTATAATTATAATTATTATGTATAATTATTTACTATATTGAGTTCTGTTTGCTTTATCATGTAACAATTTTTAATCTCTCAACCATTTCTTGTTATATCAAATTTAATAAATTTGGTACTTAGTTTGATTAAATAATCATTTACATTTTAAAATTTTTAGGTTACCTTACTTCATATTGTATTAAGACATATATGTGTCTCGTCAGGACTTTATGTTTGAAATGTTAATTTTTAGCTTCAATTTGTTTTTCACCTGCGAAAACTCATTGGCATATTGTTATTTAATTTGTCTCATTACCAATGTAATTATATGCTGTAAGTTTTCTAAATAAAATAAAATAAAAAAATAAAAATAAAATCATTGAAAATGAATGATTGTGTTGTCCCCGCAGCAGCCGCCGCCGTACCCGCCGACGCCATCCGTGTCGGGCGCGGCGCAGTTCCCGCACGCGTACGCGCCGCCAGACCACACGGACGGCCCGCTGCCGCACAAGTTCGTCGAGTCGCGTACGTACACTCCCGTATCATCGAGGGAATTGATTCATAGGCAGTTGAAGGACCTACGTTGTTTGGTCGGCTTATGTCAATTCAATGTTAGCTGTGATCGGTCAGATGGGTTTGACTTAACGCGACCAAATTACTTAGGTCCGCCAGGTGCCTAGAAATCTTCATCTCTGATGGCACAAATCACAAACACTTCACCATTATTACATACGCATTTTTTTAGAGATAGACAATAATAATAATTTGCTGCTTGTCTATTTTATGATTGAAAAGAATAATTGACATGTCCAAGTTCCAGACAAATCTGTCGCTGATTTGACATTTTTAATTTTTATTACTCTATGACCAATAAATGGTACAATTTTGAACAATATAGTTATTCAATAAAGACCAGCGTAGCTAGCATACCGTCGTAGACAAACGAAAGAAACTAAATTTTGACAGTTTTACCGGAAAAACATTGGAGAAAAAGTTTATTTCGTCTCTCGATTTCTTCCGCTTTTGAAAATCTATATGTCAAGCATGACAACCATTTTTATCCGCTTTTGACATTTAGTTTCTTGATTCTTTTTGTTTTTTAATATGGCACTTCGGCTATAAAACCATGGCTAGTGTCGAGTAAATGGCGGCAAATTCAAAATATCGATGTATAGCAACCCTGTCTATAGCCGGAATTATAGTGTTGATCTACAAACTACGAGTAATAAACTTCTTTAGGTTTTATTATTTGTATTTCGTAGATCAAAACTGTAATTTCGACTATAGATTGGGTTGCTACAAGTCGTATTTTTGAATTTGCCGCCATTTACACGACACTGGCCATAGTTTTATAGCCGAAGTGCCATATTAAAAAAAAGAGTCAAGAAACGTTAAAATATAATATTAGTTACGGCTAATATTATATTTTTGACAGTTATGTCAAAACTATAATATTAGCCGTTGCTTTAATGGTTGCTATGTAAAAAGTTTCTTGTCTTTGTCCACTGAAACTCAAGTCGATGGGTGGCGCCATGCTCGGGAAATAGATATGTAGACATGGGAAAGAAACTGCCATTACTTTCTTCCGAAGAATCGACTGAGGAAGGCCGTGCTAGCTATGCAAGTAATATAATACGGTTTGTCCACGACGTGTACCGACATTTTGTATGGTTTGTCGACTAGCATGCGTACAAGCCTGCAATCTGATATCTTTACTTACTTTACTGGGAACTACCCCGAAAACTAATGGATTATTGTATCCCACGTCTTCCCAAATTCGTGGCATCAACCTCAACCACATCATCCAATGTATGAGCAAGCATTGGGTTGGGGACGTAACTCTAATTGCGGAGTCACAATAGATCCTCAAGGGTCGCAGTAACGTCAGGGCTACAATGACCTTCCTTCAGGACTTAAAAGTAAAATAGCAGCGCTTAAAGAGCAAAAAATTTGTATGGGCATGGTATGGGTAAAATTTGTTTGTATGTAATTATTATGATTTATATGGGCAAGCATGAATTTTTCCATATAAAGATGAAAAAAAAGTTTACTCTTTCAACACTGCTATATTCACAGCGAACTCTATATACACACTTTAAGGTGTGTATGGATCCCCTATATCTTTTTTTTTTTTTAAAGAAGGCAGGTCGCTATAGCCCTGGCGTCACTGCGACCCATGAGGATCTATTGTGACTCCTTCGCACTAAAGAATCATCCCCAACCCAATACTGCTCATAAATTGAACGATATGGTTGGGGTTGGTGCCACGAATTTCCTCTGTGGATGAGTATTCGTGGCGACCAAGGTGCCTGTTCCTGCTCTGTACTAGAGCAGGACAGTCGAGGAGAAGGTGCAATGTGCATAGGTGTTTCATCCTCCTCCTCACAGAATCTGCAAGTCGTTATGCTACAAATACCCATTCTGTTTAGGTGTTTGTTGAGCTTGCAGTGCCCAGTTAGGCTTCTGGTAAGGATTCTTAATTGGTTCCTACCCAGGGTGAGCACTAATTCTGATAGTTTCTTGTTGAAGCCAGGAATTAGTGCCTTGGAGTGTTCAAGTTTCCCCTATATCACTCAGTTTTGTAATTTCCAGGATGGGTGATAAACGAGAGGGATCTGGAGATTCGCGAGAACATCGGCAAGGGCGAGTTCGGAGACGTGATGCTGGGCATCCTCAACGGCACGCAGAAGGTCGCCGTCAAGATACTCAAGGACAGGGAGGCCGCCAGCAAGTTCCGGGCCGAGGCCAGCGTCATGGCGTAAGTGAACTAAAACCAGGGGGGTTAGTCAACCCGAATTCGTAATCGCTTCGTTATAGAATCGCCGATCAAAATGTATGGAATTGACATAAGACGAGTTAAACGTCAACGTCATATTAACGAACGCTTATGTCAATTCCATACATTTTCATCGAACATTCTATAACGAAGCGATTACGAATTCGTCTTGACTCAGGCCCCAGACTAGACAGAACTAACGAGTAGGCGGCTAATGCATTACTCAGTATTGTGAAACATGTCGTAAGTGACACTCGCGCCCAACTCGCGTATATTTGCACATTTCTTTGAAGTCGAGGTACTCCTTATGGTGCGCTTATACGGGCAACTAAAATTGCTCAACTCCAGTCAATTCTCGTCAACTTTGACGTCACGACTACATCAAGCAATTTGCAAATACAAGTAGCAATACAATATTGAGTGATGTGGCCATCGAATATTTGAGCGATATGACATTGAGCGATAGGAAATAAATTGCTCCATATTGCTCCACTAATTGCTCCAGATCGCTCCATTCGTCTCGCCGAGCAATTGCCCGTGTAAGCGAATCTTAAGTTATGTCTACTTTGCTAAAACGGTTTTTAACTTCGTGATATCTAAATGACACAACAATTAACCTGAGAGGCCCTATTGCTACTTAGGTGGGGGCAGATGGTAGGCTGAAAATCTTTCTCTTTGCGTGTCTGTCCCCTAGCGGCAAATTAAATATCGAAAACCCTCATTGGAATTTAACATAAGCATTCTTATGTGACATTAAGATCAACTATAGGTTTACAATAAAGTTAAATTAGGCACAGATGATTTGTTGCGGTGGGTTCTATCGTACCCGCAACTCTGCCTTAAGCGAGGAGTGGAACACCATGGGGTTTTAGTGGGTAGACTACGCAGGAGTCCCACATACCCCGGCCGATATCCCCAATTTGCCGGGGATGCGTAAAGCATTTCCCCATGTTAAAAAAAGGCACAGATGATTAAACTCATATTATACTTTGTGCGTTTTATGATGATATGGGTGACAGTTCTCATATTCCTTGCTACGGAATTTTTTTACAAGAAAATTTAAAAAATCTAAATGTAATAAATTATATTCCATCTACAAAAATAATTGTTTCCGATAATTGTGAATGAATAAAAATGAAAAGTTACTAAATACTAACTTATTAATATAAAATTATAAATAAGTATTAACTGTGAAATAGGAGTATAAAATTATTGTTACGAAAACATTTGAAAAATGTCAGATGCATGAAACGGAACTTATGTCAATAGAGATTGCCACTGTTGAATCGAAATCAAATCGATAAAAAGGGCGGCCATCTTAAATCGCCGGCGCCACTCTGAAACGTCAGTACGAAATCGATAATTTCGACTGCAATTCCTTTACGAAGTGATTCGATATTTATAAATTATCGATTAATTTTTTTAGGTAACTTCCCTACTATTGTCAATTATTATGTGTCACGCATATCATCTTAAAACGCACATGGTATAATACTAATGTGTTCCCGTTCAGGTCGCTAAAACACGAGAACCTGGTGCGACTGCTGGGCTGCGTGGTGTTCAGCACTAACGGCAGCACGTGTATAGTGACGGAGCACTGCGCACAGGGCTCGCTGCTCGACTACCTGCGCAGCCGCGGCCGACACTACGTCACGCAGCTCGACCAGATCAACTTCGCATAGTGAGTGCTGTCAACTTGTTTCAATAAAATAAACGACGCTGGTCTAAGTGTCTAAGGCCGGTATAAATAGTCAGTACTCAAGATGCATCTCGGTTTCAAGACACGGTTCAGACTCTGTGATTGGTTGGCTGTCAAAATTTGGACCAATCATAGAGCCGAACCGCGTCTTGAGACCGAGATGCATCTTGAGTACTATTTATACCGGCCTAAATAACATTATATCCTGGAGATGTTCATCAGTTAGTCGAGACTGAAGTTTATATTTAAGGAAGTTCATCTTCCAAAATGCTCGATCCGCACACAATGGGTCGGCGGTCCGCCATTTGGTGACCCCTGGCCTAGTGTGTTTAGACACTAGTCTTGAGTATGTATTAACATTTAACTATAATACATTGACGTACACAAGACTATATTCTGCGATAAACTTTTCCTCATTTTATGTAAATTGTAGTTTCGTAGTTCTTAGTATCTTTGGCTACGACTTTACGAACTTGATAAAGCACGTGCGTAACAAAATAAGGTGTATTTTATTGCAACGGCAACGCGACTCCGCTAGATGCTGTTATAGAACAATTATTTCTCTAGCAAATTACTTTAATAACATTCCAACCGGGAAGTAACTAATGTTTTTTCCTATGCGAACGCAAGGTTAAATTTCATAAATTATCACTCTTCAAAATTAATTCATGAAGCCCCAAGCGGCCACATCCGGCCGCGATAACAATAGAAAGCTATTGTGTCTCGTTTTTCCACGATCGAAGGGTTTGTAAGAATTACTATAATTCTTACTTTAATATTGAATTCGAAAAGGAACGCCAGCAAACTAACAATAGTACCTGGAGCAGTCGCGCGTCGTCCTACACCGCTCTAGGATTTCTTATTACAGATCTTGTTTTTATATTATTAAAGCAACTATAACCCCAAATATTTACCAATGATTTTAACAATGAACCTTCGCAGTGACGCGTGCTGCGGCATGGAGTACCTGGAGCGGTCGCGCGTCGTCCACCGCGACCTGGCGGCGCGCAACGTGCTTATCTCCGCAGAGGGCA
Source organism: Polyommatus icarus (assembly GCA_937595015.1). Classification (NCBI taxonomy): domain Eukaryota; kingdom Metazoa; phylum Arthropoda; class Insecta; order Lepidoptera; family Lycaenidae; genus Polyommatus; species Polyommatus icarus. Next base: position 11,205,582 of record OW569339.1, read on the forward strand.
CGGCCAAGGTGGCGGACTTCGGTCTCGCGCGCCCGGACTCCGCCCCCGACGACCCCGCGGACGCGCTCCGAGTGCAGGCCAAACTGCCCATCAAGTGGACGGCACCGGAGGCGCTCAAGTACAACGTGAGTCACCCATACTGAGTGCCATACATAACTCACCGGGAAGCCATCGCGACGTGGCAAGTGACGTTACCATGGCAACGACCAAGCAACGTCTGGCGCAGGGCGCCTCTAAGGGTCTACACAGACGGACTGCATTACAACTGCAATCCAACTGCAAATTGCAGTTCAAGTGCAGTTTGAATTCAGTTGACACGACTGCAATGCGACTGCAATAGAACTGCAAACCAAACGCGCAGTCGGATTGCAGTTCAGTTGCAGTCGGCGAGCAGTCGTGTGAACTGTTTGGTTTGCAGTTCTATTGCAGTCGTGTCAACTGCATTCAAACTGCACTTGAACTGCAATTTGCAGTTGGATTGCAGTTGAAATGCAGTCCGTCTGTGTAGACCCTAAGTCGCCGCAAAGCGCTGTTTTAAAACTTGACTTTAAAGTACCCCGCAAACGATCAAATTTGTTTGACAAACATGTTTGATGTAATTTACATTTTCATCAAACAGTAGCGCAGACGATCAAACGTGCATCAAACAAGTTTGTCAAACAACTATCTTGTTTGACAAATACAGCGGAACACGTTCAAACACGTTTGTCAAACGCTACGCAAATCCAAATTTTCATCAAACAGGTCAAACACGTAGTTTGTTTGACAAACGCTTCAAACAAACTATTAAACTGTTTGACAAACACGTAAAATTTGACAAACAATTTGATCGTTTGCGGGCTACTTAAGAAAAACACCGCTTTGCGGCGACGTAGCGACGCAAGATGTTGCTTGGACGCTGCCATGGTAACATCACTGGCCACGTCGCGATGGCTTCCCGGTGAGTTATGGCACTAATATTATAATGACGAAAGTTTGTCTCTGTCTGTCGGTAAATCGGATCAGCAGTTTTGGGCGTGAAAAAGCACTACGTCCAAAGCACTGATCCGGTTTTTCTGGGTACGAGGATACTTTCAGTTCCGAGAAAAAAGGTCATAGGTTACTTTTAATACCGGAAAAATGTACGGTTCCCGCGCGATGAAGAAATTTTGGCGCCACCGAGTTGCGGGCGTCGTTTAATAATTGTAGATATTCAATCAAAAGATGTTTCAAATAAATCATTTTACTTATATTTTTACAACATAGCAAGTGCATCGACTGGTTGACATTATAGGGAGAGCACTAGAAAACAAACAATACTGCTGCGGGGTCTTCTTAGATATCAGCCAGGCATTTGATAAAGTGTGGCATGAGGGACTACTATTCAAAATTAAGAAAACACTACCTCACTCCTTCTATCTCATTCTTAAGTCCTACCTCGATAAAAGATGCTATGAAGTCCGACACAACAATGAAACATCAACCATGCATGAAATCAAGTCTGGAGTTCCACAGGGCAGTATTCTCGGCCCGGTTCTTTACCTGATATTCACAGCAGACTTGCCGACTCACGTGGATACCGCAACGGCGACCTACGCAGACGACACTGCACTCCTGTCATCCCACGATAATCCCGACACTGCATCTGAAATACTGCAATTTCACTTAAACCTCATAGAAGAGTGGTTAAAGAAGTGGCGCATGAGAGCCAACACGAACAAATCGGTTCAAGTAACCTTCACACTAAGAAGGAAAACCTGTCCACCTGTAAAACTAAATAATTTAGATATCCCTCAAGCAGATGATGCCAAATACCTAGGTATGCACCTTGATCGCCGTCTCACCTGGCGCAAGCACATATGGACAAAAAGAAAACAGCTAGACTGCAAACTACGCAGCATGTACTGGTTAGTTGGACGAAAGTCGCAGCTGACAGATGCCAGCAAAATGGTTATCTACAAAACCATTTTAAAACCAGTGTGGACCTATGGCATACAGCTCTGGGGCACTGCCAGTAACAGTAATATTGACATCTTAGAAAGATTCCAGAGTAAGACAATGAGGACGATGTTCGATATCCCACCGTATATCAGCAACAAACACATCAATGCTGACTTGAGACTACAAACAGTCAAGGAAGAAATTGAAACATACAGCAAAAAATATCAGGAAAGACTGGGTGGCCATTCAAACAGTCTAGCTGCAGACTTAAAGGGATCAGGCAGTCTTACCTTCACACGCCTCAAAAGGAGCAGTGTACCAAATCTGCCGACAAGATACTTCTGTAGAGAATAGATAAGATTGTGCTCACTGGATGCACATCTTTGCTGAAGACAATACTCCAGATGGCAATCGCACATTACACTAGACTATTGTTTGAATAAACAGATATCTAGGTTGCAGGATACATAAAAAAAAAAAAAAAATTTTTTACAACTAAGACAATGTTTTATATTTAAACATACAAAAAAGCTGTCCACCCTTGTTGGTATAATTAAATCGCTGATTAATGTCCGGTTTCTGTGGTTTTTTAACAGTATTTTGCAAGGTTTTTTATTTTACGTCAAAACATTAACCAGCGCTAATTAAACTCGGCGCGGTGAACCTACCCTATGACACTGACAGTTAATCTCACCACAACATTGTAGTGGCTTCACCATTAAATAAAAAATTAGGATCATATCAGAGGCGGCTAAAAATTCCATTTATAAATTCTACGTAGCTTTATGCCATTACAATGATATTCCGTTGGAATAACAATTATTCTTGACATTTACAAAAAATGATCTAAATCTGAATTTACGTTTATTACGTAATTTTTTTACGTAAATTCAGATTGAAATAATTTTATGGTGATTGGTGACTATCCTTTTAATGGTGAGTGGTGACGCATCACGCAACTACAATGTTATGTCGTGAGATTAACTGTCATAGGGATCAGGGTTCGCCGCGCTGAGTATAATAGAAAACCTCAAAGGCCAGGCAGTCTTTTAAATACCCCAACGTGCTAAACATTAGAAGGTTGTAGGGATATTTGCTGTTATAAAACAGCAAAACAGCAGTTAAAAATATGTTAACAATTTTCCTAACGTATCTTTTGCAGAAATTTTCAAATAAGTCTGACATGTGGAGTTTTGGAATACTTCTCTGGGAGATCTATTCGTTTGGGAGAGTGCCATATCCGAGAATCGTAAGTTCTTTTACATAATAAATCAGATGCTAATTGCACATCAATCATCATGCACCCTACACTATATTAATACTTTTACTGAGAAAAATATTTATATTTATACACGGATGCTGTCTGATGTGTTGGAATTTGGAAAAGTCACTAATTGATAAAAGATTTTGAATATTCCACCCATATTTTCATTCATTTTATATTAAGGCGACATAATGTGGTTAATCTTATAATATTTCCACAGCCGCTAGCCGAGGTGGTGCGACACGTGGAGCGCGGGTACCGCATGGAGGCGCCGGACGGGTGCCCAACCGGGCCGTACGAGTTAATGCGGGCCGCCTGGCACGCGGACCCCGCGGCGCGACCCACCTTCGCCCACACGCGCCTGCGTCTGGCCGCCGAACGCAGCGCCACAGTTGATAACCAGGTATGGAGTGAATAAATGCAATAAAATTTAAAGTGCACGCAACTACATACGTAGTTGCGTGCACTTTAAATTACACACCCAGACGTGATAAACCTACGTACGTGTACGCAATTGCGTGTACGTGGTCGTAGTAATAAGTGCATGCAACTAAGAACACTTACAAGAAACTGCGTACTATAAACGTAACGAGAACGTTTACGTACAGTTTACACGCAATAGCATCTACATAAGATCGCGTTATCACTGTGCATTGTTTGCAGCATTTTCACACTTTCACATTATGTATATCTTTGTATCATATTTAGTATCCCTATATATATTGTTACCTATATATTTACTTGCTTCACAATTACATACATACATACAAACACACACACACACACACAGCTGAGTGCTTAAGTCTGTCAGTCAAACGACAACAACACCAGGAACCACATAACACCAGGCACTGTAGGGTATTACGCTACAGAGCTGCGCCTGAGTGGTCTCCTTTTTGGCATTATGGCATTACACTACCTACCATTCAATTACGATTTAAACGCACGTTTTATGTTGTCTGTGTTCTGTGTTTTAATTTTTTTTTGTTTTGTTTGCTATTTTTTTTTATATTAATTGTTTTTTGTTATAATTGTAAATTTTTTTTCTCTATTGTGTATTGTATTTCACATTGTACTATGTATTCTGTAGAATAGTGTAATGTCCTATTGTGCCAAATAAAACTTTTATTTATTTATTTGATGGTATAAAATTGTATACCATCACGCAATCGATTCTTTTTTCATTTAGTATGATATTTTTGCCAATCATGTTTAAAAATAATTGATTATCACATTTTTATTTACAGTGAACCTATTGAAGATCGCACGGGTTTCTATATTTTATTTAACGAAGAGTAGAGAGCACTGTGAAGATGTGAGCTGTATTTTATATAATAAATTGATTATAATATTTCATGTAAGTACTAAATTATTTTGGTAATATTTAAATACACTTTCTCGCTTAAGAAGTAACCATAATAGGATAGTTTGGAATTTTGTCAAAGAAAAATAATTACTAAATATTATGTACAACACTTAGGGCTTTTAGTGGCCACTTCTATATTCATGTTTCTCTCGCCCACTACTGTAACCTTACTACTTCCGTTCCTGACTAAGTGATTCTTATATGCTCAAACTACGCGTTGCACAAAATATTTATTCTCGAACAGAGCAATAGTTTTTTTGAACATATACCCGTACAAATTATATTTAAATTAGAGTAAGATACTTTCGAATCCTCTAGAAATAATTTGTATTAGAAAAAAATGTTATCAAGCTCACTAAAAGCCCTGCTAAATATGGCCTATTCAGACACGAGACAAATCTGTTCACCGGTACCGCGGTACTGTCTAGTCAAGTTTGTAGTTTTGTATATTATTTTCCATTTATTTAAATCTATGGTGACTGATATTTAGCGCCCAATGTGAGTAAATATTTTTAATATTAAGCTTTATTTCTCCCGATCTTATGAAAATCTATACTAATATTATATTGCACTATACTAGCGTACGGAGATAAATTATTGCTATATTTTATTGAGTGTGACACGTCTTAGCGATTCATTCCTTTACGGCGGTAGATATAAAGGCTGACGACGGCTGCATTTCTAGCTAATCTGCGTTCGATGTGATTATGGATTTGTTTTCGCACTCTGTGTTCTAGGATAAGGCGTGCTTAGTGGTATTTTAAGGTAATGCCTAGGCCAACTTAATGGTTGTGTGCTAATGTTTAGGACTCGGTATCTAAATTTTGAACATCATGTTAAACGGTGATTTAAGGTAATATTCCGTGTCGTATTTCGACAAATAAAATTGTATTTGAATCTCAAACGATTATTCGGTGAATGTTTTCAGAAGTTTGTATTTTATGCTTGTAATTATACACCTCTATTGTAATGTATGTATATATCTTTATGTTGAAAATGTGTTTTAGTCACAAGCATAAGAGAACAACCATTAATTTTAAATTCAATGTTGATCTGTAAGGTTGAACTGTAGTAGAGGGGGAAAAATATTTCAATACAACTGTACCGTACCCGTACTTACTAAATGTTTTGGCATAATATAATTATTCAGTTTATTTAATGTCAGTATTAAAAAGTAATCAAAAGCGTGTATTAAGTTTTGGTTGTATTCATTGAAATATAATACAGTATTTATATTATTCGTAGTTTGTATGTGATGCTCCCCGTTTACTACAGTCAAAGAAGATATTGTATGTTCATTTTTCTTATGCAATATTAGTTGTAAGTGTTACATTGTTTTTTAACGATTTATTTATAAATTTCTTTAATAAAATTGGTATATATTTATCTGAAATATTATGGTCTATGAGCGAGATGCTTCAGTTTTCATTGACTGATGTTAAACATCTATAATTTTGTATGTCTGAATCAGTTTTCTCAGACTATAATAACAATTTCAGTGATAATCAGTAAATTTAAATATGCGATTAAACTTGTAGTCAGTATTAGGATTCGAGTTAATGTTTAAATTGTTTAGATTTGTCCTAATGAATTACCTATCTTTATAGTTGGGTCACCATTATTAACTACTTAATAAATTGTTATTAGAAGTAGTAGCTCATTTTTTTTAGTGCTGTTTGCACACAGACGCCGCGAACAAGGATAAAGTGAATAAAGTGATAGAGTGAGATGCAAAATTGGGTTATTTGTTTGACATATTATGAGACAGCAGATCAGTATTCAGTAGTTAGCTTTTTCGTAGTTGGGGACATCGGTGTACAAACAGCCTTAAGAGGGCGACTAACCCAAAAAATCAAACATCGTCCTTCTCTCTTCACACTTACACCCGTCTTTCATATGCCGTAGCACGGCGACCAGCGGAAATGCGAAAGTATAAACCGTGGAGATAAACTTAAGGTGCCGTTCCGATCTTTTTGAAAAATTCAATTAAAATGCCACTTTATGACAGACTATAGTCCTACAATTCAATTTTAAATAATATCCTACTTTATGACATATACTGTAGTCTGTCATAAAGTGGCATTTTAATTAAATTTTTGTCGGTCGCGATTAGCCACGGTAAAGATCGGAATGGCACCTTAAGTTTATCTCCACGGTTTGTCTATACTTTCGCATTTCCGCTGGTCGCCGTGCTACGGCTATAGCCGTAAAATAGAGAATTCTAAAGTTATTGAGAAAAAACTAATTAGTTTTTTCTCAATAACTCGATAAATATACATCATCTTTATGATTTTTTTCTATCGAGAAAATTTTAAGATATCGTGTTTTTGCTCAGATTGAATTCTTGTAAATATAATCCTTTTTATACGTCCATGAATATAATGAAGTATCTAATTTTAGAAAACGATGTCGTATGAGCATATTGGGACGGGGGGGGACGGGGGACTGTTTGGACGCCATATTTAACTTTAACCAGAGATTTGACATTTCGCACTGTTGTCAAAGTTAAAGTTACAGTTAAAGTTAGTTCGTGCAATCCACTCTAAATTGTCGCGTCGTGACGCATCGTGCGGTCCCACCTTATATTGAAAAAATATGTAATAAATAATGTACAATGATAAAGCATGCACTCGCTATAGACCCTATAGACTCGTAAGAGTTATTTTATTACCAAAGTGATGTCCAGTTACACAACCTGTCTTCCTAAAGGCCTGCGCTAATTTTATGATGCCAAACTGTAAAAAGTATATATTATAAAATATAAAATGCTTGTTGGTGTCTTTTTTTATAGATTTCTGGATGGAATATGTTTTCGTATGCTGTGTATAAATATACGCACGAAATAAATACTTATACTGCCATATTTTCAAATTATATTATTGTGAAATACATTCGTGTATTGTGCATGCAAGCTTATTACTTAGTATGGTTGTGTTATTTGGTGGCGCAGGCCAGGTTTATGAAAAACCTAAAAACTTTAAGCTACATTAAGGGTCTATACAGGCGAACTGCAATCCAACCGCAAATAGCAGTTCAAGTGCAGTTTGAATGCAGTTGACACGACTGCAATAGAACTGCAAACCATTATCAACTGCATTCAAATTGCACTTGAACTGCAATTTGCGGTTGGATTGTAGTTGAAATGCGGTCCGTCTGTATAGACCCTAAGATGTAATATTATGAAATTGTATAAGTACTGAGAACCTTGCAGCTACACTTCAATGAAAGAAAAATCTCGTTTTGTTTTTGTTTATTATTGTAATATTTCGGAATGTAAATACATGTTAGAATTAAGGAATGAAAATATTATAAGAAATTATAATCACATGGTTATTTCAATTTTCACCCTTATTTAAGTCTAGTTTAGTAACTTGTGATTGCTTAGACTGTTGGGAGTTATACATAGAGTCGATGATATACGCACGTAAGGATTCACAATTTTATAATCTTAAGTATCGGTTTTTAAGTTCAAAGCTTGATTCCAGTTTGAATTATTGTTAACATTAAGTCCAGCTTGTTTAGACTTTTCGTATTGGAAAGAGCGGGAGATACATGATATGGTACAAGGTATGGGCAAAATTGGTGCTAAATACGCAGGTCTACCCACATACAATGATATTGCACCAAAGTTATCGAAAATCTGAACAACTACAGTCACTTGAACAAGACTCACGCCTCGGTCTTCTCGCTTTTTTCTTCGGTACGTATTCGTCTTTCACTATGACGTCGCTTTTTCCCATCCTTTTCAATTTAGTCTGAGTCTCGCGGTTAAAACCCTCGGTGTGGTTACTAGAAGCATCCGTATAAGTTGCGACAAGTTTGTTTGGCTTTTCTTTTAAATTTTCAACATGAGTGTACCTACTTGTTCCTTCATCGATGCTCATTTCGTCGTAAGTTCTTTGTGAATTGCGCAAACAGCTGCAGCATATGAAATTCTCGAATTCGGTTTGAACTGCCGCGCATATGCTCAGCTTTTGATCAGGGTGCCGTAAGGAGGGATAGAAGTAGTGGATGTCCGTTGTAGACGTAGAATGGTCGTTGTGAAACTGGAATTTTAGGAAGACATGTGAAAAATTACAGCCTGGAGACAGACAGACGGACAGACATCGAAGTCACATAGGGTCCCGTTTTTACCCTTTGGGTACGGAACCCTAAAAACCATGTCTACTAATAGGACCTGCGCGCTATGACTCTGCAAAGAATCAAGCAAAGAAATGTAGATCAAAATCGGTACATTGGTTCAAGAGCTACGAAGCAATATTAGACAATAGACACAAAGAAAGATGCGAACTTAGAACATTGAAAATATGATAAGTACTGTCTACTGAGTAAATAAAGTTAACTCACCTTTTGCAAGTATTGATTGTTGTTATACATTTGTGCAGAAACGTTACATAAGTAATAGCTTAAAAACGTTGACGGATTTCTGAAAATTCCGCATTTTTATTTGTTAATATTTTAAATACTTACATAAAATTGTTTAGATCTACTTAAAATTTTATTTTTTATTTTATACTTACCTAGGTTATATTTTTCTGTACTTTGTTAAAAAAAAAGACGGGTTGCACTCGGGGAGTGCCGGCAGAAGTGAAAACTTGATTATTAACGTTGTGCATTTTTTTTAACCCATTTTTAGGGTTCCGTACCCAAAGGGTAAAAACGGGACCCTATTACTAAGACTTCGATGTCTGTCCGTCTGTCTGTCACCATGCTGTAACTCAATAACCGTTATAGCTAGACTTCTGAAATTTTCACAGATTGTGTATATCTGTTGCCGCTATAACAACAAATACTAAAAACAAAACACTTAATTTAAATATTTAAGGGGGGCTCCCATACAATAAACGTGATTTTTTGCTATTTTTTGCTCTTAATCAATAACGGCAACACATAGGCAACTGAAATATTCATAAAATCCTTAATTGTATTTGTACTTCAAAAATTAATAATAAAATTTAAATAAATTAAATAATTAAGGGGGGCTCCCATACAAAAAATACATTTTTTTTGCTCTGTAGTTGTACCGTGTACGGAACCCTTCGTGAGCGAGTCCGACTCGCACTTGGCCGATTATTTATGAAAATCGATTATTAAAAAATCGATTTTTTAATTAATCGAAACCCTTACAATCGATTAAATTATATCCCATTTTTTATGAAAATCGATTTTAAAAAAATCGATTTTTTTAATTAACCGAAATCCTTACAATCAATTCGAGTTCGAGTTCGACACAAAACACTACTCTCCAACCGTCTTACGGTTTTTCCAAGGTTTTTCGATCAGCACGAGAATCTTTTTTACCCATCCCACAAAAGTGCTCAACGCCGCTAAAGAAGTTTTCACTTCAAAAATAAGACTGTCCTTTTGGCGCAGTCAGGTGAAAACAAGCAATATCTTACTCATTACAAATGCTCCTTATGTACCAGCATTCAGAGTTCACAGGCAGAGGATAGGTAGTTCCAGGGTATAACGGATATGGACGTCTTAACACAGGCACAAAATAAAGGTGTATGGACCCGTCTTGAAAATTTGCAGGAACGACGTCACCCTCTCCTACAACGTCTGCCGGTCTCTGGTCTGAAATATAGCCTGTTAATAAGACCCACTTTGTATTAATGAAAGAGGAACTTGTATTGATAAAAAGATAGACTTTGCAATAACTCAAGCAATACCACAAATAAAACTGAAACTTACAAGAAACTTGAGGGCCATAGAATATCTGATTTTCTATGCTAGGTTGAACTAACTGATTGTTAAACATTTTACTGATTGGATTCCATATACATCTTATATTGTTGTGGGGAGTGTGAATATATTTTTTTTATTTTGTGTCCATATTGCGCGAATTTTGATGGCGATTTGTGACAAAGAGAATATAATCACTGATTTGTGATTTGAATTAGATTTGTCATTTATTATTTGTCTGGAAATGACAATATTGACACATTTTCTGATAGCGAAAGAAAATTGGTAAAGGTTCCTAGCAGCCTTACCATAGCCTAACCACTAGGTTTGCGTGGTAAAGGTGAACGCAGATTTGGCCGCACCGCAGTCGCCGCATTTCGAATTCTTCATATAAAGAATGTAGAAATTGCGAAGACTGCGGCGCGGGTAGGTATGCGAGCTTGCCTATAACTTCATATAAAGAATTCGAAATGCGGCGACTGCGGTGCGGCCAAATCTGCGTACACCTTTAAGCAGCAGTATATTACCATTATTAAAGGTGAACGCAGATTTGGCCGCACCCAATAAAGAATGTAGAAGTTATTTATTTATTTACGTTTATTGAGGTCTCCAAACAGTCTTACAAATTACAATATATTAAAAAAAAAAGGTATACATTTAAAAGAATTACTAAATGTAAAACCAACGGCGGTGACCACAGATGAATAATTATATTATTATACTTATAGAAAAAAATAGAGATCTAGACTCAAGAGAGCACAGGGTAGGGTAGATTATTATTATATATATATATATATAATATAAGGGCATGTTCGTGTGTCAATTGTGTGTTAAGTGTGTTTGTTAATAATAGTTAAAATAGAAGTAAACTTCAAATTAGTGTGCTGTAAGAAACCTGCTTGTAAATTATTTATTGAATAAGAATGTAGGGTTTTAATTATTTATGTGTAAATTTTTAAGTTGCGAAGACTGCGGCGCGGGTAGGTATGCAAGCTTGCCTATAACTTCATATAAAGAATTCGAAATGCGGCGACTGCGGTGCGGCCAAATCTGCGTTCACCTTTAAGCAGCAGTATGTTACCATTATTAAAGGTGAACGCAGATTTGGCCGCACCGCATGCACCGCAGTCGCCGCATTTCGAATTCTTCATATAAAGAATGTAGAAGTTGCGAAGACTGCGGCGCGGGTAGGTATGCGAGCTTGCCTATAACTTCATATAAAGAATTCGAAATGCGGCGACTGCGGTGCGTGCGGTGCGGCCAAATCTGCGTTCACCTTAATATACCTAGAGCAAAAAGGCCAAAAAAATCACGTTTGTTGTATGGGAGCCCCCCTTAAATATTAATTTTATTTTGCTCTCAGTACTTATTTGTTGTTATAGCGGCAACAGATATACCTACTGCCTACACAATCTATGAAAAATTCAACTAACTATTAGGCTGCGTCCCCATCAGACACGACGCGGCGCCGTCACCGTGTTACGGCACGACGCCGCCACCGTGACACTGTACGGCGCCGCACCGTGACACGGTGCACCGCGCGTCCCTATTCTGGGTGATATTTCCGAACAAAAATTGTGTCCAAACATAAACGAGGCGCTTATTTGGAACATATAAAAATCGGCCATGTGCGAGTTAGGCTCGCGCACGAACCCCATTATTATAGGGAAAAATAACCAAAAAAATATGTTTCATGTATGAGAGCCCCCTTAATTATTAAGTTTATTTTAATTTTACCATCAATTTTTAAAGTATAAATACAATTGAGTATTTTGCGAATATTTCAAGTGCCTATCGGTTGTAAATATTGGTATAGACTATAGAGCAAAAAATAGCAAAAATAAATTTCCTCTGTTTGTTTCTTTTTTAATCTTCGTCTTAGTAACAACAAGAATTATTTCGCGATCCATATCCAGACAAGCATTTTCGTTCGAGCGTAAATATCGACTGAATAGGGACACGGGTCGACGCACCGTACGCGGCACCATGACACGGTGCGGCGCCGTACCGTATTACGGTGGCGGCATCGTGCCGTAACACGGTGACGGCGCCGCGCCGTGTCTGATGGGGACACGGCCATACCGTTCTTCAGTTACAGCCTGGAGACATACAGACTGACAGACAACCAAGTCTTAGTAATTAGGGTCCCATTTTTACCCTTTGGGTACGGAACCCTAAAAATAAAACACCAACTTAAAAAAATAGTCATAATTATTATTATGTATCAAAATATCACAATACATTTACATATATTATTTATTGTATAATAATATTACATGAAGATATACATCGAGATCATCAACTGAAAACGGCGTTTCTCAAATGAAAGTTTACTATGTATTCTGAGTTAGTTCGCTGTACACTTATCGCGAATGGGTCTGTGGGATGGAATGTGAAGGCGACCAGTCTTCTAGCGCTGATCGGTAGAGATTGGCCGAGCACTCCAGCGTAGATTCTAAACTTCAAAAGCCCAGAGTCTCGCGCGTAGAACCTTAAAAAATGTTTATAGGTTATTAATTGTTACCAGACACAATGGGTATGTCGCCGGTTAGACTGTCAAATTTTCATCAATCTGATCCATCAATCCGGTACAGATTGACGAAAATTTGATCGTCTAAACTCTAACCTAACCCACGGATTGATGGATTGATCGTATTTTTATTATGAACTTTTTATAACCATCAATATTCCGTCAATCAGATTGATGGATCAGATTGATAAATGATAAGACCGTGTCCCCTGTGATTTTAGGTTCCGAAATATAACCCAGTGTATTGGCCAGTGCTCTTGACATCTAGAAACGACGACATACTGTTGATTTAATCCGAAATACACGCCAGTACATCGACATAATATGATATAACTTTGTTGGGATGTCATTAAAATATTTTACACGTCTTGTCTCACCAAGTGCTGTAGTGGCAAACCAAGTACAACATAGCGACGGATTCAAGCCTGTCACAAGTACAGCCAGTATACTGGTTTAAATTTCGGAACTGACGCAATTTAAATACTTTGCTTGACATAATAGTGACTGTATAATTTGTTGATTATAATATTATATTGCTCAAATGCTCACCTTATAGGATACTCTCCATACGCTTTTGGCCTCTCCATAACAGACACCCATTTATCGTCGTAGCTAAAAAGTCCCAAGTCCAAATAAGGTGAGCCACTGTACGACTGTGCACTTATGGGCAATTGTGCCAGAATTCGTTTCGTCGCTTCCGTTCGACCGCCGTATATAGCTCTAACAATAGTTTGCTTAAACCTCTGCTGAGTCAATCTGGCGTAAAGATTATTCGAAGGTGAACAAGTAAATTGTGAGTCTGCACATAGTCTCGCATTCCGGAAGCAGTCACAATAGTTCTCAAATAGCTGTAAAAGCCCTTCAGAAGTGTTCTCATAAACCTCCAAAACTTTACTCTCGCTGATGTTGTAAATGACGAAGAAGGAGGATTGGCTGTTAGGTTCTGCCACCCTCAACGTTACGACTTCTTCCGATGCATACTTTATGAACAAATGATCTTCATCTAACAGTTGCATCTTCCACATTCTCAAACTTTTAAACATGTCAAAGTATTTGTAGAACTTTCTGAGTTCTAATGGATCATTCGTCTCCTCGCTTATAGCTTTTGCTCTTTTGAAAAGAAATACGAGTAACCTGTGTTTGAGACTATTTATAGTCTCCTCATGAAAGGGTCTTTCATTCATCATAGGGGCAAATACTGAGCTCACAATGAATGGATCGTCGTCATAGCAAAATCTGCCTATTTTCCTTATCTCTATCAACATTCCTTCCACAATTTGGAACAAGTGTATAGTCTGATGTTGCACTGAAAGTACAGCTAGTACTTCCTTGTACAGATAAATTCCTTGATTGTGCGAAAGATATATTTTGTCAGTCCTAAAGTGTTTTGTATCACACAATTTGCCACGTTGTAGATCAACTAAATGTAGTGAGTAGTCTTCCAGAGCAGATCTGAAATTGATTTAAATTAAAATATAATAATGATTTTATTTTACTTTTAAAACATAAAGGTGGTAATGATTCAATTGCAATTCAATATAATCCACATCCAGAACATTTTATAGTACACTTTATGGAAAAACTATCATGCCTATTGATTTGTGCTTTAACATAGTATTTTTTTTTATATGTAGATATGTGTTATCATCAGTCAGCCAAGGTGTGACGACGCGAGCCCTCACAAAGTTTGACTTTTAGCTACTTATTCAATTGTATTTTTACAGGAAAAACCACATTATATATGCAGTGATGTGAAAATTATTTTTGTAACATATAAAGCATATCTTTACCTGATAGTTGGTGTGACTGCTTCATTGTTACTATGTATATTGTAGAAATGTGGCCTCAAATCATCTGGTATATGAATGGCTGAGCCAACTATGACATATTTGCCATCTTCAGTGAACAAGCTACATTCCCTGTTCAGCTGCTGCTCCATAAACGGCATTTGTCCAGCGACACGGTCAGCCCTTGATGCCATTCTCTGGCAAACATTAACTGTAAATTTTGGCTGAAATTTGAAACACAAATAAGAAACACCAGTCAATGATTATGGAGTTTGCATAGCTAAGGGCGCATTTTCACTGGTCGATAGGGCCCGCATGCGGGGTGCGGGAAATTTCTGAAACGCATGCCTCAACCAATCAAAATGCGCCATTAGTTGTCATAGACTCCCCGTAATTATGTATTTGTCCCGCTCTGACAAATAAAAAAATGGTCACGTTATGTATACTGCACGAGTTAACAACTAATGAAAATGCGCCGTAAAGCCAAACTCAGTTACATATTGTATTGATCACTTAAATATTTATAAGACAGGTTATGTGTGGACTTTATGCCAATACCTTCACTTAGTAACAGGTTCAATGTCTTCGAACCCTGGGCGCCTGCAGGGGGTGCCAGTGCACTTGCACCACCCCTTGGGAATCTCGAGATCAACAGGAATTATTGAAATAAAAGCTGTCTATTGGAATATTGGAATTTTCGGAAAAAGAAAGAAAACTAAAATCTGCACCCCTTGGGAATTATTACTGCCGGCGCCCATGCTTTGAACTTGAATGTTTTTGGATAAAATGTTGTCTATGTCTATAAAATCAATTATAAAATGTACCTTGAAGAATCTGTAGAATATGTGCGATCTAATAGTGTGGTGTACATCTGCATCAGCATTAATTAAGTCAGATGGATATCCGGCAACAAGATCTCCTGCTGCTGACGCTCCCTGATACTCATATATCTAAAAAGAGAGATGATGTAAGTTACATAATCTGTTGAAAGAATAAAGGGCATCTTAGAAATGGTCTATGTTACCTCCAATGACGTCTGATCCGCTGAAAATGCAATAAAATGTTTTCCATCGGGACTAAACTTTCTCAGGAAGCATGGGGGTTTTTCTACATTCACTATCGTCAAATTTGGAAACACATTTTGATAAAATTCACGTACGACATGAAAATGTGAGCCAGCTTTTCGAGAACCAAATATTTCTCGTTCCATCAACCTCATTACGATATTCTGAGGTTTAATTTTTCGAGGGACAATTTTTTCCGTGCAAAAAAACTCATCTTTGTCCAGGGATTCTGGGGGTATATCGTCATAATATATATCACGACTACTGTTATTATTCATAGTGATTAACAGTAATTAGTTTCTTACAAAACTTTTTGTTTATTCAATTTTCATGTTAATTTTGACACAGAGTCCAGAGACCGTGCTGATGTGCTGATATACATTTATCCTTGCTTTCATATTTGATTCATAAAATATTATTTATAAGTGGCTTTATTTCAATTCTAAAGAATACGTCTTAAACTTTAATTTATTTTTTTATTCCATGAAAATTGAAAACAAATAGAAATTAGAAAGTTCACTCCAAAAATCAGCGACACAGATTAGTTATATGTATGATCATTGATCAGCGAAGTTGAAAACCAGGTGGACGAAACTTTCCGAACAAAAAAAAATTGGGTTCCAAATTTAAACGTAGCTACTAAAGTAAATCGCATAATCTGTACAATTTTTAAGCACGGTCGACTGTGATTGGTTGATAAAAAAGACCATAGAGAATATAAACTACATGAGAAAAAAGAGGGATAAACTGTACTTTACGGGACGCTGCTCTGGCGTTTCATATTTATTTGTTAGAAACTACACAATGCAAGAAGTCTTTCGGTGAAGTCGGTTTTTGAAGCAACCTAGTAGTTTTCGAGAAATAAATTATTAAAAATCTCAAAATTAGATCAAAATTTTTGATTAATTTACGTCACTACCATCACTACTATAACTGTCTATGACTGACTACCAACCAAACACTACGATCTGTCATTTGCGTTTCTTTACGTGAAAGTTAATTCTATGCAGTCAATGTATACAAAATTTTGGGGTCTTTTTGGGGTATTTATGTTGTAAATACATTTGAAATGTAAAATTTTATGTATTTACGTGTAATTTGTTGAAAATATTAATAATTTAATTTTAAATGAAATATCGTGTTTCTACTTTCTACTGTGCAACAACGAAACGCAACGACGCCATTTTGTTTTATGCGTCGTGTATCTGGAAATGTTAGTCATCGTTTGTTGCTCTTGCAGTCGAGATCGTTTTACGTACTCCTGTCTGACTACATTTGTATGACTACCATGGCGTCTCCGAAGCCCCAGTCTTCGAGTTCCGCTGAATCGCCTGAAAAGTTGAGTGAAGTGCAAGTGTTGGACTCAACAGAGCCGCTTGTTACGGCCTCCTTTTCAGTGCCTTTGTGTAGTGCGCAAGTGATGGACTCTAGTGAGCCGCTTGTGCCTACTTCGCCTGCTGGTCCTAGTGGGATGGCTGGTCCTAGTGGGATGGCTGGTCCTAGTGGGATCGCTGGTCCTAGTAGGATCGCTGGTCCTAGTGGGATGGCAGATCTCGTCATGCCAGTTTCCACATCATCTGAAGACTTGCATGAGCCAGCAACCCCTTCTGGTTCATCGGGAAGGCGAATCCATTATTACTTACTCGGAAGAGTTGAGGTTAGTAGGCTAAAGTTTACAATCATGCCCAACAATTTAAGTAGGTTTAAATGTAATAATTAATTTATTAATGATTCTTATAATACATATATAAATATATTTCATGTTATTTGTTTTAAATGATAATAATATAAATATTTTTAACAACAAATATTCATATGATAAAATGAGAAAAGTCGGCAAACATCTTTTGTCAAATGACAGAAAAATGATCAAAAACATCAGTCTTACTTAACTACTTAGCCACGGATACCGCAGCGGGGGGGGGGGGGGGGGGGGGGGGGGCGGGGGGGCGCAGCCCCCCGCCAAAACAAAAATAAACAATCCAGAAAGTCCAAAAGTAGGTTAGGTTAGGTTGGAACGTAGACCACAACACCCAGAAATAGGAGCCCCGCGCAGCGGGGCTCCGTCAACTGATAATTGAAGCTAGTTGTGCCAAATTGAGGGTCATTGGTCTCTATGTATGAGACGGATGGTATGAGGTATGAGACGGAGACGTGACAGACGGACATAGTCCCAAGAATTGTACTCTATATTGTAATATATATATATACAATATACATCCTTCACTCAACCACAGCCTTGTGATGCTTCAAAAACACTTCGTAAACACCCAAGAACAGTTATTGTACTTTGGGTAGCTGGGAGTTGTGTGAATCTCTTTCAACTTGTCATTCAACTTGCTTTATTTTTGTTTTAGGTCTATGTGGAACTGGAAAAAAATCTTCACAAGACTTGGGACGGTACAGCAGTGTATCCAGTTTGCTGAGGAGAGAGGATTTATTCCTAAGCAGAAAATGTGTCATATACACCACAAGCCAATGACGCTGTCTACTGAAACCCAGTTTGGCAGATTCCGCTGCAGAAAGAGCAACTGCAGGAACAGGAGTGTGAGCCGGGTACAAGGAACCTGGTTTGAAAATGTGAGGTTATGCATCACATTAGCATTTCAAATAATGTATGCTTTTAGCGAGGGCTTGTCTTATATGCAAGTACAAAAACAACTTGCTACCGAAGATGAGCCTGTGATTTCGATGAAAACCGTGGCGGACTGGTACAGCTATTGCCGAGAAACAATTGTTATTTATGAGCTGGAAAATAACCAAGCAAGTGAGAAAATAGGAGGACCAGGAAAAATAGTACAAATAGACGAATCCAAATTTGGCAAAAGAAAATATAACCGTGGTCGACAGATCGAAGGTCATTGGATGATAGGGATGATCGAAGATGGGAGCGATGATCTTCGGCTGGAAGTGTGTCCTGACAATGAGAGGTCTGCGGAAATATTGGTGCCACTCATCAAGAAGCATGTTCAGGAAGGTTCTATCATCCATACTGATTATTGGAGAGCTTACATGAGCCTTCCTGAGCATGGATATACACATAAGAGGGTGAATCACAGTGATCCTACAAACAAATTTGTGGCACCAGATGGGACACACACACAGCGCATTGAGAGCCAGTGGAGGGGATTGAAAAAGCAATTCAGGCAGGAACAAAATAAAGCAGATTTCACGGATTGGCTATGCGAATATCTATGGAGGCGAAAAATAAGGGTCAACCATACCGATCCATTTGAAGAATTATTAAAGGCAATTAAGTATGTGTATGTGGACAATACAAATTAATTAAAAGTATTGTCAACTAAATTTTTTTGTTTTATTTAGTTTGCCAAAGTCCTGTAGATCACGTGATAGGTTAGGAATTTTGTTGTTATTTTTTCTAACAGACAACAGTAATCTCTTTATACCCCTGAAAGGCAATTTTGTAGGAAATAGGCAAGTCCCCCCTCCACTCCCCCCCTTCATTTGATGATCCAAAACTGAATTTCAACACTTTTAGTGCAGTTATAACCTCAAACTTCAATCATGAATATCTCAGAAACCAAGAGCTTGCTTCAAGTGGGGGGGGTATCAGGGGGTACCCCCCTTTCCCCCCCTCCTCCCCCCACCCCCCCCGCCCCCCCCGTAAACCGCGTCCTTTAAAGTACAGTTTTTCCAAAAAGAGGAAGATGAAGTTTAAAACTCAAGGTTCGAATTCCATTTTGTGAAAATTATTTATTACAAAAATACAAAAATTGTAAATTAAGTGGATTAATTATTGAAAAACGAAAGGTAAGCCATTGTAAAATGTAAATGTAACCGTAAATTGATAAATTGAAGCAAAACATAACGATATCATACCATGTTCTAATACAAAGTATGTCGTAGTATTATTTGCATAATTGTACAATAATTTAGAACTTAAACTATATTAATATGAAAAAGATAGATTATTATTTCATAGAAATTATTATAATGTATATCAGTATGCAGTTAATTTGGAAAATGATGAAATGTGTATCATGTGTATATTGTTTTATTGTAACTATACATAAGGTTATTAATTACTATACTTACTATAATTTATGTAAACTGTATGGAATATAAATGAAAAATGTTTCATTAATTTCAGATTTTTAGGTCCCTATACAGCTAGTTTGCAACATTTTAGTCTGCAAGCAATAGCTGTTAACTCGATCGCGGATTCTAGGAAATCTTTTGTTCTCGCGGTCGCATGCGACCGCTTGGGAACGAAAGCAGCAAAGAGATTCAATGCAAGGAGATTTTAGGAGAAGGAAGGTATGGGATTATGAGTGGTACGGCCACCAAGGAAAAATCCTCTGATCAAGTGAGGTGGTATGCAGCTGGCCTGAACCCGCGCCATAGATTTCAGCTGTCGTATACAGGGTGTAACAAAACAAAGTGTGTATGTATAAAGGTGCGATCCGCTGGATCGGAATCGGAGCGCAGGTACGCAGTGGACGGATTTGTTGCTTTGTATGTATGGTACTGACTACTATGAACTGCACTAGAAGTACTGGAACATCATTCTGCGCCTGACAAGTATATGACGACACGTGGTGCCACCTTCCGCACCGTATGTCCCGATTCCAACCTGGTGGACGCGCAGCTTTAATCCCCTCCCTATATAGAGTTTACTGTATAAAGCGCTTATTCCACTTATCCTAGCTAGGTTCCTAGATCCTAAATCGTTTCCGATTTAGTCAAGACGTGGAACAACATTTAGAAGCTAGGATCCTAGCTAGGATCCTACCTAGGAACCTAGCTAGCCGCTAGGATAAGTGGAATAATGGCTTAAGCCAATCAAGTAGTTAGTAGAGTAGCATAGACAGCTATTCTATCATATTTATAAATAAAATACATAAAACTGGACTGTAATAATATTATAATATTTAATAATAGAAATCAACAAAAACTTGTGGATTAAATCTGTTTTATTGTTTAATTTACCTTATTAGCCTATTTATTTAGCCATGTACAATAATTTTTATTGAAATAAAACATTTATTTGAGCTCATTTCTTTTTATTTTTATTTTTTTTAATTTTTGGTATGTTTAGAGTGAAAGGTTTTGCACTTAAAATTTTGTCGTTTAGTTTTAAATTAAAAAAATAACGAATGTTTATTTTTTTTCTTCTAAGTCCGACCTCTTGTTACGTAGTATACAGTTTACATCCTCTTTGTTGAAAACTATAATGACATTGACAGCTCACACAATATGATGTAGACTTCTTTTTCTTCTTTTATTTTAATATTTCCGGCACCTTCTAGTCATAATATAAATTATTATTTATTATGACCACAAAATCAAAATTTCATAAATTACGTTTAAATTCATGTTAATTTATTGAAATATTAATGATGAAACGATTAAGTATATAAATAAATAAAAAGTATATAAATAAAAAGAATTTTTTTTCCTTGCTTTAAAAGATTATTCGTTAATACGAATAATCTTTAAAGCAAGGAAAAAAAATTCTGCACACAACATTTTTTTTTGGCAAACTATTTGACTGTGCTTTATTAGATATGAGATGAAGAAGTATAAGCATCAGCCCATAAATTTTGGGCCAAGTTCTACAAATATATACTAGTAATCTGTGGGCCAAGTTTTGCACATATTGTTTTTTTGTGTTTGTTTCAAAATTCTATTAAATATTATAAATCGAGAAATAAGGATTTCGGACCTAACGAGACTTGACATGGCGGAATAAAATGTTGAAAAAAAAATTCTAAGTTAATGAAGCGAATGACCGTGGTGACTGGTGGTCCGATTTGTGATTGATGCTTTATTAATTATTTTCAGCGTGCTTTGATAATTGTCTTCAAGAATTCTACCAGTATGAATATTTCAATCGAAAAAAAGCGTTCCGACTGCGCAGCATTACCAAAAGGTTGGCAAAGAGAGGAAGTGATAAGAAAAACTGGTCTCTCTGCGGGAAAAGTTGATGTTTATTATTATAGGTAAGTGAGAAAGTATACAAAATTGACCAGAATATGGTTTTACAATACTAGACTTATCTAAATGAATTTAAAATCTGTAAAATGAAACTTCAGTTCAAAGTTTACCTTATGCTGTACAAAGGTTTTGTTGTGAGAATGACCACCATTCATTGAAGACTCAACATTAATACTGTTCCTTATCTTTTCATATCTCATTTGATTAATTTACATTAACATGACTAACTTTATTGTTAACATCAAACTTTGGTGATGATGTATTTTCTGTAGCCCAACAGGTAAAAAGTTCCGCAGTAAGCCGGAACTAGTCCGATATCTCGGTGATAGTATGGACCTGTCATGTTTCGACTTCCAACAGGGTCAGTTTAACACTATGATGCTGTGCAAGGCCAAGAAAGCTCGAGCGCAGTTTGATTACAGGTTCCCATATCAGTGTCATAACTTCTCACCTTTTGTGAACATTGCCGCTGTTTATGCTTTGTGTTCCACCATATATGCATTTGCTTCTATCATCAATGTGCCTTTTGCTCACCTATGGATGCTACAGTTATTAGGCTGTGTAAATAAAATAAGTAGTTGATAATTATTGTTAAGTAAATAACTGTAGTATCATTACAATTAATTTTAGCTACATTATTATTTAAACTATTTTTTACTTGTCTATCACCCTCACAATATTCAAGCTACTATATAACTCAGTATTACTGTAATCATATTTCTTGCACAACCTATCACACCTAGCTAAAATATAGAAAACTTTTGGTGTCCATGCACATATTTGCCTATATAATAGGAAGATATGAGCATGGACCAATTATTAGCTGTCCTTCTCTTACGTTACTCAATACAAGCTCATAGAATTTATTCACTTGTTTCATTGTGGTTTTTGCTTTCACATTAGTTTGTGCGATAGTTGTAAAGCTGAAAGTAATTTGATATAAACTTGTTTCAATTGGAGAGTTGTAGAAGGTAATAAGTTTAAGTTGTATATAAGCTACAACCATTTTGGCAGTACCTACATAATCTTTTCCAGATTAAGACAACAAAAACTGCCTGTTTTTGTCAATTTTGTAAATTTCTTTTACAGAATACAATTGTATTTTATAATAATTAGCTTACTTCAAGCCAAGAAAGATCATGTTTATCTTACACTGGAATAGATTATGTTTTCAAAATTTATTGTGAATAACTATGATCATGATGTAAATATCAAATTATCTTTTACGATTGTAGCAATATGTGGTGTATTTGGTTTCATGTTTCTTAACCTACTGTGTCAAAATGTAGTGTGTTTAAGTAAATAGAGTAGTTTTAAATTGTGCAATTTCTGTTATTAACACTTGTGTTTGTGTTACTTTTATCAGTTTTTTGTGTATATAATTTTTGTGACAAATTATACCATTATTTGCATGTTTATTGTTTAATGTTGTGCATGTCTCCAAAATGGTTTAAACTATAATCCAGCCAAGCTGGCCATCCATGATTTCATAAAACAAATAAATTAAGTAATTATAAAGAAATCAATAGTTTTAGATCTAGCAATGACTCACAATAAAGAGCTATTTAGCATGAAAAAAATTAAGTAGTATAATAATATTTTACTGTAAAATATTTTAATTTCTTGCTTGAACAAGTTTTGTCATACATTATTTGCCATCACAATATCTATTATTTCTAGATAAATTTAATTATGTGTTTGTCTCCACAGAGGTGTGCGTTCTGACGCGTCTCTCGTGCCCCCAATCCGACAAACGGCATCAATTTTCAAGCAGCCAGTAACCGTTTATAAAACTCAGGAGAGCAAAGTGAAGACGGACCTCAAACATGGCTCACAGGAGAAACCCAAACAACTCTTTTGGGAAAAGCGATTGGAGGTATGAGCACTTTTAATTTTAAATAAACCTATCAACCTCCATAAGGACACTGGCGACCGCGACAACAGTAGAATAACAATAGATTTCCAAGAATCCAGGATCGAAGGATTAATATGTATGATGTTGGCTGTTGCCTACAACTTCAATGCGCCAAAATTCTCATTTAATCACTCGGGAATCATACAATTTTCCAGGATTATTGGTTCAAGTATAAAGAAGTAACAGATAGACAGTCACAACTCACAGTTCCGCATTTATCATATACCTAAACGTAATCTATTATCATGATTGAATCTTTCAGGGTCTAACAGCTTGTGATGCAAATGGTGTCATTGGAAGTACTTCTTTGCCCAAGTACATTAAGTCTTTGGGTCCATATGTATCTGATGCTACCACTATACAGTCACTTGCTACTGCACTGCATGTGTCATCACAACCTATTACAGGTAAATTAAAAAATGTTTTATATGATACTAGCGACCCGCCCCGGCGTCGCACAGGTATTAAATATATAGCCACTGAAAAAAATTATTAAAATTGATAGTCTATGATCCTTCACGTGGTCTACTGGTCTTATTTGTGCCAAATAACATAAATTTGCTCCAGTAGTTTGCGACATAAGCCCTTTCAAATAATTTCTCCCTTTTTTCCCCACATTCTCGTATTAGTCTTAGCGTGATAAAATATAGCCTATAGCCTTCCTCAATAAATGGGCTATCTAACACTGAAAGAATTTTTCAAATCGGACCAGTAGTTCCTGAGATTATCGCGTTCAAGTTAGCCCTTTCAAATAATTTTCTCCGTTTTTTCCACATTTTCCTATATCTCTTCGCTCCTATTAGTCTTAGCGTGATAAAATATAGCCTTCTATATAGCTAAATATAGCCTTCCTCGAGAAATGGACTATCTAACACTGAAAGAATCATCAATATCCGTTGTGTAGTTTTAAAGTTTAAAGGGACATGAGGGAAAAAAGCGACTTTATTTTATAATAATTACTATGTATAGACTACATTTTGATCTTAATATAAACAAGGCTTGGTAAGGCTGGGCAAAACTTTAAAATCTCTAGGAGAAACTGGAGTGGACAAACAGGCGCATGTGTGGGACACTTACTATCTCCAACCAAATAAAGCCAATAATGATCCGCTGAGAATTAGAGCTCTGCCAACCATTTTTAAATTTTGCGCGTCCTATATTTAACTATTATGTGTATATTATGGCACTGCACTGTATAAAAAAATTACTCGACAACTAATACCAAAAAATAAACTTTCCAGGTCAGACAGGATCCAAGCAGACGATATTGGAGAATCCAGGCGTTTTTTTAAACCCTGAGCAGCCCCTGATCGCGGCAGTGACAATCACTAAGGAGGACGTACGAAAGCAGGAGGAGCGTGTTAAGAAGGCCCGATTGAGGCTACAAAAGGCTCTGGCGGTTGCTTAGGACAACGCCGGCGGAGACCAAGAGGACTCCGCCGCCGCGCCAACAGAAGAGCCCGTCGAACAAATGCTGCCCGACTCCACGGAAGACACCGAGGAATCTCCCAAACCGGCAATATCCGAAGCGATAGTTGACAGCACAAATTAAGTCACTAGACCCACTGATCTGTATGTGCAGGTCAAAGAATAGATCTCAGTGTCGAGATTGCGCCATTCGTCCCAGTATAAATTTGCGTCCGGATTAAAAGTGACTGTCATTTCAGAAGTGTGTGTGAGTACTGTAGATGTGTACCATCGAAGAAATTGATTCCTATGCAGTTGATAGACCAATGTTATTTGGTCGAATATGTCAATTCAATGTTAACTGTGACCTGTCGGCTGGGTTTGACGTAACGCAACCAAACTACGTAGGTCCCCGATCTGCTTAGGAATCAACTTCTCTGATAGTACATCAAAATTATATTATGTCAAGACTTACGACTCGGCTTGTTTGTGTTGATCTCGCGGAGTAAAGGCCAAACCGCTCGTTCGCAGCATTTTAGGTAAATCGAGCCTTACCTGGAACCGTGTGCAGTCACATCACGCTAATCTGGACGCACTGTTTATAATAATAATTAAGTATTCAAATAGTATAAGAAAAACCCCATTGGATTCAAAGTTATCCTATTTTAAGGTGTCCTGCATATTTTCTTACTTGCTCTCAAATAAAAAAAAATATTAGTAAAGGGGTTGGTGATAAAATGGGGTGACAATAGTACATAATAATATATATAGTTGTAAGTTAGGTAATTTACCTAGTAGTACTAATATTGGTGTACTTGTATCTTTTTGGTAATGATTTTTGTAACTGTGTTTTATAATATATTTCAACTAGTAGTTAATTTCATGCTATTTTATTTCTTATCAAATATTAATAATTAGGACGTCATCCAAAAACATTTAAAACAGCAGAGTTATCTTAGGCCTTTGCAGACGACGGGGCGGGGCGGGCCGGTCAATTTCGCCGCGAACTATAGCACAAAGGGAATCCTAAATTACTAACGCACACGGCGGGCAAAAAGACCGCGCCGCAGGTGTCCTGCGGGCACTGGCGGCGCATGTCCGCGGCTGCCCGCCGTGGATCACACAAACCAGACATGCGGAACGTAGACGGCGTGTGCTTTGTGCCGGGCGTACACATCGACGGGCGTACGCGCCGAAATTTACCGGCCCGCCACGCCCCGTCGTCTGCACAACGCGGCGCCATCTACCTTTTCATTACAAATGGAGTAAAAAGGAGGAACAAAAGTAAAACAAAATTTAAAAGTGAAACTTTTATTAGCATAAAATTTTGAAATCCTATTATGTATATTGTATGTCATTGTAAGCAGATGAACAAGTGAAGAATTATAAGTGACTAGTTTACTATAAGTGCATGCATCAAACAGGAATTATTTTATAAATGTGCCACTTTTGAGTTAAAATCAATTTGAGCTTTTTTTATATTGTGCATATGATAATATTGTGGTAAATATTCATGGCTTCAACTTGGAAGATCATTTCAAAGTTCAAACAACTTTTTATTACATTCACACAGTTCGTAACATTCCATTAAATCTCCCATTAGTAAACCGTTACATATATCTTAAGGCCTGTTGCATCTGAATTCTGATATTATTAATTGGCTAAGCTACACACAGCTCTCTTAGGCAATAGTAATCACAAAATCCAAGAAAAAGCTATCTGACATCAGACATTCTCACAGAGACTCAGCAACAGGCCCTTGTACTATGAATCATAAAAACTAAGGGAACATAACTCCCATATTATTACCATTTTAAAATACAATGGGCAAAAATATACGAAACCTGGGACCATCCACCAACGGCATTGAAATATGTGTCATTGGATAGGTCTCTTGAATTGGAATAACTGCAGTAATTGCTAAGATATATTTATTTTGTTATTAAAGCTGTCCGTTCCGAAATCCGAGTTATAAGAC
Source organism: Polyommatus icarus (assembly GCA_937595015.1). Taxonomy (NCBI): domain Eukaryota; kingdom Metazoa; phylum Arthropoda; class Insecta; order Lepidoptera; family Lycaenidae; genus Polyommatus; species Polyommatus icarus. The sequence goes on from OW569339.1 coordinate 11,232,456, forward strand.
TTATAAGTTCAGATATAAAGGTCACATTTACCCATGGCATGGAGTAAAGACAATTGGTCTCTGCCCATGGCTAGCCAAGCTACTTGATTACCCAAGCTATTTTATTAGCTTCTATTCTCTGAAATTCTGCCCTCCTATTATTAAAGCACTTGCTTAGAGGATCTTTTTTTTTTTAAATTAAATAAGGGGGCGAACGAGCAAACGGGTCACCTGATGGTAAGCAACTACCGTCGCCCATGGACACTCGCAACATCAGAAAAACTGCAGGTGCGTTGCCGGCCTTTTAAGAGGGAATATGCTCTTTTCTTGAAGGTTTGCAGGTCGTATAGGTCCGGAAATACTGCTGGTGACCGTTCGTTCGCGCGGTGCGTTCGGTGCGCGGCAGAAAGTTACGCGAAAAACGCACTGTGGAAGACTGCCACTCATCAAGGTGATGAGGATGGTATATTTTTCGCGTTTGTTCCATCCACTTTGTGTAGTATATGACCTTGTGCGTGTGTGAAAGTGGTTTATAATAGCAGCAGCTGTTTAAAAATTTAAGAACATGTAAAGCAACACTCCATTAAAATATTTTGCCATAGCAGCTTTAAATCTCATGTACCTAAGGTACACATTTTTAACAAATATTGTAGAATATGTATTTTGACAGAGTTACTTTCCCTTAGTTATTATTATTCGTAGCCCATATACAAGTAAACTTGATAAATTCTTAGTATTAAGATAATTTAATTACTATTAAACTATGACTAGCTTTCTTATAATCTTTGGCAAGAGCCTTTCAATTCATATAAAAATCTTTGTCTAATCATTGTAAACTTTGTAAAACAAAGTTATCATAAAAGGCCCCACACATTTTAAAGCAGTAAACCTAATGTATATTATATTTAATGCCAAAGCAGTACTAATAATACTTAATTGGTGCATTAGTTTGAAAAAAGTTTAATCTTATATTTTAAGGTGGACTATCATTCAATATTATTTATTGGAATATAATGATTAGTTTCAAAAACAGTATTGTCAATTATATTATTAGTTTTCTTATCTTGGCATTACATTTTCGTAATATTTGTACTTAGATAAATCACTATCTAATAGCACATGACAACTTTCAGCATTCACAGTTCACACAAAATGAACACAATTCAAAGTATGATGATATGCTTTAAATATCCTTACACCTAGTGATCAAAAGTTTTGGACTTGAATGAGTTAATTGTTATGATATGTAGCACGCCATGAAAGCATAACTATGTCCATGGATAAAAATTTGAAAATAAAACTGTACCAATCATGAGGTATCCTAGAAAGTAACACTGAATCAAGCGAGATTGAAAGTCTGGCATTCTTTGTGATATGATGAAAGTGTTCCACTTGCTGTACATATTGTCTACCCCCTCTAAATTAGCAATTGAGAGGTGATGGGACGGTATTCTTTTACCTATCCCAATGCGACGGAAATGTTCGTTGATTGTGTTCTGGTCGGAGGTTGGTGTGGGCCCCACATTCATTTTACTTGAGCAAATCCAGTACAATATAGGACTGGACGATGCTAAAAGCCTCGTGGAAACTTGTATGTGCACAAAAAGTATACAAAATGTTGACAAAAAAATAGCATGTACCACATACACAAACATCATAGGATCATTGGCCCCAAACCCTTTAGAATAATGTCTTTGCCTATAAATATTCCTATTATTGTAGCCGTAATTCAATATATTTTCTCTTATGCCAAGCCTTAAACATAATTTAAAATTATTTTTTACGTAGTTTAAACAGTGAAAGAAAATAAGAAATAGAATAGGTGATGCTAAGGCAAAATTGGGAATCTGTTTTATTTTATAGTATTTTAGAAATCCTACATCCCAATAATGACTCTGAACATAGGAATATGAGAATGGTACGGAGCTGTTGCACCATGGACTCTCTGCTACACCGGGCAATACAAATTCTGTGTTCGTGAGAAACTCTGGTAAATTATGATCATTGTGAATACAAAACTTAAAGTAGTTGTAAGTTTGCACAAGCAAAAATGGTATCACGGCTATTATCACAGTCACAGACAATGCCACACAAGATGTTATCAATGGTAGCAACAAAATTGGCAGAATAATTCTATGCTTCAGTGTCTTATATTTGTAGACAATCTCAGGGAATGTTTTCTCAACAACATTCTTAAAACTAGTGTAAAGTATAAAACCTAAATTAACACAGCCATTGGATCTGGTAATCATGGAGAATCCAGCGGGAAAGGCGCTCAATATGTCTATACTCCCAAATCTAAGTGTTTCATTTTCTGTACATTTAAACATTGTATAGAAAGACATAAGAGCCAACAGACTTTCGGAATATGGAGCTGTGAAAAATATGCTCGCTGGATTCACACAGTACAATATTACAGACTTGTATGCTTTACATTCACTTCTTAGAATTCTCACACTGAGTTTGTACAGCATATCTGCAGACTTAATGAATACAACTAAATTAACCAAAGTTGCAGATATTAACAAAATGCTGTGAAAGTTAAAAATGGTACCTAAAATGCTATTGAAGACAAATGCAACATATCTCACTATTAATGGAAATAGGGGATAAAAGGCTAAACAGTTCTCGTATGTGTATCCATACTGAGCTATATGAATGAAGTATTGGGAATCCCACCTTTTAAGGCCACCCAATAGTTTGTCGATGACGAAGTCCGCATTAGTTTTCCGAAGTGAAGGATCTTCTGGACTAATGAATACGTTCGCTTGGTGGTCAGGGATCACCAGGTTTGCTATACCTTGCAGCAGCAAAACAAATATTCTTGAGAAAAATGCAAACCAAATAATTTTCTGTCTTGGTGAATACATGATGCCAACAAATCGCCTTCCTCACAGTTTTAGGTAACTGAATTTTTTCTTTGTATTTTGTGTCTTATTTCTTTCTTTTATTTCATGAATCTCCGAATTTAAGATATACCAGTCTGATGAATGAAGAACGTAAAAAATTTAAGTACTTCATAATTATAGAAGAAAACTTGCCGTATGTCTGATGAATAATGGTCTCTTTATATGTTGAGTTTCACTTTTCATCACTAAATTATGTATTTCGGCACTGATAAACAATTAATTTTTTGCAAGTATTGCCCCAAATTCCAAAATTGAGCCAAAATCGAACCGAATAAAAAAATATTCTACTGTCACTTGTGACAAGTGACAACCAAAAAACAAAAGGCTTATTACTTCTTCTTCGTCTTTTTTAGTTTTTAGTTCTTGTTATTTTTTTTTTTCTTGTTATGGCTCTCGGCTTGTAAACCATGGCCAGTGTCAAGTAAAGTTTTGGCGGGAGAAAAAAATTTTCGTAAAAAATTTACAAAATTTTCTAGTTGTTTTTCCAGATTATCGTCAAGTCGAAAGTCTAGTCAAAGTCTAAAAAGTAGTCGGTAAAGTCAACGAGTCAAGTCAGTTGTTTTAGTAAAGTGGTAGACCCTTTACTAAAACTTTCGATGGAGTTTTGGAGGGAACACAAAATGGCATGTTTCTTGAAGTTGTATCACTTGCCCACACTTGTGCACGACAACGAATATTTAATGGTTAATATTCTACCAACATTACACATTAAAAACCGAAATAACACAATTTTAGGAAAATAATACAAACACAAAACGTCACTCTTTCGTATACCCGGCAAAACTCTCTTAGTTCTTGTTATGGCGCTCGGCTTTACCATGGCCAGTGTCAAGTGAAGTATTGGCGGGAAAAAATATTTTTTCGTAAAAAAATTACAAAATTTTCAAGTAATTTTTCCAGAATATCGTCAAGTCGAAAGTCTAGTCAAAGTCTAAGAAGTAGTCGGTAAAGTCAACGAGTCAAGTCAGTTGTTTTAGTAAAGTGGTAGACCCTTTACTAAAACTTTCGATGGAGTTTTGGAGGGAACACAAAATGGCACGTTTCTTGAAGTTGTATCACTTGCCCACACTTGTGCACGACAACGAATATTTAATGGTTAATATTCTACCAACATTACACATTAAAAACCGAAATAACACAATTTTAGGAAATTAAATACAAAAACAGAACATCACTCTTTCGTATTCCCGGCAAAACTCCCTTCTTCGTCTTTCTTTTTATATGGCGACTAGCATAAAACTATTGCCAGTGTCGAGTGGTGTAATACTAGTAATCTGTGAACAACACTGATCAAACGTCAAATTTCAAATTGTTTTGTGATAGTATAGTTGGGTTATGTTTTTGAAACAAACATTTTTGATTTCATTTTCAACTGTTAATCATAAAAATATTATGGTCTCATAAAATAATTAACTTGTCGTACACAATATTTGTTAATTTAACTTTAACATGGAAGATTCCATTTTGCAATATGAGAAAATTGACTTTTTGGGCGAAGGACAGGTAAACTTTGAAATAGGTACTATAAAAACCTATGTTTGTAAGTGATAACTTAATAAAATTATTGATTTTTCTGAATATTTGATTACAGTTTGCAACGGTGTATAAAGCTCGTGACGTAAAGACTGATAAAATAGTAGCAGTAAAAAAGATCAAAATTGGATCTAGGTTAGAGGCTCAAGATGGTATCAATCGTACTGCTTTGCGGGAAATTAAGTTATTACAAGAATTACAACACGTGAACCTCATTGGATTGCTAGGTATGCTAATCTTGACAACATTTTCTTTAACTTAAGTATGTGTACTAGAGATGTGCCGATTAGTCGGCGACTAGTCGGTAAAGCCGACTATCCGCCCACTTTTAGTCGGCGAATAGTCGGCAAAAAGCGCCGACTACTCGGCTTTTTACTTTTTTACTACTATTGAAATTACATTAAAGAAAAACCTTAATTAATATTTATAATGTTACACATTTTAAAATTAAATGAAGTGTTTCTGAAATTTCTTGCTAGTAAATAAATTATTTTTGTAATTAATATGATTTTAACATAATATGGTCGCCATCAGTCTCAAGTTGTAATAGATTAGAATTATTTATTCAACAAAATGCACTTTTCAATATAAAAAAGTAGCCAGTAGCCAATTTGCAGACCTACTGAATATGCTATAAAATTTGGTAAAGGTTTTGGAGGAGACAGGAGTACGGTAACTAACATTGTGACACGAGAATTTTATAAGTATAAGATTTTATACTGACTTCACGGAAACGCGGTCAAACAGTATAAAAAGTATCCTATGTCTGTCTCCTGGTTCTAAGCTACCTCTCCACCAATTTTCAGCCAAATCGGTTCATCCGTTCTTGAGTTATAAGTAATGTAACTTTTTTTTTTTAATTTCTCATTCTGCTAGCGATTTGTCTTAGACATTGAACTAGTTGTTTTGAATTTCTTCTTTGTAGGCATGTATGGCATGGCACGCATCCATTGATGCGTCCATGTATTTTCTATTTATCTTTATTTACAGAAGATCTTGTGGGGCTCGTCTTTTTAATCTTTTGAATGTTTGATTTGGTAGAGTTTTCATCAATTTTTTTGCCAATATATTGGGATGTGATTTTATTCTTTTACAGTAGTTTTGGAGGGAGTTTTTAATTTCCTCTTTTACATTCTTTATATTTAGATCATTGTGGATTTGGCTATTCGTAACATAGTATGGGGCTCCAGTTATTGAACGCAGAGTTTTAGATTGGAGTAGTTGTAGAATTTCTATGTTTGATGTGGAGGCTGTGCCCCACAACTGCATCCCATAGGTCCAGATGGGTTTGAGTATGCTTTTATACAAAAGAAGTTTATTTTCTAGCGAAAGTTGTGACTTGCGGCCTATCAGCCAGTAAAACTTTCGTAGCTGCGTGTCTAAAGCCTTCCTTTTGTTCCATATATGTTCTCCATGTTAAAATCCTGTCGAAATAAATTCCTAGGTATTTAACATCGTTTGATTGTGGTATTCTTATCCGGTTAAGTTCCACATCTGGACAGGTTTCTGGTTTCGTGTCTTAATGTGAAAGTTACGTGGACGGATTCTCGTTGGCTTTTATCTTCCAGTCTTTTAACCACTTTGATATTTCGTTTAAGGTTCTTTGCAATTTTGCCGATGCTCCATGGGCTGTTTGGTCTACTGCGAGGATTGCTGTATCATCTGCGTTCCAAGCTTCATCAGTACTTGGAAGGTCAAATGTGTTTAGAAGGTAGAGATTAGGGCCTAATATACTGCCTTGCGGCACTCCTGCTTCGATTTCGTGGAGACACGTGACACTATCTCCGTACTTAACATAGAAATATCTATTGCTGAGGTATGCCTTTATAAAGAGATAGAAGTTTAAGGGTAGCTTTTTACGTACTTTATACAACAGACCATGATGCCATACTCGATCGAAGGCCTGTGATATATCCAGGAATGCGGCTGAACAGTAGGATTTGCTTTCAAAAGCTTTTTGAAATTCTTCTACCAGTCTGTGTACCTGCTCAATAGTCCCATGCGCTTGGTGAAAACCGAATTGGTGATTGGGTAACAGTTTACTAGCTCTGATTTCTGGCATCATGCGTTTCAGGAAGAGTATTTCTAAGACCTTGGAGGGCACTGGCAGGAGACTTATAGGCCGGTGAGATTTTACATCCGATGGATCTTTTCCGGGTTTGCGGATTAATATAATCTCTGCTACTTTCCATTGCGGGGGGACAAAGTTTCTTAAAATACACGCGTTAAAGATTTGTGTGAGATATTTGATTCCCTTTTCTGGTAGCTGTTTTAGTATTTTTGGCGTAATAAAATCATAGCCGGGCGCCTTGTGGATATTTAGTTTTTTAATAGCATCTCGTACCTCGTTTTTTGTAAAAAAAATTAGCCGAATATCTAGCTGGTAAGGTTGACTAAGTAAGGAGGCAATTTCCTCCGTTTTTGTAGATCCCTGGTCTTCATTTGCTGTAAATACTCCTTTCAGGTGTTCAGCAAAGGTCTTTGCTTTGTCCTCGTCGGTTCTTGCCCAAGTTCCATCAGGTTTTTTAATAGGTGAACAGTGTGCTATTGGCCTTTTAAGTTTTTTAGTGGCCTTCCACAAAGAGTAATCGGTAGCCGCTGTAGCATCTAAGCTTTTAAGGTACTTTTCCACACCATGATTTCTATGGGTAGCTAGTTTATTTTTTAGTTCTTTTGTAAGGTTGTTATAATCCCCTCCCCCCGCGGCCTCCGTACGGTTAACATCGCCTGACGTGCGCTCCGGGATCAAAAATATTTTTCAGTGGTTTTAAATCGATAAATGCGTGCTGAGTGTGTGTAAATAGCTAGGTAAAGGTGCAATCTACATTTACTGTAGGTTTTTGAACACATTTGCCCGTATTTTGTTGGATTTAACTTGGTAAGTAAATTTCATTGTTCATTTTTTGTTGGCGGCTGAAGGTAGACAAATATTGTGAGTGTCAGCAGTGCGCGCGCCGCGCAGCGCCGGCCAAACAGACTGAACAGCTGATAATTATTACCTATTACAGATTATATTTTACTCAGCTTTGATAAATAGTGTGATTGCTGTTTTCAACTTCGACTTTACACAATGTCGAGCCCTAGAAGTGAGATAATAACTCGCTCACCGCCCACTTTGTCTAGTAAACGCCTATTGTCAGAATTATCACCTTCTTCGATATCACCTGTCGAGATGCGACACCAGCCCACTAGGGACGAGCCACTGTCCCCCGTAATATCACTGCTAGACCCAAGCCGCGCATCCGATGATTCATGCAATTACTATGAATTAGTCAGGGAAGCTTCCTCGTACCTAGCTAAAATAAATGAGTTTGCCAACGACACCGTAACGCGTCGCAACAATTTCACCAATAAAGCTGAAATAATGAACATGACACAAAAATTAACTACCATTATTTCACTACTGGCACTTAAAAATTCGTCAGTAGAAAATAAAGTCGCAAATATTGAGCGAGACTTGATAGCAGCTAATTATTATTATTTTTAATAAAAAATTAAAACCGACTTCCAAGGTAAAAACAATAATAACATTAATATGAACTAAAAAGTATTCAATAATTTTTACTATCTAATAGTTCCTTTTTCCGAATTCGGCTAAACCTCAACTATTTCTGTACTCAATCTTCATTATTTTGAAGTCGGTACCAGATAGCTGAATCTTCAGTCCTCTGACAGAATATTTGAAACTTTTGGAACTGGCACCGACTTCAAAATTATGAAGATTGAGTAGGTACAGAAATAGTTGAGGTTTAGCCGAATTCGGAAAAAGGAACTATTAGACAGTAAAAATTATTTAATACTTTTTAGTTCATATTAATGTTATTATTGTTTTTACCTTGGAAGTCGGTTTTAATTTTTTATTAAAAATAATAATAATTAGCTGCTATCAAGTCTCGCTCAATATTTGCGACTTTATTTTCTACTGACGAATTTATTTTCTACTGACGAATTATTGTTTTTACCTTGGAAGTCGGTTTTAATTTTTTGTTAAAAATAATAATAATTTCACTCTTTTTAGTTTAAGTAGGTAAACCTTCGCATATATTTTACGTATCTTATTACAATTTGTTAAGAGTCACAATTCACACTCACAAAATAATATATTATCAGTGAGGTGAACATATTGTGCTAAGTAATTTAACAATTTTAATGCTTCAAGCCCCAAGCGGTTACCGGCGATTGCGATAACAATAGAAAGGCTATTGTGTCTCGTTTTTCCACGATCGAAGGATCCATCAGATAAAAAATTGTATAAACTTGCATAGGATGTAGCGTAGCTACTCATAATATATAATATTATCATAATTATTGACAGCTGTTCTTGTAATCAAGAATTCAATAATTCAAATCGATACTTAGTGCGCCATCTATCGATTAATAAGTATAGCTAATTAAAAAGACACTTAATGACTTTGTTTTGTTTAAATGCTATTTTTAAAATAACTTTATTTTAATTCTATTTGTCTATTAAAATTTTATAAAGTATTAAGTAAAGTATTCGATCTGTATATAAAGTAGTAAAGTATATTCGATCTATCGTCTGCCGCCACGCGCCACGCGGCGGCGCGGCGATGCCGTCGCCTCCGCGGCCCTGACCGCCGTGTATTAAACAAACAGGTGTTGTTATACATTACATAATTATTATAAGTATATCCATACCTATGCCTTGTACTATTATCTATTCTGTGCCATGAGACATTGGTGACCTTAATACGACGTGGTAATGATGATGACGATAATAATGATGATGATTATGATGATGAATATGAATTGCATAGTAGCATATGCTTTCTGTTCTTAAAACAACGCCGAAACTCCCAAACGTGTATCTATAAGGAGTCAGGAGTTCTCTCAGCATCTTCGAAACCATGGTATATCTTGACCCAATATTTGACTTTTTGGTAGCATATTCTTAGTACACTTCACATAAAATCAAAATCACCATATGTTTCCATATAAATTTCGAGGAGTTCCCTCGATTACTCCTGGATCCCATCATCAGGTCACCACTTTTGTGAACATGGTACCAAATTGGAGTGAAACCAAATACAACAAAACAAAAATTTCGAAAATCGGTTCACAAACGGCGGAGTAATCGTTGAACATACAAAAAAAAACCACAGCCGAACATATAACCTCGATTTTTGGAAGTCGGTTAAAAATCTCACGCCGTGCATTCCGCCCCCGCACCACAAAATGCCTCTTATGCCGACGCGTTAAAGCTCAAACTAGCAAAATCGGTACCGCCTGTCGAAACGCGTAAACCGCTCCCGTGCGTCATAGCTTACCCGACGCAGGAAAAATCGGCCGAATTAAAATCGTCAACTGAAACGAAATTCGCATTAATGAAAGCTATTAATCCCTCGGACGGCTTTCAAATTCACGGCGTGAAAAAAAACGCAAACTCGGGCGTTATCTTACGTTTAATCAATGAGTCATAAATAAAAAAATTAAAATCAGTCGACGCACTAAAATCTGCCGGCTTGCGCCTCGAAACTCCGAAAGGCCGTAGCCCGCGTATCTTAATTAAAGATGTACCACAAGTCACAACATATTTCAGACGAAAATTTTATCTTAGCACTATATAATCAGAACATTAAGGGCGAGATCAATGTATCCGAAGACAAATTTAAGAACACGACAACAATAATCAGGCGTCGAGTTTTGAACAATAACTATGATAGAAAATGGATCGGTCTCGAATTACAACCGAAAATACGCAAACATTTAATTGAAACAAAAGAAAAACTTTTTATAGATTGGGCCATGTGTCGATTTGTCGATGATGTTGAACTAGTGCGCTGTCTCAATTGTCAACAGTTTGGTCACACTTCAAAATTCTGCCGCGAGTCCGACCCGTGCTGTCGTCATTGCGCAAATAAACATAAATCGAGCGACTGCCCTAATAAAGACCTGGAAGATTTTAAGCCAGTTTGCGGTAGCTGCATCCGTTACAAGATACCTAGCGACCACCCCACGGGCTCCTCCGACTGTCCAAACTACAAGACAAAAAAAATGGAGCAATTAATATTAACAACTCTCTATGAATAGACTAGTCATAGGACAGCTGAACCTTCATAACAATAAGCACGCGACGTTAGAATTGGAAAAATTGGTGTCGGATTATAATTTAGACCTGGCTCTCATACAAGAACAATACCAATGTAAGTCTCTACGTTCGAAAGTCGTACAAACTGATAACTAAGCGCGAGCCGGCAAATACACACCTCAGTCTAAATTCTCAGTTACGGCCCTAACAAACCTGTCGACGTCTCACTGTGCGGTGGCAGAGGTCTCGTGTCGATACTTCAGACTGTACGTAGTTAGTTGTTATTTCCAATACTCCGACCCAGTATGTCCCCACTTACACCAGCTACGATGCGTCCTACAATCTCTCGCGGGAAATAGAATAGTCATAGGTGTCGACGTCAATGCCTCTTCGCCCCTATGGCACGGCAAACTTAGGTATATTGACCGCGACCGTCGTAGTGCAATAGAAGATTTCATTGCAGAGTTTAACCTGCAAGTTCACAACACCCCTGATGCACCACCTACTTTTAGCAGCCCTTCAGGCGAATCTTCCATCGACGTCACGCTTTCTAGCGCGTACGTCCATTGTAATAATATTATTAACTGGCACGTCATTCCTGACGCGTCGTGCAGCGACCACCGTTTGATTGTTTACGAGTTCTCATGCGCTCCCTCGAGTGATTCTGTGATTGAGTCGAACGACTTTAAATATTATGTTAAAAACGGAAACTGGAAATTATTCAAGGACCTTATGGCTGTCCATTCCAGAGACTTCACCCGACCGGACTTAAAGTCTAATGAAATGAAAAGAAGGCGAACAAGTGCCTCAGCGTAATTGCAAGTTGGGGTCATAGAAATCGTTTGGAATTCGCGGCGCATAAAACTTATCAAATACTTTTGAAAGGCTCTCTTATCTCAACTCCTCGTATTAAACTCAACGAAACAAATGTTAAACGTAAACAGTCACTTTGCTATCTTGGATTGACTCTAGAAAATAAATTTACATTTTTAGAACACATTATAGAGACGGGCGAAAAAGCTAAAAGAAATTTTTATAGTTTCACCAAAATATCAACGTCTACATGTGGTATTTCGTTTAAAACGTTAAAAATTATTTATACAGCCACATATTTAGGCAGAATATGCTACGGCTCACCTGTCTGGGCAGATAGGGCTACGATAGGTGCAGCCCGACGTAAACTTTTACAAAGCCAACGTCTCGCATTAATATTCCTATGTAAGGCATATAGAACGGTCAGTACTGAAGCACTTCCTGTCCTGTCGGGTGTTTTGCCGGTAGATTTAGAAATACAGCGCCGGGCTGCCTTATACTATAAAAGTAAAAAGATGACGACCCCAGATTTCTTAAGCATTAAAGATAGAAATAAAGTAACTAGATTATTCAAACCGCTAGATGTCACACTACAAAATCTTATATCCGAGTGGCAGGATCGGTGGGATAACTCAATGAAAGGTCGGCACCTGTACAATTTCTTTCCTTCGGTACGCAAACGACTCGCTATGCATTAAATAGAAATCGATCACTGCGTTGCACAGTCCTTAACCGGTCACGGCAATTTTAAAGCTAAACTTTATGGATTTAAGTTAGTTCCGTCTCCTCTTTGCGAGTGCTCGACCGAAGGCAGCCCGCAAGAACAAACTGCTCATCACATACTCTGGGAATGTGATCTCTGGCATGAGGAAAGAACCGATATGTTAAACAGCCTCCAATGTGTTTCTAAAGTCGCGTATTACGATGATCTCGTAGGCAGCTCAAAGAATTTCCATGCTTTCAAACGTTTTTGCCATAAATTCTATTGGAAACAATCCAACACAAACTTGTCAGTTTAAGTATAGGTCATTTTTATTAAGTAGGCTTACAATTCAATTTAATTATTTTCCCGTGGTGCTCCCCCCTTTGTTCGGAAATTAATGTCACGAAAATTTGGCTGTCTCCCGCTTTGCTTGGGGAGGGAAATTGGATTTCTCCTACTCCTCCTACCTTCTTCTGATTAAATTCGTTGCGGGTCCCAAGACAGATTTAGCTGGTCCCTCGGGCATCCCTGAGATCATATCAAAGGGTTTTCGTGGTTGGTTACCACTGTTGATCCTGGCGACACAGGAGTTGCAGTGGTGGGAATGTGTGGTGGGCCATTTGCCCGTTAAAAAAAAAGGTTGTTATAAGTCGTCTTGTGTCTTGGGTACTTTGTAGTTAGCCAAAATTTTAGAGCCTTTCGTTTTGCGTCCACTAGATTTAGTATATCTTTTGGGAAGTACGGTTCAGACTTTTGTATTGTTTGGTCTGGTGTGGCGTTCCAAGCAGCTTGTTGAATTGTCAAGTTAAATTTTTCAACGGCCTCTGTTATGTCCTCGTCAGATTTTAGTGGTATTTGACAATCTAATGACTCTGTTACTTGGTCTCGAAAGCGCATCCAGTCTGTATTTCTTGAATGTAGCTTACATTTGTTGGTAATATTGGCATCACAGCAAATTTGGATTATAACTGGTGAGTGGTCTGAGGTTAACTCTAAGCAGGACGTACAGTGTATTGAACTGCGAGTGAGGCCCTTCCCGATAGCAAAGTCTACAAGATCTGGCCTTTTGTTACTGTCCGTGGGCCAGTAGGTTGGCTCCCCAGTAGAGAAAATACATCTAGATGTAAGTTTTTGACATATTTTAAAAGTTCTCGCCCCTTTACTCTAGTGACTCTCGACCCCCATTCGATGTGCTTGGAATTGTAATCTCCTCCGGCAAGGAAGCGTGGGCCCAAGGTCTTAAGAAAGCTTGCGTAATCCTCAGTTTTCATGTTATGTTTTTGGGGGATGTATATGGCTGATATAGCCAATTCTCCAATATCATCCTCAATAACTATGTTAGTGGCTTGTATTTTTTCTGTGCAGTGAGGTTCGGTAGCATAGTGTTTAAGTTTTTCTTTGATCAATATAGCTGATCCACCGTGAGCTGTGTCATCTGGGTGCATCGTATGATACATTTTGTATCGTGGAATGTTAAAATATGTCTTTGAAGTAATATGGGTTTCTGAGACTAGCAGTATATCGATGTCATTCATTGTCAGGAACATTTTTACTTCTAGGAAGTGTTTTGTCAATCATGTTCCTCGAGTAATGCTTGTAAGGGTTTTAGATTTTCTACTTTGTCCACGAATATTGGAGTAGGTTTTGGATCATTTACAGTTTTAGTTGATTGTTTTTCTGAGTTGTTTGTATCGGTTTCCAATTCTAGTGTATCGAATCTATTTGAAGTTTTGACGGGTTGGCTTAACCAATAAGTGCTGAGTATTGATTGTTTTTGTGCTTGGTTATGTCTACTTTCTGGACTTTCTCTAAGGCGCTTTCTTCCACATACATCTTTCCATGAATCTGATGCTTCATGTGTGAGATCGATATTAATGTGGTTTGTACTTTGGACTTCTTGATCTTTTGTTTTCGACAACAGAGATTCGTCATTTAATGAGTTGGATCTTGGTCTGCTATGAAATAGTCCTTTGTGGAATGCTTGCTGTATCAATGGTTTATTTTGATTTTCTAATGCGTTTTGTTCTGTAGTTTTTGTTTTTGTTAAATTGTCATTTAACAAAAACAAAAACTACTACTAGTTGGGTCGATATAAAAGGTCGCTAGAGGGGTGACGCCCATTCCCCCTAGAAGGCTACTCAACGGTGTTTGCCAGGTCCAACGAGGTTGTCCGCTAGAAACTGAACTTTCCGCCAGCCATGCATCCTATTAGCGCGTGACTCACCGTAGGATTAGAGTGAATTTTTATTGAGGCTTTCTACCTCTTGGCCCGGGCGATGAAGCCAAGGCCCTCGGTCTCGCGAAACATGACCACGAGATAACGAGTTGTGTCGGTCATTTACTACCGAGCTGGTTAGGCTGGCTTAGTCAGGTTATTTAACCGCCGCCTGAGACTCGGCGTTGCTCTTGGCATAAGAATCTGTTCACAAGACCGCAACGAGACGCGCTACCTCTCAGCAACGAGACCTCGCAAACTAGTCTTGCGAACAATTTCCCATGCTGTTACCCGTTTCGCACCACCCGGGGGACACGTGTAGGGTGGGCCTAGGAAAGATGGTAAATCCTACGGACGCGGGTAACTCCGTCCCCCGTCCGTAAGTAATGTAACTAACACCACTTTCTTTTATATAATACTAGCTGACCCGACAAACGTTGTTCTGTGTTAACGATGATTATTTAATTCGAATTGGTTTACATAATTAAAAAAAAGTGTGTAAATTTTTGAGTGATGGCACTCATCCCAAACTATCCCGAAAATCGTAAAAGTTTATTGTGTGGGAACTGTACATTTTCCGGGACAAAAAGTATCCCTTTTCCTTTCCCAAGACTCAATATGGATTAAATCAAGATTTCATGTACATGAAATATTTAATGAAAACCATCAACTGTATCATAGAAACAAAATAAAGTAATGTACGCGAAGTAAACATACGTACTAAACACGATTCGACACGTTTGCATGCGGCATGTGCGCAAACAGCAGTAAAAAATCATTACGAAAACTTCCGAAACCATGATCGGCTTGGCCGACTAGTCGGCCGATTAGTCGGCTTCCTTGCAGCCGACTAGTCGGCTAGTCGGCCAATGTCATGATCGGCACATCTCTAATGTGTACCTATGTATACACAGTAATTATTTTCATATCACTAAAAAATCTTACAGATTCTATTCTTCACTTGATTTACTATATCGCATCAACTAGTCGAAAGTCAACAAGGCCAGCTAGCTTAGCCCGTTTATGTTATGTTATGTGCTTACATGCCTAGTCCGTGGCTAGTCTGGGTATTTCTCAGTTAACTAAAATTATTAAGTGATTTTATCTAGCCAATTTAAAATGGCACGCCCCTCTTTCATATTTATTATTTACAATACCAAAGTCATATTTATTATTTTATAATAAATCAACGAATGATGTGGTGTGGCACGTAATTTAAAGTTAGACAAGCTCTATCTTATTATTGCATTTTCAGATGTGTTTGGACAGAAATCAAATGTGTCCTTGGTTTTTGACTTTATGGACACAGACTTAGAAATAATTGTTAAGGACAGCAACATTATTTTAACACCCGCAAATGTTAAGGCATACATGATAATGACTTTAAAAGGTATGTTTAATTTTTGGTTTACCTAAACCTGTTGAATCATAAACAAATAAATTCTTATTTTAAAATATGATGTTAAAGACTCTCATAACCATTGGCACCAGCAGGGGGGTGCCAGGTGGTGCACTTGCACCCATTGGGAATCTCGAGATCAACAGGAATTATTGAAATAAAATTCAGACAGTAACTGTTATTCATACAAAGTAAAAAGAAAAGAAAGAAAACTAAAATCTGCATCCCTTGGAAAAAATTCCTGCCAACATTTATGCTCATAACAGAAAACCTACAATCATAATACTATTTTTGTGTTGAAACTGTATTTTACAAATTTTTCAGGTTTGGAATACCTACATCAAAACTGGATATTACACAGAGATTTGAAACCAAACAACTTGTTGATAAACAGAGAAGGAATCCTGAAAATAGGAGATTTTGGTTTGGCAAAAGCATTTGGATCTCCCACAAGGATAAACACACATCAAGTTGTGACCAGATGGTATAGGTAAGAAAGATATATTATATATACATACATGTATTTATATAGTATATCCCACAACCTATACATTTTGTAGTATACTTTACAGAAAAACTATCACACCTATTGATTTGTGATTTAACATAGTAATTTTTATTTAAATGTAGATGTGTTATCATCAGTCAGTCAAGGTGTGACGATGCGAGCCCTCACAAAGCTTACCTTAGCTAGTATTTAAGTCCGATCTCAAGATCATTATGTAACATATATTATGTTCAAATAATAGTGTTTGGGCTTTAGGTCACCAGAACTCTTGTTTGGAGCGAGGCAATATGGTACCGGTGTGGATATGTGGGCAGTCGGTTGCATCTTAGCTGAACTGCTTCTCCGTGTGCCCTTTCTGCCCGGTGAATCTGACTTGGATCAGCTGACTCGAATATTCCAAGTTTTTGGAACCCCTACTGAGGAAGTTTGGCCTGTGAGTAAAATTTTAGTATTTTTTTTTAATTTCTTGTGTGGCTTGTAATAGGTTTACTCACATAATATTATAATATATAGTAATAAGTAATAACTAATAACTAATAAGTCTCTTCGAGTGTGTATTGCAAGAATATTATCTGTGTTCAATATTAACACTTATGGCTGGTTTACACGTATTAAGTAGATAAGTAGTAACTAAATTTTAACTTAATTTGAAGTGCCTGCCGGAAATGTGTCAAGTGATAAGCCCCGCCTGCCAACTTAACAGAAAATAGTCAAAATTCAAATTTCCTTGTTTAGTACTTAACTAAATTTTAACTTGCTACTTACTACTAAATTGTGTGTTTACACGCAATAGGTAACTTAAAATTAAGTTAAAATTTAGTTAACTACTTATCTACTTAATACGTGTAAACCAGCCATTAGGGCGAAGCCAAACGAGCGTAATTCGTGAGTTGTGAGTTTTTTTTTTATGCAATAAGGGGGCAAACGATCAAACGGGTTACCTGATGGAAAGCAACTTCCGTCGCCCATGGACACTCGCAGCATCAGAAGAGCTGCAGGTGCGTTGCCGGCCTTTTAAGGGGTAATAGGGGAGGGTAGGGAAGGAAATAGGGAAGGGTAGGGAAGGGTAGGGAAGGGTAGGGAAGGGAAAAGGGTAGGGGATTGGGCCTCCGGTAAACTCACTCACTCGGCGAAACACAGCGCAAGCGCTGTTTCACGCCGGTTTTCTGTGAGGACGTGGTATTTCTCCGGTCGAGCCGGCCCATTCGTGCCTGGTTCTCCCACGTCAAGTTTTGCAGAATTTCTGCCGGGCAGAATTCTGCTGCATTCAGTTTGATACAAAAGTCCTGTTTGATTTACACGAGCGTAATTTTGTGAGTCGTGATTTGTATGAACAAATATTTCCTCCCAATTACTCACAAATTACGCTCGTTTAGCTTCAACCTTAAACCACTGAACCAATGTTAATAAATAAAATAAAATAAATGTTTTATTTCAGGGTGTCAAAACTTTAACAGACTATGTGCAATTCAAACCATTTCCGGCGCAACAACTGCGACACATCTTCACAGCCGCCGCAGATGATCTGATACTACTTCTAGAGAGTTTACTGGCGCTGTATCCACCCAGCAGGTGTAACTGTACACAAGCACTACAGATGGCGTATTTTAGGTATGTAACTTTTCCTTTTTAATTCCATTTACATAATATTATTGTTAACACTCCATACTAATATTATAAATGACTAATGAATAACTGAGTCTGTCTGTCTGTCACCTCTTCACGCCCAAATCGCTGAACCGATTTTGCTAAATTTTGGTAAAAAAAAAGAAAAAAAAAATATTTCTCAAAATAGAGAAACAAATACAATCATGAGGCATCCCCATTAATCCTTCGACCGCGGATTCTTGGAAATCTATTGTTATTCTATTGTTGTCGCGATCACCGGTGCTCTTATGGGTCTTGAAGGATTATAGTCTGTTCGCAACTAGTTGGCCGCTCTTCCCATTATACTCACATACCGGCAGAGCGGCTAACTAGTTGCGCACAGACTATAAGTAAGAAATTACTTGTTTTGGGGACATGTAATTTGGTATGGAGATACTTGGGGTCCCGGGAAAGGACATAGGATAACATCAATTTATCCCAGAAAATTGTACGGTTCCCGCGCGATAAACGAATTTTAAGTTAACGAAGTTGCGGGATACGGGAGGTAATTTAATGCCATAAAGATAATCTACTAAGAATATGTTGATATACTGTAATATAATTAGTTCATAGGGTCACAAGTCTTAAAACCTCACGCCTTCCCTTATATTTTACAGCAATAAGCCGGCTCCATCTGTTGGATCAAAGCTGCCGATGCCATCCAATATTTCCAAAGTGGAATTAGAGAAGCCATCACTCAAGAGGAAACTTCTGGACTCCATTGACGGTGGATCGTTGGCCAAGAGACTCCAATTTTAATACGATAAGCTATGTAGATAATTTTTTAAAATACTTTCATAAGTTTATTGACACAAATCTAGTACAATTATTGTAAGGGACAATACATTTGATTATTAGTTATTACAAAAGCCGGACTTTTCTATTGACTACTTCCGATATTTAGGTTTAATTAATGAAATAAAAAATATTTTTAAATGATATAATTTTTTTTATTAAGTACTAGAAATTTAATTTAAGGACACTAGACTTTCAATTTACATACATATCAAAATTATAATATATTATCTCTGACATACAATTTGTAAGTTTCCTGTTATCTTAAGGTTTTGATTTTCAAATTTCCAAAGGAAGAAGCTACGTAAAAACGTAACTTGTGCTTTTAGGTAACGTTTTTCATATTGTGCTTTAATAGCTTTTCAGTTTTTTATTCAAGATTTCTTTTTTAACTCACGGTCTGTAAAATAAGAAAATAAATAAGTAAAAGAATTGTCGTAATTTTAAACAGATTTGAAAAGTAATATAAAAGGATTGAGATGTGAAAGGGAATAGAATGGAAAAGGAAGAGAAGGGAAAAAATGATGTTGTCCCACTCGCTCATTAACCTAATCTTGCGTGTACAAGGGAGAGAGCAACAAAGGAAACTTGGAGGTACCTTATTTGAGTTCGATACAATAGAGAGACGTCCGTAAATTCCATATTTGCGTTCATCTTCCGGTCGAAGTGTACCCAACTTTTTCATTGCAAGATATATCTAAATGAAAAAAAAAAGTATCTGTGGACCTGTTTGCATAAATGCACCATGATATTATTGTCTTGGTGCAATAAAAAACAAATTACTTCGCTTTTAAAATCAAAGTAGTGCTAAATTAATTAATTTCATGAAATTTAATTAACTATAATAATAAATTACTTTAAGCCTTCGATCGCGGATTCTTGGAAGTGCTATTATATTGTTGTCGCGATCACCGGTGCTTTTATGGGGCTTGAAGGATTTATGAATATTATTGTCTATAATTGGAGCTATCGAATGATTTACTATCTTCAGTCATAATAAGTAGAGATGCCACGAATAGTGAATTGGCCGAATACCGAATACCGAATATTCGGCAACGCTGTCGGCCGAAGCGCCGAATATTCGGCACGAAATACACGCTTTTCGGGGGCGCGGTAGCTGGTTTAAGTGGTGGTTGGCGCGGGGCGGGGTGCAAACAAACTAGTAGTACCTTAGAGCATTAAACCAGCCTGGTTTAATGCTCTAAGAGTAGTACCAATGACGATTCTTCTCCACTTCGTAAGAAAAGAAACTTGAATGAAAATGATAGGATACTATTGCAATACACTACAGTTTCTGGAACTGCTTTGATGAAGTCGCTATAGATAATATGCGAAATGCTAATGATGATGAGGACCTGGGGAAGAATGCTGTCGCAAACGAGTTGGATTTTTATTTGGAAACAGTTCGCCTAGATCGGAAGGCCGATCCTTACAAGTGGTGGTCAGCAAACGAAAAACAATACCCAAACCTTTCGAAATTTGCCAAAGTTTATCTTTCTTCTCCTGTGTGAGAGGTTATTTTCTGAGGCTGGTAACATTTACGATGAAAAACGTAATCGTTTGCTACCAAAAAATGCAATGCTGAAAAGCTTGTTTTTATCCATCACAACATTACCACTAATCAATTTTAATTACTTAAGTGTTGTAATTTTAAGTAATTATACGTGTTTTTTTTACATTATTTGGTATTCGGTATTCGGCCGAATAGTGCGTATTATTCGGCCGAATACCGAATAGCAAAAAAAGAGGCCGAATAGGCCGAATACCGAATAGTTGCCGAATATTCGTGACATCTCTAATAATAAGTATAAATGAAAGAATAGAATAAGACAATAACACAAACAAACATCGGTTAACAGTTAACCTGTTCTAGCAGTCCGTAGCTTCTAATAAGGAAATCTCGTTGCGCCAGTAAATTCACTCTCTCTCGTTCCTCCTTCTCCACGATCGGATCGGGCTCGAAGGAACTCGCGACGTATTTTGGTAAACTCTGAATGTTCTCTTGGACCTGCAGTATTAAATTGTCAGGAATATATTTAATAAAATAAATTCGAAAGTGTCTTTGTGTCTAAACACACTAGGGTCTAGGCTGAATTACGCCAGCGTAAATTCCGCCGCGTTTAAATTGCATACAAAATACGGGCCGAATACGAGGGGTGACACACTATTACGTCGCGTTTTGTATGCGTTTGACATTTGCGGCGGAAATTACGCCGGCGGCGTAATTCAGCCTAGTGTGTTTAGACACAAACGCATACAAAAACGCGACGGAATAGTGTGTCGTTTCTGGCGTTCCGCCCGTATTTTGTATGAGTTTGAAACGCGGCGGAATTTTTGCCGGCGTAATTCAGCCTAGTGTGTTTCGACACTTCGTCTATCTTCTCGCTAAAACCGGATGAATTTTAGAGCCTGTCCCAGATGAGGCGTTTTACGCGCGAGTGAGCGACTCGCGCGATTTACGCGCGTACCCGAGATACTAGAGCTACATATATGTATATCGCGTCCAGATGCCTACGCGCGTTTTCTTACTCGCGCGTAAAACGCTCTCAACGAACGGGACTCTCAACTCGCCCGTTAAACGCGCAAGCGACGCGGGAGTCGAAATACTTGGGTGCCATAGCAGCGTGGCACCCAAGTATTTCGACTCCCGCGCGAAATGACGTATTTCATTGAACGGTGCGAATGGACGTATTTCATTGGAGCGTGATAAATTCGAGTCCGTGTTTGTAGAGTAAAAACGCGGTATCTGGATGCAATAGAAATTGAAACGCGCGTATGAACTTCGCGCGTAAAACGCCTCATCTGGACAGGCACTCAGTATGAAGATAGTCGAAGTTCTGGAAAAGAACATACTATAGTTTTTATCTCGAAAAATGTACGGATCCATTGCGATGAAGTTACGGACAACGTTTAAAAATAACTACTTAATGCTACATGTTTTTAAATATAGCTAATATTAACTAACAGTCAGATTCTTTTTCGCGTCATCCTTTCGCTTTTCTCCATCTATCGATTGTTTTTGTAAACTTGCATCATCTTTTGCTTTTTTGACTACTTCTTTAGGCTTAGCTTGCGATGGGGTCTTTAACGCTTCTGCTTTTGCTTTATTTTGCTGTAATTATTATTAATAAAAAATTGATTCATAGGCAGACGGTGGACTTACGGGCTACGTACCTAATATATGGAATACATATCACACAAAGGTGTATTTTATATTACCCACGGAGCAGAGGGCGCTACTAGCACTTAAAGTAAACAACCCGATCAAAATCCGAGAAGTTGAACACGACATAACAAAATATTGAAAGAAACGTTCCCAAACGTTCAACAAAACTTTTACTTTACTGTCTATCCTGGTGTTGCCTTTAAAGTAAAAACATTGCAGTAATACGAATAAAGAACAACAAACCTTATTGGCATACCTGTCGTATTTTGGTGTACACCTATGAAACATACGCCAATCGAAAGAGAAGATGTTTACAAACAATAAATATTCTTTGACAAAATGTCGTAAATAATATACTATCTGAGTTATTTCAGTTTGAAAATGTAATATAAATAACATTTTAGATAAAGTTTAAGAACCTGAAAAAGTATAACATTTACGACATTTTGTCAAAGAGTATTTGTTGTTTGTAATTATTTTCTCTGTTGATTGACGTATGTTTCATAGGTGTACACGAAAATATACCATTTTGAGTACTTGAAACTAATTAGGTATGCCACGTTCCATACAAAAAGGTTCGAACTCTTTTCTCCGGTTTGGCACCTCACTTCACAGTTCACAACACTATTTATCTACTGTTAACTGTTTAACAACATGTAACCTGGAAGTCGTCCATATGCGCTCGTGTGCAGTCGCCGCGTGCTCGTGAGGACGCTGTGGCGGCGTACAGCGAGCCCGCGGGCTGCTGGAACAGACGCGCGTATACCTCGCCGACCGGGTACACGCGCCTGTACCGGTGATTTTATTTTAATTCGTTCCGATACGTCTCGATCTTTTATATATTTTGTTTGCAAACGAAATATTAATAATCGATAAAAATAATGTGGCGTTATGTTTCGTTATAGCCCGATAAACAAGTGACAATTTAATTAGTAGCAATAAACCAAACATGCAAAATGGATCGAAACGTATTTGTTTGTATTTTTTCTATTTAGTAGCCAAAACTTTGCTATAGTTGCCTGATACAAGCTTAACTAAATTCTATATATTTTTTAAGGACATTATTACTCCTCTTTAGACAACGCTATACATCATAAAGTAGTTGTCTACGATTTTTTCATTGACATAAGAAACTATCGGTATATAGGTCTTTGGATTTTTTTAACCCAGAGCAGTCGCCGGTTAGACGGTCAAATTTTCATCAATGTGATCCATCAATCCGGTAAAGATTGACGAAAATTTGATCGTCTAACCCACAGAGCTAACTAACCCACGGATTGATGGATTGATCATATTTTTAATATGAACTTTTTATAACCATCAATATTCCGTCAATCAGATTGATGAAAATTTGACCGTCTAACCGGCGACATAGTGAAAAATAAACACACATACCCAGACTGATGCAAACGGGCCTTATGTCAACGTACCTGAAGTTTCCAAGATGTGATTCTTCCCATTGTATTTGTATCTGCCAGGGACTTTTCTCTGGCTCCTTGTCCTCAGTTGGACATTCCACAAGTCTGGTAATCAAATGATACTTAAACTAATTAATATTAATATAATTAAAAATATTATAATTCTCACTCCTGACAGCTATACTATAGCGCACGATCGTGCTGTGGCTCAATTTGGAACTAATCAGACTTGTAAATCAAAATCGTATCAATTTCGGGAGTGAAAGACTTCTGGAGTTAAAATGATGACGCCAATATGTTAATATTTTTTATACTTATTATTCTGGAGCAGTCTGTCTCTAATTCTCTTTCTGTCCTCCTCTATCACGCGTTTTCTGTCGCATTGCCAGATGTTGAGCATTGTGAACGTGTCTCGGAGTAGACTTTCTTTCACATCTCGATCCAACTGAGTGTCGGTGTGGAAACTTGGCGAATGGTTCACCTATATTAAATGAATTTTAAATGTTGTTAGTCTCGCTAAAATTCGAGAACGGCTGAACCGATTTGGCTTATTCTTGTTGTGTTCTTGTATTGAAATATTCGTGAAAGTCCAGGGAAGTTTTATGTTAGGAGGGAAGTGATATGAAGTCCACCGGGGGTCATCTAGTAATTTAGTTGTTGTCATAGTACTGTTAACGTAGATCTGGCTTAATGTAGCCCCGAGTCAAATACAATTTTAAGTATCTCTTATGTTCTTCATATTCATAAATCTTCTACCATTTACTATTAACATGAGGAACTTCTAACTACAGTATTCCAATAGTGTGTTTTTTTCGGTATTTTGTAAAAATGTAGATTTGACATACTTACTTCCAAAATGTAAGGATGTAGTTTGTGATCCAGAAGAATATCGAAGCCAAGTATTTCAAAGCAGGCGTGAACCTAAATGTCAAAATTGATATCACAGTGAAAGACACACTATTATCCAGCTCAGTAATAAAATACTAAAGGCACTTAGGTATAATTGGTAGGACTAGTGAGTATAGAGTATAGACAGGTTTTCGTATAGGTAAGTCTAAGATTAAGAAGACAACAGTTACAATATCACAGAAGACTTATTTTATACCAACCAATTGAATAAAATATTTGTAGCTATCCACTTTACTAATAATGAAAAGATCTACACTGTAAATTTTGTGACAGACTCCTATATCGTACAACGCTAAAACGCCTCGGTGGTGCAGTGGTTTAGATCTTGGTTTAGATTTTTTTTTATAAAATAAGGGGGCAAACGAGCAAACGGGTCACCTGATGGAAAGCAACTACCGTCGCCCATGGACAACCGCAACATCAGAAGAGCTGCAGGTGCGTTGCCGGCCTTTTAGGAGGGAATACGCTCTCTTCTTGAAGGTTTGCAGGTCGTATAGGTCCGGAAAAAACGGCTGGTGACAGTTCGTTCCAGAGTTTGACAGTGCAGATTGTCACAAGTAATGCAATTCTTTTTGTAACCGTACCCTTGTTACTTCACCAGACCTCACTTCAGTATATGTATAGAGCAAAGTCTTTTCAAAAAACTCTGACACTGGCAACTTACCGAGTCAGCCATTAAAAAGAAGAAGAAGAACAAGATTATCCATGCATCAGATGGGCATGTACAGTTGGTCCTGCGCCTGATCTCTCGCCAGTCGTGTCGGTCTTCCGTCTCACTGGGTAATGAGAGTAAAGGAACAAAGAGTGCTCTTGTGTACTGCGCACACACTTGGGCACTATAATAATATTAAGTACTCCTGCGTAACTAGCATAGTTTCAATGAAACCGGCCACCGAAACCAGTGTGGAAGTTATTATTATTATTTATAATATCGTACACTAACAGTATCGTGCGAGGGGAAGCAGGCGTGGTAGCTGTGCTTCAACACCGGCCAGGCAGCGATCACGGTCTTCACGATCACCTGATCCACGGACTGCCACACCGCGTCCACGTCCACACCTTGAGACTTGAGGATCTTGTTCAGTGTCGATATCTTGCTGGCATACAAAAAAAATACACGTTGCAACTTTGTTCGCGTAGAGCGCAGTCAGCATTATGGCATAGAATATATTATATTACCTAGTTGTACCAACAGAATTCCCACTAACGAAACCCGTTTAAAGAATTAACGACTCATGCTACGATACTATAAAGTTTAAATTCCGACCGCGCAGTTCTAGGTGCCTACAATTATATTTGCCTACATCTCCGCTCTCTTTCTATCGCATAACTCGTACCTTTTCTGAAGAAATCAGGGTTGTCTCTTTTTAAAAATAACATTATAATCTTTATATTTAATTAACTACATTTTATTTAACTCGAAATAATCTAAGATATTATGTCTTAGTACTATGTAGATTTAATTATCATAAATTCGCGTGTAACTATTTACGCGTACTTAGATTCAATAGGTACCGTATCTTAATTATTGAAACCGGTCTTATATTAACTTAAAGTGTTTGTATAACTTAGTTATTTTTGTAAACAAATGAGGTTTCGAATAGTACGCATCGTGCAATATTTTATTGTCCATTGTGAGATTAATATCAATTCTGTGATAGCGATCGAATAAGTTACGCAATACACAGGTATGCAACGAACAACTCGTGAGTCGTGCGCGTCACGCGTGCGGCGTGCGTTCCCGCTCGCTTGTGAGTCCCTTGTGACTTGTGACTTGTGAGTCCTCAGAGTCCCTACTGATTTGCCACCCGCGGGTGCCGGGTGGTACTTGCAGTTTGATGGCTACACGCGCGAGTGGGACAGGCCTGATTATGGTTAGTCCAGCAGTTTGAGCGAAAGAGACAGAATATCTATTATCATTTATCGCATAAATTATGTTATAATCCGTCCATCGTGGATATCGCAGACACAATAGATTTTCAATTGTTATACTGGCAGCCGGCTGCCGCTTGGGGCTTGATAGGATAATAATTTTTGGTAAGTTTATTTATTTATATCAATTATTCTGTTCCAGATAAATTACAATATTCTAGAAAAATTGTTGTAGTATGTACTTGATACATTTTGATTTTTGATCATCCGGCCATCACTTGTTCGTCTGGCTCTTTCACTTGAGCATAATATGCGAATTGCGAGTGGACATACAAATTAGGTACAAGTAGACAACGATTATGCGTGGTGCGCGATAAGAACGCGAACGCAATATTTTCTTACGACTTTAAAAGAAACTAGGACGATGTAACAGTGTACGAATTTGTAGTCCTTCACGACCGGATAATAATACTATAATTACTAATAAAAATGTACCGTTTACTCCCAGCTTCGGAATCGTACACATAAGTTCGGCTGTGCTTGTTGAGCGCGTAGTTCGTCAAGTGCATAAACACGTTCGTAGTGTTGTTCGCGTTCGGATCCGCGTATCTACTCGTTGCGAATCTGTGGAGGGGGCATAAGTTTCTTGTGCATGATGTCATGTAAAGCATGATTTCATTTCATCATGTCAAGTACGAGCTGACCAATCAATATACATAAAATGTATGGGAGCTTTAAAAGTTGTTAAAAAACGATTATAGGTAGGTATAGGTAATAATACTTAGGTAGGTATAGATTAGGATTTATAAGGCTCAAGCAAACACCAAAATTTTCTGATTTTTTCTGTTCATTGAGATCATACTAAAGTCAGGGTTAGTTTGAACAGTAGTCAGGACACAAAGAACAGAAAATCGTGTCGGCTATTTTAACTAAGCAAAAATTGATCTAAACCACCTTACTAATCCTTCATTGTAAACGAAAATTCGCAGTGGATCGCAGGATGTTATCAACGTGTAAACGCGCATGTCGAACTTGTAGCCATCTACCACGTATGGTTTCGACAGATACACCTAAAACAGAACATTTGCAAGTCCAGGCAGGTATAGCTGGTGCTTTTTGCAGAAAATATGGGAGCTCACATACTTTCAGACTGCATAAATGTATAAACAGCTCCACAAATAATAAGGAAGGACCACAGGGTAATTTTATATACAAATTGTGATTTGCGACAGCAATATAAAAGCAGGGCCCCCGCTACCATAATATGTATTATGTGCAATGTGTGCAATGCACACGGGCGCCATCCTCTAGGGGCGCCAAATCGCCATCTTTAGGGGCGCCAAAATCCTTTTTTTGCACACAGGCGGCGCCAGTACAGCCCTTACGGGGGCCCTGTATAAAAAACAAAAAATGTGCAATATCTGTTGTCACTGTCAGTCGTCTTTTGCAATGCAAAATTTGCATTGCTGTGGAAAAAATACATGATCACCCTGTGGCATTTCCCTATTGTGTGTGAAAACTGCGAATAACTACGCTACGCCTACGACCGTTAATTTTGAAATTAATTTAGAAATTTAGGCCCGTATTTTTGGTCAGTATCTACTTAAGATGCAACCCGGTCTCAAGACGCGGTTCGACTCTGTGATTGGTCCATGACAGCCAACCAATCACAGAGCCTGAACCGTGTCATAAGACCGAGATGCATCTTGAGCTCTGACCAAAAATACGGGCTTTAAAGGACCTGTTATGATTAATGTAATTTAGAACCTAGTTTATTGTTTTTAGAATACTAAAAATTATTATAACTTAACTATTTTTGAGTAAATTTGATAATAGTTTTAATATTTAATACTGGCCACACTGACAACGTGCAATCCCTTCTACGATCACGTGATTTGGAGTGGGGTTGACGGGTAAAAATTGGGTATAAATACCCCAAGAGCTTAGTATGGTGTGGATTTTGACGGAGGAACAACTGTAAGAGGAACCTCTGCCCGAAAGTGTACAAGTTGTATAATAATGTATAATAAAAGTAGATATTACAATTAATATGGAGTTTTATAATTTTAACATCTCAGAAGAGGGAGAAAAATCCAGGTACGCTCACTTTAAATTACTTATTATTAAATTATTATTAAGTGAGATATGAATATATTTATTTCTAAGAAATCGTACAAACGAGTTAACAGCATACAATAACGATTTTATAATTCACATAAAATAAATATGAAAAGAATGTAGGGTAATTTTAAATTATTTTTCCAAAGTGTTAATAGTTGAAAGTATCACGAATTAAGGTGTAATAATATTAGCTGTGTTTTGAAAATTGATGTAGATGTTGCTTATTTATTGTTTGTGGTAAATCGTTTTGAAGTGCAGCATCTTCGTACAACAAACTTCTTTTTCAATAGTAATTACTAATAACTATTAGTGTGCGCCGTGCGGCGAGTATAATTATTATTGGTATGTCCTGTCTATTTTTCTTTTGTGTAGTTGATGTTTCTTTCTAAAGTGTATTCATTGAAATTGATTCGATAATTATTAATGATTATGAAACGGACGGGTAACTTTTCAAATACCCACATACGCCTTTAAAAAAAAAAACGCGATTGCCTAGCAGATAAGCAAAGTTACTACTTTTGGTCCTAACCAATGTTGTATTATATCGAAGAATGAAGAGAAGAAATATAATTGAAATAGATTCGATAATTATTAATTGTGAAACGATTTTTACCGTAATGAAAGACTTTGTTTTCTATAATTTTAGATTTGATGAATATGCAGTCTTTCTATAATGTGACATTTTTATATGAACATTTATTTTGTACATTCGAGACTTATAAATTATAATGATAATGAAGATGTACATTGTACGTATATGGTTAATTTTAAAATATATTAAAAAGAAAAATGAGTATTAAGAGTATATTCTGGGCTTTTTACAAGAATTTTATATAACTTTGCAACAAGAGGTATTCAAAAAATACGTTGCGGAGTAGAAAGAACTCCAGTACACATAACAATCATGCTCCACACACATAATACCTTTCACTTGGTCGAGGCTACTCTTCGACAGTGAATTCAACATTACATTTTAACATCATTATACATTTCACTTGGTCGAGGCTACTCTTCGACAGTGAATTCAACATTACATTTTAACATCATTATACATTTCACTTGGTCGAGGCTACTCTTCGACAGTGAATTCAACATTACATTTTAACATTATACATTTCACTTGGTCGAGGCTACTCTTCGACAGTGTACACCACACACCACATTGTACTTAGTTCACATTTGGACAGCTTATAGCTGTTATACACAATTCATTATTACACTACTTCAATTATACAACTTTCATTTTTATGAATAGCAAAAAGCCTACATGGAAGTTGATAAAATATCATTTTTATTACAAAGTATTATACATAAGTATTTTTAGTGCAAAGTGCAAACGGTAAATTATTCAAACTTGGTAACTAATGTATTATATTTTTGGTATTATATGTTTGGTATAGAATTACTTAGTTACTTTACTAAAATAATTATTTATTCGATACAAGAAATAAAATTAATATTGACCTCCTGTTGGACATTCATCAAACATAAACTATGCTTGGAAAAATACCCAAACCAGTAATATAAATAAATCGAAATGGTTTATTCTAATATAATGATAGTATGAGATCTCATTTTATTGCAGTTTATAGTTAATATTTAATAAGTTAACTTTTTATAGTTAATTTCAGAGTGTCGATTCAATAACAATATCATTTTTATTTTTTGTTTTCATGAAACTGCTGTGGAGTGAACCATTGATCAGTTGCTGTGGAGTGAAGCATTGATCAGTTGCTGTGGAGTGAACCATTGATCAAAGTTGCTGTGGAGTGAACCACTGATCAAAGTTGCTGTGGAGTGAACCACTGATCAAAGTTGCTGTGGAGTGAACCACTGATCAAAGTTGCTGTGGAGTGAACCATTGATCAAAGTTAAAGGTATGTGAACTGAAAATTTTAAACTCAATTTCAACAGTATCGATTTTGAGGACTGTGAAGTGAACTCCTGAGTAAAGTAACTGTGGGATTGACCACTGTAAAGTTTCTATATAAAGTAAGACCCTATAGATGCAAAAGTACATGAAACTGTTTTCTCGTTTAAAGTTTACCTTTTGTATAAAAGGTGGAGATGAAAAGGTATTAAATAAAATTTGGATTAAATGAAATTTGGATTAAATGAAATTTGGATTAAATGAAATTTGGATTAAATGAAATTTGGATTAAATGAAATTTGGATTAAATGAAACTTGGGTTAAATGAAACTTGGATTAAATGAAACTTGGATTAAATGAAATATGGATTAAATGAAATTTAGCGAATTAGATTAAATGATATTTTGTGAATTAGATTAAATGAAATTTAATGAAATCGATTAAATTAAATTAAGTGAAATATTATATTAAATCTAATGATTTGTAAATAAAAATATGAAAGTAAGTGAAATATTGAATTGAGATTTTAGACTGAAATGGAGTTTTAGGCTGAAATGGAAAAACTGTCTTAGATACATTCTGCCTTTCTAGAGGCGTACAAAAGTAAAAATGGTTTGGAAGTCAAAATCAGTAAAGGTAGTAGCTATCATTAGTTTAATCTATTGTCGAAAAGTCAATACAAGAGTTATGATTTCTAAATGAGATTCAGATGAAAATATTTTTCACTATGTACATATAATTCTAAATCCTAAAATATATAATGTAAATGATTAATCGAAATTCGACTCGTGTTTCTTAATATTGTATTTTTAATAATTAGCAATAGATAGGGAAGCGATGAAGAAAACTTCTTGGCTACTGGACCATGTAAAGGTTCTTAAATTCGTTTATAGATGTTACGGAACTTAAATAATTTGAATTTATTTCCTGGAAGAGCGGTTCGTGCATTTGCTCTTAGTAAAAAGTATTCAGAATGCTGTTGTTTTAGAAATCAAGAAACGCTACAGTGAATATTAGTACTTACTGCAGTTAAACTTTGTAACTGATTTAATAACAAGATGTAATAGCCTCCAATTAAAAGTGCAATAATCATGGTCAATATTTAATCCTTGTTAATATTATGTATGTATAATTGTAACTATAGTTGGTTGTTCATAGCAAATATAAAAATAAATATCCAAAATTATTAATCCTGAAAGGTCATCATTCAGTCCATGTCAATATTTGTATTATAAAATTGTTAATCGAGATCAACTTCAACCATATTGTTAAGTTTTCGAAAAAAATATTTTACAAAGCCGAGCTTCGCGAGGGCTCGTGTCGTCACACCTTGACTGACTGATTATACATCTACATATATGTAAATAAAAATTACTATGTTAGAGCACAAATCAATAGGCATGATAGTTTATCCGTATATCCGTAAAGTGTATGATTCATCACAAAATGTAAAGGTTGTAGGATATACTATGTACTACTATGATTATTGCTGCCAAAGTTTTGACATCCACAAATAACACTGCTTTGTGATTGATAGCGCTAGGAAGATAAGTTAGTATAATATTATATTATGTAAAACTTTCTCGTGTCAGTGTTT
Organism: Polyommatus icarus; assembly: GCA_937595015.1. Lineage (NCBI taxonomy): Eukaryota > Metazoa > Arthropoda > Insecta > Lepidoptera > Lycaenidae > Polyommatus > Polyommatus icarus. Next base: position 11,263,959 of record OW569339.1, read on the forward strand.
GCGCACGAGCTCCTCCAGAGCGGCTCAACCGATTTTAATGAAAATTTGTATGTACATTTGTTGGACCTGAGAATAGGTTTTTATCTAAGTACCTTTTATATTAATACTAGAAATAATTTATACGGCAAAACGTTTGCCGGGTCAGCTAGTAGTTTCGATTAAGAATTATAACGTTTTTGAATTTTAGATATTTATTGGATGAACAATTTTTAAGCGAACTCTTTGCTTTACCTCGTAAACGGTAGTTGTTAAACTTGAAAGCAATCAGTTTTGCGATCTACAAAGTCAAATGTATTTTTTGTCATATCCAGAAAAATGGCTACCTACCACAAGATTCCTATCATCGATAGATCAAAGCACTGTACAATGTACTCGTAGTATGCTGTTCTTATAAAACAAACTGTTGGCTACTATTCGATGGTATATAAAAAATCGTATAGGTAGGTACTCGTAAGGCAAATCGTTTAGGATAGCTATTTTAAAAACTTTAAAATATTATGTTACGATTACGATCAATACGGTAACAATGAGATAAGACAATTCTACTGCTACTGATGTGAACAAATAAGTCTTAAGTTTATCAAGAAGTTTAGGGGTTGGATTATATTTTTGGTCCATACGATTGTCAAATTCTACTAAGTATATAATTATTTATCTTAAAGTTTAAATAATATTGTTTTTCATTTATAATTGTCGGTTTTAGCATTTTGGTTATTATTCGTTGAAGTAGAATTAACATAGCTGCTATCGAAGTAGAATTTATTATGATTTATCAATGGGACGTTTTCTTTTAATTCAAGTTAAAGTTCCACGTGGTCGATATATTGAGTATTTGGTAGACAACAATCGATGATCCCAAATGTAAAACTAGACTCATTTATATTTTTATGAATATTGACTTTCGAAATCTCATGTTTTACTTGTAACTATATTTTTCATGTTTAATGGTTAATATTCTACTAATACGACCCAATAAAAACGATAGCGATAACACAATTCTAAAAATAAAAAATGTTACATATTATATAAAAAAAATATTATACTTCATCTGACACAGGTGTCAAAATATTACTCATCTCTCTTTGTGTATATTATTATACAGTAACAAAATTGTGATGAAATAAGAGAATAAATTATTATTATTTTATGTAAGTATATTATAGATAATCACTTAGGTCAAAACTCCTTTATTAAATTATTATTAATAATGCCAGTTTGACAATTGACATAATATTTATCTGTATATGCTCAAACTAATATTACCTACTAAACTGGCCTGAGGTATTTAGGGTCCTGTGGGATTTAAATTAGAGACGAAGCAAAAACGTAGAAATATGACTTAAGGCCCAGTAGTCCCGAAAATTAGCAGGTCGATGTCTGTCAGTACGAATATCGACCTAAAGGACATTATAATAACATTCATATCAGCGCGCCTTGTACAGTGGCGGTTACGCGCTCGCCGCGTGCCTTGATAATAGAAAATAGGAGAAAAAACCTTTTGTTTTTAGTATTACACAAATCAAATATATCAAACCGTTTAGGTTAGGTTATGACAAATGTACTACAATTTTTGTTTTTTCTAGAAAGTGTGTAATTTAGCCATAAAATGATTTAATTATGAAAAACAGCGTTATAATAGTCATCTTTGAGATTTTTTTCTATCGAGCAGAATTTTTCAAATTGTGTACTGATATACCTTTGCTTATAGGAAATTTTCTCAATTTTAACAGGGTACTTTTTTATACTTAAATAATGACATTTACTTTACAAAAAACGTTATTTAAAAAACCCATTTTACGTAGTTGCAACAACCACTGCACCTTAAGTTTTATGCTTGATCTTGAGCTAGTGGAATCTAGATTTAAAATACATGTTATGATTTATAAAATACCTGTTATGATTTATGTTACATTGAACAGTGTTATGATAATATGATTAGAAATATAACCCATGTGAGTTGGTCCCGAATTATTTGAGAACCGATAGAAAATCTAGGTATGTATCACGTCACTCTGGTTTCGATGATTAGAAGAAAGTCATCCTTAATAATAATTAAAATATGACTCATGACAATGAATATTCCGGTAATTTCTGGGTACTATTTAAACATGTATCGATGCCATTCTGTGTAATTTAAGGTCACAGATTTTTTTTATATATCCCAGTGATCCCACATTACTTCTGTTTTTGATTATTTATAGTTAAGTTATGTTTTTGTAATGAATCTTACTATTTGTCCTTGAACCTTTGCCTTTTGATTACCATAAGTTTATATTAAGAGCGGGCTGCCAAATTTTGCTGTTTTCTAATAAGTATTACGATCCCGGAAGACGATTGACTCAAATGAAATTGGTATTTATTTAATCATTGTATATTTATCTGATATTTGGCTAACGGAAAATACGATTAACTTTGTTTAACTCGTAAGCTATATTTTTCGAAATTATTAATATTTCTGGGCTCTTCAACAAATACCTGTTACACTTATTGAGTTAATATCATTAAATAACTTGCACTACTACAATCACTTTATAAAATAATAGCTAAAGGAAATATTAGTATTGTATTTAATTTTTAAGTAATCATCAAAAGCATTTTTGGGACTTACGACTTTTACTTTCGTGCTATAATGCAGAAATCGTTGTCACGCGATATTGTTCACTATTAGCTGCAGCGTAAAGCACATCGCCCGGAAGCACGATTCATGGAATCATTATAATATGATCACGATTGGAGGTTAGCGGTATGTGTAGACGGGGCTAGTGTTTTGACAGTAGGTCCTTAAATAAGATTTTCTTTTAGAAAGCTCAGGAAAGCGTAGTTTATGAAGCAGTAAACAATTGTTTCGTAAAATGTGAAAATAAGTATGCTCTTTGCTGCAGAAAAGCTTAACTTAGACATGCATGTAGATGTTTGGTTTTAGCAAATTTGTTAATTTTGGGTAGTCTTGTAAGTTAAAAAAGTGTTTAAATTTGAATTTATGGAATAATCCATAAATTTAAATTATTTGATATTTAAAATATATATTATACTTGAAGTTACTATTTGAAGTTATATAGATAATATTGTTAGTTTTTCTGGGAATACCAGATGATCACAGATCTATAGCTAGATACAAAATAAAATTAGAATCGGCTGAAGTGGAAGTTCCATATTTACTAGTACCTTTAAAAGTAAAATTGGAAGACCAATAATTATTGTTAAAACTTCCAGAGGTCTGTAATGTTTATTGTTTATTATTTCTAATTTTTATCACCAGCGACATTTGATAAGGTATCTAATATTTACTTAACTTTATTTTGTTGTGTATTATGTTAGAAAAGTTACTTTTTGTACCACTGCAATCGTTAAAGGTATTGTGTGAGAAGTTATTATTTTCAGGCTTATTTTTTCAGTTTGTTTTTATTAAGTTTTTTGTGATATTTTATTTTATTTTGACACTCGGAGTTATGTAGGGGAGACTGGGTACGGTTGAAACAATTTAGCTTTTATCTTTTATAATTTTGTTGTTTATGAACCGAATGACGATAATGATACATGAAATTCAAATATGAAGTTTTGCCTACGATACGGCTGTATCATTATAGTTCCCGGGTTATTATTTTTAGAAACATATGAAATTAAAAAAAAAAGAAAATTTGTTGCAACCGTCCCCATGCCAGGGGCGGTTGAAACAGCGATTGGGGTCAATTGAAACACATACAAATACTAAGGAAAAATGTCTTATTTATCATTAAAACTAATTATGGCACTACATAACGACATTAATCAGTCTTCAAGGTTTCATCAGCCTTTGACAAATAGTAAAAATTTAAAGAATTTCTAAAATCAAATAAAAATTAAGAATAAAATTAACAGTTTGAATAAACTAAACAAAAACTTTTCATCTATCAAATAAAAACTCCTGATCTTCATTGAAAACACGATTGTGTGCTTTATACCCCATACCTTCATCGTCTTTCCCGGACGCATCTCGCTTTCGACTATATCTTAATAGGGAACAGTGGTTTATACCATGCTTGTCCGCCGCTTTCCGTAGTGAATCCCCAGCTTTTACCTCCTCATATGCATTACTATAGCTCGACAAGTTAATTTCCCCTCTGGAAGTCTTCCTCACTCGAACTCTCGGCATCTACAAAAAATAAACATTTTGTTTCAACCGTCCCCAATAGCACTTTTGGTAGAATATACTTTATAGTTACGACAGTAATAATAATACATTAAAAATAATCACTATCCCTTATTTTACAAGCTTCATAATAATCACAAACACACACTCAATACATTCACTTAAAAAGAACAGATAATATAAGCGTTAATGTCAGAAGAAAAATACTTACTTTTGGGTAGTAAAAAACAATATGGCGTCCTGCACACAACAACAACGCGCGGGGAGCGGCGCGACACTAAATTCGTGTCCAGAACTGTCGTCCGCTTCGTTTTCCCCTCGCTTCCCTCACTCCCCGCGTAACCGTTTACGAGATATTTGCTCTGTTGCAACCGTCCTTTGTTTCAACCGTACCCAGTCTCCCCTATCTCTATTAAATGAGTCGCAAAAAATATATTTAATTAGCCTAATGATTTGATTGATAGATTGTTGTATAGAAATACTGTAATTTCTGTTCTACATTGAAAGATATTATATAGATTACTTATAGCACATTTTAGTGTTAGAACTTATTTTTTAATTCAATTAATGTTGTAACATTAAGACTCAAGAGAGTAATACACAAGGATTTTTATCTTAATAATGTCAATGTTGGTTGTTGCAAAGCAATGATTGTACAAAAATCTTATATTAAGTTTAATTAAGTAATGTTTGTAAGTATAGGTAGATATATTATTTCATTCTACACGGTTTGTAACACAATACAACAAATGAATTGTTTTTTTTAAATGTGAAATTTAATTTGATCAGTGTATTTATTAACAATAGGTACTTACTAGTTTATAGTGAAAATGTATAGATTACTAAAATATTTTTTGTATTGTACCATTGATGATTAGTTAAGTATGTTTTTAGAGTGCATCGGGACGCTGCACGTTGTCGGATGGCCGAATGTTATGATTAATGTAATTTAGAACCTAGTTTATTGTTTTTAGAATACTAAAAATTATTATAACTTAACTATTTTTGAGTAAATTTGATAATAGTTTTAATATTTAATACTGGCCACACTGACAACGTGCAATCCCTTCTACGATCACGTGATTTGGAGTGGGGTTGACGGGTAAAAATTGGGTATAAATACCCCAAGAGCTTAGTATGGTGTGGATTTTGACGGAGGAACAACTGTAAGAGGAACCTCTGCCCGAAAGTGTACAAGTTGTATAATAATGTATAATAAAAGTAGATATTACAATTAATATGGAGTTTTATAATTTTAACAGACCCATTCACTATCCTGCATTGCAGTCCGCCGTGCAGGCCTGCAACACCGTTCACTATCCTGCATAAGCCGCCGTGCAGTCCGCCGGCTTATGCAGGATAGTGAATGGACCGTTTAAGACTTAAGTAAACTATGTAAATAAATAAAATAAAAAACTCTTTATTCAAACCGCTAATTAAAAAAGTCAGTTTACAAAAGTTACAAAGAATGAAAACAGTTTGAAATGGCGGCCTTACTGCTGGAAGCAGTTTCTTCCAGGCAACCATAAACTTAATTAACAAAACAAATAACAGAAAATATTAATTAAAAACAAAGATAACAAATAACGAAATGATAAAATGAGATACAATATATAATTTATAATAAGATAAATAAATATAATGGATACAATTTATATTAATAAACATTGAGATGTTTAATAAACAAAATAAACATATAATGATACGAAGAAGAAAATAAAAGAATTCAGAGTTTTAAGAGTTCGCAGATAGATCTAAGTAGTGTTGCTTAAGTCTTTTCTTGAAAGTATTTATATATTTGGAATTTTGTATGCTTTCGGGTAGAGCATTCCACAGACGGATAGCAGAGACGGTGAAGGAAGAGTCATAGAAGTTAGTGTTGTGAGAAGGGAAGGCAAGAGTTAGTTTATTAGCAGAGCGAAGTGTAGGATGTTTGTGTCCAAGAAAGGTAAAGTTTTGTTTGAGGTAAGCGGGAGATTTTGGATTAAATAAAATATTGTAAAGAAGATGGAGAATGTGTGTATTCCGACGCAACTTCACAGGTAGCCACTTTAGCTCTGTCCGGTAGTTAGATATGTGATCATATTTTCGTAGGCCGAAGATAAATCGGATGCAAAAATTTTGCAGGCGTTCTAGGGAAGAAAGAAGTTGTTCGTTGAGGTCACTGTAGCTGACATCTGCGTAGTCTAAGATGGGAAAAAGAAGAGCGTGAACTAGTGAGATTTTAGTTGATACAGGAAGAAAGTAACTGAGGCGTCTGAGAGAGGCAGTGGCAGCGAACAGCTTCTTGCGGAGTTCTTAAGTTTGGGTGTTCCATGAAAGAGTGCGGTCAATGTATATGTTACGCTCAAAGACCGAAATCGCTCAGTGAGCGAAAAAATAGCTCACAACGCGTTGTGGTCACAGCGAAACAGCCACGACGCGAAATTCGCGTTGTGGCTCTAATGAAAACGGCCACAACGCGTTCTGGCAATCACAACAAGACCATAACGCGAAATTCGTGTCGTGGCTGATATGCTATTCGTTTTTCTTGATTTGTTCTAGATTCATTAATCGTTTTATCGGTTCGATTGTAATATTTGAATTACGTGGTAACTACAAAATATTTTATTAAATCACTGCATAACGTGTAAATTGTCATTATTATTTATAAAATATCCATAGTTTCTTAATATAACAGCTATCCGTACAAATATTATTATTGTCTATCTGGCTGGCGTAATGAAGTTGCGGGCATCAACTAGTAGTAAGTATTTTATTTAAATTATATAAGGGAAAGGCGCTAATGGTAGACACTGAACTAATAGAAGACACTTACGACAAAAATGCCATAAAAATAAGAATTATTCTAATTATTTCTCAACACTGTAAATTTTATAAGCTTCTTATGCTATCTGTTGATGTGAAAAAATATATTAGGGATGCCTTCGGGAACAAAATTTTAAAATGGGATCAGTTTTCGTAAATGATGTGACCGCGTTAACACGCACCCGGCAATTTCTTAGCAAATAGGTTAAGGAAGGCGAAATTTTGCACGTAAGTTTTGAATACATTTATTAGATTTTTTGTAATTTCTATTGACTTCATTGGATTAATGATCATGTTGTTTACACTAATTAATGTTTATTTATGATCTTTTATCAATTTTCCCTAACAATATAAAGGGTGTCTACTATTAGTTCTTGAAAATGTAAAAAACCTAATAGATGACATGGATCTCATCTTTGAGTTTTGCAATACATACTAAAGTTATTTTGTGCTTTATTCTACTGCAAAAATCATCACTATTCTCTGAAAATATAATTCTATTAACAATCTAAGAACTTAAAACTACTGTACCTAAAAATGGACATGGTATCTAATATTAGACCTTGTACTGATCTAAAAATCGATTCCTTTAGTTTTTTAGCAGTAAAAAAAAGAAAAAGGAGAGCAGAGAAAAGAAAGAAGAAAAAAGAAGAGGCAAAAGAAGCATGGAGACTAAAGACTGAAAATAAATTTGCTAGGAAAAAAAAGTCGGGTTGCACTCCGGGAGTGCCGGCAGAAGTGAAACCTTGATTATTAACGTTGTGCAATTTTTTTAACCCATTTTTTATGAAAATCAATTATAAAAATTTAATCGATCGTAAGGGTTTCGATTAATTTAAAAAAACGATTTTTTTAATTAACCGAAACCCAATACAATCGATTAAATTTTTAACCCATTTTTATGAAAATCGATTATTAAAAAATCGATTTTTTAAATTAATCGAAACCCTCACAATCGATTAAATTTTTAACCCATTTTTATGAAAATCGATTATTAAAAAATCGATTTTTTAAATTAATCGAAACCCTTACGATCGATTAAATTTTTAACCCATTTTTATGAAAAACGACTATTAAAAAATCGATTTTTTAAATTAATCGAAACCCTTACAATCGATTAATTTTTAACCCATTTTTATGAAAGTCGATTATTAAAAAAACTATTTTTTTAATTAATCGAAACCCTTACAATCGATTAAATTTTTAACCTATTTTTATGAAAATCGATTATTAAAAAATCGATTTTTTTAATTAATCGAAACCCTTACAATCGATTAAATTTTTAACCCATTTTTATGAAAATCGATTATTAAAAAATCGATTTTTTAAATTAATCGAAACCCTTACGATCGATTAAATTTTTAACCCATTTTTATGAAAAACGACTATTAAAAAATCGATTTTTTAAATTAATCGAAACCCTTACAATCGATTAATTTTTAACCCATTTTTATGAAAGTCGATTATTAAAAAAACTATTTTTTTAATTAATCGAAACCCTTACAATCGATTAAATTTTTAACCTATTTTTATGAAAATCGATTATTAAAAAATCGATTTTTTTAATTTATCGAAACCCTTACAATCAATTCGAGTTCGAGTTCAAGTTCGAATTCGAGTTCGAATTCGAGCTCGAGTTCGAGTTCGACACAAAACACTACTCTCCATCTCCAACCGTCTTACGGTTTTTCCAAGGATTTTCGATCAGCACGAGAATCTGACGCGAGTTTCACAGTTTTTACCCATCCCACAAATTAAGTGCTCAACGCCGCTAAAGAAGTTTTCACTTTAAAAATATGAAAAATAAAAGAAAAGATAGTTTCAGTATGGAAGAATAAAGAATATAATCTGGAGACAACGTGGATAATATTTCTGATGCATGTAGTTACTATGATGAAGTAAATGAAATCTTTTGAAAAATGGCAAATAATGACCAAATAATAGGAAAAATGTAAAATGTAATGTAAAGTTCTATGTCTACTATTAGTTCATATTGGTGTCTACTATTAGTGATGTTCGGTTTTTGTGATGTCATCTATTAGTACTTATGACTAAGTTTACAAAAAGACAAATAATATATTTTTTAATTGATTTGTCAGAGAATAATTATAATAGTTTTATTTTGTAAGAGTTACTGAAGACATGGAAGAAGTTATCAATCCTTTATATTCATAAATATATATTTTATAACATTCAAATGTTTCATGTTTCCTTATAGTGTCTGCCATTAGTTCCCTTCCCTTAAATAAAAAAAAAACTATATTTTTAATAATTATTGAGATCAGATTACTATATGAAAAAAAAACAACAACACGTTGCGACAGACAAACAGACAGACAGTAATAATATTAGTACCTACGGATAGTATGGAACTATGGATATTAATTTATTTATAAATAATAATGATAAACACGTTATGCAGTGATTTAAAAAAATATATTTTGTAGTACACGGTGGTAATTCAAATTTGATATTCCATAGCTATAGACGATTAATAAATCAAGAACAAATAAAAAAAAAACGAATAGCATATCGATAACGACACGAATTTCGCGTTGTGGTCTTTTTGTGATTGCCAGAACGCGTCGTGGCCGTTTTCATTAGAGCCACGACGCGAATTTCGCGTCGTGGCTGTTTCACTGTAACCACAACGCGTTGTGAGCTATTTTTTCGCTCACTGAGCGATTTCGGTCTTTGAGCGTAACATATATACCGAGATTGCGAACGGAGGGGCTATAGGGAATGATAGACCCGTCAAGATTTATGTATTTACATACTCATAGATAAATTTTTAACTAAGTAGGTATACAAGATGTTTTATAGTAAAAAGTGACAAATATTGTCTTATCTTCACCTGGCAAATGAGTTTATCTGTAGGTTTGATATCCTTCAGAGATTTGGTTAAATAAATTCCACGACCCTGGCTTCCGCACTCTGGTTTTATAATGAAAGTTTTATTTTTTCGAGATTTACTGTAATTTATTACTTCGCTAAAACTAATAATAAAGATTATGCGTAAGTTTTGGTAGCAAAAATGTTATTTCAACGTAGTTAAATAAAATACTTACTCAGCTGGCAAGCACCACGTTTTCGGAAAAAAATTATAATCTTTCGGGTAAATTTTCTGCATTCTATTCAAATTGCGGGCTAGCAAATCTTTCCTAAAATTAGTTGTTAGTTAAATACATGGTAAACAAGTCGCCGATAACGTGGTCATGCCAAGTTATGACTGTGATATGATCGGCGACAATGTACAAGCCGACAGGGATAAGCGACATGCTTGTCTGTTTGAAGAGGCTACCGAATCCCATAAGGTAAGTATAACCTTAAAGGTTCTTGGCTAGACCGCAGGCGCGATGCTTGCGGTCTGGCCAATGCGATAGATACTACGTACGTAATACATTATATTACTTATATGCTTTGGAGTTTGGCGCCATTTGCTTTGTATTACAGTAGATTATATAGGTATACCTGTAAATACTGTATATAGACGACCGCGCGATGGCGAAAATTGTTACCGGTGCGAAAAACGCACTTAAGCAAAAATCTACAACTGAGCGTAGGTACCTGCATATTTCCAACATTCCAGGAAAATGGTTGATTCTCTGGAATCTTTTCATCTCTTTTGCTCTTTCAACTGAAACGCTCATGTCGGTCCAGTAGAAATTCCAAGCGTCGTCCTCTGAAACTTCCCGCATACCAAATTCGCTCGCGACTTTCCGAATGCATTCATAGCGGCAGTTGGTTAGACAAATGGTTATTTGAGATCTAAATTCATATTATAGAATACAAAAAATGTTTTGTTTAATAATTTTTAGAAGCGCTATTTTATGCCCGCTGTACACTCTCGCCGAGAGCTCTCGGGCGAGAGTCTCGTGCGAGAGCCCCTTGCCCGAGTGCGATCATGTACATTCTCGCTTAGTTCAATCGCAGATAAGAACTCAGAGAAGATGGACGAAAACGACCATTCACCATTCACCATGCATCGAAAGATATCATTGTAATCCGAAGATTTATAATCATATTATTTAATTTTATTTCTCATAGATGATGACTGATAATGACGTTTATTATTGTTATTTTTCTGTTCTACACTGTCCAACGGCGGGACTAGTACTGAAAGACGCGAGAGTGTACAGTGGTGCGCTCGTTTTCCTCGCGAGACCCTTTGTCTCGGGCGCAAAATACCGACAACGAACCGAGAGGGTCCGAGACAGGCGAGACGAGGCGAGCGCACTCATTTACACTCTCGCATTTACGCCTCGCTGTGTCTCGGCGAGAATGTACAGCAGGCATTACAAGAACTACCTAAGCTAGGAATCATTTACATTAATTTTGATCAATTTAGGCTAGCCCTATGGCTAGAGAGCCTGGGCTATGGCCTGGGTCTGACGGTCTAAGTGCTAACCGTCAGATCTGACCCAGGCGCTAGCGGCGCATTACATTATGCTACTTAAATATCCGCATGCAGGATTACCTACAAATTAAGTAGTTAATTCGCTACCCCAAGATTATTGATTGATAATACAAGTAATATAGAAGAATACAAGTAAGATAGCTAATAATAACCTTTTTCTTTTCTTTTTTGTCGGCTTAGTTTGAGGGATCGACTGTGTGGTTGAAGATGGGTTCGACGACTGATCCTCCGCAAATAAACTGTGAGCGTTGTCACTATGGTCCATTACAGTGATGTCTGATCCATCTATAAAAGGCTAAACGGGCTAGCTAGTAGGCTGAAGCGTAGGCTCTTTTTTGTATATTTTAGTAGCAACTGATTCTTGAGCCAGATTTGCCAGTTCCTAAGTTACTTGTTATACTTGAAATATATGGGTTCTCGATTCTAGTCCTTTTCAATAGTATGTAGTTATTATATTTTATAGATAGACCAAGATACGATACCGAGTTATGGCCTCACTTCTATTAAATTTACAAACTGAATCCAAAAAACATTTCATGCACCTTGAATGTGATGTTGATAAACTTATTTTGTCAAATACTAATCAAAGATTCTTAAAAGTTTAAAAAAGGATGTTCCATGTTAACTCTGTGCATAATATTTTTACAAATAAAAAAAACTATATTTTTTTTTTTTTTTTTTTTTTTTTTCAATTTATTCTTGACTATGGATACAGGTCCTTCAGTCGAATACATTATAACAGTATAATGAACTTACATTAGAATACAATTACATTAAATAACAAAAAGAAAACCTACAAACTTTAAAAAAGACACAAGTTACAACCAATCAACATTTTACATTTCATAAAGACATATCACTTATGTACCTATTTAAAACTTAAAAGCTTAAAAAAAAAAACAAAACCATTGATATTGTCACATGTCATCTCTAAAAAAAAAGAAATACAAAACACAAGCATAACCTAAAAAACCTAAATATTTTGTACAGTATTTACAATATATTTGAAAATAGAGTCAAAGTAAACAGAATTTGCTAATAGGTCTTGACTGTGGCGGGGGACACTTAAAGAGTTCTCTTGAGCAATTTCCTTAATATTATTATCAAATATGGATCTTTGTATGGCAAAGACTGGACACTTAAAAAGCACATGATCTATGTCTGCATTTTCTTCTGAACAATGAGAACAGGTACTATTGTCTATTACATTTATTCTCCTAAGATGTGATGGGACCAGGCAATGACCAAAGCGCAAACGATTAATTGTTGTGATTAATTTCCTGTTTACATAAACTATCTTGCTGTACCATGGTATCGTCGGTAAGTCTTTTTGAATTTCCGCGTACCATTTTCCTTTAGTTTCTATTATCTTCGCCCAATAGTCTTTCCATAAACTTTTAATTGAACTTTTAATTTGTGGGTATATATCAGTAAATGGTACCTTAACACTTTCTGAAAGGTCTACATTGTGTTCCCTACGGGTCACCTGGTCTACAATTTCATTGCCTAATATGCCACTGTGGGAGGGAACCCAAACTAGTTCTATTTTCTTTTCCACCAATTTTGTTAACATATATCTAATTCTAAATATAATATAATTTTGTTTAAAAGACATACTTTGGTTACTTAAACTATATAACACACTTTTAGAATCAGTAATTATTAAAATATTTACATTATTTACATCAGTAAAGACATATTTTAAAGCTGCTAATATGGCCCAGGCCTCTGCTGTAAAAATACTGCAACTTTGTGGCATTTTAAAACATTTACTTAACTTACATTGTGGGTCATAGTATGCAGCTTTAACTTCCTCACTTTTAGAACCATCTGTATATATTGTGTAAAAATCCCTTTTATCCTGTAGAAATTGTGAAAAGTCAAATTTATTTGTAACAGAATCTAAATGACACTTAATATTAAAAATTGTAGTCTCATATGGATATTGATAAATTGGCCATTTGTTACTAGTGTACATATTTTTAGAATAATTTTTTGTTAATAACATAATTCTTGGTATTTCAGGTAAAGAAGCAGAAATGAGATCATTAGATGTGATAGTTGGTAAAGCTGACTGTACAATTTCTATAGGATGCAACAATTTATTCACTAGAAAATTGTTATTACAGGATAACTCTTTAAGACAAAATCTCTCAGCCAATTGTAAACGGCGCAGAGACAATGGAGGTATACAATTTTCAATTTCCATAGACACGATAGGGGTGCTACGCATGGCACCACTTATTATTCTTAAACCTATATTCTGTACAACATCTAATTTCCTTAGTAATGTTATATTTGCATTCATGTAAGCTAATGAACTATAATCAAAATGACTTCTGACTATGCTTTTGTACAACATATTAAGAGTTTTTGGGTCTGAACCCCAAAATGTTCCTGCCAAACTTCTCATTACATTTATGCTTCTCATAGCATTCTGACATACATAGTTAATGTGTTTATCAAATTTAAGTTTATTATCTACAATAACTCCTAAGAATTTGTGGTGATTCACAATGGGAATTCTGTTGTTATTATAAATTATATTTACAGAATGTGCAGGTACATCTTTACTAAATATTAGCACTGAACTTTTCTCTGAACTTATTTCTAATTTTAAAATATTCTTATAATAATTTTGTAATTGAGCTAAAGCTCTATTTATAAGATCGATAGCCATATTTAAGTTTTTATTTACACTGTACAAAAGCAAGTCATCAGCAAATTGCAATACTTTTACTCCAAGAATATTTACAAATTTAAGGATTTGAGATGTATAAAAATTATAAAATGATGGCGATGTCGTAGCCCCTTGCATTGTGCCTTTATTGGCCGTCTTAGGCCCATGCAATTTATTATTGAATTTTACATAAACTTTTCTGTTACTTAAAAATTTATGAATCCATTTTAAAGTTTTCACCGGAAATCCCAGTTCCTGTAAAACTTTAATTAACACTTCAATGTTAACACTATCAAAGGCAGCTTTTACATCTAAAAATACACAAACAACACTGCAGTGACTAAGTTTTGCCTTTTTTAAATCTTGTATAAATGATACAAAGCTTCCAGAACAACTTTTTCCTTTCCTAAATCCAAACTGAATATCCGGTAAAATGTTTTGTGATTCAGCAAAATAATCTAATCTCATTTTTAACATGTTTTCAAAAAGCTTACCTAAACATGATGATAGGGAAATTGGCCTGTAGGAAGATGGGTTACTAGCTGGTTTATTTGGTTTTAAAATAGGAATGACACATTGAGTTTTCCATGACTCCGGTATGACTAAACCATCCCATAACCTATTATAAATCTTCAAAAGAATTTCTATTGCATTAGGGTGTAGTTTTTTAATTAAAATATATGGTATACTATCCAAGCCTGGCGTTGTGTCTTTTCTACTTTTTAAAGATATGTACAACTCGCTCAGTGTAAATGACTTATTGAGAAACGAATTACTTTCATCTTCAACGGCTTGATCATAAATAGTCTTTAAATTGCTTTCATTTACTTGAGACTGATCTGAAATTTTATTTAAAAAGGATGGTACCCAATCATCATTTAAAAACCTATCATGGGAAGTACCTATTCTCTTGAATCTTTTAATATATCCCCATATTCTAGAGACTGGTGTCATTCTATTAAAACTACTACACAGATCTTGCCATGATTTAACCCTTTCATCCTTTAATAACCTTTTCTTTTGAGCATCAAATTTTTTATAAGTAATAAAGTTATCAATGCTGGGCAAAGCTCTATAATTTTTTAAAGCTTCCTTGGACTTTCGAACTGCATCTTCACATTTTTGGTTCCACCAAGGAGCTGGTTTTCTCAATGTCTTCGAAACTGGCTTTGGATTTTGTTTTGGTACTGTTATTGATCTTAAATTACATAAAATACTGACAAAACTATTGTATAACTGAAGTGGTTCTAAATTATTATTATCTACATTTAATTCTGAAAAAGATGTCTCTGATAACTTAAAATATTTATTCCAATCTGTTTTACTATAAATATATTTTTCTTCCACAGGACGAACTTCATATATTGAGGGCTGTACATTAATAGTTACCTGAGTTGGATAGTGGTAGCTGCCCATTGGATCACTGTGGACAAGCCATTCGCAAAGAGGAGCTAAAGAAGGACTAACAAGAGCTAAATCAATTGCAGATGGATTTCTATTTGGTGCCTGAACTGTTGTGACACTGCCATCGTTCAATATGCACATGTCAAATTCATCTATGATGTTAAACACACTGTTACCTCTGTTATTGTTCGAGTGGCATCCGAATAAAATGTGGTGTGCGTTAAAGTCTCCCATGATGAGACATGGTTTAGGAGTTTCAAGTAATACTTTTTTTAATTTATTTGTATCAAACCTGTTATTAGGTGGGCAGTACACACATAAAATGTGTATTGTTCCTATTGTAGTTTCTAATGATATACAAATATTTTGAATACTTTCATAAAAAGTTGTATTTACAATTTTATATTTGAGGTTTTGTTTAATGAGTATACCTACTCCATTATGTGAATTTAATGAATCCTTACGTATGAAATTATAAGGTGTAAAATCTGGAATTATACTTGAACTCTTAAGCCATGTTTCATTTAACAGACATATGTCTATATTATGATCAAAAAGAAATGTTTTTAATAAGACTCTTTTATTCTGCAAGCTTTGTATATTAAATTGTGCTATATTTAAATATGTATCCATTATGTGATTAAATTAGATAGTAATATATCTTTAATTCTTTTATTTGTGACTGGAGTATTGTTATTACCGAGGATTACAAGAGACTTAACTAACGCATTCATTATAATGTCATTGTTCAAAATTTGTTCTACATCGAAATTTGTTTTGGTGTTACCAACAGTATTTACATTGATAGGTTTAGAAATAGCTGGAAAAGATTTAGGGTCAGTGAGCAACGGAACACTACTCACCACAGTGGCATAGCTATGGTTAAAATTCTGATATTTGGACTTCTTTTCCTGCATTTTCTTCTGTTTCACTGGACAGTCTCGTGAGATGGCCAAGTGATTTCCGCTACAGTTGAGGCATACAATTTCTTCTACATCACATTCTTTGTATGAGTGCCGTCCAGCGCATGAGGAGCACATTTGCTCTCCTCGGCAAACTTTGGCAGAGTGGTTGAACTTGAGGCATTTGAAGCATTGCAATAATGGTGGTATGTATAAATGTACTGGATACCTGAACATTTGTATGTAGGCGTATTGAGGTAAAATTGTACCAGCGAAGGTAACTGCTATTGTACCCAATGGAGTAAGTTTCCCTTCAACTTTCTTAAAAAATCTTTTGATTGAAATTACTTCTGTGTCGCATGCAATGTTTTTGTATATAGCTTCATTGGACAGATCCTTAGGCACATATTTTATAACACCAGTGATCTCCGACTGGTGGGCCGGTACAAAGGCTTTCAGTTTATTTCTTATTAGAAAATGGTCCATTTTCAGGAAGTTATTCGCTGGTGCGGGCTTTTTAAAAGTGACACCAACTTTATAAGCGTTCACTCTATGTACACCTACAATTCCCTTAACATTTTCCGTGAATAATTTTGTTAAAGCAATAGGGTTTTTGTTTCCCAATTTTTCATTGTTTATCGATTGAACATAAACGACGCAATCGCTACTATAATTCTCTGGGAATTGTCTCTTATAATTTGTTTTTGTGAACATTCTATAGTCCACAGCACTATCGTCCAATTTTCTTTTCTTAGAAGTATCTGCGGGGGCCGGACCCCCGTCGCTATCTACACTCATCTTATTTATATATTATTTATCACTATTGAAAAAGTAGTATTTACAACTAAATTACAGTAATATTACTGGAAAATAAATTTTTATAAAGCAGAGAAAATTTTGAACACCCGCTCTTTTCGACTTCCCGCCAAAAGTCCCCTTCACTATATTTTTTTATTCCTAACTGTTGCCATTACCAAAAATAGTTCCATAGAGAAATATTTCATATATCTGTCAAAACCATTGACAGACAGTATATATTATAAGTCTATGGACAGAACCACGGGTACTAGGTACATCTATCAAAGGTATTTATCTAATCTGTGACTAGTGGTGGTTAATATAACGTATAGCTGAAAAAACTAGCGCGCTATTTCTTCGCAACGTATAGAGCGCGCTATAAAACTATGCATAAGACGCTACGTTATAACGTATCACGGGGTCACCAACCTAGCGCGGCGCCGCCCGCGCTGCCGATCGCGCGCGATATTCGTCCGATCGTTGTCGTTTCGTTTCGTTGCCAAATCGGGTGAATTCGGCTGTCATATTTTTCAGGCCTGTCCCTCTCGGCTACGTATATTGTTATAACATAACGAAAGAATTTCAATAACGTCGGTAACTTTACAACGCGTCGAGAATCGAGATTTCATTCGTTATAAGTTATAACGCAGCGTCAAAACTAGCGCGCTTGAAAGAAACGAGATTTCAATTCGTTATAACGTAGCGTCAAAACTAGCGCGCTTGAAAGAAACTAGATTTCAATTCGTTATAACGTAGCGTCAAAACTAGCGCGCTTGAAAGAAACGAGATTTCAATTCGTTATAACGTAGCGTCAAAACTAGCGCGCTTGAAACTCTTGAAAGAAACGAGATTTTAATCGTTATAACGTAGCGTCAAAACTAGCGCGCTTGAAAAATGTAGCTTAATCCATCTAGCGTGTTATGAAAATATAGCCGTTAGGAACACCACTATCTGTGACCACGGGTCGCTACTAGTCAGTGGTTGCTGGGAGTTTTGGCGGGCATGTGAAAGAGTGCTGTTGTGTTTTTGTATTATTTTCCTAAAATTGTGTTAGCTGGGTTTTTAATGAGTAATATTGGTAGAATATTAACCATTAGATATTCGTATTCATGCACAAGTGTAGGAAAGTGATGTAATATCCAGAAATTTTGTGTTCCCTCCAAAACTCCATCGAAAGTTTCAGTAAAGCGTCTACCACTTTACTGAATCGACCGACTTGACTCCTTGACTGTATTGACTTTTACTTAGACTTTGACTAGACTTTAGACCTGACCATACATGAAAACGATGATGAAAAACATAGAAATGGCTGTATGGGCAACGCTCCCTTTGCCTGTCCCGACCGGGACGAATAAAAAAAAAAAAAGTCTGTGGTTGCTACAATCGTCAAATTTTTCTACAATTTATCAATTCCGCCAAAGTACAGAGTCATCTAGAACTGATAAAATGGCAGAGGGACAGGAAGAACCTAAAAAGATCACAATAACAGTAAAAACTCCTAAAGAAAAACAACAAGTGGAAATCGAGGAAGATGCGGATATCAAAAAGGTAGGCTTTCCTTGGAGGAAACCACCAATTCATGGCGTAATAACACTTCCAGTGCATACGCAATCAGCAATGACTTTTATTTTACAGTTTCTAAGTATATTTACTACTATATTTGTATATTTTAGCTTAAAGAGGTGCTGTCGCCGAAGTTTAGTGCTGAGCCCGAACAATTATGTCTTATTTTTGCTGGAAAAATCATGAACGATGCAGACACTCTGAAGCAACATAACATCAAGGATGGGCTTACAGTTCATCTCGTTATAAAAACGCCTCCTAGACCGGAGCCCGAAGGTGGAACACGGCGTCCCCCAGGTATTTTGTGTTTACAATAAAATTCTAGCTGCTAGCACCAATGTCACTGTCAAATGCAAACTTCCAACTTTATTGTGAAATTCCAAAGTTTTTACTTTAAAATTTGTTTTTAGCCGATATTGGTGCCACACCATTTGGATTAAACTCCATTGGTGGTCTAGCTGGACTGGAAAGCTTAGGTCTTGGACAGAGTACATTTATGGATTTGCAGGTAAGAAATTGTTAAAGATTTGAAGCATACCTTTATTGTTAATAATCTTCTTATTTAACAGTGTGAAAGAAGAAAAATATGGTGGAATTGTGTATTAAGATTAAATTATCATTGCATTGTTGCAGACAATATTTATAAACATTAATTTGTTTTAGGCCCGAATGCAGCAAGAGTTGTTAACAAATCCAGATATGCTAAGGCAAGTGCTAGATAATCCCCTCGTGCAGCAAATGATGAACAATCCAGAAAATATGCGTGCTTTGATAACATCCAACCCTCAGATGCAGGACCTTATGTCGGTGAGTGTTGCTTTTTTCCTTTTTATAAAAAATAAAATAAAATATGTTTTATTCTGATAACTCAGAGTATAATTAATAATTAATAGTAAACTTATCACTATGTTAGTAATCTAATAAAGATGTATTATGGATTATTGTCTGAATGTCCTTAGTAGAAAATCATGTTTAACATTTATAAAACTTCCATCTTCTTGCACAATTTCCACTATTTCTACAAATTTATGAGACTTTAACAAAATACACTTGTTCAATAATTAATGCTTCAACTCCCTAGTGGTCGAATTTGACCGCGTTAACAATAGATTTCCAAGAATCCATGATCGAGGGATTAATAGATTTTATTGAAGATTATTTTTCCTATATTAATTAATTCATTACATTTACATTTCTATGTACTACAAAAGTTAAGTGATAATAACAACTTACTATATACACTATTATTTTCTAAGCAAAGCAAAAGTGGTAAAGTATTATATTGACACTACATTTTATTTGTAGAGAAACCCAGAAATTAGTCACATGTTGAACAACCCCGAGCTGTTGCGTCAGACGATGGAATTGGCCCGGAACCCCGCCATGTTGCAGGAGTTAATGAGGTCTCATGATAGAGCCTTGTCCAACCTCGAGAGTATACCTGGTGAGTTAATGTGGATGTTCTGTTTATATGAAGTCTTTAAATAATATTACAGCAGGCCATGGGGTCGGCTGGCGTCTAGTTAAGAATGATTTTAGCACGCTATGGGATCCGCTCTGACCCCCTAAATTCAAACAGATATTTCTACTACAGATACCTGCTAATAAGAAAAAGATATGTATAGTATTGGCTTGCGCATACAGTAAGCTACATGTTGAAAAAAAAATCATGTCAATCGGAGCAAAAATTATATTTTTGTACGGCGGGGAAAAATGAAAAACAAATAAAAATTAAATTGACAAATCTTTATTATTTTAATTCAAAAACAAGAAAAAGAAACATGCACTGAGGAAAAACAATTAGTTTTGGCAGTTTTTATTGGCAAAACAAGATGCGCAAACACTGGGATTCGTTGGGCAGTTGTTTTTTTTTTGTCAGTTTCTTGGCCTCTATGCTTGTTTTGCCTTCTTGTCGTAAATATTCTATTACTACACTATAAAACAATGTTCTTCGCAAAAAATCCCGAAAATGCAAAAGCGCGGGAAAAACACGCACGCAGCAAGCCGGCGGCCAACTTATAATTACTATAGGTGGCTTGCTAATTAAATTCTAGCAAATTACAAGCGGCGTGGCGGACAAAATGTTTTGGCCGGCAACAGCCTGCTGGTATATTTCTCGAAAATAAGACTGGCCCCTTGCACTTACAAACTTGGGGCCCGCCGGCGGATCCCATGGCAGCGAGAGTGCTAACTTTTGGGAAAACCTGACTTATCTGGCTGACCTTGACATAAACCAATCAAGTTACTATTATTTTATCAACCTGTGAATCAATTGCTCTGACGGTACAAATAACAAATTACATTGAAAACACAAAATAACTTACAATTTTGTGATACTTATTCCAATTTGTTTTTTTTTTTGAGTAGACCTAATTTAGTTTCTTTTTCAGGTGGTTACAATGCGCTTCAACGTGTTTACCGTGACATTCAGGAGCCCATGTTGAACGTCGCCAGCAGCATGGCAGGGAACCCGTTTTCGGGACTGGTCGATAACTCTGGTGAGTTGTGGAGAAATCTTTTACTAAGGGGGGTATTAGATTATCATTTATATTGGATCCTAGATCATTGAGTCATTTATATTGGATAATGTAATATAGATAAATGATTAATTTCTTCCTTGATCATAGATTTTTGACTTTTGCTGAGAGATGGGATCTAATACGGTCATAGAAATTGGTGTTGCCAGTTATTTAATATAAAAAGAGTTTTTAATTTCTTGTTCGTTAATATGTTTCAAATAATGTAATGTAATTATTTTTCTAATTATATACTTGAATAATCTTGCTGAAATAGCATAAAACAAGCCATATTAAAAATGACGATGTCTTTTGACAAATTGAATAGGGAAGATGCGATATTTTTATTTTTGTGTTTATTTTATAGAACTCCACGTAGAATAGACCACAAGTATATTAAAAAAATTTAAACACTGAAATTTACCGCAAAAAATGCGGTTTAAATTTGTCAATTTAAATTTTGGCGCCAAAACGGATCTATAGTCTGTATGACGTCACTACTGTTTGACAAATTATTGACAATGGCCCCACCTGATCAATATATACTTACCTTAATCTGTGCACCAAAGGGAATATAATCACTACGTGCTGTGCGGCCTGCATACTTGTCCTCAGTGGCTTTCCCAAAGGCTTTCCTAATTTTGCATAATTTTTCGGTTTAAGTTCAAGAGATGATGTACTCAGGTTAAAGAAGATTGCAAGTCTTCGAATTCACATTGAAAGAGTGATCAGAAAACCACACGAATTTGCTTTTCTGAATCATTTGCTGTGCACTTGTCAATTTACATTTTACAATCACCTTGAATTAAAATGAAATAAAAAACTGTATTTACAAAACGATATAGTTTTATTATCTTAAACATTTTAGAAAATAATGTAGGTACATAAACCATGTTTATATCACTTACGGGTTAGACAGTCTAAGTTTATAAGACCCAAAGGCCACATTCAGCATTTTGTGGTGTATATAATTGGAAAATGAAACCAGAATAGTGATGGGTTGCTAGCCGCATCATCTATTAACACCATTCATTACCATCACTATTTTCTAATAGTTCCCAGCGATGCCGCCCTTTAAAAAACGCAAACATGCTAGGTGTGCTCTCGGCACTGCAGGATGAAATTACGTAGCACGCGAGGCGTGTTCACTGGCACTGTAAAGAGGTAAAATCATAATTTAGACTTCTTCCAATAACATGTGACGAACGTAATCGGAGGCTCCTTTTGCAGGACCTCGCATTTGCAGGCCTGAACCGAGCCTTGCGTTTCATTTATAATAGCTATAACACGATACCGTTATAAACTCCTTTACATACTTTGTGTTCTGGAGTAACTCGAATGGCAACTCGACTTTTTATTGTATGTAAGTACATGTTTCTCCTTCTCTTTTGAGTTGAACATTCCATTGTGCAATGTGCTATAAGATTCTCTTGTTGAGCTAAAATAAATAACTGGTACATGTATATAGAAGCCGCTGAATGAAGGTAAATAAATGATATTACATATTTTAGTCCCTCTCATTTCTACACTGGAATACTTACTCTGCACTTTCGACAAATAATGTTTTAAATTACTACAATGTCAACAGTGACTTTGGAAGATTTCTATAAAACGTAGTGATTACATTCTCTTTGGGTTTGTAGAGTCTGCTTTGATAAATCCAGCTTCCATTTTTATTGGAAAAATGCAATTAAACTTTCGTGAACCTTAACCTCTCAAAAAGTTGTCAAACATTTTGTACTACTCGACCAAGCCAACTAGACGACTGTCAAATCATGCTCTCTCGCTCTTATGCATTGCTAGCGACGTGCGTAAGTGCGAGAGGGCAAGCTTTGACATTCGTCTAGTTGGTTTGGTCGAGTAGCATGTATTATATTTCTCTATGGTTGTCAAAAGCACGTGTGACGTCATTGAACGCTGATTGGTGTTTTGAAATACGTTCCGTTTCAAGCTACTTTTAATTCATATTTTTTGTAAAAAAACAATATTTTATAAAATAATAACCTTACAGTGGCCTTTGTTATATATTTTTTTAACATTTTAATAGCAAAATTTTCATAAATATTGTATTTGCATGTTCCCTATTCTCTGAGATCTAGTAACACTGATGTCAATACCTGTCAGTGTTAGCGCTCCCCATTGGCTATTGAAACCACATATGACGTAAAATAGGATCAATGATAAATGATAATGTAATATGCAGATTTTTATTGGATCCTATATATGATCCTATAAATGATCCAATATAAATGATAATGTAATAACCCCCCTAAGGCATGTCATATACACCTTGGACTGTGTGTTAAAGTATTATAAATTAATTGAAGGTATTTATTTATATCTTAAGCACCAAGCCTTACATAATACATAGCCTGGAGGCATTAAGCTATAATTCAAAATTAAATTATAATTTTGAATTACAGCTAATTAACTTATAATTGACGACCTCTGTGGCTCAATGGGTAGAGTGTGTGGCAGCTCAAGCCGGGGGTCGCGGGTTCGAGTCCCGCCGACGGAACAAAAAAGTTTTTTCAATGTTTCTGGGTCATGGATGTGTATAAAATATATGTATGATATAATAAAAATCTTAAATACATGTATAGTATAAAAGTATTAAATATATTTCCGTTGTCTGGTATCCGTAACACAAGTCCTTCAGGTACTTAGCACAGGGCCAGATGGACGTGGTGTGAAGCGTCCATAGATATTATATTATAATTGTTTATTACAGATGGCACTAATCCGCAGCAGGGCTCAGAAAATAGGCAACCATTGCCAAATCCATGGCAGCGAGGTGGGGGGTCGGGCAACACCGGTGGGGGGACGACTGGACCTGGTCTGATCAACACACCGGGCATGCAGTCACTGCTGCAGCAGATGTCGGAGAACCCTCGACTTATGCAATCCATGCTGTCTGCGCCGTACACCAACAGCATGCTGCAAGCTTTATCCGCTGATCCAGAGATGGCATCACAGCTTATTAATCAGGTAACTTATAATTTACGAATTATTTAAATTTAGTAAAATCTTTACAAGTGTAAAAATGAAATTTTACTGTATTAGAACTATTCAAACTGAAGGCATAAAGGTCGTAGTTGACGGCGAATGCTCGGAGACTCACTCTGTTGATGCTGGTGTCCCTCAGGGCTGTGTGCTATCGCCTACTCTATTCTTACTGCATATCAAATTCAAATTCAAATTCCTTTATTGCCAGAATGTAGTACATATTATGATCATGGTCTTATAATATAAAAGTTCCAGTACATTCTTACCATTACAATGGCGTGCAATTTATTATAATATAAAATTAACTTATAAATAGATTATTATAATAAAATTACTGTAAATATTGATATAAAATTAAATTATAAAAGAAATATGTAAAATATAAAATAATAAATTGTCGAATAATTAATCTTGGTAAAAAAAATAATAATAATAATGTCATTGTTAATAATTAAAATAATATAATCTATTTCATCTCTTCAACATATTTCATGTATTTGTCAAGTTTATAAAAAGACTTTTCTAACAGCCAATCAATGACATGTTGCAGACCAGCGGCATTCATTGCTATGCGGATGACAGTACAGGTGATGCTGTATATACCGGCTCCCCCAATATTTCTCGGCAAAATGTCACTGAGAGTCGAAACGAACTTGTGTCTAAGGTGGAGAATTCATTGGAGAAGGTCTCTGAATGGGGTAGACGTAACTTGGTCCAATTCAACCCCGCCAAGACACAAGTCTGCGCGTTCACCACTAAAAAGTCACCAATGGTCGTATATCCTCGTTTCGAGGGCACATCTTTAACCATCTCTCCTAGCATTGAGATACTTGGCGTCAACATATCGAGCGAAATCCAGTTCCGTTACCATCTAGAGGGTAAGGCCAAATTAGCCTCGAAGAAGCTTGGTGTTCTTAACAGAGCGAGACAGTACTTCAGTCCGAACCAACGCCTACAACTCTACAAGGCGCAGGTTCGGCCTCATATGGAATATTGTTCTCATCTCTGGGCAGGGGCGCCAAAATACCAACTGCTCCCTCTGGATCGTATCCAACGAAAGGCCGCTCGAATTGTTGACTGCCATAGTGTTTCAAACAGCTTGGACTCTTTGGAATTACGCCGAGATGCAGCTTCACTCTGCATCCTCTATCGGTTGTATCACGGGGAGTGCTCTGAGGAATTGTTCGGAATCATACCACCTGCAACTTCGCCATCGACCCACGCGAAAAACATACCATCCTCATCACCTCGATGAGTGGCAGTCTTCCACAGTGCGTTTTTCGCGTAACTTTCTGCCGCGCACTGTAAAACTCTGGAACGAACTGTCACCAGCAGTTTTTTCCGGACCTATACGACCTGCAAACCTTCAAGAAAAGAGCGTATACCCTCTTAAAAGGCCGGCAACGCACCTGCAGCTCTTCTGATGTTGCGAGGGTCCATGGGCGACGGTAGTTGCTTACCATCAGGTGACCCGTTTGCTCGTTTGCCCCCTTATTCAATAAAAAAAGGCAATTAATAGAATAAAAGTCTTTAAACCTTCGATTTATATAATCTTTTTTTCAGATTAAGTCTATGGTTTACAACTTTTTTTTTTCAGAATCCTATGTTTGCAAACAACCCTCAGCTTCAGGAGCAAATCCGCACAATGATGCCCCAACTGCTCAATCAGATGCAAAACCCGGAGATGCAGTCCATGATGTCTAACCCACAGGTAAATTTTTATTTAAACCATCAAGCCCCATACGAGCACCGGTGATCGCGACAGTACAATACAATAGCATTTCCGAGAATCTCCGATCGAAGGATTAATGATTAAAATAATGTATATTTTTTATGGTGTCATCATTGTAAAAAAACAGGAATAAAACTACATAATACTGCCTCAAACTTAAACAAGAGTTAAAGTTATGAAAAGTATCAAAATATGTTACATAAACAACACATACAAAAACAATAGTTATATAAATTTGGTACTTGGTACCAAAGTTACACAGTGTTATAAAAACCTCGATTTTGTTTCACCGCGTTTTTCTTTCAAAATACTAATAGTTGATAGCTATATAAACATTAGAGTAGAACTCCGAGATCGATATTATTTGGAGTTATTTTTTTAAAGCGCGTCAAAGTTGGCGTTTTTCCGGGTCAAAAATTTGCATAAAAATTAATGAAAAAAAACTAATCGAGTAACGTTAATTTTGTTTATAACAATTGAACAAGCATTTGATACTTTACTTTTTCTCCAAATTTGGTTAACCTACTGTGATCAAGTAGGGAGATATTTATTTATTTAATATTTTTAGTTTTTCATTTTTAATTTCGCGATTAGATCGAGTTAGAAAAAGTTTTAATCATGAAACGATAGTGTGAGTAATCCTTTATCAATGTTATTGAAAATCACACTCTTATAACCTCTATGTCAGAAGTAATATCCTCAGTTCAGTTTTATCTGAGCGATCTTCGAGGCGACTTCGAAGTGAGAACAAGTGATCAATAGTGAGTGACAGTGATAGTGCTTAGTGTTTGGACTTAGTGATTAGTGTGAGCTAGTGTTTGTGAATAAAGTCTTCAAGAGAGTCACCGGCTCTTTCTCTCCGAATCCAAAGAACCCTAGCACGTAACATTACACTTAAGAATTATTAAAACTTAAAGTCAGTAAATTATTATTTCATTACTTTTTAAAGTTGTTTGGCGGGGGTTTTTTAAAATTTCTTAACCCTGCAAGAAAAATTGAAATAATCTTTTAATTTTGATCATGACTTTGCATTACACTGTGTCTGTAAGGTAACTTTACACGTTAAAAAGTAGGGTAGATTTTAAGTTTGCAAGATTTCATTACAGAGAAGATGAATCTAAATAAAAAACTTGTTTTTTTAAATCCATGGACGCTTCACACCACGTCAGTCTGGCCCCGCGGTAAGTACCTGAAGGATTTGTGTTTCGGGTACCAGACAACGGAAATATATATTTAATACTTTTATACTATACATAATACATATATTTAAAATTTTTATTATATGTAATGATACACATATTTAATACACATCCATGACCCAGGAACTAAGAAAATTATTGGTTCCGTCGGCGGGATCGAACCCGCAAACCCCGGCTTGAGCTACCAACACCCCACCAACTGAGCCACAGAGGTCGTCATTGAACAGAACTTCTTCAAAATTATTGTATTGGGGCCTAAAGCTAAAATTGTTCGCGATATGCTACAAAGTAACTACTCGATAACAAATTTATTGACAGTCAATCACTAGCGTAGGTGTGAAATTTGTTGAATGTGTTTTCTGGACTGAGGCGCGTACTTACACAGTAGATGGCAATGTGTGCGCAGCAATGAGAGCACCGCCTTGAATGTGTGAGCGACAGGGATTTGTCAATGTGTGGGTGTAATTTGTTTAATTATTTAGGTGTCAATGTAAGTGTAGCTTACATCAGGAGCAGGACTCAAACAAAGTGCGCTCGGCGGCCTATCTCCTGTTGTTTCTGATATCTATGGTCACGCTTATCATCTTAAAACGCGTAGGTGCTATTACTTACTGAAGATTTGCTAACATCCACTTCGTGACTAATATGTATGTATATGCTATAGCTGTCCCGGCAAACGTTTCTTTGCCATATTATAAAGTATATCGCCCGTATTATTTTATTGAAGTGACTAAATAAAGTATATCACCATGGCAACGTCCATCGCTATCATGGTCGTCGTTTTTCTCGAGTTGTAATAATTTACTACTATTTATTCAACAAATGCTCTTATCAATATAATAAGTACCGAGTAGCCAATTCTCAGACCTACTGAATATGCATATAAAATTTGGTAAAAATCAGTAAAGGCGTTTCGGAGGTGTTCGTGGACTAACATTGTGACACGAGAATTTTATATATAAGATTATGTTGCAGGCTTTGAACGCGCTCCTTCAGATACAGCAGGGCATGGAGCAACTGCGTACTGCGGCGCCCGGCCTCGTCAACACGATGGGGTTCGGCGCCGCCGCCGCCACCGCCACTCCGCCCACAACCACCGCGTCTAACACCACAACCACCAACACTAACACCCGTCAGCAACAGAACTCTGAGCTCTTCACGCAGGTAATATTAATAATAAATTCTTTATCTATATATATAAAAATGGATTTTCAAATGTTTTAGTCGCGCTAAAACTCGAAAACGGCTGAATAGATTGGGCTGATTATAGTCTTAAAATATTCGTAGAAGTCCAGGGAAGGTTTTAAAGTGACAAGAAGACACCGGGACAGCTAGTAAGACATAAAAAATAAACAAAAACAAAAGAAATACATCGATGCCTTAGTTCACAAATGCACTAACAACATGAATGTCAACTTTACAGGGGAGCGTTTTCAAGTTTCGGAATATTGAGATCTGGATTGCATGAAAGTAGCATATATTAATTAAACAATTTTGCATGTATTCCAAAGACTAATGCCTTAGCTACATTACATCTCAATATTTTGTTATTGTCATAACAATAACATTACTAAAAGAGCCAAATATACCTATAAACCCCTATATAATACATTTGTGCACAATGTAAAATTAATTTTTACAGGTATTAAGTAAAAAACACAATAAACTTTCATAATTTACCAGGCCAAAATAAAGTAAAAGGCCCATAATATAAAAGGACAAAGGTAAGTTAAAAGGTCTAAAAAGTTTAATAAAACAGAATAATGAAACAACCAGTAATTTGTTATGATCATAATGTTTAACTTTAGGTTAAAAAAAACAGTTTAAATTACTGAATACAAAGTAAGCCCTAACTATAGGGCATTCATCAATGATAATAAAAAACTTTTCAATTAGTATTTTCTTCCTGAAGGACTATTATAAAATTTCACTAGTACAAACAAACGTTGTTATACTAGTGAAATTGATTTTTAAAAACACTTCAAAGGAAAAAGGCTAGTTAAAGATTACAAACAATTATTATAAAAAATATCAAATATTCCTCAAGGACAATAAATTCACAGACTACTAAGGGATACTACGTATAATAAATTCGTTAATTTAAAAAATAAAACAAAAGGACTAAGCCATAGTGGCCATATCTATAAGACTCATTAGACTAAAATGATAATCACACATGATATTTATCAGTCTTTAATTAGACGGTCACAAACAATAACTTTTGAATAAAGAGGAATTATGTAATCATAAGAAACTTTCAAATAAAAAAAAATCAATTAACATTCAGTCTTTAATTGGACGGTCACAAACAATAACTTTTTGAATAAAGAGGAATTATGTATTTATAAGAAACTTTCAAATAAAAATTAAATCAATAAACATTTGAATTTATATAAGCCCTAATCCTTGGCCATTCTACGTCAAGAAATTTGACTAAACAAAAGAAATATTAGTCATCAAAAAATATTATAGGCATTAGTAATCATTTAATTAACACCTTCACTGCGGCAAGTAAAATATTAAACCTACGTCTGGTGCAGCGGCGGGCCAAAGTGTGCCTCCAATGATATTTCCGCCAGTGCGGGGTAGGCCTTTCTCGACCCACCAGCACAAGGTTAGATTAAATTACTATAACTTTGCGAAAACATAATGTAGGTGTACAGTTTTTGGACTGTTGGAATAACCTTGAACCCAACTACTTTAGATTTAATTCGCCCCGGGATCTGCCAAACAGGAAATGAGAAATAAACCAGGGAAAGTGGCGGGCCGATATCGACCTGAACCGCACTAGAAAGTATTTTTAGTAGAGATGGGAAAAACAAAAATAAGGGGATATCGAAAAAATATATGTTTATTAATATATTTAAATTCCTGTCTTTAAAACACAAAGCCCGTTTTTGTTTGCACATTCTGCAGTATGTTTTTTTTTTTAATTTCTTTTTTGATTCGACACTCATGGTTTCTCTCAGTTTTTCATATCACTCTGCATAATTTCGCCGTTTAACGCTCATCTCAAGGACATGATCTTTTGTTTCCTGCTATCGTGCGTTGTTAATTTTATGAAATGAATAATTATTGTATTTTAAAAAGATAAAACCTACTTCAAATTGTACGTAATTGAGAATCAAAATTACCTATTTTAAACACTACTGAACCGATTTTGATGAACAGTATTCCCGAAGTTAAACAGTACCCAGTACAAAAAAAGATTACTTTAATCGGACTAGTAGTTCCGAAGATGTGCGAACACAAACATAAAAACATACATAAATATGTATGTCACTTTAGAAATTTGTCACATTTGTTCAAATGATGATAATATAGACTAAAACATATCAAAACTAGACAGTTCTGAAAATAATACATACAATATACAGGTTGAATTGATAACCTTTTATTGAAGTCGGTTAAAAAACGCGACGTACGTCAGTTACGAATTACGATTGATTGCACATCACTAACTGGCGAGGCGGACGCTCGGTGCGGTATCGGGTCGCCAACCGCCTGCTTGTACGGCGGGCCGCAATAGGCGCACTGCCGCACTGAGCTGATTTTTGACACCCCCAGTGCGTGGTAGGCCGATAACGACCTGCCATATTTTTTTTATAGGAAAGACCTATAATTTTGAACACAATCTCAAATATATATTTGCCTCTGTCATACTTTTACAAACACCTGAGATAATCGTTCCGCACCAAGTGAGAGAACATAGTTTTCTTCGTCCGCACCAGCTAAAATTCCGCGGCAGGCCGATTTCGGCCTGCCCCGCAGTGAAGGTGTTAATAAAAAAACAAATTACAAATCACTCCTTGCAAAAGCATTAATAGTGAAAGTATTTAACATACGATATCCCTCAATATTTTTTAAATCATATGTGCTAACAACACATAACACATTGCCAAAGCTAGCGATGATAAATGAGCAGATATTATAAATGTATATAATACATTTGTGTTTTGTATTTTTCAGTAATTAGTGAACCTAAAATCAGTTACGTCAATATTTTTTTTGGATTTCTAAAAATTAAGGCGGTTAATACATTTGGTAACCAGAAACTATATTTATAACAATTGTGTCACTATGATTTTGCTAGAAAGAGACGGAGTTCCGTTATTTCAATGTGCGGAGACGAAAGAGCATGACATTTAATGTGTCTAGCACTTAAAAACTGAAAAATGAAAATTTTGCAGTTAATACATTTGTGAACTAAGGCATCGACATATAAAAAAAAGTATAAAAATTACAAAAACGTGCAAAATTGCGGTCTTTTAAAGCGGTTTCTTCCAGGTATTATAATTTATTTAAACAGATAGTCATTGTTGATTTATTATTTTACATAAATTATAAGGTTCATTTCACATTGCAACGTCGTGAGGCGTTGTGTTGTTTAAATGAGCCAATCAAATTTGGAACAGACAGCCTAACTGCCGGCAGAAAGTCTAGCATTTAATGTATAATAAATCTTCTTGTGTAGTAAATAACGTTCAGTTTTAAATAAGTCAGTAAAGAATGCATCCTACTGCATAGACGCGTTACTTTGCAATGTGAATTGATTTATGGCTCACATTTTCCGGTCTAATTCGAAATTCGAATTCGAATTCGAAAATTAAAAGGGCCCATTCACTATCCTGCATTGCAGTTCTGCTGCAGTCCGCCGTGCAGGCCTGCAACACCATTCACTATCCTGCATAAGCCGGTGGACTGCACGCAGGATAGTGAATGGGCCGTTTAAGAGCAAAGCCTTTAAATATGTTTTTTTTTAGTTTATGCAACGAATGATGGCAGCAATGGCCAACAACCAGACCAACACCTCGCAGCCGCCGGAACAACGCTACTCACAGCAACTGGAGCAACTCACAGCTATGGGATTCCTAAACAGAGACGCCAACTTACAAGGTTAGTTCATTTATTTGATTTTATCGTATTTGGGTGGCTTACAGCTAGATATAATACATTATACTATATTTATAAGATACAAGCCTCCACAGCTGGCAAGATAGCAAGTTTAAATATAACTCGGGCCATAGTAGGAATAATGGCATAGGAAAATGAGATATTTTGTGCATAATATTATGCTATTGCGGAAGGATGTAGTGTATGTC
Organism: Polyommatus icarus; assembly: GCA_937595015.1. Taxonomy (NCBI): domain Eukaryota; kingdom Metazoa; phylum Arthropoda; class Insecta; order Lepidoptera; family Lycaenidae; genus Polyommatus; species Polyommatus icarus. The sequence goes on from OW569339.1 coordinate 11,296,215, forward strand.
TAATAAAGACATACAATATGCATTGTCTCGTGTGTATTGCCCAGCCAGTGTCAACCGCGGAAATAGCAGTTCCTACAAGGATGTACAGACAGACAAAATTATTTATGTGATATAAGAATTAGGTAATAATATTATGAAATACACAAAACACTTAAGAAATATGTCATTGATGTTACCAAACCTTATGTATATTTTAATTTAGCATGTTCTGGTTCTTTATATAGCCAAGATATTTGTACAAGTGTGTTAAGTCTTTTTAATTTTTTTCTAGCCCTGATTGCCACATTTGGAGACGTGAATGCGGCTGTGGAGAGGCTACTGGCCCTGGGTCAACTGTCCATGAGCTAACAACGCCTTTGTTAGGAAAACTATTGTATTCTAGACCTTACACCACATTCCGGACATTGTAGAAACATTTCGTTTTGTATTCATTATGCATAGCTAAGTTCCGAAGTATAACCTAGTATAGCTGGCCAGTGTTTGTCAAGAAACGAAATACTAGCGATTCGTTTCGAAATAATTTTGTCAGCGCAGTGACGTATATGACTTTGTTGGGGTATTATTACATGTCGTTATGGGCCCTGGCACTGGCTAGGGCGTGGGTTATATTTCAGAAAGTACGCCAAATTTTATTCGATAAAGTCCGGCTTATGATGCAGTCACACGCGCATGCGCACAGTGCACACATAAGGTATTACGCATGCGTGAGTGTGACAGTGCTAATCTATATTTGAAATACGTATTGTATTTATTTATATAAACATATTCGTCCAATTTTTGTCGTCATGATGTTAACAATGTGGTGTAAACAAGTAAAATATGTTATGAGTAGTAGAAACTTTACTCAAATATAAACTAATTGATGGTGGTGTTTCAAGATAAATAATATAAATCCATTCCTTTGTTACTTTAGAAAATTTATTTTAAATGGAACCTTTCCCTAAAATTTTGGTTAAGGTATTACGGTTATACATTGGTGTGTATTATAAAATTCATATTATAATCGGACATATAAAATATTTTATGTTTATGTTTAAATTCATACATTGTAGGGTAATGTAAATAGTTTTGCTTAAAATGTGCGTGCGGGGTTAACATCAGCAATACCTTTTTTTTCAACTGTGTACCTACACTGGCACTGTACAGTATTCGTTTAAAGCTATTTAAATTCAATCAATTCATGATTACTACTGTAACACTAAAAATGTTGTTGTGCTGCAAGTAAGAGTTGAATAATATATTTGAATGTTTATATTTTGCACAGAATTTGTAGATCGTCATTGTATTTAGTACTACATATTTGTGGTTTTCATTTATACATTTTCAATGGACGTGGCACATATTTAATACAGACAATCTAATTGCAGACTCAGTAAATATTCACAAGGACTTAATTTGAATCATAGACTTTATTTGTATCTCGATTCCTATTCACAGAACAGCACCATTTTGTTATCATTTTTTATGAAATAGACAAAAAATCATATTCTCATATTTTAGGAACTTCATTTTTGTAAAAGGCCATTTATATGGTAGTATGTTATTTTGTTTCGATCACAATTCGGTCTATGACGTGTCATGTGGGTGGGAATAGTGTTTTAAACTATTAAAAATAAGTTGCAAAGCTAATGTTTTAGCAAAAATAATTTATTTTTAACAATTTATAATTTAACTGCTAGCGTGGGTTGAGACTTGAGAGTGCATAAAAATGTGATGCCTACTAGACTGCTAGTGTTGTCAAAATTCTATGATCTTGTATGTAATTACGTTGTGACCGAATGCAATTATTACAAATAAAATAAAAAGGACGCAAGTGTTTTATTGTTCTTCCTATCCCTAAAATCATAAAATGCATTGAGATGTATGGAGTTGCTATTGCCAACAAAAAACATGTCGCACTTGAAGAATGAGCGGGGTGAGAGGCGGGGCGGTGATGGCTATAGATCAGTACCGCAGAAGTGACAAAGTTTTGTGCCTACACTCGAATGAGCGTAGACTCTATTTGAAAGTAGATAAAATAAAACAAATATTTTACTAAACATTATTAAAAGCTTTTATTTGACTTGCTCTGTATATTATTAATTAGTTATTTACATTATTATGTAAGTTCGGGTGGAATTTTTGAACTCAATTTCGAAGTATGTATGTACTATGTACATAATATGTACATAGTACATACATATTTTTACCGATTGAGCTGAAATTTTGTATACACCTTTGGTTTGAATGACAATGCACGATACAGTATATTGTGACATCACTATAAATAAAATATAAAATGGCCGACCATCCAAGATAGCGGAATAGTTATTTTCTGTGCCGTCCTATAATAACAGTATTGATATTATAGAGTAACTCGAAAACGAATGACTAAAGAATTTAATTTCAGTTAAAAATAGTTAAGTGAAATCCAACTTTTAAGTCATGCGGAAATAAACGAAATAATAATATAACAAGTCGCTAAATATAGGCACGGTTTTTTCACTAATCAACATCAAGTACGATTTCTCAAGGACATAGAAGTTAATAAGATTTTTTATATAAAATAACGGGGCAAACGGGTCATCTGATGGAAAAGCAACAACCGTCGCCCATGGGCACTCGTAACGTCAGAAGAGCTGCAGATGCGTAGGAATATGCCTTCTTCTTAAAAAGCTTCTGGCGATAGTTTGTTCCACAGTTTTGCAGTGCGCGGAAGAAAATTGCGCGAAAAATTCACGGTGGAAGACCGCCACTTATCAAGGTTGTAGCGGTACCCACAATTCGCCTAACAATCCTACATCGCGCTATCGAAGTTTTCTAAGCGCGTTGATATATATACGACAGCTGAAATGTATCACATGGGCTTCGGCCTGACCGAGCATGCTATCTCGCTCGGTCGGAAGATCTTCCTTTTCGGCCGCCACTAACAACGTTAAATTGGTGACCGCCTACAAGAACACGCATCCTTCATCATGGACATCAATCATCCTCAACACTCCCCGCCCCTCCGCACCACGTCAGCAGACATCAAGCATAACCGGGTCGCCTCGACCATAAGCCGCGTTGGGCGTCCGCGCCGGTCGAACCCGTATCTGGCTTGAACGGGGCAGCCATAGGCTACAACGACCGGTCAGCAAGCAGAGTACGGGAACCTCTCCTGGTCATTGCACGCGTAGCTTCGGCCCACACCTGACAACACAAGCGCATTGAAGAATATCACCGGTCTTCGGGGGGGAGTGATGTAGCGGTACCCACAATTCGCCTAACAATCCTACATCGCGCTATCGAAGTTTCGGAGAACGGCAAGATATATACAACGTCTGAAATGACGTCAGTGGGCTTCGGCCTGACCGAGCATGCTGTTGAGGTAAAACCTCTTTATAGTGTAAGATGGTGTTGGCCGTTCAGATTTTAGAAGATGTTTATTTTTGATGTTTTGATATCTGACACCTTGAAAATAGAATTTGGATTGTCTTATGTTGTGAAAACCGATTATACGATATTTTATCCTGTACATTGCTTTTTATTAATTTCATAAAGTACTTCATTCCACCGGAGCCGTAAAAGGTTAGTAAACGGCTCCCTGTAAAAGGTTATGGGCCCAGAACGCAAGAAGTATTAAACATATTTATTATGGAATTAAGTAAAATGCAAATCTCAAAGTTGGATGGTACCAACTGGGTGCAGTGGCGATACAGAATGACTGCACTACTGAGAGGTATGGATGGGCTTATCGATATTGTAAATCGTAATGTTAGTAAGCCAGAGAAGCCGACAATCAACAGTGGCGATGCTACTGCTGCTGCGGCATTGGCGGAATACAAGAAAAATTTAGGAGAATATTTAAAACTAGAAAGTACGGCTCTTTTATTGATTACGAACAATATTTCCGATGAAGCCTTAGATAAGGTGATCAGGTTTTCAAGTCCAAGTGATGTCTGGGATGAACTGCATCGGCTATATGACGGCGTGAATGATGACCGTCTGTATCACGCCTGTACGAGCCTATTTCAGTTGAAGATGGACATTTCAGATGACATTGCAACTCATATATCCAAAGCTAAGAATTTGTGGCATAATCTAAATCAAGAGCTAGTTAAAGCTGATGATGGGAAGGAGCTGCCAGAAATACTACTTATCTGCAAGATTTTGGATACATTGCCGGAAGAATATTTTTCCTTCAAGTCGAGTTGGTTAATGATGTCAAAGAAGGACAGAACTATAGACAATCTGACCAGTCAGCTTTGTGCCCATGAAAGGGCCTTGACGACAACTTCCAAGGAAATTACTGGATGCGTGTCAAGATCCGCTGGTGAAGCACTGGTTGTTGACGGTAAGAGAAGGTCTACTAAGAAAAGAAACAAAGCGTTTAAGTGTCATGGATGTGGTGAAGCTGGGCACTTCAAGAAGGACTGCCCTAAGAAGGAACGCGAAAAAGCAGAAATGACAAGCATGATGGCTGTGCTGGTAAACGTCACAGATTGTAACACGGATCGGGATGAGTGGTACGTTGACAATGGGGCCACACATCATGTTACAATGAGAAGTGACTGGTTCCAGGATTTCGAGCGTTTCCAAGAACCACACATGGTAACCACTGCTGATGGGAAAGTAGTAGATGCGCTAGGAAAGGGTTCGATTCTTATGAAGACGAAGAAAAGAACATTCCTAATGAATGATGTGTGGCTAGTTCCGAAAGTCACAAGGAATCTTTTTTCGGTGCTCTCAGCACATGATATAAACACGGAAAGTTTGTTTACGTCACAAGGCACAACTTGCTCATTCAGGATTAAAGGAGAATTGTGCGTGACTGGAAGTAGACAAAAACATGGCGGTTTGTATAAACTGAACTGTAAACCGATTCAACACAAGAAAAGCGTGATGTTGAATGCAGTTGACACGTTACAGCAGAAGAAACGCCACGTGAAGCGAGTCATGGAACGAGAACTTGATGTGAAGTCAAAGGATAGTCTATGCGAAGGATGCATTTTTGGAAAGACACACAGGAAGAAGTTTGGTGTCCGAGAAAAGGCTGTCAGTCCACGAGAACGCAGTGGAAGCATGTTAATGGACAGGAAAAGCTGATAGTTGCAGCTATGTCGATGTTGGGCTGGTCTCTGGTTCAAGTGAAGGTGTAATTGGGAAGTACCTTGAGCAACTTAAGCGAGGTTCAAAATTGCAACCAAGATAATCTCTAAATATTTCCTGGGAGATAGAAACCAGAGAAGGTGCAGGTGGTATAAGAATTCACCAGACAGCCTATAATAGTAGATAACGAGGCAGCTGTACGTCTTGCTGAGAACCTGAGTTTCACAGAAGGACATATTATATATTCGGCAATTCTTTGTACGAGAGCTAGTGGCGAATGGAACTGTAACTGTGAAGAGGATCAGCACTGAGCTGCAGCTGGCAGATATTTTTACGAAGCCCCTTGCTAGGGCTCGGTTTAAACATCTGGTAAACTGTCTTGGCCAGCACATCTAGAGAAGGTGTTGAGGTAAAACCTCTTTAGTGTAAGATGGTGTTGGGCGTTCAGATTTTAGAAGATGTTTATTTTTGATGTTTTGATATCTGACACCTTGTTATATGAATTTTGTATTGTCTTATGTTGTGAAAACCGATTATACGATATTTTATCCTGTACATTGCTTTTTATTAATTTCATAAAGTACTTCATTCCACCGGAGCCTTAAAAGGTTAGTAAACGGCTCCCCGTAAAACATGCTATCTCGCTCGGTCGGAAGATCTTCCTTTTCGGCCGCCACTAACAACGTTAAAAGGTGATGGGATGGTCCTCAGAGCACTCCCCGGACCCCGTGATACAACTGATAGAGGAGCATACAGCCAAACGTATTATAAGGTCTACCAGAATCTGATGGCAATTTTTGACAGCAGATTTTCAAAAAATATCCTTGAACATTGGATATTTTTAGGGTTCCGTACCTCAAATGGAAAAAACGGAACCCTTATAGGATCACTTTGTTGTCCGTCTGTCCGTCCGTCTGTCAAGACCCTTTTTCTCAGGAACGCGTGGAGGTATGAAGCTGAAATTTATATCAATTACTCAGGTCTACTGTCCCTTGAAGCTGTGAAAAAATCAAACTTCTAAGCCAACGCAATCAAAAGATACAGCCGTTTATGCCGCAAATTTTCGACACTTGCAAGGGAATCAAAACCTACAGGGTGCTTCCCGTGAACTCAGAATCTTGAAATTTGGTACGAAGCAACGTCTTATAGCATAGATAAAGGAAAAATTACGAAAACCATAAATTTTTAGTTACATCACATAATATATTTTTTTTTATAATTTTAAACTTACTACCCATTTCCTCATAAACGCGTAGAGGTATTAAATTGAAATTCATACCAAATACTCAGGTCTATAATACCTTTAAGCTGTAACAAAATCAAACTTCTATGTTAACGCAATCAAAAGAAACAGCAATTTAAGCTGCATATTTTGAAACTCGCAAGTACTCGCAAGGGAATCAAAACCTAAAGGGTACTTCCAGTCGACCTAGAATCTTGAAATTTGGCATGAAGCAACGTTTTATAGCACACATAAAGGAAAAATTCCGAAAACCTTAAATTTTTAGTTACATTACAAAATATATATTTTTTAATAAATATAAATTTATTACTTTTTTCCTCATGAACGCCTAGAGCTATCAAGTTGAAATTCATATCAAACGAACTTTGTAAACCTTGCAGGTTTGTACGGAACCCTCGGTGCGCGAGTCCGACTCGCACTTGGCCGGTTTTTTTATATTTGCATGTTTCACACACAAAATAAGCCGCTAAAGGAATAAAAAAGGATGAAAATGTTCTATTCCTATTACCCCGGTATTGCTAGAGTCAATTTATTTTCTCACTTTTTGCCATCAGATTCTGGTACACCTATACCTCCTTTTTGGAAGTCGGTCAAAAACTAAAGTATTACATACCAGAAGGCGTGAAGAGGTAACAGACACAAAGAGAGACTGACAGATAGACGGACGGTCAGACAGACGGACAGACAGACAGATGGACGGACAAACCGACAGACGGACGGATAGACAGACAGACAGACACGCTTTCGCATTTATAATAATTATATTACTTATAATAAGTATGGATCCAAAGTCCACTACATACTTACTAAATTCAAATTACTTATATATTTATAAATACAATTATAATGTACGCATGTATAATGTACACGTAATACCGTATTTATATTATTCCCAAAATACAAACTCGTCTACGTGAATACTTCATTCATCGTCGTTTCATCATAGATCATATCTGTATTCTGCCTACTTTCCCGTCTGAATCTACTACTCTATGACAATGCGAAATGGCGCGCGTCTTCGCCTAGTAATTGAATGTTCGTATTTTAATTTAAAATAATTAAATAAGAATACTAACCGATGAAATGTTATGCCGTCGTATTGGAAGTGTTTTTGGAATTATTTTTAAAATATCCTAAGACGCATTATGGCATTTTTGTGACTTTTATTTAGTTTTTTTTTATTTGTCATACGTCAAGTGCGCAGAAGAGCTCGCGGCCGATAAAACGTAGTGATTATATTCTCTTTGGCGGCCGACTAAGTGCACTGCGGCTATATAGCGTCTCTTGAATGTGACCAAGCACTGCGTTGCGGTGTCAACTCCATACATCTCAATGATAAAATGTATTAATTAGTTATTAGTCTTCTACACAACTCTTTCTTAAAATTAGTTAAGTACTCAATTCTTGTTCCAAGTTCCAACTCTATGATAATAATAATATTTTACGGATATCTTATTTATCTTTACAAACTATTAACTGTCATGGGCGCCGGCAGGGGGGTGCCAGGGGGTGCACTTGCACCCCTTGGGAATCTCGGGATCAACAGGAATTATTGAAATAAAAAGCATTTTGTAACCCTATTACCATGCCGTACAAAGTACGAACTACATTTCGGCACTAAATGTATTCTATTGACGTAAATAGATAATAATTAGACAGTCACTGTTGTTCGTAAAAAGTAAAAAGTAAAAAGAAAAGAAAGAAAACTGTAATCTGCACCCCTTGGAAATTTTCTGCCGGCGCCCATGTTAACTGTAGTAATTATGCTCAAAATCACTGAGTGCCAACTGCGAACTTGGTGCGAAGGTAAGACAAACAAAACTCGCCAGTCGCCACTCAAGTAACTTGTGCTACTGGAACGAAGTTCCTTATCGCGCGTTGCGAACGGTCGGAAAGAGCTGTAACGAGTAACGACACATTTTTATTAGTTCCTGCGCTGTGGCTGTAGTGGCAGAGGCCAGAGGGCGCAAAGAGGATATAAATTATAAACTGACTGACCTCCATTATACTTGAAGTTAATGGAGGTCAGTGATAGTGTTCAACCAAAACCATAAATCTAGAGTAGGTTATAGGTACCTATATAATATTATAAAGATCTCTAAAAATAGTATATGTCTATGTATTCAACCCGGGGCCTGGGCAGCCCTGATTTGACCGGTGACCCATAGACTGTTGCGGCCCTTGACACCAAGACCCAAGACATGTTTGTGGTCCGTATGAAAAAAAGGTTGGGGACCACGGATTTAGGCTGACTTTTGGACTAAATGAAAAAAAAATCCACAAAAAATTTTCCCGCCTTTTACTGGGCACATGATGGCTTAGGCTCACAATTTAAATTGAAGGAAAAAAAAATGGACGTCAAAATATCACAAATGTCAATCATGATCATGAATCAATTTGCCAATTTGTCACGTCTTGTCAGCTTGTGCATCGAAAGTGCATAAATTTTATAAAAGTGTACGAAATTGGTCGAATTATAGACTTAAAAGAAAAAGTAAGTGTGCTGCAATTTCTCTCGGCCTTTTATTAATACAGTTTTATTTTGGTGTGTTAACGTTTCACTTTGGTTTCATGTGCTATGGTGGACAGGTAGGTAGTGTTAGATTTTAAGTTTTAGCAATAATTTACTCTGTGATTATAAGTTTCGGTTAGCGACTTTTCCATATTTTACTTTCACTTTTGTACGAGAATTTGCCTGGTAGATGCTTAAATCTGATGTATACTAAATATTTGTTGTAGTCGGCGAAATGGCAATCGAGTGTTGACGATACTTCTATTTTTAGGTAGTTTATGTAAAAAGTATATGTTTTATACTGAATTGAATATTCACAGCGCATTTTTATTACACTATTTATATCTGTAATTAATACATTTGCAAAAAAAAATATTCATGCTTACTTTTAATCTCCCTACTCAAGGTGTTGTTTGTAGTTTACCAAAGGAAACTTATACTAAAACATGAACTGAGTCATAATATTATTTACCTTGAGTTGTAGTTTTCAGCTTTGATAACCTAAATATCTGTCATTTTATTTTATATAATATAATAAATTAGATGATGCCTGCAACTCCGTTGCACCAATATTCATTTATCGCGCAAGAACCGTACATTTTTCCGGGATAAAAAGTATCCTTTGTCCTTTCCCTGGCCTCAAAGTATCTCCATGCCTTTCAGCAAAATTGGTTCAGCGGTTTGAGCGTGAAGAGGCAACAGACAGACATACAGACACTTTCGCATTTATAATATTAGTATGGAAGTATGGATTACTGATTATAATATTTATCATCCAATATATTATATTCTTGAAATTGTTTCTCTCCAATTCTTTCAAAGACTTACTTGAAGACTAGCGCTCCTAGTAATGCTCAGGAGGTGGTTGGTTTGGAGAATTGTATTGTAAATCCATATTTGTCTTTTTTATTATTAGCCATTTTGTGCTGGTACCAACTATAATGTATTGTGTCTGTAACAAAGTTGTCACATCTTGTTCTAGGTTGGTAACCAGCGTGTCCTGTGACACATAGGCCTCCTCCAGCTGTTTCCATTTGCTTCTGTTCCTAGCCAGTAGCCACTCTCATTCATGTTACCCCTGCTATCTTTTTTATATAAAAGCATTTTTTTATAATAACATTTCTGATTTGTCCTCATGAATATCAAAATTCTTAGATACCTACATACTTACCTCTGCATGACATGTCTGAAACCATTCAATATTTTAATTTCATTTAATCCGTCGATTGGAATTTCTCGGAATTGCCATTGTATTCTATTGTTGTCGCGATCACCGGTGCTCGCGCGGGGCTTGGTGGGTTAAACAGAAGGTCTATAGAAATTAATTACAATAATATGTTGTTGTGTGTCTTCAATGAAGACGTGAGTGGATGAACATAACTAACAGTAAACAAAATGCCATTTTTTTGCATGATGCTTTAGGGCACGAAAAATGACCTGAAATGAATCAAAAAGAAAATACTTTAAATTGTGTTAAAGTTTTGTCCATAGTCAACCAAGTTTTGTTGACTACAGAACCCTTAAACAGAACCTATGCTGATTTTTACTACTTATATGTATATATAGAATATAGATCTAGGTTAATACATAGTTATATAATTTATGAGTAACATTGTCCTACAAATAGACCAATTCATATATTTTAAGGACAATGCACAATGGAATCATGGATCAATGGAAAAAGGATCAATGTTCAAAGATTGCAGTTTCCTGATTAAAAATAGGGATAATGGAAACAAATTATAAAACCCCAGAGAGCTTCTAACTGTTAAATCCTTTCTATCTCTGTTAGCTACTACTTTCGAGAAATTTTGCAGAGGAAATTGTTGTTCGTCTTATCAAAATGAAGCTATTCACAAAAAAAATTCTTGATAGTAATAAAAAAAACGAACTTCCAAAAAATGTTTCAAAGTTGTTTTAGCGAGTGTAACTAATTTTTTTTATACAGATCAATTTGTTTTTATTTATATTTAGATTAATTTAAAAAAATACGTAAAACAACATTTATATTTTATCTGTTTGAGACAGTAAACAGAATCGCAATTAAACCCACAGACTAGTTATTATAATTAGGAACTTTGTGAATATTTTAAGTCCCGCCCAAAGCGAGATGTATGGTCACCTTACCCATACTTCAACCGTTTTGAATTTGGTTCCTTTTCGCACACTAAAATATGACAATAGCTACGAAACACTAACAACCGTCTCACTCAAATTTACGAAATAAAGCTGTAGACCTTTTTGTAGCTTGTGGAACAAATTTTTTGACACAGTTACTCTTCCTTAGTTTTTAGGGTTCCGTACCCAAGGGTAAAAACGGGACCCTATTACAAAGACTTCGTTGTCTGTCTGTCTGTCTGTCCGTCCGTCTGTTTGTCTTCCGGCTGTATCTCAAGAACCACTTTTGAAATTTTCACAGATTGTGTATATCTGTTGCCGCTATAACAACAAATACTAAAAACATTAAGGCCGTCCCCCGAGCAAACGACCTTGGCCATACATTTGCCGCGCTGCCGCGATCGCGCCAAAACCCTATTATTTTTACTTATTTTTTTAGTTCAGAATTGTCCTAAAAAATTTAAAACGGCGAATATGTCGTTTTAAATGATATCGTCGATCTATTGGCGTGAGCTTCAAATAAAAGTAATTTGTAAATGCTAAGGAGATGCTGAATGTATGCTTGAATTTTAATAAATTGGTATTACTTTGGAAGCTGATATCATGAGTATAATAAACAAAAATAGAACATTTCAAACGGGGAAAGGAATGTTGATATACTGAAGATTATTGCTGTATTTTTATTATAACTTTGTAGCTTTCAGATTATGAGTTTATAAGGTTTTAAATACGGAATTACGGAATCTCCGGAGGGAACGCCCATAATTCAAAAATCAAAAAACCCGACTGCAAACCAATTTTAACTAAAATGACCGAAACAATCTTTGAAGAATCGAAACGAAATTTTTTATCTAATCCATGTTTTAATTGATACGACTATTGCTTACGAGTTTCATGCCAAGATGAATAGAAGGCTACACAGAAAAATGTAGAAGAAGTAAGTGGACTTCAAAATGCATGCCCCAGACATGCGCAAAGTCGCGCGCTATTATGCGTATCAAAATATTTTCTTGAATAATTTAAATAATGAGTGTTTTTTCAAATCCCGTGGGAAAACAATCGTGCAGACTGAGCGGTAAGACGCGGCTGGCAGAAGTCACACGATGAATCAATTACGGCTATTAATAATTTAACAGCAGGCAGGCTGTCGATGTCGCCCTTGAACTTTCTTTTCGCGGACCTTCTAGCTGTTTCTAGATAAATAGAGGCAAGAAAATTGAAGTAGGTATATTTGCCGGTCGCTAGTATCATTGGATTTCAGTGCTGGAGCAGCACTGTGTCAATGTAAAATGCCCAGTGTCTAGGACATTTTGAAGGGACATTATGGACGCGGTTGATAATGCGTACTGCGTTTCAACCAGTGACGTTGCGAGGAATGTGCTTTTGACAACCAATAGAAAAAAAAAAACAAGCGACTCTATCGGTTCTCTAAAACAGATTCCTCGCAAGTCGTAACGCAGCTTTCGATTTGCTTTGAGAAAACCGTCCGAAATCCTACGACCATTCGCACGCCCAATCGCGGACAACATGATGTCTGATAATGTTGGATAAACAAACGATTAAGATCTGTTTGTACGTAAGCTGCGGTCGTGAATCAGGACAGAGCACAGAATTACGCCATAACGTGACGTTTGGGCCTAATGAATGTTGGTTTACCTTGAGTAACTTTACGGGGTCAGGCGAGGGCCAGCGTTCATACCCAAAAGTTTATGGGGCTAATATGGGTTTACAACCCATCAGTATTGATGGAATTGCCGTGTATTATTAATTGCCGTTTCGAGTTATGGTATGACGTCATAGGTTAGTGTTTAGGAATGATCTAATGTGTAAAAATCGACCACGCACTATGTTGTCACCGAGGCTTATGCTGGTTGTTGAGGACTAAAGTACTTGTCACCACAGATAAAAATAAAATCGGCCAAGTGCGAGTCGGACTCGCGCACGTAGGGTTCCGTATACGGATGTGCCGTTGCCGGCAATATTGCCGAAGGTGGGAATATTGCCGGCAACGCTGCCGGCAAGATTGCCCGAAGTGGAAATTTCGGGGAACACTGGCTAAATATTAGCAATATTGGACAGATAGGTCTAGAAAACTCATAAAATAAATGTATCTTAGCGTTGTATATAAGAAATATTTAAAAAATACATATCCTTGATACAAACTGCCAATGTTGCCGGAAAATTGCCAGAAAATTGCCGGGAATATTGCCGACAAAATTGCCTGTAATAATAGATATTTTCCATATATATGTTACTATTACTTGCGCTAGGGAAAAAAATCGGCCAAGTGCGAGTCGGACTCGCGCACGAAGGGTTCGGTACCGATACATATAAAAAATAAGCTTCTATTGTGTTTTTTGTTTGGGAGACCCCTTAAATTTTTATTTTATTTAAATATTATTATTAAATATTGAAGTACACAAACAACAAAAAAATGTGTGAAAAATTCAAGTCCCTACCTCTTGCCATTATTGATATAGAGGAAAAAGGCCGAAAAAATCACGTTTGTTGTATAGGAGTCCCCCTTGAATATTAATTTTATTTTATTTTCGAGATATACACAATCTGTGAAAATTTCAGAAGTCTAGCTGTAGCGGTTCTTGAGATACATATAATTATTAACAAACTAACGAGACTTTTATTATATTAATTTAAAAAGACGCCATTTAGTTGACTCACAGGAATACTTTCTATCAACGCCATATTTTGCTCCTAACATGCATAATAAAAAAGTGTAGAGGTCAAATCAAGGTCAAAGAATGATGCGTCAAGTTGGTCGGTATATCCAATAAAAACCACTTGCCTATGAAATGAAACCTTATATCATAAGCTTCAATTTTTATTATGGACAGAACACGGTAAACAACCGGAGAAAAAAGATATCACACCTGACATCATAGGACTGCCCATGGACTTAAACCACTTCAGTTCGAAAGCTATTCTCAAAAAATGTCTTCGCTGACGTCATAGACCGTACTCATACTCGTAGACTCGTAGACCGTCAACAACAAGGGAGGGATGCTTTAGTTCATCATTATTGTACGTGTTTGACAGGGCGGCGCACAATCGGTGCGTGTGCCCATATTATTTCAATAATATGGTGTTTAGACGTTGGTCGCCACGATGTATTTATTCACCCGGCACTATATTTGGAAGACATCATTTTTGACGATGAATGTGTATATGTCGCAGTCATCTGGTTCAATCTGCGATTCGATTGAATGACTAGCGCATTCATTGAATGAATTGAACGTCCATTAAACGATCGTCCCTCAACGTTCAACTAGTTAGCGATTTGTAGCACAGCGTTTTGAAGATAGCGGACATGAAATCAGTCAGGTAATTGAACGTATTTTTTTTCTACATTAACATTTTCTTCCTACTGCGGTTCTACTAGTCACTAAAACAAAATATATGGCGTCAAACAACTCGCACAGCTGATAGCACTGTGTTGATATTTTATCGATTACATTTACATTAAAGTACTTTATTTGTGATAACTAATATAATAATATGAAAGCATGGATTTACTTATAACTATCCCGTCAACGGCTACTACTGAAAAAAATTGCATCTCATTTAACGACTTCGCTGTATTATGACTTTTAGTCAAGACGTTAAACGTTACAGTCAACGTCTTGACGAGTTGTCCTTTAGTCATTCAATGAATGCGCTAGTCATTCAATGAATGCGCTAGTCATTCGATCGAATCGCAGATTAAACCAGATGACTGCGACATACATTTGACGACCTCTGTGGCTCAGTGGTAAGCGCGTTGGACGCTCAAATCGGGGGTCGCGGGTTCGAATCCCGCCGACGGAACAAAAAGTTTTCAATGTTCCCGGGTCTATCCGGGATATAATAAAAATCTTAAATATATGTATAGTATAACAGTACTAAATACATTTCCGTTGTCTGGTACCTGTAACACAAGTCCTTTAGGTACTTAGCACGGGGCCAGACTGACGTGGTGTGAAGCGTCCATAGATATTATTATTATTATATTATAGACCATGGAAGTTGTAACTGTAGTAAATGACTATTAAAAAATAAAAGTGTTTATTTTGGTACTATCACCCTAAGGTTCATTACCCAAGTGATAAGCAGACTAAAATACAGCATAGAATGATTTTTTTCCATTGTAGATTTGATTTTTACAAAAATAAATAGGACCCAAAAATACAACTTTCAATGTTCCAGACTGTACATTTCCGGTCCATTCATAACATAAACTGTTTCATTTCAGTAACTTTAGGTCATAAGCAATAGGCTAACAGATATTAGAACTTTATTGGCTATGCCGGCCAGGGTCCATACAAAAGTGCCCATCATCATTTACGCTGAAAAAAATGAGCGATAAGGAATTTCGATCCAAAAACAAATTAGGTTGCTTTGATCATTAAGTATTTTATTTTGATGACAAAATAATCTGAATTATTTTATAATAAAGCTATATAAATGGATCGGCAACATTGCCTATTTTCCCGGCAAAATGGAAATTTGCTGGCAATGGCAAAATTGGGAATATTGCCGGCAGTGGGGAATTTGCCACTCGGCACATCTCTAGTTCCGTACCGGTATAGAGTAAAAGTAGACAAATATTTGTGTTTTTTGTATGGGAGCCCCCCCTTAAATATATTTACTTTATTTTAATTTTATTATTAATTATATTAAAGTACAAAATATATAATTAAAATTTTTGTGAAAATTTCAAGTGCCTAACTGTTACCATTGTTGATTACGAGCAAAAAGGCTAAAAAATCACGTTTTTTTATGGGAACCCCCCTTAAATATAAACTTTATTTTATTTTTAGTATTTGTTGTTACAGCGGCAACAGATATACACAATCTGTGAAAATTTGAGTAGTCTAGCTATAGCGGTTCTTGAGTTACAGCCTGGAGACGACGGACAGACAGACATCGAAGTCTCATGAATAGGGTCCCGTTTTCAGCCTTTGGGTACGGAACCCTAAAAACAACATACGTAAACCTTACTACTTACAATAGAGTTACATTTGGCATATCTTGAACCTAGGAAGTTAAAATCCGCTACACTGGCGAGACATAATATATTATGGAAAATGCAAAATGGCGAATTAAAACTTTTGCGTCGAATTTTTTAACACCTTTTTAAGATTATTATCTAAGCATTGTTAAGTAATAAAATACTATATAGAGTAAAGGACGTACCTACAGTAAAGTTAATTTTATATCAAATGCTAATCAGCATTCACTAATCACTAGTCTATTAAACTAACATGTAAAGATTTCAGACAATTTAATTCTTTGCTACTGCAGATTTATTTAACTTTAAATTATCTGCTACATATTAAGGTCGTTGCCACATATTATTACTATTTTTTTTATCTAATAACTATTGTATTTAGTATGTGAATTGAAATTTATATCCAGTTTTTTTTTCTAATTGTTCAATCAATTACACCTGAGAACAATGCACGATTTTTTTTCTGTACCTATAGAAAAGAGGCGTCTTCCGGCTGAAGAAGACTGGTTCTTCTTCAGACCCTAGCCTGCTTGATAATTAGTAGAGATTTGGATGACGGTCTACAAATCAAAGAGTTAAGTGAAACCGATAGCAGTGAAATTACAGAAACCTATGATACTTGTGCCCCATTTCTGTCCACGTTTTTCTTATCAACGAATTAATGTTATCTTTATTTGATTTTCTCGTTATTATTTTTTATGATTGAATTAATATAAAAGGTTGGAGCTATACACGAAAAGCGGATTACGAGGTAAACTCTGAGAGCTTTGATAATAATTTTCTATTTTAATACATTATTGATTTCACGGTTGGCTTTATCTGAAAATAGATAAGTACGTAAAAATTTGACTAAGTCGAAAAGGTCACAAAATAAAATAGACCAATAAATTATGCCAAGATTCATGTTACCTAAATAAGATAAGACTTATTTAGGTAACAAACATAATATTATGTGAAAGCTACATATTCTGTTATAAAGCTACATATTGTGTTACTTGTGTTACTTATAAGTTATGTAGCTGTCACAATCCTAAACATTGGTGCTGATGTCACTTGACTATCAAGTATTCAAAGACTGCAACATTGATTGGTTAGTCATGTGGTCTGTCCTAATCTAGATTTCTTAATAACAGCTAGTAATAGCGGACAAGTGACCCAGTAGTAGAGTCCGACACCAAGCTTATATTTACTATTGATTAAAAAGAAGCTAGCAAGATTTTTTGAATGGTTGCTCATTTACTTCTTAGGTATATTAGTAGTGTGGGCTGTGGCCAATAGCAGGCGTCAGATATTGGGTACTGGAATGGATTGAAACAGGATTACATACAGCTACTCTATACTAGACATGTTTACATTGATGCAGTTCTGATCCAGCACCGAAATCCAGTGATACTGTCGCCTCCATGTACCATTAGATAAATTGATTCATAGATGGCGGACCTAGTAATTTGGTCGGGTAAAGTTACAGAACACGATTATTGCCATTGACTTGACATAACCCGACGAAACAACGTCGGAGAAGTCCACTTATAGCAAGACGGCAGGTCTTGCTATAAGTGAACTTCTCTGATGGTACATAATATATCAGCGATTATTCATATGAGGCGTCAGGCGACAGTTGACGAAAAATATTTTAGTATTTTGTAGATTACAATTTCGCAAATATGCAAAACACGCCTTCAAATGACATATAAATGCCAAGGCGAGAATCGCTGTAAAAACGCGGCCAACGATGCGCGAATAAAGGAAAGCTCGAACTTCTGCAGATAGCGGACTAAGGTAGGGCATAGTGCTGAATGTCAGGAGTGGCCTGTGAGGTCACGCCGCCGAACTGGCATTTGGTCGCGCCCACCTACCCTAATCTCCGACAGGGTTGTACAAATCAGCGGGTGACCTAAATCTTTTATGTAACGGAGTAGACAAATGGTTCGAAAGAAACATTCAAAACTTCCATTACTGAAGTTAGTCACTCATACAGTGATGGATGAACGGTTCGGGTCTAGGGCGTATTAAAATAGATGCATTGTCTCGTGGCGTCCGCGTCATTAGATCGCTTCAATGAACGGTTTCGGTGGAACATTTTTTTTCGAAAATTGACTGGCGTAATGCGTATAACCAGGTTTGACTGGGGTCCAAAAATCAATGTCTATTTTTTTTCAGGTCACTGAAATGGCGTTTCGTTACGTCCCCTCCAAAGCGCTAATTGAAACAACCAGTTAAGGTATTTATTTTTTTACTATGAAATTATAAAACTAAAAACCTTTGCATTTGATTACCGAAAACTAACTATAAAATATTATTCGGTTATCAAGAATGTTGTAACTTGTAAGGGAAAGCTAAAGAATAATTTGCTATCACAATATTAATTATTGTGTCCACAATAATTATTATGACTGTAGAGTGTAGTCAGTAGTGGCATATAAAGTACCAAAATTTATCAAGTTTCATACTGCAATTAGCCTAAGGTTCAGTCGCGGGATGGAAAGAAATATTGAACAAATTTGGTAATTGTGTCTTTCACTATATTGCTATCTCTGTCTTTACTAGCACGTGTCAGTTGTCACAGCCTGCGTTGTGCGTGAGGCTTTGCGGCCCTGACACACACGCACCCTTTATCAACAGAAAGGAATATGTTTAATATCCTTTTACAAACAAACGGAAGGAAATATAATATCAACACTAGAAGCTCTATTTCGCTATATAAATCTTACGTGCAATCATGTTGAAATTGTATTTTCACAGAGACAAACTAAAGTCAAAATTGCATACTGGGACCACATCGTTCAAAACACTAACATTATAATTATGTAATTTATAAAACAATAAATATATTTATTTATTATATGTATAATGTATATATTATAATCTATTCTATTATTAAAAAAAATCCATGGCGTTATGGACTACAATTAATTAAAATTACTTAATAATATTATTTCAATTATCCTTGGTGCGAAAAATCTATAGAATAAATAAAATAAAATAAAAAAGTATATGGGCGAAAAGCCCATAGACGGTCGCAATTTTCATAATATTAAAAAAAAAGTCAAAATTGCGGTCTGAACTTCAAAGACTTTTGGAATCATGGCATTTAGCCTTATATCCATTATGACAATATCATCTTCAGGGCTACCCAAATGCCTACTGACATTTGATGTGCCTGGTCTAGTTGGCATTTCATTGGAATACATCCGTAATAGATGGTAATACTTTATGTGAGTCGTGAGAATACTCCGAAATAAAAGCTATTTCTTGGTTGAGACTCTGTTTCTAAGTTTCAGGATCTTTTCCTTTTTGCTGCCCTTGCATTTATTACCCCTTTTTTGTTCCCACTTCATTAGTTCCACGAAAATAAAAGAGCACTAACGTCTATCGTCTATCGCCCAGTGCCCTCAGCCGTAACTAGGTTAATGTGATTTGCTTCGTAATTGTCAATTTAATTACACGGAAAATCGTGAGTTTTATTATTGACGTATCAGCAACAAATAAAACAACGTGATCAGTCTAATGGATTGCGCGATTACGTATCGCGACCATCGCCCAGGCTGATGTCTACATTAGCGAAGTGACTGGGGCGGAAGACGCCAAGCCCATGGCCCGTAATCGGCCAGCTTTGATTGTGAACTAAAAGGGCTGGACGAAAGTGGAACGCAGAATTCCTAAAAGGGTCACTGTTGTTCCATAAACACCGCAGTGATTAAATTGACCGGTGTAATTAATGCGGCGTTTTAATTTCGACTATGTATTAATTTAGAAAATGGGCTACACCTAAAATTACCGAAAACATTTTTCAGAGAATATGACAAAAACTTTTTGCTGCTTCCATTAAATTTTGCTCATTAGTCTTGTGACTCGCCTTTAATATTTGGTTCAATATCTCTAGTATAGCAGTGAGCAGTTCAGATCAGATTTTTAAGTTAGTTTACTTAAAACATCATACCATCCAGTAGTGTCAGAAAGTTGATTACTTTCCGGAAGATTAATTTTCGATGTTTGTATAACGATATTCTTTTGGTACTCGGTACTTATAGACATTTTTATGACCTTTGTGATTTTTGGAAGGGCCGCCTAGTAAACAGTCCTTGAAGCCATACATCAACGCACATTTGCAAAAATATCCGGCGCGAGTCGCGACCGATGAGAGGGATCTGTCGTAAAATTGTTAATTATATTATGAAAGTGTTAAGACGCCGAGACCATATGGTGCGCGAATGAAGTCACGGTCGCAATTGTTTATAATTAATAGTTAATTGTCTAGCTTATAACGTAAAGTTCAAACGAACAGGAGTCAGGAAGATAAATATTTTTTGTAATATTTACCTCAACTATTATTATGAAAATTCCTATGCTTGGTCCAAAGTTAGAAGCATGTTCACCTTTTGAGTTTAGTGTCGTCACTCGTCAATGCCATGGCATTTTTTTTTACATTTACCTCAACCATTGTTTTGGAATTTACAGAAGTTGTATTGCTTGGTTTAAAGTTAATAGAGCCTGGTTCATCTTTAAGTGCAATGACGTCTTTACCATGGCAATAACAAAATATATTATGATTTGTCATGTGACATGTCGCATACATGGTCGACTTCATGACTAGTGGTCAGTATTTGATTTTAACTGTGGTGTTTGTTTCCAGACGTTGAGTATTTGATAGCGCGTTTGCACTCAATAATAAGTACGCTATTTTCTAAGCAGCGTTTTCAACCGCAACAATATTGCCAGACTTTCTTTTATTTGTTTCGTGCATTAGGTGTTTAAATATTTTCTTTATAAGCAAAGCTTGCGGATTATCCAATTAGAAATAATTATTTCCAAAAACATCTGCATGATTCATGAAAATGTAGTGTAGTCGATGTAGTTCTCCTCGATGTAGTTCTTGGTAATATTTTTTCTAATTGTTTTCTTTCCGATTTGTATAGAGTTAGACAGTATTTTAGTTTCTTATATTTTAGTATTTCTATAATATTTTAGTTTGTTTTTCTATCAAACCAAATTTTTTTTTTGTAATTTGATAACCGCGTATCAGAAAAGACAGCGATCGATCCCATGATTCCATAGACTAGATAACATATTTTACCAATACCTAATCGTTTCCAAGTCTCGGAAAGAGTGTGCACATAGCTATATTATGTAAATAATGTGTCATTGGGTATGTCCGTATGTCACGCAGCGTCGCGTCGATGTCTTGTGCGTGCTTTGGCTTGCGCAAGAGTCTATACTCTATCCGCTTCCCCACTCCGTGCCAGCTCGGGTGCAGGTGCACCTAACCTGCACTCGGCCGGTACAAATTCTTTGACGCGTCGTACAACTTAGTTTTACTTGACTCATCCGTAACTCGTTGTACAGCTCTACCGTTCTAGATTGTTTAGCGCTCGTTACTAGAACTGGATCTAGGTGTATTATATTAATAGTAATGTTATTATTGTCACTGTCCCTGTTTAGTGTTATAGTCTTTAGGTTATAAAAGTTGTAAATAAAGTAGTTTTAAACAAAATTTCAAAATTATTGTATGAAAAAAACTGATCATATTGTATTATTTTTTTACTATCTACCGGCAATAAATGTGGTATTTCGAATTCCCTTCATTGAATTTTTGAATAATATTGAACTTGAAATAGGTCGTAGTAGAAAGTAAGTCATTACCAATTTTCCTTATTATTTTCCTCCTTTAGTGTCCGTTTTTTGCATCTCGATTTATACGTTTTAACAACGCACCTATGCAGTTGTTTACTTTTAAAGTTTCCACAATTGCGTCGAAAAAATATATAAATAGCGAGATATTAGCCTGTAATCTGTATTTCCCCAAGACAGAATATTTCCATTGATGCGTTTCTTTTAAAATTTAAATATTAAGTATATACTTTTATTTTTTATTTTATTAAGACTTGCTACGATGACTTGTTACAAATATAAATAACGGGAAATGGGCGGGATTTTCCCAAGAAAAAATATTAACATTGATGCACTAGCACTGCTTTTAAATTTTGCTCATGTAAGTCTTTTTATCGTACAACTAAACGTCTGTAGCACTTGTTACACCAACACCTTGAGAGCTTATAATTAACGATTGTGTAACGCATAAGTAAAAGTTACGAAACTTAATAAAATCAACCTGATTTAAAATTTATGTAATATTTTTATAAATGAGGAGCGTCCGTAAACTTGTTTATTCAGATACTTTCGCCATACTAAAAGTTCCATAACATTGGTTTTTAACTTCCTTTCTGTCTGTTCTTTCTGCAGTGCGCCGAGACCCGAGTTATTTGGACATATTCTTGACCTTCCCTTAGATATCCGTCGCTATCAATAATGTTTTGATTGATGGAGATGATCAACTGAATGACATCATTACAGCGAATTATAATTATTAGCCTGGCTTTTCGCTGACATTTGGATCCCAGGGGAGTCGATTGTTTGCCCGCGACAAAAACTTTCTCTGTTTTCGTGGCACCGCTACTAACTGCCCGTGACCTAAATTTCATGAAAATGGGTTGAGGTGTGACAACTATGTTCAAATATTATACCAGCACGCGTTCTTTTGTTTTTAATATAAGCTTTATCCTTGTATGTCCTAATGTTTCTAAATGTGTTTTTAGTTCTATTATTTTAGATGAAATATTCGTATTTGCTATATTTGCTGGATTTGGTGCTACTTATCATTTTATCATCAACGCATTTGAATTCAATGTTCAGAAAATCTTTACTTTGAGAACCAAAGAAAATTTACTATTTAAGATTTGTAACATCAAGTTGTAAGCATTTGTTTGTACGTCCAGGTGCAGGATTTGTTCAATCTAGTAAGGTACTTGTTACCATTGGATCTATTTGAAATTGGATTACTTCTAACTAGTACATTTATTACTCGCCCCCTCATCTACAAGCAACAGAACACCGAGATCAACGTTCGGATGAGTGTAATCGTGTATTCTTAAACATTCTGGACTGCTTGTGTTTTTTGTGATTCAAAATCACCACTATATGGGAAGTTCACCGTAGCGCAAGGAAAGTGAGTACATGTACCAGCTTTATAGCACACCCACTCACCTTGGGGTTCGCTGCTATGCTACGCTAAAATACACTACAATGCAATCTACTGTCTACACTATCAAAACAGTCCGAGCGAGCAGTTTTGCCAGCACTGCGGGGGCAGACGCACGTCCTCGATCGCGCGGACCGATCGACTAAATCGTGCTTTATTTATTGTTCTATAAAACATTCTACATTTGAACGTGTGATTTTGAATTTTCGAAGATTCTAATTTTGAAAATTCTCTGTGAATGTGATCGTTTTGTTTTTGG
Source organism: Polyommatus icarus (assembly GCA_937595015.1). Lineage (NCBI taxonomy): Eukaryota > Metazoa > Arthropoda > Insecta > Lepidoptera > Lycaenidae > Polyommatus > Polyommatus icarus. The sequence continues at coordinate 11,319,458 of OW569339.1, forward strand.
AACATTACACTGATTCCTTGCGATGTGAGTGTTGTGTATTTATTTTTACGTTGTCATGGTTAAAACTGTGCATAATACCGGTTATGGCGAATTGTGTGTGCTGTTTATAGTCTTTAAACTGATTCTTGAAATTCTCTTAATATAATCTTATTATCTAAATGGCTTAAAGTTCCAGAACGAATGCATTGCAAGTAATGTTGTCTGGTTTTCGTTTCTCTGAACTGTTAAAAGAAAGTATGTAGTTGGGTTTTACAAGTATCACAATCTTCTGCAGAATAGACAGGTTGTTGTCTTTAACTTATTCTTTTCCACTAATTATAAAGTTGTTTTATTTTGATTGCATCGATTTAATTGCTCGTATATTCAAGCCTTTTATGGTTTTAATTACATTTTTTGCTCTGCGCTCAGTAACTATAAGTAACTAGGATTAGCGTTAAGCCTTTATAATGTTATGTCACGTTGATGTGCCAAACTGAAATGAACCTTGATGACTTTGGGTTTTACCAAATAAACGTTTTACTAGTTTAAAACTGTGAAATCTTCTATTTCAAATTTCAATATTACTAAGATCTAATATTGCTTTGGATAAATACTCCGGAACTTCTTCTGTCAAATTTGTTTTTGCAGAATACCATTTCAAATGTAAAGGAGAATTCTATTTAACGCCTTGACTAATAATTATAATAATTAAAGACCACAAATGAATATTTAAAGCTCTAAATTTTAGAGTCTAAAATATATTAAAATTCGTCATTTTATGGTCAAGTTGAGGATTAATACCAGTGCTGAAAATAAACCCAAACAGCTTAGCTGGTTACTGTTAAAATGCTTTGTTTGATTAACAATAAATCACACAAACATGTACGTACAAGGTTCGTGTTCCAAACACTTAAAAATGGAACCAATGAACCCTTGATTTTAGTTGATTATGTACGCAGTTCGCTGGAATGTTTCATATTATAAGTTATTACTACTAATTCATATGACAAAGCAAGCAATTTTGCGAGTTCCTTGCTCGTATAGGTTGATGATAAACTATGGTTTTTATTTCTGGTAGTTGTTACAGTTGACAATCGGATTCCATACTTCTAAACTTCGTATTGTATGGATGGTTTGATTGTAAGAACTGTTTGATTAGATCAATTTAATAAATGGAAGGTTGTGATTCAGAAACAAGTTGACAATACAAATTGGTAAATGGTATGAGAGTTGAAAATAATATCTCCCTAAACAATAGCGGACTAAATTGAAGGTAATAGTCATGTCCATAGAGATCCCAGACAGGGTTCATGGAAGGAGCAAAGATAGATGAGTAATGACTCTTTATGGAGCACTTGCTGATCCGGCAAATGTTTTGCTATATATATAGTGTGGGAATATGTCTGAGCACACTGTTATCATTTAAGGCCGTCCCCAGAGCAAACGACCTTGCCCATACATTTGCCGCGTTGCCGAGATCGCGCTAAAATCCTATTATTTTTCCTTATCTTAGTTCAAAAATGTCCTAAAAAAATGAAAACGGGGAATATGTAGTTTATGATATTGTCGATCTATTGGCGTGAGTTTCAAATAAAAGTAATTTGTAAATTCTAAGGAGATGCTGAATGTATGCTTGAATTTTAATAAATTGGTATTACTTTGGAAGCTGATATCATGAGTATAATAAACAAAAATAGAAAATTTAAAACGGGGAAAGGAATGTTGAAATACTGAAGATTATTGCTGTATTTTTATTATAACTTTGCAGCTTTCAGATTATGAGTTTATAAGACTTTAAATACGGTAAATTAATTACGGAATCTCCGTAGGGAATGCCCTTAAGACGTTCTCATAAAGACGTAGTTCATGTCACGTCATCTCAGATACTTAGGTAGGCGCGATTCAGAACTGTGCCTCTCTTGCCACAGGATAAGCACACAAAATTTCAACACAATCTGTTCAGCCGTCCCGGAGAACTGAGAAGTTTGGCAACAAAATTTTAAATGTGACTTAAAAATTTTACTTCTGCTTCACTTTTGCCATTGATATATTATTATGGTCTTTGCTTCCTTGTCTCTAATACCAAAGTCCTTGAGTTTTTTTTTCTCGAGTGTCATTTACGCAACGTTCATAAAAACAGCTGATTTAATTCTTTTGTCTATTTCAATTGCGACTGGCAACGAACAATCGACGGAGGATTCGATGTGACAAGGTCAAGTAGGAAGTCATTGAGGCTAAACCACGACAGATATAAGATTCAGAGCGTATAGTAGTAACATTCTAGAAGAAATTTGTAGAGTTTCGATACAGTACTTAGTGATTATATTCTCTTTAATTGGATACTGCAATAGTACCTGCAACACCTGTGTGGTCGACCAAAGCTTGCTCAAAAAAAGTAGATAAGTAAGTACAAAAAAAATCTAATCGTAAACGAAACGAAAATTATTCTTCTATGGATTTGAAACAATTGGATCACAAAGCACTTTTAGTTTTTACTTCATTGTCGTAAATGGTTTTGTCAGTTTTGATCAGAAATCAATCAGTTCTAGTAATTCTAGAAATGATAGAAGCTGACGTTATAAATGGATTAAATATTTAGAAGCAACACTTGCACTATTATTGCCAGTGATGAAACCAATTAAATATGTATCTGCCAGTGACTCGATAACTTAGATTTTTACTGTTCTAGACGTTTCTAGATCCTAAGAAATTTGGAATCGTCATTATTGAGTGCCAAGAAGTACCTCGATCGTGGAAAAACCATAGATAAGCTATTGTGTCATAGGCTAGCTTATCTATTGTTATCGCGGCCGCATGTGGCCGCTTGGGAGTTGAAGCATTAATTAAAAGTTGACATTCAAATTTCAAAACATGAGAGTTTTGATTTAATTTCTTAGTTTTTCATTTTTAAATAAGTTTATATTTCAACATTAATTAAATTAATAACTGTTAAAAGATCAATTATTTTATCTGTAAAATTATCAGAATCATGTTATGATATTATTTTTCCTGATATTCATTTTGTCTAAATAATGAAACAACGAATTGCAAGATACAAAAAAAAAACTTAAACCAAATATGTTGTGTATCGTACAATTTATTGTACCAATGATTATGCCCGACTGATATATTTTATATATTGCGAGCCTTGGCAACTCATTCTCATATTAATTTATTACGGTATTCTGCGTTAAACATATCGCTATCTACTTGTTATTATGGTGGAAACTTGTGCCTTTTTACCAGCTTATAATTGATACGATATAACATTGTATTGAGATATTCTTATCCTTGATAATAATTGATTACTTACTCAAATTCCTGAGTAACATACGCATGTAGTGATTGTATGCCTTTAAATCAATCAATCCTTGAAGCTCTTCTGTAAATGATTCACGCCCGTTCTGAGGTTTTTCTATTGATCTGTTCGCTACCGCTTTTGGCTGAAAAATAACCGATCAAAAATGCTGTTGAATAGATAAACTCCTGCTAAAATACTCAGGCCCAATAAGTGTGCTCTAAAACGTCGTGTCATTTTGTAGTGTTTGGGGCTAATATGGAATTAGAAGTATGATACCATTAATAATTTTCCGGTTAAGGGTAAAAAGGTTCATATAAAAATGGAAGATATCGTTCGTTAGGTCTGTATTACTAAAATACATATTATTATGACATGCGATGAGAACTATTATAGCCATAGAGATATTTCTGATATCTATGATTATAGCCACTATAGCAGTCTTTACATTGTCATATCTTTCAGGACAGCTCCGGCACAGACCGCTGCCGATCTGCCGATCGTTTATCGATCTGTGTGCATTGTTGTTTGAGAAGTTAGCAGCTGTATGCTAACTCGGTGTGTGGGTACTGTTCAAATAAAACGTGCGAAAGCCCTATAAAGCTCGTCCTTGTTTGAATAGTACTCCCTTATAGACCGGGAGATGGTGACACAAAATTCTTGGTCATTTGTACCAGTATGGCGGTTCTTCAGGGGTCAGGTCCACCATACTGGTACAAGTGACCAAGAATTTTGTGTCATCATCTCCCAGGCTATTATATCCATATGTTTAATGTATAGATCTGGTAACATTCATCCCTACAGAAACTTTTACATTACAACCTCTTTTTACTATAGTGTCAACTGAGGATAAATAAAAAATATCTGATTTGACGTTAGACATGACGAATTAGATTTTTGGTTCTCTTGATATTTTCTCTTGCTGTTTTTTACAATAAATTTTTTCGTGTTAAAAAGTGTTGTTTTAACATGTTTGGTCCTTCTCGAACTGGATAATGAAAGTGTAATAAGTGCTAAAAACTATTAGTGTAAAGGCTAAGTGCTAATTTCTGCGAGTTGGTAAGATTAGACTGTAAATATTAACTTTGATTTCGTGTACCGGTGAGCTTTTAACCTATTGAACTATTTTACAAACTTGGACATTTAGACAGTGTGTAATTAATTTTGGACTAATGTTACTTATACTATAGTGATCACAAGTAATATTTAGAAAGTGATTTGGACTTATACAATTTCGTTACGTGAACATTGGTGATTACTTAAACTGAATTCATAAACATAAACAATGGCTCAACTTTGTGAATTACTAAAAACGTTATCGGAACGTATTTCTAAGTTGCAAATTAATACAAAAAAGACGTCTAAATCAAGATACACACTTGGCTATCTGCAAACACGATTAGAAACATTAGAAAGTTATTGGTCTAAGTATCAAACTCAATATGAGATGATTGGCTCAACGGTTACGAAAACTGAACTGGAGGAATTACAGTTTGATGCCGAAAGTCTATACGAGACGACTGAAGACACATACCTAGAATTTAAGGGAGTACTAAAGGATTATTTGTTGGAATTTTCGAGAGGTCAAGGTCAACCACAGTCACATAATAGTACGCAAAGTTTATTAGTAACGAATGATGGTGAGACCACCCCGATTAGAACTAAGTTACCTCCTTTATCGATTCCAAAGTTCGACGGTAATTATAACGATTGGACAAGTTTTAAAGATTTGTTTAAGGCTCTCGTACATGACAACGTGCATCTAACGACGATTGAAAAACATCATTATTTAAAAACGAGTTTATCGGGACAGGCAGAACAACTTCTAAAACATTTTGCACTCACGGAGGCTAATTACGATAAGGCTTGGAGCACACTTGAGAGTAGATACAATAACAAACGTATGATTGTTACCACAATAATTAGCCGCCTTTTAAATCAGAAGAAGATGAACACAGAATGTTTTAAAAGCTTAAAGGAAATTTTAGATACCACAAAGGAATGCCTGAATTCTCTTGACAATCTCGGCGTGGATACCTCCACATGGGATGCAATTATCGTGCATTTAGTTGTATCCAAATTAGACTTAGAAACACACAAACAATGGGAACAGTCACTTGGATCATCTCAAGACATAACCAAATTTACTATTTTGTCGTCATTTTTAGAAAATCGATTTCGTTCGATGGAGATGGTGAATGTAACCCATAAAAAAGACCAACCGCAGAAGAAGGACTTAGTCAAAAATTATACAACCCACAGACCAACAAATATAAAGTCATTTGTCACAGAAGTAAGCACCAAATGCACTTATTGCTCACAGAACCATTATATTTGTTATTGTAAAGAATTCGCCGCATTAGAAGTTCCTCAACGTCAGGATTTTATTAAGAAGAATGGCATCTGTTTTAATTGCCTTGTAAAGGGTCACTCAGTTAATGCGTGTAGGCAGAGCACCACCTGTAGAAAATGTAGTCGACGACATCACACTCTGCTGCACTTCACAAACCCTAACAAGATCACATCAGTGCCGGAAAGCGATGCTGCACCACACAATCCTGAAACAAGCCAAAGCACATCAACCGTCGCTTACAAAGTTGAGGTTGACAATGACAGTGAGGAAGTAATCTTGGCAACCGCACGGATTGCAGTTAAGTCGAGGAACGGCGACACGATGATTTTGAGAGCATTGATTGATCCGTGTTCGCAATCAAACTTTGTTACTGAAGCGGCAGCTCAATTGCTCAATCTAGAGCGCACTTCAGTCAGCGGAAAAATTACTGGCATATCATCTATACCGCTGACAACCAAGTCACAAGTTACGTTGAACTTTCATGCTGTAAGAGATCCATCACACATGATCACAGCTAAGGCGTACGTCCTTAGACGAATAAATTCGAGACTACCATCACAAGACCTCCCATCAGATACCTGGCCTTCTTCTGAGATTTCGGATCTTGCGGATCCACACTTCCACAAGCCAGGATCTATCGACGTGCTATTAGGCGCAGTCGTATATTCACATATTATTCTTGACGGAATAATAAAACGTAATGAGTCTCTGATCGCTTTAAACTCAAGACTGGGCTGGCTTGTAAGCGGCGAAGTAACGCAGTCTGGTCATAAGTCACACAAGGTAGTTGTTATGCACACACAAGTCGAAGTCGATCAGTTGCTACGTCAGTTTTGGGAGATCGATGAATATTTACCAAACGTGAAGCCTCTGTCAAAACCTGAAATACAGTGTGAAGAGCATTTAAAGAAAACTCACACTCGAAACACTGATGGTCGATATGAGCTTCGCTTACCCTTCAAAGACGAAGGCGCTCCGAACTTAGGCAATTCCAGACAACTTGCCTTGAAGCGCTTACATCAGATGGAGAATAAGTTTAAGCGAAGACCCGAGTTTCACGAAGAATACTGCAAGTTTATGAGGCAATATGAGTCACTCGGTCACATGGAGATCGTTCCTGAATCAGAGAAGCAGAATAGAGCTTATTACCTTCCACATCATGCTGTTCTTCGTGAATCAAGCCTCACTACAAAGTTGCGCGTAGTTTTTGACGGAAGCGCTAAACCTGTAAACGGAAATTCACTTAATGATGAGCTACTAATCGGCCCACCGCTGCAACAAGATATACGAGATTTGGTAACACGGTGGAGACAACATAAGTATTGCCTAGTAGCCGATATACAACAAATGTACCGACAGATACTTATCTCGAAGCAAGATACAGATTACCAGAGAATCTTATGGCGTGAGTCATCGGAAGACCCGATTAGAGAATATCGGTTACTTACCGTCACATATGGAAGTTCATGTGCTCCATATCTTGCCATAAGGACACTTCATCAACTTGCGGACGATGAACGTGAAGAGTTTCCTGAAGCTGAACTTCTTAAAACTGATCTCTATATGGACGATTTGATGACGGGCTCATCTACAGAAGAAGACACTCAACGGCTTCAACGTCGCTTAACTGAACTGTTTAAACGTGGCGGTTTTCTTCTACATAAGTGGTCGTCTAATAGTGATACGGTTTTAAATGAGATTCCCGTTTCGCAAAAAGCCTTAAAAGGTTCAGTGAACATTAAAATGGATGATTCGGTGAAAGCTCTGGGCATAGCCTGGAAACCACAAAGTGATGTATTTGAACTGATAGTTAACTTACCTCATGACAACGACGTTGTTACGAAACGCAGTGTGCTATCTGCGATAGCAAAAACGTTTGACCCTCTGGGTTGGCTAGCACCTTGCGTGGTTGTGTTTAAAATGTTTATGCAGAAGTTGTGGCTAGCCGGCCTGGACTGGGACTCTGAACTCCCTGAAGACTTGAAAACTGAATGGCAGAATTACCTGACTAATTTTGAGCACATGCAGGCCATTCAGCTTCCACGTTGGTTAGGAATTGCTAGTAATGCAAAAATTGAATTGCACGGCTTTTGTGACGCCTCTTGCGCCGCCTACGCTGCGGTTATTTACATCAGAGTCATCACGGACAATGAGATAAAAGTAAGTCTTGTCGCAGCTAAAACAAAAGTCGCTCCCGTTAAACAGATCTCATTGCCTCGTCTTGAACTTTGTGGGGCAGTCCTATTGTCTAAATTGATACCGTCTGTAAAATCTAGTCTAAATATTGATGATAATTCTGTATTTGCCTGGACAGATTCCACAATAGTTTTGGCTTGGTTGCGTAAAACACTACGGTTGGTAATCGCACTACTGAAATCTTAAATGTTACGAATAGTAGTCAATGGCATCACATTAAGTCTGCGGATAATCCTTCGGACTGCGCCTCACGCGGTATCTGCCCTGCCGAGCTGAAGCAGTCAGAACTATGGTGGAATGGTCCAGCCTTTCTTCGCGAATCCGTCGAGATTTGTTACCCTGATTTCACTATACCTGAAACTACACTTGAAGCAAAACCGAGAGCAAAGATTAGTTTCTTATGTACAGCTGAACCCAATGAATGTGCTATGTATCTCAATAGATATTCTAATATACTTAAACTTATACGTGTGACTGCTTATTGCTATCGATTTTTGCGTCTATGTAAAGATAGGGTTCTCAAAAAGAATGATAACATAAAACTGACATAATATCTCACTACTGATGAAATTAAAAATGCATTAAAAACTTGTATTCGAATGTCACAGTCAGTTTACTTTGAAACTGAAATAGAATTGTTATTACAGGGCAAATCTGTTCCAAAAAATAGTAAACTTTTATCTTTGAATCCGATCCTAGACAATGAGAAAATTATTAGAGTCGGTGGACGTCTTGTAAATGCTCAAATACCACCTGATATGAAGTCTCCTATAATTTTACATCATAAATGTAACTTAGCAAAGTTAATTGTAATTGATGCTCATTTGAGAACACTACATGGTAGAAATGCGCTCACGTTAAATGTTGTCCACAAAAATATTGGATTCTCGGAGCAAAAAACTTGATAAAAAAGATTATAAGATTATGTAAACCTTGTTTTATCCAAACTGCACGAACTATGACTCCGTTAATGGGTAATTTACCACAGTGCAGAGTCAATCCGTCACGCCCGTTTTTGACCAGCGGCGTATACGTTTGTGGTCCATTTATGCTGAAACTGTACTCTGGTAGATGCACCAAAACGTGTAAAGCTTACATATGTGTGTTTTTATGTATGGTTACAAAGGCTATTCACCTTGAACTAGTTAGTTCGCTATCCAGTGCTGCGTTTTTGCATTTGTAGCCTCTGCCTCTCACTGCTTCAGAGCCTTAGTTAAGTATAGTTTATAGTCTTGTTTTGTTTTTCTCACTCTATTTCAAGTTAATATTGTGTAGACGTTTGTATCTTCTACAGTTAAAGGACCCATATAGTCCTTGGGCCGCGGCATGTTTAATGTATAGATCTGGTAACATTCATCCCTACAGAAACTTTTACATTACAACCTCTTTTTACTATAGTGTCAACTGAGGATAAATAAAAAATATCTGATTTGACGTTAGACATGACGAATTAGATTTTTGGTTCTCTTGATATTTTCTCTTGCTGTTTTTTACAATAAATTTTTTCGTGTTAAAAAGTGTTGTTTTAACACCATACTAATATTAAAAATGCGAAAGTGTCTCTGTCTGTCTGTATGTTACATCTTCACGCCAAACAGCTGAACCGATTTTGCTGAAATTGGGCATGGAGATACTTTGAGCCCCGGAAAAGACATAGGCAAATTTTTATGTTATGTTACGAGGGCTGCTATTTATGTATCCGGAACTGGCCACTTACAAGAACAATATTTAAAAAGTAATTACAACATTTGAAAATAGAACTCTTTGGTTGAAGAATACATTTTGTTTCATGTGACTGTCAATTATTTTTCCATTGTGGCGTCATTTTGAAAATTGCCTGTCTTCATTTGCCATGGATTTAACGCGTGAACATTTTCGTGCAATGATTTACTACGATTTTCGGCGTGGGCTAAATCAACAACAGTGCTTTATTCAACTCACCGCAACTTTTGGAGATGAAGCACCATCAAAAACCACTGTTTATCACTGGTACAGTGAGTTTAATCGTGGGCGGTCTATGCTCACGGATGAAAATAAAGAAGGTCGCCCAAAAACAGCTGCTGTCCCACAAAATATAGATGCTGTGCGGGAACTAATAATGCGTGATCGTCATGTTACATATCGCGAGATAGAGGCGTCCTTAGGCATAAGTATGACGAGCATACATAAGATATTACACGAACATTTGGCTGTAAAAAAATATGTTCGCGTTGGATTCCGCACAACTTGACAATCGATCAAAAACGGGCTCGTGTCGATTGGTGCAAAAAAATGATAAAAAAAATACAACCGTGGTACGTCAAAAGCCGTTTATAATATCTACACAGGTGATGAATCTTGGATCTATGCATATGACCCCGAAACTAAACAACAGTCAACGGTGTGGGTGTTCCAAGATGAGCCGAAACCAACAAAAGTTACTCGTGCAAAAAGTACTTTGAAGCAAATGGTCGCCTGTTTTTTTGGAATTAATGGACATGTGGCTACAGTGCCATTAGAGAATCGTAAAACGGTTAATTCTGAATGGTATACGACCATTTGTTTACCAGAAGTCTTTGAAGAAATAAGAAAGGACAACCGACAACGCAGAATCATATTACATCACGACAATGCTAGCTGTCACACCTCAGCTGAAACAACTCAGTTTTTGGAGGGTCAAAAGATCGAATTGACTGGTCATCCGCCGTACAGGCACCTAACGATTCCTTTTTATTTCCATACGCGAAGAACCAATTACGTTGTCAACGTTTTTCGAGCCGCGAAGAGGCTGATGATGCGTTCAAAATGCACGTTTTGGAGATACCTCAATCAGAATGGAAAAAGTGCTATGAAAATTGGTTCCAGCGTATGCAAAAGTGTGTCGATCATCTTCGCGGCGAATATTTTGAAAAGCAATAAAACCATATTAAATGATATATGTTTGTTTCTTTTTTTCATTCCGGATACATAAATAGCAGCCCTCGTATGTTATGTTATGTTTGGTGGTTTTGGCCTAGCTGATGTTCTATTTCACCAACCTCTAACTTTGAGTGGTACAACCTAACCGCCATCGTATAGGTGTGACTTAAGAGTTCACCAAAGTTAGGGCCTAGGTGACACTTAGGTATCGGTGAAAATGTTTTGATAGATCTAGACACGCGGTAGCGTGTCAAGCCAAGTTCCAGCATAACAGAATGGCGAGCAGCACCGTGTGTAATATTACACGAACCATTTGCAGGTACTTTTGACCCTCCCATAATTCAGAAACTATTTCACATAAACGTTTCAAATTTGGTTCATATAATGAGACTTGCGAGATAACCACATGTTCTAAATTTCATAAGCACAGCTCAAACGGTTATTAAGATATTAACGTCCGAAAATCTACATTTTTATCACTGACTGACTGACTGACTGACTGACCTATAGATCAAAATTCTAACCCACTTCCAGATAACCTAGAAGGCTGAAATTTGGAATCCAGCTCGGTAATTGTGTGAAAACGTAGGGAAAAATCAGAAAACAAAAAAAAAATTGGTCAAGTGCGAGTCGGACAGAGCGAAACTAGGCAAAAATTGTGTTTTTTGTATGGAGACCCCCCTTTTATTTAATTTATTTTACTTTTATTATAAATGATGAAAATAAAAATATAATTAAAGATTTTGTGAAAATTTCAAGTATCTACCGGCTGCCATTATTGATTTTGAGCAATAAAGGCCAAAAAATCACATTTATTGTACGGGAGCTCCCCGTAAATATTTATTTGTGAAGTGAAAAAACTTTAGGAAATTAATGGAAGGTGACTTTAAGAAGTATGTCTGTCTGTCTGTTACCTCTTCACGCCCAAATTGCTTGTACCGATTGTTCTTAAATTTGGTATGGAGATATAGTTTGAGTCCCGGGAATAGACATAGAATTATTTCAATACGTCTGTCCGTCTGTCTGTCCGTCCGTCCGTCCGTCTGTCTGTCTGTTTGTTAGACAGCTATAATAATAGCTACTTTACTTCCGCACAATAAGCTGTAGGTACCCTATACAGTGTGTTTGTGTAAACACCGTTATCCTTGAAACCATCAAATGAGCCCGTGAAAATGAACAACTTTTTCTATGAGAACAAAGCTGGCAACTCAAAAAAAAATGCCGTCTTCATACCCATACGGATGCCCGGATCGGCAATTGTTATAGATATTCAATAAAGCAAAGAAATAGACTATTATTTGTTCATAATGTTATTTGGTTCCTATACATACATATTTCGATTTTCCATGAAACTTAGCGCTCATTTAGATCTCCATCCTTTTTACGGCGAAGTCCATAGACAAGAATAATGTTTGTATGGAACTTGGCTTTCCATTTTTACATATTTTATGTTTTTGGTGGGATATAATATGACCCTAAAAGGCCGCTAGAAACACTTAGCGTCAGTAAGTTGACAAAAACAGGCATTTACTCCTTATTTCTTCTCTTCCAAGCTTGGTTATATTATCTTATATCTTTAATCCTTCGATCGCCGACGGCCGATTCTTGGAAATCTTTTGTTATCGCGGCCTACTTGGGCCTTACGGGGGTTGATAGGTTAAACGAGCAATTCTTGTATATAATTAGAATCTCGGAATCGGCTCCAACGATTTTCATGAAATATAGTATAATATGAAATATATATGAAATATTTCAGGGGCAAAAATCGATCTAGTCCTTGCTAGATCGATTCCTAAATCATTTTTAGAAAATGACATTTTATTCGTGTTTTTAGTTTTATCAAATACCGAGCAAAACTCGGTCAAATAGCTAGTCTTATATTATGGTGCAGCATACAGTAACTCTTTAATTCTATTACGACCCAGCTCGTAAATCATAATTAGCACAATGTTGAACGTAATCACAAGTTATTCCAGCGCTGCAAGTTTTCACATTTTTTCATCTCCAGCGTCAATAATTGAGCAATTTATCTAAGAAATTCCCAGAGGTCTTGAAAGACGCTTCTGTATTATAGAACTAGTTTATATAGGGAATGATCAATTTGCGTTTCTTATTTTCTGTTTATGATTGATGATATTGACCTTCGAATACTTTTAATAGTGCGCGTACGTTTTAAAGAAATTGTAAGAAAAGCAGCAAAATCGGCCAAGGGCAGCTAAAATTAGCTAATGACGATTATTTGCATTATCAAATGAGTCGATGGCGTTTACACACATTTGGCGTTTGGTTTGAATTGCAGGCAACACAGCAACACTCCACGATAATGCTTCAATTCCCAAGCGGCCACATGCGGCTGCGATAACAATAGATAAGATATTGTGTCTGGTTTTCCACGATCGAGGTATTAATCTGTGATGAATTACAATATGATTGCCACCATTTCCAGCTGACAGTATGCACAATTTCATATTATGCTATATCATCGACGAAAAAGCTCTTCTACATGTACATAATCGCCTATATCCATCATTTGCCAACGTAGAAAAGTCACGTTAATATCATTGACATTATATTCGTTATCATTTTCATTCCGACCTCCGAACTCATGATTTTATTTTGACAGGATAGTCTGTCTATGAACTAGAGCTTTTGATTGGCTCACGTCAAAATATTAACCATAAGCTATGTCCACATTATGCAATTTCATCTTTAATTTTCGTTATCTTCTTTTTATTCAACTTTCGTTTGGCATATTCAATAATTGAATGCGTCAAAATCCACCCGCGTTGAAAGAAAAGTGTCATAACTCATAGCGAGCGCTACGATTTCAACGCGCGTCACGGGCATGTTCGCTGTTGACTGTGCTATAACGCATGCCCTTGATGACCAAAAAAAGGCCCAGTGTGGAGAAAGCTAATCAACAACGTTGAATATATAAACTCCTGTTAAACCTCAGAAACCGGGCATTAGACTTCAGCTAAAGCAAAGCTAATAGCTTTTAAAACTTGGCGCTCTACATTTTCCTAAATTGCTAACTTCCTGTCATCCGGAGTTGTACGTGTAGCGTCTTCGAAGCTCGATACCAAAGCCTGAAGGCAATTAATCGATTTACAGAGTAAACCGATGCGCCCGTATGTCTTGTGATGGATACAGTTTAGGATCGCCCATAATTCAGACGTCTAGATTTAATGTTAAATTCGTTATACATTTGAGTCGTATGTTTTGATAGAATGAACATAGAGTATAGTGAGTTAGCCTTAGAACAATTTTTTTGTGATTACTAACAAGCTAATTTTTTGTGAGTAGCTATAATTTGATAAGACGAACATTTTTATTTTCGAAAAATCTCGATAGTGGTAGCTAACAGAGTTAGAAAGGATTTCATACTTTGACTTAATGGTCCTAAAATACGGATTATTTTATTTGTAGGACAAGGTTACTATTAATATAACTATTAACCTACCAATATATAAAAAATCAACTGGTTAGGGTTCCGTTTATTATAACTTTGTAGCTTTCAAATTATGAGTTTATAGGGCTTGAAATACGGTAAATTACGGTATCTCCGGAAGGAACGCCCTTAACGCGAAGATATGGAAATATCGTACCTTCGAAGATGATGCTCAAACTTACACTAAGGCCCGTTATTTTTAGCCAGTACTCAAGATGCATCTCGGTCTCAAGACACGGTTCAGGCTCTGTGATTGGTTGGCTGTCAAAATTTGGACCAATCACAGAGCCGAATCGCGTCTTGAGACCGGGTCGCATCTTAAGTACTGACCAAAAATACGGGCGTAAATAACCATACATTTTATGTGTGTTACGACTTACGAATATGCCATAATCCAGTAATGAAGGCTGTAGGAAATTTCCTGATAATGTATAATAACTATTCCCTACCGGAATCCCCAACCCTTTTCCCTTCCCTACTCTTCCCTATTTCCTTCCCCACCCTCCCCTATTACCCCTTAAAAGGCCGGCAACGCACCTGCAGCTCTTCTGATGCTGCGAGTGTCCATGGGCGACGGAAGTTGCTTTCCATCAGGTGACCCGTTGCTCGTTTGCCCCCTTATTGCATAAAAAAAATATAGCACACGATACCCACAACGTCTAATCTTACGATTATATGACCACTTTGGTTTATTGAATTTAGGCGTCGCTTTATCATGACTGTTACAATAATTAATGTAGGGGCTTAAGGCCGTCCCCCGAGCAAACGACCTTGGCCATACATTTGCCGCGTTGCCGAGATCGCGCCAAAACCCTATTATTTTTACTTATCTTAGTTCAAAATTGTCCTAAAAAAAATTTAAAACGGCAAATATGTAGTTTATGATATTGTCGATCTATTGGCGTGAGTTTCAAATAAAAGTAATTTGTAAATGCTAAGGAGATGATAAATGTATGCTCGAATTTTAACAAATTGGTATTACTTTGGAAGCTGATATCATGAGTATAATAAACAAAAATAGAAAATTTAAAACGGCGAAAGGAACGTTGATATACTGATGATTATTGCTATATTTTTATTATAACTTTGTAGCTTTCAGATTATGAGTTTATAAGGTTTTAAATACGGTCAATTACGAAATCTCCGGACGGAACGCCCTTAACCGACTTTTGTGAAGTTTCTGGCTGGCAGATAAAGGAATTTTAGCTTGTTCTTTTCGATCCCGGGTCAAACATTTTTGTGCGCCACCACCTATCCTTAATTCCTTATGTGTCTCATGACTATTAGCTAACAATACGTGTGTTATGAATTATGAAATACATACTGTTCAGGGTCCAGACACAATGGAATACTGTTAGCCATGTATATGTTGTGTATATGAGGTACAATTAGTCAACACAGATTGCGGTTCAAGGCTCCCCCGCGAAATGATGTCACCGACATACAGGCTCTCTATTTTGAACCAATTAGCTACGCCACTTATCGGGATCATAAACGCTGTGCTCTTGAATGATTTAAAGAAACTGGGTACAGTAACATTCGACAATTTCGACGAACCGTTACCATACGATCTTGAAATCTAACGGCGAAGTTAGATGCCAACTGCCAAGACAGTATCGTATTGGAATGGAACCCCCTTTGTCAAACCCCCTTTATTAGGGTTCCGTACCCAAAGGGTAAAAACGAGACCCTATTACTGAGACTTCGATGTCAGTCCGTCTGTCTCCAGGCTGTAACTTAAGAACCGCTATAGCTAGACGTCTGAAATTTTACAGACTACAGAAATACACAGATTGTGATTTGTGTATTTATAATAAAAAGTGAAAACGCAATAAAATTAATATTTAAGGGGGCTCCCTATGGGAGCCCTGTGCCACAACAAACGTGATTTTTTAGGTTTTTTCGCTCGTAATCAATAATAGTAACAGATTAATTTTCACAAAATCCTTAGTCATATTTAATAATTAATAATAAAATTTTAATTAAGTAAATATTTAAGGGGTGCTTCCATACAAGAAACACAATTTTTTGCCTGCTTTCGCTCTATATACCGCGACCGGTACGAAACTCTTCTGGAACCAACTCGCACTTGGCCGATTTTTTTACTTTAATGTCGACACTATAGAATGCTATTTTACCAAGTACCTCAAATGCTCCGCGAAAGCAAGTGTTACGTTCTATGAAAATGTCTTCTCAAGATTCTCTAATTACTACTAGGTGTAGTTTAAAGAAGTAGAGAATCTTCATCTAGAATCTTTTTTGTGAATTCTTATAAGAATTTTACAGCTTCTGGCTGCGTATATTATGAAAAAGTGTGTAAGTACGTGCGTCGAAAGATCTGACCTTTTAGACCCCAATTCTTAAACATCGATTTTCAATTTTACCAATGCATTGTCTTCATGTTATAAACATATTTTTGGACTTTGGACCAATCAAGACGCGATTGGCGTCGATTTGACTGTTGACACTGACAAGGATACCTACTTGTGGGTAGATTCCACCCGAACTGCAGGATTTAAGTCGCAGAATTTTCTTGTCGCAGGCCAAGTGCAATATTTTCTTTACAAATCGGCTTAGGCCAACGTAAAATTTTACGATATGGCGGTTTAATAATACGCGCAGGTATAAGGTTTCAGACGCGATGGGCGCGTCTGCTGGTGTTTAATCCCACCTCTTGCACACGAAGGGGGAAGTTACGCCAATCGGTGGTTTAATTTGATTTGTGCCGCAATGCGTAGGCCAGCTGTTATAATTGATGGAGCTTGTGCGAATAAGCAGAATGTTAAGGTCATTTCCTCGGTTCGGGTATTGATGGTCAGAACAATTTTTGGAATAGACAGTAAATCCTTTAAAAATTCGAATTACCAGTTAATTGTTTGTTTGTTTTTGTCTGCAGGCAACTTTTCTTACGAATCAAGATCTTTTTAGACCTCTAAAAGATCTTGATTATGAAACATTAACTTTAATGTTTCATAAAGATGTTTTTATAGACTAATGTTCATAAACGGAGTATCGAGTCAAAATCTAGATATGTACTAGAGTTCTAGAATTGGTCTAAAACTCTAGAATTAATTTTTACTATTATAAGAATTGTCTTATGTAAGTATTTTCTCTGTCGGAAACATAAGGAACAATAAATGGATAATCGTCACGGCTTAAGAGCTGAGATTCATAAAAGTAAAGCCTACGTATAATGGGATTTACCAGATGACTGTTATTACGTGTATCATTATGTAATTGAAGACGTGAGTGAGTGGATAAAATGGGTAACTAACAATTTGAAAATGTTCTTTATTTGCATAGATGGAGGCTTTGGGACCGGGAAAATGATTTGAAATAAAAAATGTCGATTTTATGTATATAGCTAGATATAATATTAGCCAGGTGATTTAGGTAAGGGCCTGTCCATATTTCCACGTCACGGCGTCGTCAACGTGAAACGGTGCGGTAACGTGGCACGGTACGTTGACGTGACGTGAAAATTTACGTTAACGTAACGTAAAATGCACATCACGATATAGCAACATTGTACGTCGCCATGCCTTGTAAAACTGCTACAATCTTCACTACTGATCTAGACGTGGACCGCACAATACGCATTCTGCTTTTGTTATTGTTAAAAGCGGAGAAAGAGAAGAAAAAAGACGTGCATTTTTACGTTACGTTGACGTAAATTTACGCGTAACGTCAACGTACCCTGCAACATTATCCCACCGTTCCACGTTGACGAAGTCGTGACGTGGAGATGTGGACACTGGACAGGCCCTTTGTCACAAGGTTTTTACAAATTATAGGGGAAAAAAGAGCAAATACCTTATGTTATAAAACGTTATTTATCCACTTCATTCACTAACATCTTCAATTGTGGCGAGCTCGACGCGCGTATCAAGCACCGCATCTCAATTCTTTCAATCAATTCTGATTGTCTCATTGCGAGACTTGATCTTTGTCTTGGCAATGAATATTTATTATCTATTTCTACTTATCAATTGGTGTTACTCTTCATTTAGTACAGAACGGTCTGGTATCAGAAGTTTTTGACAGGAATTTATCACTTCTTTTTCTCTTTTGAACACGATTCCTACTTGGGGATCGGTGTTACACATTAAGCAAGTTTTGAGAAGAAGTTGAGATTATATGGCTTTGAGAGCAGAGAAAGCTAGTATATAACTCCTATGATAGATTTTAGAGGAGTTTATCACTGGCGCTTTTGATTGGCTAACGTCAAAACAATTACCAATCAACAACGGTTAAGCTGAGAACAAATTATCGGACGAACGTCCGCGGACGTTTTCATCGGATGCGGCTTGTTTCTATCTGATCAATACAAAATACACTAAACTGTGCACATTGTCTGACATAAATCGCGGACGCGACCTTGAGCGTTCGGACGTCCGAACAGAATCTGGCTGGCCGATAGTTTTTGCATCCGCGGACGTCTGCCATTGGCATATAGGTTAGGTCTTTGACGTCCGCGGATGAACCGTGCACATTGTTAAGCCGCAACCATCAGTCGCGACTTATGGATGCGTCCGATAATATGTTTCTAGCTATACAAATAAACTTCTGTCAAAATACGTCAGAAACCTTGCATGCGATGTTGTGAGTTGCAGTTTTCTCTACAATGGAGTAACGGTACATGGAGTGGAAAACGATGTAGGGACATCCTGAACGTGGTACGTTTAAGTAACTGACAGTGATTGAACATGAGCGTTAAAACCGAATGTCTTGGTTTTTTAACACTTAAAGATTATTCTTAACCAAATAACCTAATAACCTTGATATTTGCTTATATTTTAAGGGGTAACTAATCCGACCTAACAAATCAAAAACTTATGTACGTATCTTTAGTTATAACTTATATCATATAATATGTATAATGAAGTATGCACAACCTGCAGGAAAACACTTTTAGGTTTTGTTCCCTTCAAATGCTTAAGAGGGAAGGCTAACACTGTGTACACCATACAAATGTATTCCCCAATTTACTCCATGGACAATGCGTCTAGAACTTGTACTCTTATACTTGAAAGGATTTTTATACAATACTAGCTGTCCCGGCAAACGTTGTTTTGCCACTCAAAGTATTTCTACTTTATCAGTTGATACAAAATCTTAGTGGGGTGGGGGAGGGGGTTGTTTTTATACACCAGATTTTGAGTTGGAAGAAGACAAATATATCTGCGAAAACCGTATGCAAATCGGTTCAGTAGTTTTCGTGTTAAAGCAAAAGTCTTATACAAAATCTGACCCCCTCTTTCGTCCCTTTAGAGGAGTGGGGGGAATTATTTTTATAGACCAGATGTTAAGTTGGAAGAAGTCAAATAAATCTGCGAAAACCGCATTCAAATCGGATCAGTACTTTTCGTGTGATAGTGGAACAAACATACAGACAGACAGATAGACAGACAAAAAAACTAACCACATTTGGCTTCTATAGCGATGTAGTAACACCCCCCGCTAATTATTTTTTGAATATATTTAATGTACAGAATTTTCATTTCTACAGTTTTATTATATGTATAGATTAGGATCTGTTAAAGCTATGCCTCTACGTTAGATTTTTTCTAAATTTACTAACAATTATTAATTACTAACTAATTATTAAAATTTACTAATAAACTAAATTAATAAATAAAAAATATGATCCTTTAAAAATCGCAAAAAATGAATGTTCCGTACCGTACGTAAAAGATCTTTAAGATAAAATTAAAACGTAGAGGCATAGACTCACTCGTCCTGAAAATATTTAAAATAAAAAAATTAGATAGGCTCTATTTTGAAGGAGGAATTAGAGGACTACCGCGTTACCTCGATTTACTGTATCTGTCTCTATCACAATACACGTGCCGGCGCAGATTCTACTGCACCCGCGTTCCCTCTTAACAGTATCCATCGTCTCTACATTATTATGCTATTATGCAATAAGTCTTTACGCTACTAATATATTCTACGTCATAGATATGACTGGTTTTGCAATGCATGGGTAATCTTACTGATATCCATATGCATACATCGCGTCTATTGCACTAGTTCCCTTTCTCTTCGCACGGAGTGTTCACTCTTTTAGCAAGAAAGGTTTTTGTTCATGTATAAACAGAATATTATACTATTGATAGGCATAAGATAGCAGGTGTCAGTCTGAAGCCACCATTCTGAACAGCTTAAGGTTCTACACGGAAAATGATGAATAACCAGTATTGCAAATTTGTCCTATATGCATATTGCATAGTCATCAAATCATAGACTAATATCTATCTATCTAGACGTTAGCGTTCGCTTATAATTAGTTATTGGTCCATCATAGGACCTAAGATCCTAACATGGAGCCATCATTAAATAGTTCTCAGTAAGATCCTGTCTTCAGCATTTGAATATTTGAATAACAAAATTGAAGATTCTGTTAAGCAGATATAGTGTCAGCCTTTATCTTTAAATAGTGCTTAAGAAATCGATCGATACACTAACTGCCATAGTTAACGAAGGTGTCTCTTGTTGCAGGAGGGTGAAGTGCCCCGCTGGCCCGCAGGATGCAGAGCGCACCGCGAGGCGCACCGCCCGTACCGATTCCGCCCCATCGCCTGCGACTCCGTAGAAGATCGATCCTAACTCTTAAGTGGCCTTAGATAAAGTGTTTTATACTCCTCTTTTACATCGACCTAATAGTTAAGTAAACAGTGTTAGTGTTAAGCGAGTGTGAGTGTGTGAGCGTCGATGGTGCGGCCGACATGGGAAAGTCCTCGGCGAGAACACATGGTCAAGGTGAGTGTACACGTATTTAGCTAACGGAGTGTACAATGTACACCTGTCATAAAGAAGGTCGCGGTTGGACTCGGCAAACACCAGTCACCGTTGGCTCTTATATCTTATTCACTAATTGGGCGTTTATATGAGGTGCCGTGACGTTCGCGTAACTACTTACTAGTAATTTTTTTTATGAAATAAGGGGGCAAACGAGGAAACGGGTCACCTGCAGATGGAAAACAACTTCCGTCGCCCTTGGACACTCGCAGCACCAGAAGAGCTGCAGGTGTGTTGCCGGCCTTTTAAGGGGTAATAGAGGAGGGTAGGGAAGGGAAAAGGGTAGGGGATTGGGCCTCCGGTAAACTCACTCACTCGGCGAAAACAGCGCAAGCGTTGTTTCACGCCGGTTTTCTGTGAGCCTTTGGTATTTCTCCGGTCGAGCCGGCCCATTCGTGCAGAAGCATGGCTCTCCCACGTCAGACTTGGAATATATCGATAGATATACCCCAAGTCTGCTTAAATATGTAGGGTCGATGTCCGGATGATTTTATTTGGCGTATTTTATTCCTTTCCATTCTGAAGACGGAATATTTGGGGCACTTAAATATTCTATTATAATTTCTCTATTGTATGTTTTAATCTTTAATAATGTAAGCTGTAACAACTGACATCTTTATTGATATTTAAAAACCAAATAGATGAATATGATAAATTATTTATTACATGCGTCGAAAATTTTACTCGTAGAATTGGGACTTAATAGATTTAACCTAAAAATAATATTATTATAATGATTAGGATTTAAGACTATAAATCAACGCAAGGACGTGTTTTTAACGTTACATACTTGTTACATACGGTTGTTTCATAACAGTTCAAATGGCAGAGCATCCAGGTGAAACTGTTACACCCAAGACCGCAGTGATGTTCGTTTTACGATTCGTAACGAATTACGTTTAGTTTCTGAAGATTTTTAGGGTTCCGTACCCAAAGGGTAAAAACGGGACCCTATTCATGAGACTTCGAAGTCTGTGTGTCCGTCTGTCTGTCTCCAGGCTGTCAAAAACCGCTATAGCTAGAGTTCTAAAATTTTCATAGATTGTGTATTTCCGGTGCCGCTATAATAACAAATACTAAAATAAAATTTAATGTTAATTAAGGGGGGCTCCCATACAACAAACGTGATTTTTTTGGCCATTTTTGCTCGTAATCAATAATGATAAGAGGTAGGCACTTGAAACTTTCACGAAGGCCTTAAATATAATTTTAATTTAATAATCTATCTATATCTATCTATATATATCTATATATATAAAAGAAAGTTGTGTTAGTTACACTACTTATAACTCAAGAACGGATGAACCGATTTGGCTGAAAATTGGTGGAGAGGTAGCTTAGAACCAGGATTAGGACATAGAATATATTTTGTCCCGGAAAAATGTACGGTTACTGCACAATATACTTTTATGATTTGCGCGTAAACTATTCAATCGATTTTGATGAATTTTGGTATGGAGATACTTTGAGTCTCGGGAAAGGACAAGTGATACTTTTTGTCCCGGAAAATGTACGGTTTCCGCGCAATAAACTTTTATGATTTTCGCTTAAACTATTTAATCTATTTTGATGAAATTTGGCATGGAGATACTAATTTTAAGCTGTTGTTTTCTTAAACCAATTCGAATTAAATACTCATCGTTAAGACAGGACAACGTCTGTCGGGTCAGCTAGTATATATATAAAAGAAAGTTGTGTTAGTTACGCCACTTATAACTCAAGAACGGATGAACCGATTTGGCTGAAAATTGGTGGAGAGGTAGCTTAGAACCAGGAATAGGACATAGGATACATTTTGTCCCGGAAAAATGTACGGTTACTGCACAATATACTTTTATGATTTGCGCGTAAACTATTCAATCGATTTTGATGAATTTTGGTATGGAGATACTTTGAGTCTCGGGAAAAGACAAGGGATACTTTTTGTCCCGGAAAATGTACGGTTCCCGCCCAATAAACTTTTATCTCAAGAACGAATAAACCGATTTGGCTGAAAATTGGTGGAGAGGTAGCTTATAGAACCAGGAAAAGGACATAGGATACATTTTGTCCAGGAAAAATGTACGGTTACTGCACAATTTACTTTTATGATTTGCGCGTAAACTATTCAATCGATTTTGATCAATTTTGGTATGGAGATACTTTGAGTCTCGGGAAAGGACAAGGGATACTTTTGGTCCCGAAAAATGTACGGTTCCCGCACAATAAACTTTTATGATTTTCGCTTAAACTATTTATTAATCTTTTTTTATGAAATTTGGCATGAAGATACTAATTTTAATCTATTGTTTTCTTTCCAATTGGAATGCTTACCAATTCGAATTAAATAATCATCGTTAAGACAGGACAACGTCTGTCGGGTCAGCTAGTTATATATAATATTTAAAAAAAAATAAAAAATTAAGGGGGGCTCCCATACAAAAAACACATTTTGGCCTATTTTTGCTCTATAACGACACGGAACCCTTCGTGCGCGAGTTCGACTCGCACTTGGCCGATTATTTATTACTCAAGAGAGATTTCGATTGGCTATCCAACGTCAATTTATTAACCAATCAAAAACGCTGTTACATACTAAGTATACTGTCAAAAATGGAAATCGTGCATTATACTTATCAATGGAATCTTTGTTATCTGTAACTAAATGCTATCTTATAGTTCGGAAACCGTGCATTATATTTCAGTGAAATCATTGCCATCTACCTCTAACTAATTGCTATCTCATTTCTCGGAAACCTATCTTATATATACTATATTTGCTATCTTATCCGTCCACTCGACAATAGTTAATGTTAATATCCAGCCTTAACACGTTCTTGAAAACGTACAATGTCCTCTATTCTCGTAATAAATCGATAAACAATCTATACCGGTTGATATTTTATGCGGATTGTCTGCTTATTGGTAATATTTGTACTTATAAACCTCTACATGTTGCCCTCAATTTCTTTGCTCCGAAGTTTGTTACCTTACATATTGACACGGGTCAAAAACTATCCTATGTGATATTGTGTCCTTTCCAAACTGAAACGGTCTAACCACAAAAGATTTAAACACCCGTAGTCAGGGAGCCTTAGAACATTTTTTTTTATTACTAACAAGCAAATTTTTTTGTGAGTAGCTTCATTTTGATAAGACAAACAACATCCAATAGGACCATCAAATCAAAGTATGAAATCTTTTCTATCTCTGTTAGCTACCACTTTCAAGATTTTTCGCAGATAAAAAAAGTTGTTTGTCTTATCAAAATGAAGCTACTCACAAAAAATTAGCTTGTTAGTAATAAAAAAAATGTTCACTATTAAATCTATGTAAGTACATAATTTCTCGTAAAATACGCGGTAGGTTCAAGTAATGGCTAGTAAGATAAGCTGTTAAAGTTAGTTGTGTAAACGAAAATAAAAGACTAGATCTCAGCTCTTGACTTAATGCCTGATTTCCATAAAGCCGATGTCGGTTACTCGACCTTATCAGGTTGTTTTTTTTTCTCTTTACAAAAATATACTTTTATATACCGTTCCAAGTTATATTACCTCCGGCAGAACCTTTATGCTGAGGAATTAAAGTTCATTTTCATAGAATCTCCAAAATGAAAATTAGTGCCATAGTACCTAGTTAGTAGTTCCCCACTTCATATCTTTTCTCGTAGCGCTCGATTTTTGAATCTTCACACTGGGGCACTTCGGTATAATGATGCTACATATAACATACCTATTTAGAACACCATGTTCCTAATTTGAAATTAGAATTTAAAATTGAATTCTGTACAGTTAGTAGAGAGTAGCTTGGCTCTACAGTATAACAGTTTAAATCTCACCATAACGCTGATCACGGGTTTTGTTTATGCTTCTTTGGCGTTTCTGGTGTGATATTGGATATGTTACGCTCAAAGACCGAAATCGCTCAGTGAGCGAAAAAATTGCTCACAACGCGTTGTGGTCACAGTGAAACAGCCACGACGCGAAATTCGCGTCGTGGCTCTAATGAAAACGGCCACGACGCGTTGTGGCAATCACAAGAAGGCCATTACGCGAAATTCGTGTCGTGGCTGATATGCTATTCGTTTTTCTTGATTTGTTCTTGATTGATTAATCGTCCATAGGTATGGGAGATCAAATTTGAATTACCACGCGTACTACAAAATATTTTTTCTTTTACTAAATCACTGCCGTGTTTACATTATTATATTTTATAAAATATCCTTAGTTCCATACTATCCGTACTAATATTATTAGGTACTGTCTGTCTGTCAGGCGTAAAGTTTTGTTGTTTTTTTTTAAATATAACTATATAAAATATAACTGACCTCAATAAATAATAAAAATATAGTTTTATTTTCATTTATACAAATATAATAACTGCTACTAGTTGATGCCCGCAACTACGTTGCGTCCTATACCTATGATGGATGATTAATCAATCAAGAACAAATCAAGAAAAACGAATATGAATACGAATTTCGCGTTATGGCCTTTTTGTGATTGCCAGAACGCGTCGTGGCCGTTTTCATTAGAGCCACGACGCGAAATTCGCGTCGTGGCTGTTTCACTGTGACCACAACGCGTTGTGAGCTATTTTTTCGCTCACTGAGCGATTTCGGTCTTTGAGCGTAACATATACATCATAATCCACCAGTATGTATTATATTAGAAGTTGAGCCCATGAAGACGATGTTTGTGGATTAAGCGGTTAAAACTAACAATATCTACTTAATATTATAAAGCTGAAGAGTTTGTTTATCTGTCTCTTTCTTTTGTAAATCTTAGGAACTATTGGTCCGATTTGAACAATTATTTTAGTGTTAGATAGTCCATTTATCGAGGAAGGCTATAGGCTAAGATCAATTGGAGCGAAGAAACAGAGGAAAATGTAGAAAATAACGGGGAAAATTATATGAAATTGCTCATTATCTTAAGAACCACTGGAGCAATTTTCATGTTTTTTTGGCACATAAATAAGCGACCACGTGAAGGGACATGGGCTATTTTTTGCGGAAAAATGTACGGTTTCCGTTACATTCCTAAATTACGCGGGCGGAGCCGCGCGAAACATCTAGTAATTTAAACATTTTGTTAGTTATTCACTTTATCCATTTACGGCTTCACATGCGAGTTTTACTTTTCACAAAATATGTCGCATGATGTAACTCGATTGGAAGATAGAGTTTCTAATTTCCTGATTCCTTATTTCCTAGTGCCAACTCTTCAACGTCCAGACTCCACTTCAATTGACTACTTAAGCTGTTTTTCTTTTACAGAGACTTATTTGAATATTAGATGATGCTCGCAACTCCGTTGCGCCAAAGCTCGTTTATCGCGGGGGAACCGTACATTCTTCCGCGATAAAAGTATCCTATGTCCTTTCCCGGGACTCAAAGTAGCTCCATACCAATTTTCAGCTAAATCGGTTCAGCGGTTTGGACAAGAAAAGATAACAGATACACAGACAGACATTCACACACAGACACACACTTTCACATTTATATTTTAAGATTAGTATGGATTTTCATCTTTCGAAAATATGCTGTTATGAACTGGCTTATTATGAGGATTTCTTCGAAGAAATTAAAAAGGTTCTCTCTGGAATGCTTTAAGTTGTTGGTGTTAAAATAATTATGCTTTATCTACTTTGTACTCAGGCTAACAGTTTAAAGAGCAAACAAGTTCTCTCTATTCTAAAGGAATAATATTATGACTGGTTTAAAATTATTATTGTTTTGCTTCTTTTTTCCCAATTTTTTTTCTCGAGAAACAAGCACAAATAAAAACTTTAATTAGTAATTATTACGAACAAAGAATTTTTAGTTTAGAATTAATAAAGAGTTATTCGTACACAATGCACATTCATTGGTTTCTTTACTCATCTCCATAAAAATCTTGTTCACTTTTTAATATGTGCCAGTTCAATGAAAATAATGATTTGAATATTATGTTTTCTTTTTCAATATAAAGTACGAACTTGGTAATTAACGAATGTAACTTACAATTAACACCATGACAAAGGAAAATTTCTAGAAACAGTTAAAAGAATTATGAACACGAAATAAACTATTGTCCTACAATTAATCGCCCAAGGACCGAAAGTTATAATGACACCTTAAAATTGCTTAAGCCGAATATAATTGGTAGTATTATGTATGTCATTAATACGACAAGTGTTTCAAACTTTCATTTCTCACGCTTGGAAGGTGCGTGTAATTTCAATTTTCATACTAATGTAGTTACACGGGTAAACAATATTAAAAACGTCCGTAAAATACTAATTTACATTCCGATTATGCTGTTACAATGTTTGACACCTTTCCTTATTTTACTACGTAGAGTTGCATTGCAGATGTATGTTGATGGTATGTGAGTGAAACTGATTTTCGTTTAGCACAGACTACGTGACAAAACAATAATATTTTAGTCCCACAAAATTTTTGCGAGAGTTTTTTTTATGCTCTACTACAAAACGTTATCTGATATAACAATAATATTTAAGGGCCTGTTTCACCGCTTCCTGATAAGTCTATCCACCACTTATTTTGACAGATGGAGTATGGAAAATCTGTCAAATAACCCTATCGGGCACCTTATCAGGAAGCGGTGAAACAGGCCATTAGTCTCGCAAAATTGTTACGAGAGTTTTTTTTTTAAATCTCTACTACGAAACGTAGACTCGAGTACAAAGGGAGCTATTTTCACAACGTTAACACTGAACCCGGCGACTGGCAACACCGCGTGCGCGCGCCAGCGTGCGGCGTGGGGGCGCCAGTGTAGCGAGTGTCGGCCTGCGGGGCGGTGTGTGTGCACGGGGCATGGCGCGGTAGCGCGGATGTGCGCGCTCTCGGAGGCGGTGGAGCTGGAGGTGCTGGGCGAGGGCGAAGGCGCGCCCCGCCCGCCCCGCGCGCCCCGCCCGCTGCGCCTCTCCCTGCTCGAGCTGCTCGGCAAGCTGGTGCGGCGCGACCAGCCGCCGCCGAGGCGCACCCGACACAACCACCGGTTCCGAACCTTCGTCGCCTGCGGTCCGTATGTTTACTTCCCTATTGCTGGTGCCGAGATGGCCGGTGATTGCACAACGGGCAAGGTCGTGGCGCGCCCCCGCACGGTCAACGACCGGGGCGGCGGCGCCGTAGCGCTCCGTGTGACCCGCGTGCTCACTCTATTGATTATCTGTCAATATTTTTCTTCTCTTTATTCGTATTCTTTATGCCGTACGCGGTACACCTTGGCCGACTCAACAGGTACCTAATTGTCATTGTTGTGCTGCTATTGTGACTATCAATTATGTAACCGCCGGCCACCAGGTTGTAATCAATGAGGGGATTATGAGCATGGTGCATGTATTGTTTGGTTTGTTTTGTAACTCGATGAATTGAGTAACGAATACATAATTCAAAATTACGGTTGAGTCATAATAATAGGTCGTTGTGGTGGCTACTGGATATAATAAGCTTAGAATCAGTACCCCGGTTCTGGTATTCTAATCCAACATTAATACAGCTTCGATCCGGTTAGGATCCTATCGAACAACGAAATAGTATTCTCAAAATATATGTATTACATAAAACAAACTACAAACTACTATTTTTTAGAGTACTGAGAAAATAGAATTCAGAACGTCTTCGATGTTGTTGG
Organism: Polyommatus icarus; assembly: GCA_937595015.1. Lineage (NCBI taxonomy): Eukaryota > Metazoa > Arthropoda > Insecta > Lepidoptera > Lycaenidae > Polyommatus > Polyommatus icarus. The sequence goes on from OW569339.1 coordinate 11,348,053, forward strand.
TTTGAAATTTCTCGTAAAACACCGCTTTGTATGACACGAAACTACGGTTTTGTAAGATTATCTACTGGATCCGTAAGTCCGATGCAAATCCAGTACATTTTACGAAAAAAATGTTCTCTTACGAATAATTTCATTCAATATTGCCTTTCTTAATTGCATTAAAGTAACGACTCTACAAAACGTCATGTCATTACCAAGAAAAAGTTATTGGGGATTAGTTTTAAGTAGAACAGTATTTGCATGATGCATAATTTGAGCCTTGACTCTTTCATTTTATGGCTTAAGACTTTGTTAGTGCAGTTTCATAATTATACAGTGCTAATCGCAGTTTTCGTTGAAACGAGTTTTTTGTTTCTCATCAGTTTCGTGAGTTCTCACGGGACAATTTACATAACTACTTTGTTATCACGTCATGAAATGGCCTTTCCCATAAGTATATCTTCAAGTCATAAAGAGGTATTAAGAAATATTTGTTTTTACTGATTATCAGTTTTCTTTTCATATTTTTATGATGCTAGATGATCCGGTGAAGTTCGTATCACTTCCATCATGATAAAAATATTCCCTGGACTTTCACGAATTCAAGACTAAAATTTGCCATATGGGTTCAGCAATTCTAGAGTTTTAACGAGACTAACAAAATTGAAAGTTAATTTTTATTTATACAGATTTATACAGATAATGCATGCAGTAATAAGTATTGAGTATCCTTGAGGAGTATTCGTCATGTTCATTTTATAACCCTTGCTGCTGTACAAAGTGGATTTTTTAATTCCAAACTCAAGTGCCACACTTGTAAGCTAAAAGCGTAACTGTTACGAATAAAGAAACGCAACTTGCATCTTAAAAATGAAAATTTTATAGAGTTTTAGAACATACTTCAAAAAGAACCACTGCTCCAAAATGTAATATCTCTATGATATTTTGTAATTGACATTTTTGGTACAACACACCGCCTAAACATTTTGGTAAAAAAGCCTAAAATTGAGACCGCTCGCTCTTCACTATGCTCGCATCATAAACGACAAGATTTTCGTATGTTTTCGACCAAAAGCACCCTGAATAAGCTTCTTAAAGAATCACTTAGGTTCTCGCTCACGTACTCTATATACCTACAATAATTATAAGTCATTCATTGATTGAACATGTCACACGACTTACAATTTAAAAAATAATATCTTACTCCCTCCGTAAAAAAATACCAGATCTTTTTCCAAACAGGCTTAATAGTGACATTAAAGTACATAAGTAGATCTTCAGGGTGTAATGTTGTTAATGAGCTGCGAAAACCTAGGTGAAATAAAACTACTGAAGCCATTAGAGCCCAAAAAACTTTGTCTTCCAAAAGGTAGAGCTTCGAGCTTCTAAAAAGTTGAAGCGTCACTTTAAATGCCCGGGTTTTGAGTTTTTTTTTACTGAAGTTTATCTATTTACTAGCTTTTGATAGACAGACGTTCAAACAATTGCCTATAACGCCGTTGAATAAACTCCTGTCAAAAACCCTCAGAATTTGGGCACTAGCCGCGTTAACTGAGAGAATCATGAACTCATCGGCTTTTAAGAATCGCAATTTTTCATAAATCATCTAAAATGTCTCTACAAATGCAACGATTGCACACGTACACACAGACAGACAGCTACTTAAAATTATTTTTGTCCGGGGTTAACATGTTTAATATGGGAACGGGTGTAATGATACCGACTTAAATGTCACATTTTCACTGCGCTATTATAATTCGACTGTTAATTTGTTATTTCGTTGAGTTTAAATTTTTCATCGAAATCAAAATCTAAAGGAAATTTACGTCTGAGAAGTTGAAATAAGACTGAATTGTTTACTAATTGAAGTATGATTTGGCGTCGCGCTGCTATATTTAGCGGCCAGTTGACGATTGTTACGCCTCGTTACTCCGAATTATTGATTTACACTGCACCCGATTCTATTTAAATGCAGCGTTAATGCAGCTTCGTTCCTTCTTTGGTGCCATTCTGTTTGCAATAAACAACAAAGTGGCATTTTCAAAACAGATGAGCCACCTTGTTCTGATTGGTCAAAAATCTGTCGTTTGACGTTTGTTTCTTATATGTAGGGCCCGGATTTATATGTAAATACATATCCCACCAAAAACATACCTGTTAAAATAGGGCCTAGTTCCTATAGGCTAACTGTTGGTCTAAAAAAAGAGTTGAAATCCAATCCAATGCCAAGTTCAGATGCACTTCATCGATCATAATCATCTTCATCAACAGCCTGATCCATAATACTTCTAAATTTGAACTTGGCAGGTTATTTAAATTCTATTAATATTATCTAATTATATAATTAATCAAGTGTAACGCATAGCACAAAAACCTGCCAAGTTCAAATTTAGAAGTATTATGGATCAGGCTGTTGATGAAGATGATTATGATCGATGAAGTGCATCTGAACTTGGCATTGGATTGGATTTCAACTCTTTTTTTAGACCAACAGTTAGCCTATAGGAACTAGGCCCTATTTTAACAGGTATGTTTTTGGTGGGATTTCAATACTTTTTTTCAAGAAATCCTACCTATGTTTTCTTTTTGTGCTACACCCGATATAAACAATACTTTCAATAGATGCCTCATTATATCACTGGTACATAAGAATTTTTATCTAAAGTTCATAGATGAACTGACTCACGCTTGACGATTTCTTAAATTTCTTAATTTATCGTAACACATACATAATAATATAACACACGACCTGTGTGCTAAATTTCATAACGCTCAAACATTTGGAAGTAGCCTCTAAAGTTCGTAGATCGGCCGACTCACGCTTGACCGATTTCTAAAATTTCTTAATTTTTTGTTAATCTACATGACCTGTGTGCCAAATTTCATAACGCTATGACATTAAAGTTTGTAAGGGCTGTAGATGGGCCGACTCACGCTTGACCGATTTCTAAAATTTCTTATTTTTTTTAATCTACATATAACACACGACCTGTGTTTCAAATTTCATAACGTTAGGACAATTGGAAGTGGCCTCTGAAGTTCGTAGATGAACCGACTCACGCTTGACCATTTTCTACAATTTCTTAATTTTTCGTTAATCTACATATAACACACGACCTGTGTGCCAAATTTCATAACGCTAGGACAATTGGAAGTGGCCTAGAGGTTTTGATTACCGGTCAGTGAGTGAGTGAGTGAATGAGTGAGTGAATGAGTGAGTCAGTGCCAAAATAAGCTATTTTTACAAGGACATATCTCAGGATCTACTGAAGCTATATCTATGAAATTGGGTATACTACTTAAGTACTCGTAAATAATTACGTAGGTATAATTTTATCTTTGCACTCGCAATAGACACTGAACTACAGGGGGGTCAAAAGTACGTCGAAACGGTTCGTGTAAATAGTGCACGGCATGCGCGCGGCCTGCTGGAACTAGGCTTGCGCACTTCCGTGCGCTTTGATTTTTGTTTTGCGTGATTTTCGGCCTAGAATGTGTTTTTTACACGAATTATCATGTTTAGACTGGGAAAAACCAAGTTTTATTTTCCATATTTTTCCATATTTTAGGGGTTTTCAAAGATAAGTCCATATTTTGCAAGAAAATGTCACAATCGTCCATATTTTCACAAAAATACAAAAAAAATACGTTCCCGCCACCATGCGGCTGCGTATTTCGTTCCTCTCGCGCTTTATCGTCGTATTTATTGTTTCCAAAGAAGATTATTCCTTCAGGATTCAAGCCCCTTATGAGCACCGATGATCGCGACAACAATAGAATATAATTGCATTTCCAAGAATCCGTGATCGAAGGATTAATAAAGAAATAGAAAATAAGAGATGCAAAAGGTCCTGACATGGCTAAACAAAAACTGAAGTATGTTTCGGTCTTCGGGTAAAATAAAGGATTTACTTATACGTAACACACAAAGAAAAACAAAATTCTGTGCCGATTATTAGGGTTGCTTACCCAAAGGGTAAAAACGGGACCCTGTTACTAAGACTTCGATGTCTGTCTGTCCGTCTGTCTGTCACCAGGCTGCCTAGTATACGCCAACGAGATATCTCTCTCTACATGTTTCTCGATGTTTAATAGTTTATATCTTCATCTCTATTGACCCTAGATGACAAACATTTTTTCTCGTGTAGATCTATCATCCAAGAACACATTTTTATAGTGTTTTTAACCCCCGACAAAAAAGAGGGGTTTTATAAGTTTGACGTGTCTGTCTGTCTGTCTGTTTATCTGTGTGTGTATCTGTCCGTGGCATCGTAGCATCCAAACGGGTGGACCGATTTTGATCTTGTTTTTTTTGTTTGAAAGCTGACATGATCGAGAGTGTTCTTAGCTATAGTTCATCATCATCAGCCTGCTCAGTGCTGGACAATCAGGGTTTATCTGGTTCATGTTCGTGGCATCGTAGCATCCAAACGGGTGGACCGATTTTGATCTAGTTTTTTTTTGTTTGAGAGCTGACATGTTCGAGAGTGTTCTTAGCTATAGTTCATCATCATCAGCCTGCTCAGTGCTGGACAGTCAGGGTTTATCTGGTTCATGAAAGGCCTTTAGCAACTTGTAGTCATTTGATGGGTTTTTTATTTCATTCTAGTTCGTGACATTTGTGAATATACAATATACGTATACACATAATAATGGAAAGTTGGCCTGGTGATGCACCATCACCTGATAATCAATAGGACATCCAACGCCTCCTCCTCGCCAACTTAGAGTAGAAGTGTCGTGTTTAGGCTCATTTTAATTGCGACAACCAGTAAGAAGTAGATAAACAGTAAATATATATTACATGCTGCCGCTGCAGCATCACCTGGATTCTATAGGAACCGAGCTTCGTATGAACCCAAAGGGGAGGTTTCATGTTTGGGCTCATATTAACAGCCTCATCGAAAAGGACATTGATAGATGGTAATCATGAGAATACTTATGATTCTGTTGATACTTTGATAGGAATTATTCTGCACTTTAACCAACACAAGTTTAAAAAGTATGGAATAAAATTAAATTAAGAAATTAAAAAAACCCCCGCCAAACAACTTTAAAAAGTAATAAAATAATATTTACTGCCTTTAAGTTCAAATAATTCCTAACTTGTGTAAAGTAATATTTTAGTCCATAATTGTTGCCAAGGTGTGTCGGGGGACCGCTAATGTAGATATGTTTGATTTCACAATCAATTCATAGCGAACTGATTCGAGATAGTCAGCGACTTGGCGGCTGAATGTTGTAGTTTACTTAGCGGTCCCACGACACACCGTGACAACAATTACGGTCTAAAATATTACTTTACACAAGTTAGGAATTATTTGAACTTAAAGGCAGTAAATATTATTTTATTACTTTTTAAAGTTGTTTGGCGGGGGTTTTTTTAAATTTCTTAATTTAATTTTGTTGAGATAATGTCGAGATTTTGACATTATGAGACGAGTAGTTTTTAATTATCTCGAGAGTGAGATACGATACAATCTCGTTGGCGTATGCTAGGCAGGCAGGCTGTATCTCAAGAACGGCTATAGCTAGACTTATGAAATTTTTCACAGAATGTGTATATCTATTGCTGCTATAACAACAAACACTAAAAACAAAATAAAATTAATAATTAAGGGTGGCTCCCATACAAGAAACGTATTTTTCGCTCCATACCAATAATGGCTACATAACAGCTAGGCACTTGAAATTTTTACAAAATCCTTAATTACATTTGTACTTTAATAATTGATAAAAAAATTAAAATAAAATAAATATTTAAGGGTTACTTACACTAAATCAATGTTTAATTATTGTAATTTTATAGTCCATATTTTTCCATATTTCTGTTTTATAGTCCATATTTTTTCCATATTTTCGATATTTTAGTCCATATTTTAAGTACATATTTTGGATTTTTTAATACATATTTTTCCGGGCCCTACTTATATGTATATTGTATATATACGTAAGTTTTGCACAATTTCTGAGAATCTTGTTCCACTTGGATGACATTCATCATGTCATGTCCATCAATATTATGGAGCCTGCAGGAGGTCTCAACTTTCCAGGGTCGGCATTGGTTCCAAAAGACACCGTGAACCACAGACATAGATCAAGATAGTCTATACCGCATGTCGCTCCATTTGTATGAAAACGAGCTTGTCACTTTTTTCCTACCACTGTGACGTACCGATGATAAGAAACGTGTCCAATATCAAGGCCAACATTTCATTTTGAATTTCTACAGCTCAATACAGCACCTTTAGGCATTTATAACGTGACGTCCGATTCCGATAGCAGACTAACGAACAGACTTTCGAAAGACGGGCATTGTTCGTCGTGTGGGAACGCGATATGTCACGCGAAGTACATACACATGCGGTATCTATCTTGGTCTATGTCTGTGCCGTGCACCGAAAGACCGTTGTCGGCTTGTACCTATGAGAATATCTACTTACTGTGCTGTTTGATAGAAATAACCCTTTAGCAAGAAAGCGGCATTAATGTTGCTTAAAGTAGTCGAATCGGGGTACTGGTTGATGATTAAAGGCGATTGGGTTTGACTCATTTACATCACCTACTTCCCAGTGCCAATGAATCATGTTTTTCGGTAGTTAAATATTCAGGGAGGCAAGTTTTTGCTGATTCAACTTTCCGGGGTCAAAGTATTGTAATTTACGTTACATCCTCCTAAGTTGAAGAGTTCAAGAACCTCGACTATTTGGCATAACATCTGCGCATGGAATCTTAATTCGCAAATAAGAAAAGTTCTGGATTAATTCATTCGTTGATATGACTTCGTCGCAAAACTGAGCATGGATGGAATACATTTAAGTATGGGAAGAGTTAGATCTTACATAGTACTTATATGATTGTCAAGATTTCTGTACCTTAATACCAATAATATTTTTCGTTTTTCATTGGATTTTCCGCTGTTTCTTGACAAATATTTTTAAAATGTTTGAAAGGTAACTTGAATATATCCACACCTTATAAATAAGGTCTAAATTTTATTTCTTGGCGCTATAATAATTGTAGGATATTTTTGAAACAACAATTGTTACAGAAATTAAATAAAGCAAAGAAAATAAAGCAAAGAAGAGTTATTTGGTTCCTATATTTATAAAATACATATTTCAATTTTCCATAGAACTTGGCGATCATTTAGATCTCCATTCTTTTTGCGGCAAAGTCCATAGATAAGCATAATGTTTGTATTGAACTTGGCTCTTTTTTACATTCATGTTTTTGGTGGGATTTATTATTGGCGCTATAATAATTGTAGGATATTTTTGAAATGTTTGACTTATACTCCAGGAAAATAAACATTCGACCTCGGAATAACTCGCATAGAGCTGAAAATTGGTAGAGACGTTAAATACACCATTACAAATAAAACCTCAAGAGTCCCCGGCGATCCTCCTTGTGCAAAAATTTTTATTCAAGGTCAAAGGTATAAAAATGAGGTTTTTCCTGTTTTTTTTCCAAACTATACATTTTATCACAAAAATAAGTATGTCAAGAGTGTAGATCATAGAATTCTCTACAAAAAATATTCAGACACTTTTTTCATACGACTTACCATTCCTTATAAATGGCGGGCTTAAAGTTTGGGAAAATCTTATCTATGCTTAAATTATAAAGCTAAAGAATTTGTGGAACTACAGCTTTGAATTAAAGAATTCGTTTTTTGTTGGATAGTCTTATTTATCGAGGAAGACTTGAGCTATATAACATCACGTTGCCACCAATAGGAGCAAAGAAACAGAGGAAAATGGGGAAAAACGGGGAAAATTATTTGTAGGAGCTTATCTCACAAACGGCTGAAGCAATTTTTATGTTATTTGGCACAGATATAGAGTAGGCTACGTGGAGGGACATAGGCTATTTTGGTTTTTTAGGAAAATTTACGGTTTCTGTGAAATTTATAATTAACGCGGGCGGAGCCACGCTTAACATCTAGTACTACATACTAGGGTTGTTTGAAAAAATTGAAATATTCTCGGTCTGACATACTTCTGAGTGACTTACAAGCGCACTGTTGCTTTTCGCGACTCGAAAAGTTTTGATTTGGTAAGTCACGCAGAAGTATGTTTGGCAAAGAACAGCCCTCGTATGTTGTAGTACTAGAAGTTCCGATCCGCCCTGTTAATTATGTATTTCACGGAAACCGTACATTTTCCCGAGAAACAAAATAGCCTATGTCCTTCCTCGTGGTCTACTTTATATCTGTGCCAAATAAGATAAAAAAAGCTTCAGCCGTTTGTGAGATAAGCTCTTTCAAATAATTTTCCCCGTTTTTCCCCATTTTCCTCTGTTTCTTTGCTCCTATTGGTGGCAACGTGATGTTATATAGCTCAAGTCTCCCTCGATAAATAAGACTTTCCATCAAAAAACTAATTTTTCAATTCCAAGCAGTAGTTCCACAAATTCTTTAGCTTTATAATTTAAGCATAGATATGATTTTCCCAAACTTTGAGCCCGCCATTTATAAGGAATGGTAAGTCGTATGAAAAAAGTGTCTGAATATTTTTTGTAGAGAATTCTATGATCTACACTCTTGTCATACTTATTTTTGGGATAAAATGTATAGTTTGGAAAAAAAACAGGAAAAACCTCATTTTTATACCTTTGACCTTGTATAAAAATTTTTGCACAAGGAGGATCCCCCGGGACTTTTGAGGTTTTATTTGTAATGATGTATTTAACGTCTCTACCAATTTTCAGCTCTATGCGAGTTATTCCGAGGTTACGATTTTTTTGCGTCTAATTAGACCGGACTATTAGCTAATTCTTCTTTCTTGACTATTCTATATGTACGAAGGTTAAGCAAACAATCCAAAGGAAGCTCGGAGGAGACTGGAGAGGGCGGATGTCTCTAACAGTGTACGGATATTGTGCGCTAATGCGTCAGATGGAGCCGCTAAGTAAATAAAGTCGTCTGAGCAGCGTCAAACAAAATGGACGCTATTAAGTTTTATTCTACCATTTTGTTTTGAGTTAAGTTTCGCTTTGTTTGGTGGTAGCTTTTGAAGTGATAAATAGACTTGGAGTCTGGAAAGTCCTTTCTTCACGTAGGACCATGTTGACTAATCAGGATTGACAAATTGTAGACATGCGGGCCGATTCTGTATCGTACATTTGTGAGTTAATAACTGAGTTAGTCGAAACCGAGAAGTGAGTAACGAAAAGTGCCACTTTTTGTATTCACTTGCATACAAAAGTGAGACTTTCGGTTGCTCACTCCTTCGTTTCGTTACTAACTCAGTGGTTAACTCACAAAACATGTACGATACAGGCCTTGTACCATGAAACTGTTTTGAGACTCAAATAATCGGACGAGAATGCTGCGTCCTACTCTAACATACGTGAAATGACGTATGTTAGAGTAGGACGGCGTTCTCGTCCGATTGTTTGTGTCTCAAAACAGTTTCATAGTAGGCCTACTGAATCGGCCCGCAGGTTATCCACCATGTCTACAATTTGTATTTACAATTAAAGTCGATATTATGGGCAATTAAAAATGAATATGTTCCTCTACAGTCTACAGTCTACTAGTCTTTGGTGTCCGCCTGAATTTGTTGATCATTGGACCGATCACTGAAGTGACCTTGTAAGGTCTTTGAATGTTAATATTATAAGGACTTGTGAAAAAATTTCTGGCTGTTACTTGTACATCCATTCTCATATTATAAATGCGAAAGTGTGTCTGTCTGTCAGTCTGTTACCTCTTCACGCCCAAACCGCTGAACCGATTTTGCTGAAATTTGGTATGGAGATACTTTGAGTCCCTATGTCCTTTACATAGGTACTTTTTATCCCGAAAAAGGTACGATTCCCGCGCGATAAACTAATTTTGGCGTAACGGAGTTGCGGGCTTCATCTAGTACTTATATTATTCAATGTTTTATTCTTAAATGTGACTTCGGTCTGGTCTGGAGTTGGAGATCAATGTGTATTACTTACATGAATCATATAATATACTATCGTCGGGTGCAAATACGTAATATCATTCCAAGAAATGTATTTTGTCTGGCGGTTATGGGCTGACCTCAATTCGACTGCTAAACGTGACGTGATGGTCGAATCCTTGAAATTTGGCTATAATGTCCTTGTTCATGCTTATAACAACATATTAATTATTAATATGTATTATTAAAGCTATGTTAGTATTATTGAAAATTTACTATTAGTTACCTCGTAGCTCTAAAAAACTCGGATAAAAATGTTTTTCAAAAAATGGTATTTTATTTGTAGTATTCAACTAAATTTATTTATATTATATTATATTCATATACATAATATTTCTTAAAAAGTCCTAGGAAATGCGTTAACCCTTGTACTACAAGCCCTACGGCGTAGGCGGCGTAGCTGTGGACCTCTACGGTCGTAGACACGCTACAAAAACAGGGAATGTCACTTGTCCAGCAGGCCTACTATCAACTTTTAAAAGACGACTCAAATTCCGAGCAGTTTAATTTGGGTTCCTAAACAAAATCGCTAACATTCGTACCATCACCTTATTAAAACCGCGCCTCAATTGAAACGTTACGGAGCCGAAAAGAACGAATGAAGTCGTCAATTTGTCTCTGAACCGCAATCCCTAGGTTGAAGTGGGAAAGAGACAACGCTATACGAATAATGAATATTATGCTGTTTCTCTTGATTCGAATGCCGCGTTCCAAAACTTTGTATCATTTTCATAATACTGTATCCAGTTGGTATTATTTTATAAATTTTAGTTAAAAGTGACACAAATTTTCTAATGATATAATTATTATGAAAAAAAATATTTTATTTATAGTTCTTGTATCGGACACAAAATTTTATCAAGTTTTTGAACGTGTGTTGTGTGACAGTTCGTGACGTAAGCGGGATTGCCAGGTTTTTGGTATTCTACCGAACGTTTCGGTATTTTTGTATTATAAGTTAATAATAATCATTTTATTTTTTATTATTATAACTCTTTTTTAGGGTTCCATTCCATGGGTACGGACCCAAAGGGTAATTTTAGCCTAGACGTATCACCAAGACTTCGTTGTCTGTCCGTCTGTCTGTCTCCAAGCTGTATCTCAAGAACCACTATATAGCTAGACTTCTGAAATTTTCACAGATTGTGTATATCTGTTGCCGCTACAACAACAAATACTAAAAACAAAATAAAATTATTTTTTGTTTGTTCGGTATTTATTTGAAAATGACATGCAACCCTGGACGTGAGTGTGGCGGCCACAGATGCTGAACACTACAGTGGCGGCGACTTCGAAATTTTGTAAACAAATTACCTATAGAATAGTTAGAATACAACAATAAGTTTATTAAAAGTTGTGGTTGTTTGTGTAAAAGATTGAAATAATGGCGTAAGTTATAGTTATTCATAAAATGCGAGTATACGTAATATATTGCATATTTTAGTCCTTACCTTTGTTTCTACAGATATATCTGTGGACCTCCTTGGCGCTTTCATTGCCGGTCTTATCTCGTCGCACAATCCGACTACCAATTCTTTGGAAAGACGATAACGTTTTATAAATTCATTATCTTCCAAATCGAATGGGTCGAATTGTGCTCGAGCGTCGAGTCTCCTTCTCCTCATAGAGTTTTCCTCACTATCGGCTTCTAAGAACTCAAAAAGCATCAATTCGTCGTCACACATCCTACGAATAAAACTGCACTTTAAACTTTTTGTAGAAGCACCGAAATCAATGCTATTTGATACCAATTTATGTTTTTACCTCGCGACACTGCTTTTTTCTGACTTTAAACAAATAAAATTAAAAACTAACAACAAAAGAATCAAAATCAGCATCAAATTTACTAACTTGTTTTGAATCGCAAGTTTTGACAGTTGAGCGATTTTGTTTAGGCTCGAACGTCAGATAAAGTAAGGTGATGGTACGAATTTACGTACGAAAAAGAGTGAATGATGTTGGAATGCGGCTCAGTTTAGGTGTCGACCTAAATTGGTTCGTAAAACGAAGTTGATGGTACGAAATATCAAATGCCATTCAGTTTAGGTCCTAAATTAAATCGTATTAAGCGTTGATAGTAAGCCTGCAGTTGTAAATAGTCATTAGTGCGACTACCAACAACTACACAGACTACTAAGTAGTAACATTGACAAAGCAACTAACATGGAAGTAAAACAAAAGATGAAGTCACAAAAACAATCTCCCTCTGTAGAACATCAACACATCATCGACGTAATTAGAGCATTAGCGAAATTAAACATCGACCTTAGCAGACATGAATGAAACAGCCCCTATACGGTGGGGTAAAGGGGCTACGGCGATGGGGATGGGGGTTACGGGCGATGGGGGAAGGGGCTATGGTGACGCGTCGCCCTAAAACCTTATTAGCCGTGAAGTGGAGATGTGATCGATCGGCGACACCGCGGCGCCCTCGCCACACTCCTCGGTGTCGCTCAACAAATCCTATGGTCTAAATAAGTAGGTTATCTAGATTTGTTTGTTCTAAGCCTAGATTATGTCACGTACATAAATTTTATTATACTGCCTTAGAATAATATTGTTATTTAGTGTAGATTAAAACAAAAATTGTATACGCCGCATTGATAAACCTTTGGACTATTAAATTGATGTATAAGCTAGTGCTGACAGGGCTATCTTATTCTCTTTTCTTTCTCTTCCTTTATAAGGCCAAACCCAAAAGTAATAAATCCTTTGATGGATCATTAATAGTATAATATGTTCTTTGAAATTATTTCAATGAAATAGCATTGAACTATAAAAGGTTCATCCATTAAGATAACGGGAATGGTCTGAAGGACATAAAGTATAGAACTTGATAGAAATATAAAGATTGATGGTGCTTTCTTTGGATGTTTGCGGAGCTCTCGTTACTTAGACCAATATTGCTGCAAGGACGAACAAAAGATGTGCTATGTGTATGCTAAGTCTCGCTTTTGTTTCTTGGAATATCGGACTTTCTTTGCGAAATGTGCGCCTTTCCCTAAAAAGTTTCAACTTTCAATCATGGCTCTCGTTTCAAACATAGTTTGCGGGTTGGTCAGTGATTATTATTGGTGGGGCTATTTGTATAAAAACAATTTTATGACGAAGAAAAAGAATATACGGCTTAATACTTCGATCGGAGGTTCTAGGAATTCCCATTGTATTCTTTCGTTCTCGTGATCACCGGTGCTCGCGCGGGGACTGTAGGATTAATAAAATAATATTATTGAAACATACTACCCGTATGTATGTACTTACTGCCTGTAGATGAGTGTTTAATGCAAGGTAGTTAGTTTTGAAAATTAAATCAGTCACTAGTGATGATGATTTTATAAATTTGTATAGAGATACGTGTTTAGCTTTACAATATCTTCGTCGGCTCTTTAACCAACATCAGTTTTATGTTCGTAACCAACCCGGCGGCCGGCGTTATCTGTTGGCACGGGCACAACTCTGCCATACCCAATACGAATACTACTCACTAACTAATCTCAGTAGCTCTTTGTACATCACTTCAATAGTTTTTAGCGTGAATTTATAACTATTTTTATCTAACAGCACGAGACGGAGCGCTTTGTGTAATGTGTGTTACTCCTCTGAAAAATTTGATTTTTAGGGATCCGTACTCCGTTTTTACCCTTAAAAAACGGGACCCTATGTTACTAAGACTCTTTCCATCCGTCCATTAGTTCGCCCGTCTGTCCGTCTCCGCTTAATGGCAGGTAGGGGTTTATGGACATTTTTCGAAATCAAGAAATGACGAATCCACCAGGCGCCTCGTGTAAGTCAGATAATTTTATTGCTAGTTCCCAAACCGTTGGTAGGCCTTATGTAGACGTCCTAAAAGTGTTAATTTTTAACCGATTTAGAAATAAAACATTTTTAATTTTATAGAAATATCGGAAACCCGCATTGCATTTGTCTATTTGTATAACGGGTTGTAATCGGTTTAACGAACGCAAATTAACCGATTATCCACGTGGTAGGTAATGTCATTAGCTACATCCAGCGCGCGGTATCGCCGCGTCAGGTGTTTCTAAACCAGGTCGCCATTGTTTATCTTGTGTATTACAATTTCTCACGTTCTGCTGCTTAGTTCGTGCCAATTCGTTTTAGCGACGTAAACAATTCCAATGTTAGACTGTATAGTGTTTAGTTTTCGTTTCTCGAATTGTCCGAAAATTCCCTGTTCTGCAATGTCTTTTTATGACTATCAAGTATCAATATCTGTACCTCTTCTCCATACCCTATTTAGTTCTAGAACAGTAGTTACAGGACTCGCGAATAACTAGTGGAGCCCACAGCGCGTGAGTATCGTTCAGTAAACTTCTTGTAGGAAATCTTCGCTTTTCTATAGAAAATTTTGTTAAATGTAAGAAAACATCGTGGAAATCAATCGAAAACATACGAGTTACGAGGGTATTGAGTGAGTTCCGGAAATGGAGCTCAGTATTAAACGCCGAGCGAGGTATTAGTTGGGTGTAATTTATGTAACACTATTGTTTCGCCACAATGCGCTCACAAAGTCTGCCGCGGTTTCGATCGAGTAAACCCAGAATGCATAAGCTTTAGAGGGCATTGTTCAAAACGGAACTCTTTAGTCTTTACTCTACAGTCTATAGTAGGTTATTGGCCAATTCGCGATGCAGGAGACCCCTGTTCAGTAGGCCTACTACGAAACCTTTGAGACTCAAACAATCGGATGAGTATGCTGTGTCGGGTGTCCTGCTCTAACAACAGGTCATTTCTCGTTTGTTAGAGTAGGACGCGGCATTTTCGTACGATTGAGTCTCAAAACGGTTTCGTGGTACGGGCCCAGGAGCGTAAAGTGGAGTGCCGCGAAGGTTTTATTGGTTAGGGGCCTCTTAGGCGCAGCACTTAGGTACATATCTCTCTGGAGCAGAGACCCCTACGGGGGGTAAAAACCCTATTGACCGTAAGATGTTTAAAACAAAATTTTTTTGGCGTAACAAAGTAAAGTTTAGCAAACTAGCCCATTTATATATAAAAGATTCAAATATGACAGCTATTTAATTGGTAGAGATCAACTACGATAACATGGCGCTCTCCTCCAAATGACTGTTTCAATGTGTGTAGTCACATCCTTATGAAAAAGTTTGTATGTAGTAAGTATTCAACCAATCACAGTACACGTAATATTTCACTTAATGTCACTTATTAGTTATTACCAAAATTTGCTGGTCAACTAATCATAACTAGCCGACCGCGCAAGACAAGGTACATCAAACGTTTTGACAACGCACTTCAAACGTTTTGAATTTTGGAGGGGCGCGCCATGTTGTCGTAGTTGATCTCTAACGTCTTACGTAAATGTAAACGTCTACATTCTACTACTCGTAATTAAGCCCTAGACTCTAGAATCTAGATCAGGTGCCCAAAATATTGTGTTGTTGATTTTATAACACCTTATATTAATTCCTCTAAAAGCTATGTTAACATGCTAGTTACATTGTTTAATCTGTATTATGTAGTTTATCAATACACCGGGAGTCGGGAGTGGGGGGATTATAAAGTTTTCAACTGTTGTTCCACATTCAGCACACTGTCACCCCCCTGTTCAATAGTGAGACGTGACTACTACAAACTTTGTTGGATTAAATGCAATATGAAAGATCCCCTTTAAAAGGTCACTCTAGTACGCGTATTGATTTGTTTATTGAGACTGGACAAATGTTTTATCATCGTGAGATTGTAAGCAAATAGGACTCACTTTTTATAAAATTCTAAAGTAAAACGTAGTAGACAAAGCCCCAATTTCACCAACATCTGTTAGTGTTAACAGCTTGTTATAATAACATGTCTTCTGTTTCATTCATAAGAAAAATGAAAGAGGTAACGTGATACTAATTCAAGCGTTAACTTAAATAATAATTATTGGTGAAATCAGACCTTAATATTACTAGATGACGTCCGCTCGTTTGCGCCAAATATCGTTTATCGCGCGGGAACCGTACATTTTTTGGGATAAAAAGTATCCTATTGTCCTTTCCCGAGACTCAAAGTATCTCCATACTCGTACCATATTTCATGCAAACCCCAGACAGCCACAGACAGACATGCACACTTTCCCATTTATAATATTAGTTGCATTTATAATGTTTATTAAGTATATATGTCGCAGCCAACTGGTTTAAATAGCCGATCAATCAAACAGCTAGCTCTTTGACTGAACAACGCCATTCAATCACACGGCTATACGTCGTTTAGCCGACTTGTTGACTGCAACGTTCAACACTACAACTAGACGACGCTTAGCTAACTGGTTAAATAGCAAATTAACTAAGCTGACCATTAGTTTAGTTTTATTATTACACAAGCACAATTATAATAAGCAGAATAAATTGTATCCTAACTCATTTTGAACACAATAATTGCAATTAATACCTTCGTGATGCATTTCATAATCGAAATTTGAATATTTGTTTTTTGATTCACTCGTATGTGGCATGTGCCTCCATAATTTCTGTCACTTTAATAACACTTGTAACGTATATTTACGAAAAATGTCTTAATACAATCACAAAACACCGGCTAGTTGACGCCATATTGTAAACAAAACGCACCTAGCGCCGCGGTGGTGAGCGCTGAACTAATTCAATCAAACGGCGGCGGCTTGAATCAGCTGTAGTGTTGAACGTTTTGAGCGACTGAAATATTCAATTAAAAAGCTAGCCGTGAGATTGAATGGCGTTGTTCAGTCAAAGGGCTAGCTGTTTGATCGAACGGCTATTTTAACCAGTCGGCTGCGACATACATATTATGTTTTAATAATTGTTATAAGTAAGGGCTCTGTTAACTACCTGTTAATCTGTGAATACTGTAACTTCTAGGTAAAGTATTTTACTTGTCACTCGTCACCTACGTACGTCAATACGGTCAAAAACAAAGACATATTTTGTTAACGATCTTTTTGTTTGTTACAGAGAATGAAAGAAGAATCAAAGCAAACAATAGAGAGTACAACGCCCAGTTTCGTTACGCGGTAAGTTTACTATATAGTACATTAATTAGTAAATTTGTTTTGGCTGAGGAACTGCAAATTAGCATACTTAACTGTCCTGCTCCTAAGTACTGTGCTGGCATATAAACATATAAACATAAGTATGTAGAGCAAATATACGAATTCCTTCCATAAAAAACCTCACGTCACTCACACAATTAATATACTCCGAATTAGAAGGCACGTCGACGAAATGGGGACGGTTAATTCATCATTTTATTCAAACAACGTATAGGTTTATTGGGATTTCGTTCCGCGTTGTTACCGCATCTGGTAATGACCTAAAAGTAGCTTAAGTATATAAATTATCCAATAAGATTTTAAACTTTCTTCGTATAGCTGGAAATTCTGTGGAAATCCGGATATTTTCTTTGTCACAAATGTAGTCTGCCTTAATCCGTGGTGTACTCTATATATTGTGTGCCTTTCATCAAAATAGTTTTATAGAGTCGAATTAATCCTTCAAGCCCCATAACAGCACCGGTGATCTCGACAACAATAGAATACATAGGCATTTCCAAGAATCCGCGATCGAAGGATTAAATGAAGATTTTGACAGAAGCCACCCAAATTATCTATCAAACTCTTCATTAAATTAAAGTTTAATCATCAGCAATTAATGTCTCTCAGTATGGCCCTTTAGCCGTTACTGCTTTTGACCTATTGAACGCAAATAATTGCGATAATACAGGGTTTTTTATTACTGCTTGGTTTTTTCCTTTAGCAAATCATTCTTTATCGGCAGGATATTACAATTAGTTTGCCCTAGTCTAGTAGTTTTGTGCGTCAGATTTCTCGTTTTGAAATTATGCCTGCTATTATGAGTTTCTCAAGAGTAATGACTATCGAATAGAGACCGCTAAAAGTGTTGTGTTCTTAGATATATGGACTTGGAGTGTAATTTTACAGCGTTCGGATTACGACTTTGTTGCATTATAGAGTCACTTTTAGGGTTGGACCTCATCTGGCAGCACGGAATCGCCTTTTTCCGTCGCCCTTTCTCTTTCTGTCGCTTAGAACTGCCATTTGCTAGACCGAGACAGAAAGCATAATGTGATAGCACGCGGCGGAATCCTCGAGGCGATCGGCATCACGGACAAAATGCAATACGCTGAAGCGTGCGATAGCATGCTAACGCATCCTTTCACCGACGCGTGCGATCGCCTTTTTTGTCTGCGGAATGCAGCACACTGCAGCACGTAGTAGCACAGGCGGAACAAATGCGATTCCGTGCTGCCAGATGAGGTCAAACCCTTAAATTGGTTGCAAATTGCAATAGCCAGCAAGTTGAACTGTAAAACTGGAACCACCCGAAACTGGAAAATATTTTTACTCTTCTGGTATATTACCTTTGATGTCTTGTGTAATAATAGCTGTTTACAGCTGTTGTTATTTCAATATTTAACTTCCATGTTTTAATCCTTCTTCTGTTCTCAGAACTCTCTGTTCCATTAAAATGTTCATAGACAACATAAGTGTGATTGAAACCATCATTCTAAGAAAAGGATTATACAATGTAGCAAGAGGTGTGAGGATTACTATAAATTTGATTTGGAGCTGAGCTAGTGTCGGCATGATCTAGATTCTAGATTATTCTAGACGGGAGCAGAATACGAATCCGCGGCAACTCTTTGTATCGATTTAGAGACGTTTTGCGCTGATCTAATTTCATGTTATACTCGGTTTAAAGTATAAAAAACTAAGCATTTTTATGTGTTATTGGACTTTAAAATCGTGTGTATTTTCAAATAGTATCAATTTTGTATGTTTTCCTTGTTTATATTTGAAAGATAACGAAAGATAATCAATTTAAATTAAAAAAAAAATCTTCATGTTCTATTTATAACATTTTTAACCGACTTCCAAAAAAACGAGGAGGTTAAATGTTCGGCTGTGGATTTTTTTTTGTATGTTCAACAATTACTCCGCCGTTTGTGAACCGATTTTCGAAATTTTTCTTTTGTTGTATTTGGTTTCACTCCAATTTGGTACCATGTTCACAAAAGTGGTGACCTGATGATGGGATCCAGGAGTAATCGAGGGAACTCCTCGAAATTTATATGGAAACATATGGTGATTTTGGTTTTATGTGAAGTGTACTAAGAATACGCTACCAAAAAGTCAAATATTGGGTCAAGGTATACCATGGTTTCGATGATGCTGAGAGAACTCCTGATTCCTTATAGATACACGTTTGGGAGTTTCGGCGTTGTTTTAAGAATAGAAAGCATAAACTACTATGCAATTCATATTCATCATCATAATCATCATCATCATCATCGTCATCATCATCATTACCACGTCGTGTTAAGGCCACCAATGTCTCATGGCACAGAATAGATAATAGTACAAGGCATAGGTTTGGATATACTAATAATAATAATTTTGTACTGTATAACAACACCTGCTTGTTTTTAATACACGGCGGTCGGCGTCGCCGCCCCGCGCCGCCGCGCGGCGCATGGCGGCAGAAGACAGAATATCGAATACTTTACTAACTACTTTATATACAGATCGAATACTTTACTACTTTATAAAATTTTAATAGACAAATAGAATTAAAATAAAGTTATTTTAAAAAGAGCATTTAAACAAAACAAAGTCATTAAGTGTCTTTTTAATTAGTTATACTTATTAATCGATAGATGGTGCACTAAGTACCTATCGATTTGAATTCTTGATTACAAGAACAGCTGTAAATAATTATGATAATATTAAATACTCGTATTATGCTACGCTACATCCTATGCAAGTTTGTACAATTTTTTATCTGATAGATCCTTCGATCGTGGAAAAACGAGACACAATAGCCTTTCTATTGTTATCGCAATCGCCGGTGACCGCTTCGGGCTTGAAGTATTAAAATTGTTAAATTACTTAGCACAATATGTTCACTTCACTGATAATATTATATTATTTTGTGAGTGTGAGTTGTGACTCTTAACAAATTGTAATAAGATACGTATTATTATTATTTTTAACAAAAAATTAAAACCGACTTCCAAGGTAAAAACAATATTAACATTAATATGAACTAAAAAGTATTAAATAATTTTTGCTATCTAATAGTGCCTTTTTCCGAATTCGGCTAAACCTTGACTATTTCTGTACTCAATCTTCATAATTTTGAAGTCGGTGCCAGTTCCAAAAGTTTCAAATATTCTGTCAGAGGACTGAAGATTCAGCTATCTGGTACCGACTTCAAAATAATGAAGATTGAGTACAGAAATAGTCAAGGTTTAGCCGAATTCGGAAAAAGGCACTATTAGATAGTAAAAATTATTTAATACTTTTTAGTTCAAATTAATGTTATTATTGTTTTTACCTTGGAAGTCGGTTTTAATTTTTTGTTAAAAATAATAACAGCGCGTATTCTCAAACCAGATTAGGTTGGAGTAAGAATTTAAGACTCCATTGAAGCAGGTTTCTTAATGGTATGACGTAATATAATGGAAACCTTTTGAATGGAATGACTAAAACCCGTAGCGATACAAATATAGGTGACCTTTTGGAACAATTCTAGACTGGTAGCGCTTAGTCATAGGAACGTGTAAACCAATTTTCTAAATTACTAGGTACAGACGGATTAGCAGACGGTAGAGTTCATATAGTTGTGTAATGTCTAGTATTTAGCATTTCAAATTAATTTGCTCTCGCATAACGTAGTTATTTTTTTTAATTTTCTAGTATTTTTTGTTTAATTAAGCCCCCATGAGTAAAAGCGTTAGATCAAGAAGTTGGTACTTTTAACCTACGTAAAAGTGTTTCCGAACAAATGGTAAGTAGTGAAAATTTCCAAATTATCCGCTTGCACGTCGAGCGTTTTTATAATTTAAAACTTACGGTTTTCATTGCAAGCTCCTATTAGTGTCTGTATATATTCGTCATCTGTTTAGACGTTACCTTCAGTCCCAGGGGTAATCATGGTACAGTATAGGGAACAGGTGTAATAAAGATGTTGCGAACTAGTGTCGTCAATCCGGTACTCGATTATATACTTGATACAATATTATGTTCTGCCACTTATAGTTTCAACAGTTCTCTTATACAGAGAAAGTGCTGCCTTCTAGCCTCTAAGATCCGAAACTTGAGCTGTATTATTTATAGGCCGTGTTCACACCAAACCGACTATACGCCGCCGAATGTGAGCAGGCTCACTGTGAGCCCCAGTGTGAACGTGAAAATATACGGTATCGAATGTCCGCGCCTACGCCTAGCGTAATGGCGTATTGTTGGTTAGGTGTGAACGAAAAAGTGAATATGTATGGAAAATGGAAATACAATAAACTGCGTAACGTTCGCTCACATTCGGCGGCTCACAGTCGGTTTGGTGTGAACACGGCCTTACTCTACACATGCGGCCTGTAGTTCCTGCACGTTCCCCTGTTTATTTGTTCTACCCTCGACTTTATTAGCCGTGAACTTATCACCGTGACTGTGCCTGTCACTGCGGCTCGCATTTCTGACAGCGATCTGAATTATTGACAGTCAGTTTATTTCTAAACGCTGCGCTATGTCTGTATTGTGTACTCGTATCGCCAATATATGGACGTATGTTTACGGTTTGCCCACGTATTTTGTGCAGATAATCGTGAAAATTAGACTCGCTTTGGGTAAATTCGGTATTTTTACCGATCAAACACTATTATATTAGTTTAACAAGTTACGTGAGGTAATTTAATAAAAAAATCATAAAAGGCAATGCTGTTTGACTGATTTGCATCAGTTGATTGATTGTAAGGAGTTAGAATCCGCTAAGAAAGAAGATTTTCAAAACTCCACCCTAAGGCACCTAAGGGAATTAAAAGGAGCATACAATACTATTTATTTTACTGGGATGAAGTCTGTCGCAAAAAGTAATAAATAATAATTAAATATTTGATAACGAACAAAAATACCGAAAATGGCGCTCTCTTCACAGTACATAACCTACCCCAACCTTCACAGTATCAGGCTAGGTCGGCGGTGCAATCAATATGAGACCGGAGGCGTGCACCGGATTTTTGCCAGAAAACCACTCGTGTCCCGTACAATATTCATGTTCTTTCGAAATTTAAATATAGCTTTTTAAATATCATGCAAAATATTCACGGGCAAAGAAATGTGTGACGCTGCGCCATAATCTAGTACTATTTCCGTGAAAAAACACAAGTCGTGATATGAGTCATGTGTTTTCATATATATCGTCTAGAGAGAAATCTTTTTGGCACTGGTAGTGCTGTTAGCTTATCATAGTACGCTCAATAATATGGAGTTTTCAATGAAATCCGTGAGTTATTTTGGCAGAATGGTCAAAGTCATGGTTTTTGCACTTATTCAAGTTCGAGTTGAGGGTCTTTGCTCTTATTTACGTATGTCGTATGTCTTACAGACTTACACTAAAAATATTTTGTCAATGGTCATGTTGTAATGAAGTATTGTTGAAATTTAAAAATCGAAATGAGATTTTAGTACCTATTTAATTTAGAGTTTCTCAGAACTTACGTAAGTAAGCTGCAGTTGAGGTTGTTACTAATTGTTCTTTATTTACGTATGTTTTACGGTAAAAACATTTATGGTCATGCTGTGAGGTCATATTGTCAATTTCAAAAATCGAATTCAGATGGTTTTAGAACTTAATTTCGGGTTTGAAAGTTACGTAAGTAAAGCCTGAACGGATAGTTTACAGTAGCACATTAAGTGCAGTTATCTAACAGTGTGGGCGATGCTGTACCAATGCGGCACTAGGCTCGCTACTGTACGATTGAATATGCCGCAGAATGGCGCATGTAGTAGACCCATTCATATTATAATTTTACCCAACTACAGCGAAGGAAGGATAATGATTTTTGTCTGTTTCTGTATGCGTGTTCATGTTTGTTCCATTTGGTCAGGCGTCAGCAAAAGGTTTGCTATTGTTTTCAACTTTTTGGGAACTAATATTTTGTATGTGGTATTTTGTACGAAAAAGTCAAAACGTTTATTATCAAGGGATTTGTAGCCTTCGAAAATAATAGCTTAATGATCGTTTAGTAGCTTACCAATAAGCCTGAGATATCATGACAGCTCTTGATATCTCATAGCTTGATCGATATATCCATGATATTATAATAGTTTAGATATTTTCGCAATAGTGTATAATATAAATATAATATATCACCTACTCAAGAACAACAGACGTTTCTAAATTGTCTACAAAATGGTAGTCACGATGCGTCCTTTAAAGTTTGCGATTCAGTACTATAACCTATGCAAATAGTTACCCTCTGCCGGATACAGGATAGGTTATTGAGTTGCGAGTTGTGACGTAAGATGTCTAGGAAATAGGAGCTTAGAAAAGATATCTACTTAAGTACTTAGGTAATAGTACTTTACCACCTTCTGGTGTAGTATTTTAACAAAATTGAAACAAACGTAGCAATTATAATTTGTGCAAGTAGGTTTAGGTAACAGTTTAAGTAACACTTGACACAGTAGAGATAGCAAAATGACAGATTTGAGATTTCTGTTGTCGATCTTTCGCTTTATCGTTTCTACCGGAAAAGAAACTTCCTATGAAGGCATAAGTCTCATTGTACCGCTGCGGAATGGAACGGAATGGACGCGTCAATTTCAGCTTATGTGAGCGAATTGGCACCAGTGAATTCTCGAGTATTCCGCGGAAGAATTCCGCGCGAATTCCGCGTCCAATTTTCCTGTTTACATAAAGTTCATTGTGCTATGTACAGTTTCGTTGCAAAAAGGTGCCTCCATTCCATTTCGCACCGGTGTAAAAAAATCCTTAGTGTACATAGTGATTTTTACAAACATTCTAACAAAGTTCCGTTTGTTTCAGAACAACTACATCAAGACATCCAAGTATTCGATAGTAACGTTCCTGCCGCTGAACCTGCTGGAGCAGTTCCAGCGCCTCGCCAACTTCTACTTCCTGTGTCTGCTGGTGCTGCAGCTCATCCCGGCCATCTCCTCCCTGACGCCCATCACCACCGCCATACCCCTGATCGGCGTGCTCGCGCTGACAGCTGTCAAGGACGCCTACGATGATTTCGTAAGTGACGTTATGTTTTTTTTCGGATAGGTGGGATGGCACTGGATGGAAACAATTCAGTGTCATTTCATTTGACTTGTTTTAACTCCTTAGGGTCGAAATGGCGTAAATTGATTATTAATAAGTACTCTGAAGATTAGGCTGTTTAAATATCACAAAGAATTTGGATCCTGTGGTGATCAAATTAGCATTCTCGTATAATTGCCAGGCAAGCAGCTGTGATTGCTCTAAACTCGAAAAGTCATAAAAAAGATTCTAACGGTGCGTCCACATTTGTATCATTTGCGCGATCAGATCTCCGATCAGATCTCCGTCGCGATCATCGCGCCGTATCAAGTATGCGTGTCATAGTGTGGACGCCTAACGGTGCGTCCACATTTGTATCATTTGCGCGATCAGATCTCCGTCGCGATCATCGCGTCGTATCATGATCGCTAGTGTGGACGCAAAATGATACGCGTATCATGATACAAAGTATCATGATACGCGTATCATTTTGATACGGCGCGATGATCGCGACGGAGATCATATCGGAGATCTGATCGCGAAAATGATACAAATGTGGACGCACCGTAAGATCATTCTGCCGATCATGCGAGTATTTGATACGACATGTATTAGATACGCGGTTAATAGCGACCGGGGCGTAGCATGATACGCGTATCATTTTGACACGCTTCGATGATACGCGATGGAGATCTGATCGGGGATCTGATCGCACAAATGATACAAATGTGGACGCACCGTTACAAGACGCCAATCGAAATCTAATATGCTCTTAAACTTAGGTGTATTCCTTGCTCTATAATACCTAGCTATAGAAACGCAATGGTATTTTAAGACACTCTATTATATAATTTACATAATTATATACCCTTATTATTTACATAACATAAGAGGTTAGTCGCATCAGGTTACTCACAACATAATAGAATTGACCTCTGAGTTCTAAAAGTCTAACAGGACTGCTACGCCAGACATTACTAAATGTTCAAAGTTGAATCCCTGTTTAAAAACAAGCCAAATGTTTTAAAACTTGTTTTAAAATACACTTTCGCCCGCCACTGCGACACGACTGATATGATAAATTGCTTGAATACCTGAAGCGTATTTTCAGCATGGCTTGTCAATTTCATATTTAGAGGTGGGTCGCTGTATTTATTACGGGTAGCATTGATTGAATTTGCTGGTTATAATACGTTGCGATGTTGGAACTATGCATAATGTTATCTAGTTTTTTTTTTTTACATTGGAATTATCTGGAAGATCATGGCATCTGTCGAAATTAATTTTTCTTTGGAGTTAAACAAAAAGAAAAGGGTTATTCTTGTTCCCAATGTAACACTACTTAACCAACCACTAGTGGACATAGATATTTTGAACAAGAAAACATAACAAACATTATTTCGCAGAACCTTATAAGTCGGGCCTAGCCCACTGACCTGGCGGTGTAGTACTTTGTTAATAGGAAATTATCACTAACATTAATAGATGACAAATATTCAAGACTAAGGGCCTGTTTCACCACTTTCTGATAAAGTGCCTGATAGGCTATACTCACATGACTTTTTTGACAGATTCTCCATACTCTATCTGTCAAGTTAAGTGGTGGGTAGCAGCACTTATCAGGTAGTGGTAAAACAGGCCCTTAGTGAAAAGCGAGGATGCTAGTGATTTATAGCGATGATTATGATGACGATTGAGGATTGACGTATTCCAAGACAAACCACCTCATCTAGGGATTCGTAATATCCGCTCTCGCTAGGGTTGCCAGGTCGCTAAACCGAAAAGTCGGACAAAGTAGTCAGCTTGACCGGACATTGTTCAAAAAAGCCGTAAACCTTGCTATCGAATACTTAGAAACTAAAGTTTTAGTATTCCAATACGTTCGGCAGCGCTTGTCTGTTTTGTTAAAATAATTCAAAATGTAATAGATACAATTTTTACATCTCGTTAGGTTTTTTTCCGTCTTAAATTTATAGGGTTTTCGAGGCTCTACAAAAGCCGGACTCCTTTAATTTAGGCCGGACAAGCAAGCAAAAAGCCTGACTGTGTCTGATTTTATCTGGATGCCTGGCTCTTGCAAATGGAGTTACGCAAGCAGTAATGGGGCGTAGTAAAGATAAGTCACTATTATAGCTCTAATATTAAAAAGATAATTTTGAAAGAAAGAGAAAGATATTTGCATACTTTTGCTCACTTGCACAAATTTGGGTTAAGTTAATATTACGCAGGTACTCACCGGGCACGGATGCTTCGGTGAGTACCTGTGTAAGGTCGCCAGGAGGGAGCCAACGCCAGCCTGCCATGAGTGTGGCGCTGCGGAGGACACGGCCCAGCATACCCTTGAGGTGTGCGATCGTTGGGCCGAGCAGGGCCACGATCTCGTGGCAGTGCTAGGCGGGGACCTCTCGCTCCCGAGCAAGGTGCGCTGCATGCTAGAGAGCGATGAGGCCTGGCAGGCGGCGATCTCTTTCTGCGAAATTGTTATGTCGCAGAAGGAGGCCGCGGAGCGGGACGGAGAGGACGATCTCACCTCTCTGCCGCTCCGCCGGCGTAGGACGGGAGTGCGGAGGCGACCCATGAGGGGTTTCCCCTGCGCATCAAAAAAAAAACCTGGACTAGTGCATTAAGGCCGTCAACTTTAACACTGCCCGTTGATCGAAAATTGCAAGGTGGTGACTAGAGTTGAGAGAGAATTACTAAGGTTAGGTACCCCTAGTTACTAAGGTGCTGTAACGGGAATTCGTCTTTTAAATTTTAATGGTGTTGCTGGTAGCTTAAAGCATTTGACGTCGACCAATCAAAAGTGCTATATTAAACTCTTAAACTTTAAAAAAAACCCTCAGGAACCGGGCAGTAACAATCTATCGGAGATTGCAAAAAGCGGAAGGTAAGGTCATGATATAGATATTAAAATACTTTAACCCGTCATAACACCTTTATCCCATGACAGCATTATAATGGAAAACAACTTTATGTGTCATCAAAACAACCGCAATACATCTAGGGAAAATGAGCAACCATAATGTTAAATGTTATCCTGTGAATACCAATCACGTACCTGTTGTTATGGGGAACCATTTGCCATTGATTTACTGTAGAAGTTATGAGGTCAAGTAAAGTCGAATATGAAACGCTTAGATCAGGAGTTCCCAACCATTGCCGAAGCGTTCTTATTTTGGTGGAAGTCCGGTACTTTTGAGGTAGATCGGCCGGTCGTGGAGGTAGTCCTGTATTTGACAGATTCAAGGGCATCCCCCGTATACGGCTGATAGTAAATCGCAGGTGGTTTTAGTGGGTAGAAGTTCCCAAACAAAAGCACGGTACCGTGTGTAATGTCGGCACTACATATAGGCGAACGCATTGGCCAACGCGTTGGCCAACGTGTCGGCCCAATGTGTAGAACGGGCGACTCGCGCGTTGGCGGTAGGTATTTAGACGTTGGCCGACGCGTTTTGTCGGCACTACATATAGGCGAACGCGTTGGCCGACGCGTTGGCCAATGCGTTGGCTAACGCGTTCGCCTATTTGTAGTGCCGACATAAGGGGATGTCAGGGGTGTTACGTAGAGGGAAGTAAGGGCTCAGGGCGAGAGTAAAACATAGGATGATAACAAAGCTTGGACACATTCAACGGTAGAAATCAGAATAGACAAAGTCACAGCTGCTGCTTTCTTTTGTTAACGATGAAAATAATAAGATAAAGGTGACACAAAGCAAGAACAAGAACTACTGATTCTAGGATCGACTAATCACTAGAGCATAATATGTATAACCTTTAAGTATTATTTTATACTATGAATACCATCAAACGGAAATGGAAAGGGACATGGATTTTTATAATCCAAAGTAGGCTCTATAAAAAAGGTTGGGAACCCCAGATCTAGGGCGAAATAGCGAAGCCCAGGGCATCGACCGCGTCCTTATTTCCTTGTTTTTTGGAGCTAGCTCTTAACATTCCATTTTATTACTTTTACGAGAACTCTATTATATTAAGTGGAGCTAATGTAGTGATGTTTTTCGCTTTGAAAACAGTTTGTGGTCGCAATTCAGGTCAAAGTTATATAATTCTTGTGATTTAAGGCGACTTTCAGATCTTTGCCACGAGCGACTGCGAACGACAAAAATTTAAATAAAATGCCACTGTAGGCTATGTTATAGGTTTAATTTTTTACCGGCATTGATCTAATGATGCTGCATTGATGTGGCGTAGACGTAGAGCACAATAAAACCTATTTATTATAGTCTATGCCATGAATTGTCATTTTATTTGAATTATTGTCGGTCGCGATCGCTTGCCGCGTTAGTTAGCCTTAATCGAAACGGTACCTTATGGCTGCCATAGACGCTACGGTCTACCGGAGAAGTCCAACTGTGTAGGTATGCTTGCGCAGGTAGACCAGAATGTGTGTGGGAATAGACTAGTGCAGTTTTTTGGACCGACGCAAAATCTATTCCCACACAAATTCCGGTCTACCTGCGCAGGCATACCTGCACAGGTGGACTTCTCCTGCAGGCCATAGCGTGTATGGCTTACATTAGGCATGAAACGAACAGGAAATAGGAAATCTAATTTGACGAGTATGACTTAACACTGTGAGTAATACTGGCGATAACGAAACAATGACGTTTTGTGTGAACAAGGATTGGCATAATTTGTTAGCACTAACGCATTATTAAGTCTTTTGTAATAAAATTAATAATATTATGGTCTTAGTTTATTATTGGACTGTTTCTTCAAATTTTATTTAAAAAATCTAATCAGAATGGCTGATTTAAATATGGTTAATATTATGTAATAAGTACAGAAGTTTTAATTCTATTTTTAATGCTGTTAAACTCAAAGAGCTATAAGTATAATTTATAAATTAATACAATATAAAACTTAATAACCCTTCAGTGAATATTTGCAATTTAAAAAACCTCTTCTGGAAAATGTTCGACCGTGCAATATTCTCTATCGGCAGTAAATTCTGGCCCAACGAAGCTCCTTTGGCGATATTATTGTATCAGAATTCTGTACGTGCATTATATTTCTGCATTCATTCATTGATGCCAGTGAACTTTATTGTTATTCGTAGATTGATGCATATTTCAATATTTCTACAAAAGTATTTCAAATATTGAAGCATTCGTCAGGTGTGACAATTCTCGAGATCTTTTGACCTCGGTGTTCCTTTTTCAAATGTAGAGCAGGACGCTATTCTATTTCCGTTTCCTGAGCAAAGAAGTTCTTACGAACAGATGAATCAGTTCAAACATGCGATAATGACAGTAGGCTTACCTGACAGAAACTGTTTGCGGCAGAAAGTGTATTCGAATAGTATTGTTTTTATGTTCTGTAATTTGTAACATTTGGGTAATATCATACAAAATTTAATAAATTCTAAACGTCGAAACCTTTTTCAGTCTCTTGACGTAGGTACCTACTTACCATTTATATTTTATTTTATGTAGAAATCCTTAATCTTAGGATTTTTTTGTCAAGTTTATTTTTTTACGTCTACTTAGAAGTAACTGCCTCTGCCACAAGTCATAGAAATAGTATAATATTTATTATATATGATAGGTACTTATAATAATTATACATACTGATGAGTAATGAGAGATGATAGGTACTTATAATAATTATACATACTGATGAGTGATGAGAGATGATAGGTACTTATAATATTATACAAATAATAATTGATTTATTTATTTATTAAGTACCTAAATCATACTGATAAATTGTAAGATATATTTTTTATATAAATAATTTCCCAACAAGTATACCCCATGACTCTATTTTATTCGCTGATGACATAACTATAATAATTAAAGATAAAACTAATAATACTTTGACATTCGAAAATAAAATTAATAACACTCTTAATTTGACAAAAAAATGGCTAGAAAAACATGACCTCATTATCAATATTGACAAAACTAATATAATAGAATATCAAACTTATAATAGAAAATCCATGAATCTAAATATTGTATTGGATGGTAAAATCGTACAATTTGTAGACAATACAGTATTCTTAGCAGTAAATATTGATAAATATTTTAATTGGAAAAAGCACATAGAAGCAACCTGCTTAAAATTAGACCGATTTGTCTTTGTATTAAATCGATTACGAAATGTGAGCACTAAAGAATCGGCGCTGCTAGCATATCACGGTTATGTTGCTTCCGTGTTAAGATATGGTATTATCCTCTGGGGCAACTCAACAGATTGCGGAAAAGTATTTGTTGCCCAAAAAAAATGTATACGTGCTATATTTGGTGCCAATTATACTGAAAGCTGTAAACCACTATTTAGGAAAATTAATTGTCTGCCTTTACCATGTTTATATCTATTCGAAATAAGTGTATTTATTAAAAATAACATTAATCTTTTTGACAAAAAAATAGATAACACAAGCTCATCTCTGAGACATAAAAATAAATTATGTGTACCAACACAAAGGCTAGACGTTTTAAAAAAAAATGCCTTCTGTATGGGAATTAAAATTTATAACCACTTACCTGACAGTATTAAAAACTATAACCATAGAATATTTAAGAAACAATTATTTGAATTATTGATAAACAAATGTTATTACTCAGTAAATGAATTCATTAATGATAAAGACTTGAATAAATATATTATGTAATTAGTGTTTAAGTATAGTATGTAAAATTTAATGTATTTAATTTGTTTTCATCTATTTCCATTGTAATTTTGCTTTGACCTATATTTAAATATTTGCACGCCGCATGAGGCAGAATGTGTCTGAGCTATTAAATATGTCTAAACATCTTCTTTGTACCATATTCTGGTAAATAAATATTTGAATTTGAATTTGAAAAAAATAAATATTGGTAACTGTAATT
This sequence comes from Polyommatus icarus, assembly GCA_937595015.1. Classification (NCBI taxonomy): domain Eukaryota; kingdom Metazoa; phylum Arthropoda; class Insecta; order Lepidoptera; family Lycaenidae; genus Polyommatus; species Polyommatus icarus. Next base: position 11,378,902 of record OW569339.1, read on the forward strand.
ATTTTATGATGTCGACACGCAATGTTCGCTGAGTGCTGACTGCTGTCTAATGACTAAACATTAAGGCCCTATAGACCCGAAAATTAGCAGGTGCACGATGTCCGTCAGTACGAATATCGACGTAAAGGACATTAAAATAAGATTCATGTTAGCGCGCCTTGTACAGTGGCGGTTACGACGCTCGCCGCGTACTTGATAGGGCGAAATAGGAGAAAAAAAACCTTTTTTCTTTGATAATTAAACTAAAATGCAAAATGTAACCACAAATTATTCTTCTTTAAGTTATGAGCTTTTTGTAGATATGATTTTTGAAAGTAAAACTATCATAAGCTTTATGAAAAATAAGATAAATATCACAAAATATTCGAATTTAGCCTCCTCTTCGGAGTTATTTTTGATCGAGTGAAGTTTTCAATATTATGTTTCGAGCCACAAATTGTCAAAGTACATTAAGTATACAACAATGTGTATTTTTTTTGGCTTTTACAAGTCACTATTTGTTTGTTTATTATTGATTCAAAGTCATGTAAAATTGGGTCTATAGGGCCTTAAACTATTTAACAATTATCTTAACCACCGACCACCATGTATATTCATTAGATCGATATGCTAATTGGTGTTATTAAATTTCCTTCTGTACATTTCGCTTAATCTATGTAGATAGCGTTTTACATAAAACATTCCGTTGGGCTTTTCATCATATGATTTTTTTATTTTGTTTGTTTTTCTACTTCTATCTAGATATTGCCTGAAACTTCTCAGAGGAATATGCTTATCGCGTAAACATTTTTCGGTGATAATAACAATCCTATGTTCTTTCTTAGTTATGTTTTTACCTTTGATGTAAAATGGTTCTTCAGTAATTTGGGTTTAACCCATCAAGCCCCGTACGAGCACCGGTGATCGCGACAACAATAGAATACAATAGCATTTCCGAGAATCACCGATCGAAGGAGGAAATAACAGACAGACACACTTTTACATTTATAATATAAGTATGGATATTGGATAGAGGGTAGGGCATAATATGAAGATTAATGTTCGCTATACGTAAACGTCGCAAGCCTGATAGCTTTACTCATGCAAACGCACGATTTTAACAATATCATTGTCCCTCTATTATGTTTCTGCTGTACAATCCTACCTAGGTTGCCGAAATATGTATTTCCTTGTAGAATTATTCTCTCTGATCTCGGCAAAACTGACTTCATCGCACACTATCTTTACCTACTTTAGCGCACGCAAAATGATCTTCTTCTGTACAACACAAACGATTTTTTTAACTTCACCGTTTTTTCAGTCTCGCTGAAAATGAATTTACACAATAATAAAATGATATTCGTTAGGGTCCGTATGCATGTCGATTGTCGACAAACGTCTTGTACATTAGCAGATCATAAAGATTCTAGAGCGGGGGTTCCCAAACTTATTTGTCTACTGCTCATTTTGAGAATAAATTATGTTGTAGCGCCCTCACAGTTTCCATCCAGATGAAAAGAAATTACACATCACCCCCCAAGCCTCTACACAACGCCCCACACCGCGCCGCCCACCTTTAGACTCTTAGCGACCACAAGGAGGCGTTATCTTATCAACCACTTTGGGAAACGCTGCTCTAGAGTCACACGCAAAATTTTGCCCTCTATCTAGACATACTTTTAGTTTAGGCAACGCAACTATATCAAACTTGCAAATCCGATTGTACCTTCGTAATAAAACCTATGTCTATTCATACTTGACCAACCATATTATTAACTAAGAAGGTGACGATATCATCACTCAATAACGGTCTCGGCTGGCCTCCTACTGACCCCAAAACCACAATCAGACGGCCCTGGAGACAATTAGTCGCCTAAACGCTTATGTAATTGAACTATATTAGATGGACATTCGACATGACGTCCACTCTATGGTAGAGATTGGGCGCCTTGATTTTTCTAGAACTCTGTATTTATTTCTTCTAATTGAATAATTCTGGAACTTCAATAAGTGTACAATAGAACACAAAGCCATTGTCGCTACATCCATGTTGCTGTCTTTGAATTATGCGTTGAACAAAATAAAAATACAGCCGAACATCATAAAATATAGTAGAACCGCCTCCTTTTTGGAAGTCGGTTAAAAAGCCATTTGACAGATGACAGCCACATGGATTTCTTATGCCCGTTTTCACCAACATCACCTAAAATTTAGCTGTCCCTTAAGCCAATATAAGGCACCTAACGCCAGTTTTGTTTTCACCGACGTTTAAGTGACACCTAAACCATTATAATTTAGGGGGTGGATTGACAACCCCGTAACTCTTAGGTGACGTATATTTGGATAAAACAACCTATTATGCGATTCATCCGTCAAACCATTAGGTGGCCCTTATAATTTACGGAATTAATTGACGTATGTGGCGACGACGACGTTAGGTGACGGTTTCCTCGACAAAGAATCTGTTATAGAATGGCCCTCTGATATTTTACTTGTAAAATAGCGAACTCCCATAAATATAATTATTTATCACAAACCTTCCTCTTTAATCACTCTATCTATTAAAGAAAATCGCAATTAAAGTCAACAAAGGAACATGAGGACAGAAAAAGCGACTATATTTTATACTATGTAGTGATATACGTCAGCTAAGAGTTACGGGGTTGTCAAGTCATCCCCTGAATTATAATGGTTTAGGTGTCACTTAAACGTTGGTAAAAACAAAACTTACCTTAGGTGCCCCTTATATATTGGCTTAAGGGATACCTAAATTTTAGGTGTTGTTGGTGAACGGGCATAAGTCCTATAATATTTTTCGTTTATGAATAAGGTAGTTCTTAAATTTACGTTAGTTAGAAATTAGAATTGAATTTAAATATAAAATTTTAAAGGTCTATAATCTATATTAAGCGTGTATAGGGGCAGAGGGAAGCAAGTTTGTTTTGTACTATGTAGTTATAAAACATTTACTTCAACCTCCCCTTATTATGAATGTGTACACAAATACCCAAAAATAATAAGGAAGTAGGCCAGACTTTGTCCTAACGGAATTTGTCCGCCGGAATTTATTAAGGAGATGTCTCGATAATGTCTGAGGCCTAGAACACTTTGACCTTAATATCTGACATGGGAAAAATACGCATGAATAGATATTATAGCGAATTCGAGCTGTATTGTAAGATTCTGTCGTGTCATCTATATGGAATATTATGCCCAATATTTAAAGTGTCATAGAACTAACATAAATATATTATTCCGGATATTGTTTAGTAGAGTTAATGAGAGGGAAAATATTATAATTATTTATAACCGCCATTATTATTATTAGGATAAAATAATAATGTTAATTTCCTTCCCTCTTAGTGTAAGGACATTTATTATTTCCTATTGTTTATATCTAACAGGAAATCCAATGATTATTATAATAATTAAGTAATTGCATTTTTTTTAATAATATCGCTGTATAAACATGCAGGGGCTGCAAGGAAACATTATTTATTTTCTTTGCATCCGCATGTCATTTTTAGCTGAATCAGAGAGCTAAAAACAACTTTTTGCCAAGGGTTCTCATGGATTATTGATGTTATATTTTTATCAAGTTATTATTTTTTCAGCAACGTCATCAGAACGACTCCCAGGTCAACCACCGGCGGGCGAAGACGCTGCGAAACGGCAAGCTGGTGGAGGAGAAATGGGCGTCTGTACAGGTAATATTGCAAAGTAAATTGAGAGAATTAGGCGCAATAAGCGTTGCTATGACCGTATCAGCCGTGATGCAGCTGATATATTGCAAGAAAAGATACCGTAACGTATTTAAAAAGTTTTACATGCCTCAAAAATGTTTCATTCGAAGTCATAAGTCTTGGAAACAATGGCACTGTAAACCACCCAATTATGAGGAACTTTACGAGTTCATACTGCGGAGTCATAGTATTTACTATTTTCATACAAAAATCTAATATGTGGATGATCGCCAACTATGTAGTAGTTTCCCCTGATATGTAATAAGTTTTGATACGAAATTGTTGTTTTATATATTTTTTAACGGGCGTTGGCCTTAACTTCCTACCACTGTATCCAGTAGCGGCGTTAGGGGGGCTACGTTGGGCGACCGCCCAGGGCGCCTGAGAAAAAGGGGCGCCACTTTTTTTAGCATTACCAACACCCTGGGCGTCGAAGAAATCTCGGCCACGGCACTGACTGTATCTCCTGTCTTCTGTTGTTCTATAATGTGTTGTGTGTGCAGGTGGGAGACGTGATCAGGCTGGAGAACGACCAGTTCGTGGCCGCCGACATCCTGCTCCTCAGCAGCTCCGAGCCCAACGGCCTGTGCTACATCGAGACGGCCGAGTTGGATGGGTGAGTGTATACAGAATTCATTTCAACTCCTCAGCTTCAATGGCTTAGAGTAGCCTTTCCCAAAGTGGGCGATAACGCCCCCTTGTGGGCGCTGAAGGTCTGAAGGGGGGTGGTGTTGGACCCAGAAAAAAATGGTGGCGTTGTGTCTACACACACAGCCACACAGCCTCTAGGCTTGGTTGATTCATTTCATTTGGATGCATTTTAAATTGAAACAATGGGGGCGCTAAAACATAATTTGTTCTCAATGTGAGCAGGTACACAACATAAATTTGGGAGCCTCTGGCTTAGAGGGTGGCTCTTGACTCAGAGATCGTCATTTCGATTCCCGTGATGAAAACATGTATTTCTGAGTTTGGTTAGGATATCGCAGGCTGATCACTTGATTTTCTGACAAGTACGATCCATGCGTGGAAGGCAGTAAAGACGGCATCCAGGGCATGTAAAAATGTCGGTTTTGCTCCTGATCTCTCGCCAATCGTGTAGGTAGAGTCTCTCTCTCTATTCCTCTGTCTTCTCACTTCTGTGAACCTGAGGTAAGAATCTGACGTATTAGTGCGAAAGCGCACAGCTATTGTAACCTTACTCGTATTGCCGAAGAACCGTTTTTGAATCAAATAAGTTAGCATTGTTTGACTATCATTTCGATAAATTCGCAGTACTCTTGACTTCAAAATTTAAAGCCTTGCAAAATCTCACCATCAGCATGCGACACCAACAAATGACAACCTCACTTTCGTGTCGCGTGTTATAATTCGCTTAGTGGTTCCTAATGAATGGCCGGTCAGTTTGCCGTGCAGCGATTACGGTGAAAAATTGTACTTCGTTCGCCGCCGTCAATTGATTCTAATAGCTTTATGTTTTTGCTCATTAGCTAGTATTACTTTTTGTTTCATAATCTATACATATTATAAAACAAAGTCGCCTTATTCCCTTATGTCCTTTTGTTACTACTCTAACTACTGGTCCGATTTGAAAAATTCTTTCAGTCTTAGATAGCCCATTTATTGAGGAAGGCTATAGGCTATATTTTATCACGCTAAGACTAATAGGAGAATGTGAAAAAAACGGGGGAAATTATTTGAAAGGGTTTATCTCGCGAACTACTGGAGCAATTTTTATGTTATTTGACACAGATAAGAAGTAGACCACGTGAAGGATCATAAGCTATCGATTTTAATAATTTTTTCAGTGGTTATATATTTTATACTCGTGCGACGCCGGGGCGGGTCGCAAGTATTATATATATGCTTATTCTGGAATGGAGACCAAGGCTGGGAAATCGGGGTGTAGGTCGACCTCCAACTAGGTGGGACGACGATCTCCTTTTAGTTGCGGGTCCATTTTGGATGCGAGTAGCAGGAGATCGGTCATCTTGGCGATCATTGAGAGAGGCCTATGTCCAGCAGTGAACGAATATTGGCTGATATGATGATGATGATGGATATTATATGCATTTACGTATATTAACTGCTTTAAGGGGATTCTAGGTATTTGCGTGCTTTTAGGTATTAATTACTGTACTAGTGACTCTACATTCTGCCGCTATTAAAACTATCTTATGTCCTTGCCTGGGATCCAAAGTATTATAATATGTTCCATTTCAACAGTTTAAGCTTAAATAGATAACAGACAGACAGGCTCACTAATTATACCTACCTTGGACTAAATTTAAATGTGCGTCCAACTACATTGACATGTATTTCTAGACGTGATTTATGAATCTATAATATTAATGACTTGTCCCTAAAATCTAGACTACACAAATTGTCTTTTAAAAGTAGCGTTTACGTTCAAAACATACATATTAGGGTCAGTGTACAAATATAAAAATAATATTAAATAAAATACCCATTGGAGCTAAAGCTGAGTTCTCATCTGAGACAATCTGAAGTTAGTTTTAACTAAGTAATAAGTATACATAATATGAGAAAATTCATTTTTACAATTTTCTTGAAATTTTCGACAAGCATTATTTGAGTTGTTGCGGGACAGTATTATTATAACGCTTTTAAGCTGTCGTATGAGAGACCTTTTAGTTTCAAGTGTGCACACTGCACAGCTTTATATTTCAACTGTTTTATTGTAAGTTGGTGTGCGGTAAGTCTTACATGTTGAATACAATTATTTATATTAATGAAGGTACAATAATAACATGGAATTCAAAGAATTCTACATATTGTAATTGATTGTGAATAATCACAACTCTTCCGATGCCATTGTTGTGATGTTCGTAGAAGGTGCAAAGTAATTCTTATTGTTTGTATTCAAGGATTTTTGTGCCTCATTTTGTATCATTATCGGACGATAAGTATTCTTTCAATATTTATTGATGTAGATTTTATTTTCTTATAATAGAACCATCTATGTCCTTTAAACTTACTTCAATACTAAGTAAATATGACTTCATAGGGAGGTTTTCAAGTTCTTAAAACTATTTTTAAGTGCTTAAAAACATCTACTATTACTATTAATATGCCCCATTGAATTCGGAATTATGTTTTTTTGGCGATTAAATGAATAAACGAAACGAACGAGCCAAGGAGTGACAGACGTGCGAGAAAGTACGCGGACTTATGGCTCGACGATCTTAATCGCCTGTGTGTCAGCAAAGAGCCGCGAGCCGCGAGCCGCGAGCCGCGAGCCTGGGGGCATGGTAATCCAGTGTGAGCGATTCTCGTGTGTCACCGACGCGACCCGAGTAAGTTCGCGAACTTAAAACCCGCGTACTTTAAGTTCGTACGTCTATTAGGCCTTTTAGAATTTCCAAGCAATATTATACCTAATACCACCGTTTTTTTCCAGGGAGACGAACCTGAAATGTCGTCAGTGTCTGCTGGAGACGGCGGCGATGGGCCAGGACGACGCGCAGCTCGGCGCATTCGACGGCGAGATCGTGTGTGAGACGCCCAACAACCTACTTAATAAGTTCGAAGGTGATTTCTTTTTCCCTTAGCCTTACATTGATATAGCGTCATGAGATAGGGTAAGGGCCAACCCACACGTACCACAACCACACGACAACCACAACCACACCACGTGGTCGGGCGTATATTTCGTATTGTAAATGAACTGAACCATTCACACGTACCACATTTTGCAGTCGTTGTCGACCACTTGTCAGATAACTTGTCAGACGCAACCACGGCCGACCACATCGCAACCACAACGTTGCGTCAATGCAACGACAGTCCGCGCACACCGCCCGCGCTCTTCCCCCCCTCCGTTTCATTGACTTTCGTACGTAACCACATCGCAACCACTGGCGACAACGCAACTACGTCGGCATTTTGTCGGTACCACAACGCAACCACAAAATGCTGCAGCGACACCATTCACACGTAACCACTGCTCGACGACATTTTGTCACGACGTGTTGGCACTTAGGCCAAACGAGCGTAATTTTGTTAGTCGTGAGACGCCAAATTTCGGTGGCGTAATTTTTGTTGCATTCGGTTTCATACAAAAGTCCTGTTTCATTCACACGCCGAAGCAAAATGAGTTGTCTGCCAACTGACACATGCATTGCGGGGGGCGAGGGGAGTGACGCGGGCCGAGCAGAGCGTGACATCACAAACGTTTATCAGTTACAAGTTACAACTGAGTAAAATGCTCTCGTCTGGCACCCCAACGGCATTTCTATCAAGCAGAATTTCTAACGACGACCCATAATATTACGCTCGTTTGTCCTTGCCCTTAACCCTCGTGTGCGACAGACAGACCATTCGCGCTGAAACGGTTATACGTGGCTATCCTGTCTTAACATCTATAAAGCGACGCGATAGTCCTCTCGAGTGACCGTTATGTTGCGCTGCCATAGTTGTACGTGGCTGTTAGCTGATTCTAGCTCTAGCCAGAGTACATGGGGTGGGATTTGATAAATCACGGCGGCGACTATCGTTCACTCTTAGGTGATCCGTCTGCCCATTTCCTGGTTCAAATAAAAAAAAAATGAATTGCCTTACGCATTATATACATATTGACAAAGAGATATATCGTTGGCATGATGCGACCCGCTGCATGAAGGTTTGTTGCTTAGTCATTAAAGTCAGTTCAATTATTTTATCTCGTAGTTTCTATGAGAGTGATAAAATTATCCACAACGGATTCAAAGGCTTTAGAAACACCTTTGATCTTTCTTTCCTTGGAAAAGTCTTTGTTGATTAAATCTGAATGGACTCTATCAGTAGAGCTAAATCTTCTGATGATTTTTCCCAACATTAACGGCTACATAAGTAACTAATATAATAACTGTAATAAAGATATGTGCAACTAGTATTGCAAGACGTTGCATGTTGATAGTTGTTTGCTAGTTGTTTCGCAAATGGTTTTTCGTTACTGCCGTGAAATAGTTTTTTAATTGATGGCTAATATTGTTGAATGCTTTGCTGTCGTTACGATTTGCGTCACAGACACTTAGTTATAATATGTTCTCATGTTCTTTGTTCTCTTAGAGCCTTATCACACTGGCGATTAGCGAGCGATTTGAAAGCGACGCGAGCACACGCCGCGACAGCGCAGCGTCGTCGCGGCGTGGCGTGGACGCCATTTTGTACCCTCGTCTAGGGATGTGACGTCAGAATCTATTTTGCTACTGAGTGTCCAAAACGCGGAAGGCAAGCTGCGTGCACGCCGCGCAATCGCGTCATCGCGGCGTGTGCGCTGCGCTGTCGCGTCGCTTTCAAATCGCTCGCTAATCGCCAGTGTGATAAGGCCCTTAAAGCGTCCTTTGCAACGGAATTTATTTACAAAACGCTGATGGATTTTTGACGTTGCAATACTCGCTGATCGCTCTATACGTAATATATTTCCAATAAATATAAAGGACAAAGCGTTGAAATGCTGACGTCTCGTACTGACAATTCTTATGAAGTACAGCGCAGCTTTAAATTGAATTGAGAGTTCCTGAAATAAGTGTGCCTTTAGTTTTCTTCATGAATATTTGTAGTATTTTAATAGCGAATACGTATTGTGATAGTTTGTGCATTTTATTGTACATTTTGACGATGTAGGAACTAGGAGCATTTTAAAATGGCATATAACATAAACCATTTTTATGGTTATGTCCAGTAGTAACAAACGCAACAATGTTTTTAATATCGCATTATTGCCAAAGGGCGCAGTGGTACAGCTGTTATGAGCAGAACATAGATAAAATATTAGTACATTCGACATATTCTAAGAAATGCAAAGGTGTAAATATGTCGATGATTTAAATGTATTTTTAATATTTTATCATATCTACGTTAGGTATTCGTTTAGTTTTTGGATGGTTACGTAGGGTGTGGTTTGGAGTGATGCATACAAATATATTGATCAGCCCCTCTAGCATACGCTAACGAGAAAATTTTGTCTACACGTTTTCTCGATGTTTAATGGCTTTTCTCTTCATCTCTATTGACCCTAACATGACATAAAATTTTTCTCGTTTTGATCTGTCGTCAATAATGTCAAAAAATGATTTTGACATTATGTCGTTCTCGACAATATAAAGTATACAGTGTTAGATAGCCCATTTATTGAGGAAAGCTATAGGCATAATTTTTCCAGTGGCTATATATTTTATACCCGTGCGACGCCGGGGCGGGTCACTTGTAAAGTATATATCCGCAGGTACGCTGAGCTGGCGGTCGTCCCACTTCTCGCTGGACAACGACAAGATCCTGCTGCGGGGGTGCGTGCTCCGTAACACGTCGTGGTGTTACGGCGTCGTGGTGTTCGCCGGCAAGGACACCAAGCTCATGCAGAACAGCGGCAAGACCAAATTCAAGCGCACCAGTATAGATAGGCTACTCAACTTTCTTATTATAGGGGTGAGTAACAATGGTTCTATAACTTCAATTCTGTATTTTCCTTACCGCTAAACGTCCGTCAGATACCTACTCTGCTATACAAATTTATATATATTTAGCAGGTAGGTATTTTAACCTATCCTTACCTAGAAAAATATATATATTACTAGATGATACCCGCAACTCCGTTGCGCCAAAACTAGTTTATCGCGCGGGAACCGTACATTTTTCCGGGACAAAAAGTATCCTATGTCCTTTCCCGGGACTCAAAGCATCTCTATGCCAAATTTCAGCAAAATCGGTTCAGCGGTTTGGGCGTGAAGAGGTCACAGACAGACAGACAGACACACTTTCACATTTATAATATTAGTATGGATATGCTAGGTAAGGACAGGTTCATCTAAAGAACAATTTTCAACACTCTTCAATCATCAATCAAAAAAGTTCTTCGCCACTAATTGACATAACAATAAAGATCAGCTACATGCCCTGGTAAAAGTTAAACCGGCTTTTACTAGTGTATGACTAAAACAAAATTAAGGGGGTTTTTAGTAATATACGGTAATACCATTATCATATTTTTAAAGCTCCACAATGTTTATTTTACACGGAAACGACATATTATCTATACTTATTATAAAACAAAGTCGCTTTTTTCCCCTCAAGTCCCTTTGTTCCCTTTAATCTTTAAAACTTCGCAACGGATTTGGATGATCCTTTCAGTGTTAGATAGCCCGTTTGTCGAGGAAGGTTAAAGGCTATATTTTATCACGCTAAGACTAATAGGAGCGAAGAAATAGAGGAAAATGTGGAAAAAACGGGAAAAATTATTTGAAAGGGCTAACTTGAATGCGCTAATCTCATGAACTACTGGTCCGATTTGAAAAATTATTTCAATGTTAGATAGCCCATTTATTGAGGAAGACTATAGGCATAATTTTTTCAGTGGATATATATTTTATACCCGTGCGACGCCGGGGCGCGTCGCTAGTTATATGATAAAATGGTATAATTTTTGTTACCAATGTCAAGGGCAGTCGTTCAAAAGTGATTTAAGCTTAGAATACGGTTTCACTACAGTTTAATAAAAAAATTTGGTTGTCTGTAAAGTCGGTTTACTGACGATAGTTGAACGTGACAACGTCATAGCCTTAACCCCTCAGTTCCGGGAAAAATCTATGCAAAAAGTTGGCAGGTCAATGTGCAAAACAAATGGCGCCCGGCCTACCCTCTTTGTAAAATTAATGTAATATGAAATATCCTTACATATAATCCATATTTTATGTTTGTGTGAACTACATTATAATATGTTTAATTTTCTATATATCAAGTCATCATAATATAGTATTTAGTCCGATGTGATATTAGTTTCTCAATTATAAACTTTCGAAACTATAATTAGTGACTTGTTCAGAAGAAATAAACGAATACTTTATTCTTAATATATTAAGTCATACCTTGACACGTAGGAAATAGAGCACAATTTTGAATAGCCGAAATAATACTAATAGCTCACAGATTATTCATTTTTCATTCAGAGTGTGGTCAATGTATCAAAGGTCATATAACTAACCAAACTTCTTCATACAAAAGTATTCACTAAGTCATCGAAATACGTAATATAATCGAAACAAAGAGCGCGGCCTAGGTGGGCCTTACAGTTGTTGAGAGACTTGAGAGTGTCTCTCTCGTCGTCTTGATAATGGAACGCCTCAGAGCTGTCAGCGAGGTAACGCCGCATGAACTGTCATGTTTTTCAGGCGCGCACCCCATATCGAATTATAAGACGTTATCACGTCAAAAAGGCTACCTTCGCTACTGTTTGACATTTAGCAATACGCTAAGTTCAGACGTACCCTGATAAAAGCTAAGTCCGCTTTTTACTACTATAATATGACTGAGAAAAAACGAGATGCTTTTAGTAATACCATTGTCATATTTATAAAGGTCCACAATATTTATGTTACATGGATGTGATATATAATATTACTAGCGACCCGCCCCGGCGTCGCACGGGTATAAAATATACAGCCACTGAAAAAAATATTAAAATCGATAGCCTATCACGATCCTTCATGTGGTCTACTTCTTACCTATCTGTGCCAAATAACATAAAAATTGCTCCAGTAGTTTGCGAGATAAACCCTTTCAAATAATTTCCCCCGTTTTTTTCACATTATCCTATTAATCTTAGCATGATAAAATATAGCCTATAGCCTTCCTCAATAAATGGGCTATCTAACACTGAAAGAATTTTTCAAATCGGATAGTTCCTGAGATTAGCGCGTTCAAGTTAGCCCTTTCAAATAATTTTCCCCGTTTTTTCCACATTTTCCTCTATTTCTTCGCTTCTATTAATCTTAGCGTGATAAAATATAGCCTATAACCTTCCTCGATAAATGGGCTATCTAACACTGAAAGAATCATCAAAATCCGTTGCGTAGTTTTAAAGATTAAAGGGACATGAGACAATAATAAGTATAGATATGATAAAATTGTATTTTTTTTACCTTGATGTCAAGGGCAGTCGTTCAAAAGTGATTTAAGCTTAAAATATGGTTTCACTACAGTTTAATTAAAAAAAAACTCGACTCGAACTCGGTTGTCTGAAAAGTCGGTTTACTAACGATAGTTGAACAAGACAACGTCATAGCCTTAAATGGAACGCCTCAGAGCAAGGTAACGCTGCATATTGCGTCATGTGTTTTCGTGCGCGCAGCCCATATCGAATTATAAGACGTCGTTACGTCAAAAAAAAATACAATTTAACTTTTTCATCTTTGTGTGTTACAGATAGTGCTGTTCCTGCTGTCGATGTGCGTGTTCTGTACTGTCGCGTGCGGCGTGTGGGAGTGGTTCGTCGGACGATACTTTCAGGTACACATCGCTATGAGCTTTTCGCACTTTAGTATTCTCATCCACGTCATACAAACTTTCGTAAATAGTAACCTAATCGGCAGGGCTATCACGTAAAAAAAGCGATCAACAACCCACTAGCAATAATCGTATTGTTTTGGCTAATACGTGATACGAAATTGCGATTTTGGAGCAATTATCGCGCAATAATTGCTCTCGCAAGATACGTGATATGGAGGCGGAGCTTTATTAATGTTGAATTGAAATAATATCTGAAGATTGTAAGTTAATGTTTAAATTACTGGGTACAGTATAGGCACATATGTGCATATACCTAGTAAATACTGGAAACCAGTATTTACTGGGTGTCTATTCAATAGACTTCTGTGTTGTTCGTTGTTTGGTTAATTTGCATCTATAAGTCAATCGTCAACAGTCATAATATAGCTCTATAAACTTGATATCTAATGTCGCAATCACTCTTGTAAATGGTGCCCTCTTTAAATTGCTGATTATAAACATGCCCAAAGCGCCATCGGCCATTGAGTTGATTACGAGTATTCCAGAAATACCAAATAAAGTGTATGATACAGTATAAAGTTATTAGCTTTATGGCGTGAAATCTAGCTGAATAACTCTAGTTTATATGGCTGCAAAAGAGCACGCCTTTAATTAATAGTGTCGTTCAGTTCAACAGCTGTTATGACTTTATTTTTGGTTCAGTTTATTACTCGATACTCCTCTACATAAAACCTTATCCTGCTTGCGTTAGTCTGGGCTTAAAGTTGGTACCCAAAAATTCTACATCATATTTATATGATCTAGAATTTTTCGTATAATTTCCTAGCGAATCGTTAACACAACCGATTTAACGTACGTAATTAACATGATATGAGTCGAATGTCGATATCATATTTAAAGCTAATGACACATTTGTCAGCACCGAACGCGCCGTACGCGTCGAACGCAGCACATACACGAAATGCGGCGCGGACGGTGTTATTTCCAAGTTTGGTTATTAGAATGCAGGCTGATCACCTGATTGTCTGACAAGTAAGATGATCCATGCGTCAGAGGGGCATGTAAAAAGTCGGTCCTGTGCCTAATCTCACCAGTCGTGTCAGTCTTCGTCCCACTGGGTTATGAGAGTAAAGGAATAGAGAGTGCTCTTGTATACTTGCGCACACACTTGGGCACTATAAAATTACTCCTGCGTACCTGTAGGCCTAAATAAATTATTATACTAAGGATGTTGTGTCACCAGGTATACCTGCCGTGGGACACGCTGGTGCCCGCGGAGCCGGCGCCGGGCGCCATAGTCATTGCGCTGCTCGTGTTCTTCTCCTACGCCATCGTCATGAATACGGTTGTGCCTATATCGCTGTATGTGTCTGTTGAGGTGAGTGTACGCGGTCAGAAACTAGCTAAGCCGGCCCTTATACGAGCAGTTTTATTGTCAATATCACGCTTCAATTTTATTGAACAGTTTATTTGACAATTAGATTGAAGGCGCTAGATGTTCAATATCAACTCGAAATGGCCAATAATAAATATTACGCAATACCTACGTGATATAGACAATAAAATTCCTCGTCTAGGGGCCGGCTTATAAGACGTGTTTAAACTGCATCCAATAATATCTTGAAATGACTCCCCTGTAAAATTGACAACATTTCAAAATTTTAACATGGAATTTTTATTATTTTATAAGAAAGTAGACTTAAAATAAGACGACACGTGTTTCTTGCTTTTTCAAAATTATGCATTTAAGATACCTAAAAAATAGATTTTAATCCTTCGTATTCTAAAGAGACGTAAGCGCCAAGTGACGTCATACTTACGCCCGAATGGTTAATTCCATTACAGTTTACAAAAGAAAAAATATGTCAATGTAAGTTTGTTACGTTTATTAGGACGTCTGTCAATGTCATCGTGGTATTTTCGTATGTTAGAAATGTCATTTTTGACAGTGACTGTTTTTTTATGCTTCATGATGTCTTTTTATAACGATTTTACACCAGGCAAAAAAAAAAATGTCTGATATGCCGTAAGTATGACGTCACAACGTATTTTTCAGTTTTTCTTTATTTTCTCAGTAAATAAGCAATAAAAAATTTTTTGGAATATTTTTTTGATATCAGGAGAAGAAACTAAAGAAACGGTATTTTTTATTTTAAGGCTTAAAAAATTTGAAATGTTGTCAATAGTCCGGTCAAATTAGACAAAAAATAGAGGTGAGGTTACATAAATTCCGACAAGGCTGAATATTGGTAGGATTGTTCAATACACTATAATAAAGGAAATGTGAAAAGTCCTCATCAATCCGGCACGTGCAAAAAAATTTACTCGGGGTCAAAGGTTACAAAAACGGGTTTTTTGCGATTTTCAGCAAAACGGTAAGTTTTATCATAAAATCAGCTCAGACAAAATTTGTAGATCAGATAATTATCTATAAAATGTCTTAACTCTTTTTTTCCTGAGAGCCACTATTTTTTAGATAGAACGATTCAAAATGTTGAAAGAGTTTGAGGTATAAGTGTACTTAGCGCGTTTTTTTTCAAGTTACACCTTTTAAGTGTAAATCAACGACAAAACTGACTAGCGGTGTACCTAGTCTGATGTATGCGTTGCGTCGTCGTAGACATAAGTACACTTAAATTCTTTCAACTTTGTGAATCGTTATATCTCAAAAAATGGTGGCTCTTAGGAAAAAAAGTATTAAGACATTTTTATAGATAATTATCTGATCTACAAATTTTGTCTTAACTGATTTTATGATAAAACTTACCGTTTTGCTGAAACCCATTTTTGTAATCTTTGACCCCGAGTAATTTTTTTGAACGTGCCGGATCGATGAGGACTTTTCACATTTCCTTTATTATAGTGTATTGAACAATCCTACCAATATTCAGCCTTGTCGGAATTTATGTAACCTTGGATGTCTAAATTGATCGGAGTAACATACAATAGTTTACGTAGAAAGCATCGATATTTGTGTATATTTGTGCGCGTAACAGACAAAAAATCGAGCTTCGTATAATATATGTATTTAAATATATTTTTTTCCTATGGGAAAAAAGGCGGGGCTGTTTGCGTGTTGCCTGTATTTAGAATCCTATTGGCACTCCCAATGTAAAGTGTTATGATTTTAAATTTTTAGTTAAAAATATTTTATAGTTATTTTATCTTTTTTAACACGACATGAGAAAGCACGTGATTTTAATATAACACCCAACATGACCTTAGAACTCGCCTTTATAAAAATGTATTCTGTTTTTGTCACTTTATTGAAGTCTTTATAAAGAAAAAAAAAAAAAAAAAAAAAACTAAAATATTACTTACAAACACCACAAACATTATTTACTTTAAAACATGTGTTGTATCTTTCCAGGTTATAAGATTTGCGCAAAGTTTTTTAATAAATTGGGACGAGAAAATGTATTACGAAAAGACTGGAACCGCGGCTAAGGCGAGGACTACCACATTAAATGAGGAGCTAGGTAAAATAATATTATCATATATTATCTTTGGTATAGTTTGTTGTTCAATAGATTTTAGACTCTAATGTATACCTCATAAGTTTGAATTTACTTCATTGTTACATGCAGGTCAAATTCAATACATATTCTCGGACAAGACGGGCACGTTGACGCAGAACATAATGACGTTCAACAAGTGCTCGATAGCGGGCGTGTGCTACGGCGACGTCATTGACGAGCAGACCGGCGAGACCATAGAGCTCACAGACGTGAGTACCACAGACTATACACCGCGGCCGGCCAGGAATATGAAAAACGTCAGTCGCGGAAAACCCGCCAAACTGACTTGACATGTTTTCAACCAATCACGCTCCAGCTTCTCGTAGAGTTGCCATAGCGAAAATTGAGCGCCCTCGGCGCATTTTTTTATTTTCCTTGCCCGGCTTCCCCGCACACGTTACATACAGTAGCCACGATGCATGTAGACGCTCACGAGGAAGCACTATAGACCATACATGCAGGAGATCAAAATTTGCACCGTTCAATAATTTTGTGCATGTTTTTCTTTGTCAGTGATGTTTGATACTGTCCCAGTCCAGCTTCGGGATTCGTGTACCGTTTGTGATTTTTTATAAATTGTGCATAATAGTTTTTTACGACTCATCGCGTAGTGTAACGTGCCGCACATGTAACTATATACACGTCTCTACCACCCTGAGGGCCCTTCTCATGTCATGCGTGCTATCGCCCGCGTGGCAAATTGCCCGCATCCTATCATTTCATAGTTTTTTTCCTGTCACATGGGCAAGATGCGCGCGGCCAGGAGCACGTTGTCACCCGCATTCGGGCCAGGGCCCGTACCACGAAACGGTTTTGAGACTCAAACAATCGTACGAAAATGTTGCGTCCTACTCTAACAACGTCATATTCACGTTTGTAAGAGTAGGACGCGGCATTCTCGTACGATTGTTTGAGTCTCAAAACCATTTCGTGGTACGGGCCCAGGGCCGTACCACGAAATCGTTTTGAGACTCAAACAATCGTACGAGAATGCCGCGTCCTACTCTTACAAACGAGAATGACGTTGTTAGAGCTGGACGCAGCATAATATTCGATCGTTTGAGTCTTAAAAACGGTTTCGTAGTAGGCCTACTGATTCGCGTGCGGGCGATGACACGCATAACAGGAAAAGGGCCCTGAGTGGACGCACGCACACACATACACTCCGTTAAGGTCGGGGTGGTAGGGCGAACTGACGCGTGTGTGGCGCAGCGGGGGCGGCGGGAGCGGGCTGCGGCGGGGCCGGCGGGGGTGCGGGGGGCGGCCCACTCGCCGAGCGCTCGCCTGCTGCACGCCGAGCTCGAGCAGGGCCGCAGCACGCCAGCCGCGCGCCGCCCGGACGTGCGTACACGCCCCTACACACACACCGCACACTCCCACACACATACACACCTAACCCCACGCTACTCACTTTCTGAGTTATCCTGTTGTTGACACTTTATTTTTATAATATTAAGGCGTGACCGCATTAAGCGACACTACGCTGCAGTTGCGAGAAGCGACACGTCGTATTCTATAGATATACACAAAAATGAGGTTTTGTGTCGCGTAACTCCGCTAACGGGTAGTGCAGCTTCATACAATAAAATATATTTTGCCGTGCCGTGCCGTGTCGCGTCGCTCCGCTGCAGCATAGAGTCCCTTAGTGCGGTGTCACCATAAAGCTTTTTAAGCAGATTATTGTGATGTTGAACTTAAATTAAATTTGTGTCTACATATTATGTCTAGAAATTTGATTTTGGTAAACTTGCGTTATTTCGTCGCACTGCTATTTCAATTTGAAAACATCACGAAAAGCAAGTTTTATACTTGCTTGAAAGTGTTGACACACAAAACGTTTCAATGAAAATAAAGTGCCAATGACAGGATTCAGTTCTGTATTTTATCATGCTACACAAGTGGACGAATATAGGCTGATAAGATGATGATGATGAAATAAGTCAAAGAAATAAGAATCATTTTTCTGCTACTTTTAAGCCTTGCAATAGCACACTGACACTTGTTTGCCATGATAATAATATTATGTACATTATACACATTAAGATTGCAGTTAAATTATTATAATCAGTTTCTATGTCAAGATAAACCGATAACGCATATAAGCCATGAACATTATATAATTGAAATCCATATACATAATTAGCCGCGTACTGACCAAGCGAGCCGCCTCGCCGCGGCAGCCTCGCGCGCAGTTGCTCGGTCGGTCAGTACGTATTAGTGCGCGGCAAACGTACCGAGGCGCCTTTGAGCATCGACAAAAACCGACAACTTTTGACTCGGCCGCGGTACGCTCGGGCGAGGCAGCGAGGCTGCTCGCTTGGTCAGTACGCGGCTAATCAATAACCCATTTTTACTTCTGTACCCATGGTCCTCTGCAAACTTGCAAACTTAACGTGTATATTACGTACGCTACACCTCCCTTATCCCAGATATACACTGTGTGACTTAGGTAAAGCGTTACTGTACCTGTATAAACTATTAGCTTACCTCACCAATAACTCCCATACATAATTTACTAGTTAAAGGAAAATTGTTGGTGACTAATTACCAATAAAAAAATTCAATAAAATCTTTTATTCAATATTTTCCGTGCACTAATATGTAATAGAGGTTTTAATAGTAGTATTTTACATTGTATATAATTTTTAATGCTTTAATTATTTATTTCATAGAATGATACTAAAATAACAAAACAACAGGGAATAATAATGTAAATACTAGCATAACACAACCAATATTTACACTCGATAGACAAAAATATGCATGTTACCTAGCTTCTAAAATAAATGTAATAATGTCTGTTTTGTTGTGCTTTTGATGTGGTTAGTTTGATGTGAGTAGTCTGTTACAAGCTGTAAAACACTATCAAATTATATTTTACATTAAGTATTTCGTTGAAACAATACACAAAGTTAAACTGTACTGGATATTATACACAATACAGTCTATAATATGTTAACATTTTTTGTAATATTTAAAGTTAGAAAAAAAAAAGTATAAAAAGTTTAGATGTTTGTTCGTATGCTTTGCCTTTTTCTCGCTTTTGCATGTTTCTGATTGGTGTTGCTTGTCTCTATGGTGTTTCTGTGGTACACAATGTCTGTTCAGAGATATTTTACCTCTTGTTGACCTTTATGATAATGACATAAGGGCTATTAGAGACTGTACAGTAAAGTAAATAACTCTGGATAGATTAAATATTGATCTCTTTAACAAACCCACAAAGTAACATATTTTTATAATCTTTTGACTTGTTTATTGCTTTTCCTGGTTTTATAAGCATGTTTAGTTTTTTGATATCCTATAAACAGGTGTAAAAAGCAGGTACCCAAAATTTACTTAATTAATCCATATTATATAAAAATCTAACCTTATCTTATTGTTGAAATTTAAATAGTAAAAGGCTCATTTACTCTAAAATATATTTATTTGTACGATTTGATATGCCGTAACTGAAATAAAACTATGAAATAATTTTAAGACGTATCAGAAAATAAAATTTAATAAATGTTAAGGGCCTATTATAGGCTTTTTAAAGCTAAAATTGAAAAAGTTTGTCCCCTTACTAATAAATGTGTACACAGCGAATAACCTATTTCTATCTTTCTTTAATAACCTATATGCACTGACCTCGAATAAACAAGTACGCTGGACTTATGATACCCTTTGAAATGACAGCTATTTTTTGTGCATATTTGAAGCGGAATCAGCGCCCCAATGCGCGGGAAGAGAACTAAATCTGACGTAAAAATGACGTTTGAAAGTCGCCATATTGTCGCTGATAGCAGTGAGAGTGGGAGTACTTGGGACTAATACTAGTTTCTACAACCAATAGCGACTAAGCGGTCATTTGCAAGTTACGTCAGATTTAGTTCTCCTCCCCCGCATTGGGGGCGCTGATTAAGCTTCAAATAGGCACAAAAACAGTTGGGTATCATAAGTCCAGCGTACTTGTATAATGGAGGTCAGTGCCTATATGGCATCCTTATCTGATATATTGCAAATGTCAATTGACAGACAAGAAAGGGTGTACCCACTGTGTATACAGGGTGTAACAAAACTAATTGACAATAACTTAGTGCGTTTGCCCATACAAAAGAGAGAAAAAAAAATTGGTCTTTCAGCGCTGCTACTTTCACAGTGAACTCTACAAGGAACACATACAAACCCTAAAGTATTATCACTTAGTTTTGTTACACCCTGTATTTATTAGCAGGGGGGAGTTTCACCGCTATAACTTACACATATTACAGAGCACGGAGCCGCTCGACTTTTCCGACAATCCGGAGTACGAGCCGGAGTTCAAGTTCTTCGACTCGAAACTACTGAAGGCGGTCCGGCAGGGCGACAGTAACGTGTTCGACTTCTTCCGGCTTTTAGCGCTCTGTCACACCGTCATGCCGGAACACAAGAACGGCCGGCTGGAGTATCAGGTGAGAAATAAACTAAGCGGGTCCCTAGACGAGCAATTTTGTCACGCAAAATCACCTATTGCGTAATATTATTGACCGTCTAGGGTTGATATTGAACATCGCGCGCCTTCAATCTAATTGTCAAATAAACTTGTTCAGTAAAATTGAAGCGTGATATTGACATTACAATTGATCATCTAGGGGCCGGCTTAAAGAGCAGTGGTCTACACTCTACAGTCCTTATCATAACATTTTTAAAATAGAAATATCCATTACCATCTATTCGATATTTATTTTGCCGCTGGAGGGTAGTAACCACTCACACAAGAAGTTTCGACATTTTGACTTTCCACGGCCAACCACTGTTGGCACAATCAGGTCTTTCTCATTGCAAACATCTGATAGTTATTACAAACTTAAAAACCCTAAGGGTGTGTTTCCACTGAAGCGTAGTGGAGCTTAGCGGTGCTCGAATTGACCAATCGTGCTATTCCAGCGGAATAACAGCGAAACGGAGCGAAGATTTCAAGCATGGTGATTGGTCAATTCGGCACCGCTAAGCTCCGCTCCGCGTCAGTAGAATCGCAGCCTAATTCTTACTCTCACTTTAACAATGAAACTCTGTAAAATGTAGGTATTTAAAATCTATACTAAGACTAGCTGTCCCGGCAAACGTTGTTTTGCCGTATAAATAATTTTTGGTATGAAAAATAGATGTTGGCAGATTCTCAGACCTACTCAATATGCTCACAAAATTTCATGAGAATCGGTCAAGCCGTTTCGGAGGAGTACGGGAACGAACATTGTGACACGAGAATTTTATATATAAGACTAGCGACCCGCCCCGGCGTCGTACGGGTATAAAAAAATGATTAAAATCTATAGCCTATGGTCCTTCACGTGGTCTACTTCTTATCTGTGCCAAATAACATAAAAATTGTTCCAGTAGTTCACCAGAAAAACAGTTTCAAATAATTTCCTCCGTTTTTTCCATATTATCCTATTAGTCTTAGCGTGATAAAATATAGCCTATAGCCTTCCTCAATAAATGGGCTATCTAACACTGAAAGAATTTTTCAAATCGGACCAGTAGTTCCTGAGATTAGCGCGTTCGAGTTAGCCCTTTCAAATAATTTTCCCCGTTTTTTCCACATTTTCCTCTATTTCTTCGCTCCTATTAGTCTTAGCGTGATAAAATATAGCCTATAATCTTCCTCGATTAATGGGCTATCTAACACTCAAAGAATCATCAAAATCCGTTGCGTAGTTTTAAAGATTAAAGGGAACAAAGGGACATGAGGGAAAAAAAGCGACTTTGTTTTATAATAAGTATGGAAGATAAATCATAAAGCTGAAGAGTTTGTTTGTTACTTACAGGCACAATCGCCGGACGAGTCGGCGCTGGTGTCGGCGGCGCGGAACTTCGGGTTCGTGTTCCGGGAGCGCTCGCCCAACACCATCACTATAGAGGTCATGGGGAAAACTGAGGTAACTCTAAAATAGCATATTCTGAATCCTATGCTAGAATATTCGTGCAAATTGCAAATTATATACTATCTATCAGGACTAGTTGGACTAAAGATAAACTTGTTGATATTTGAGGTATTTCTGTGGTTCTGTCTTTATTTTCTTATTCTAAAAGTAACTACTATTGTATACAAAAGCCGGCAACGCACCTGCAGCTCTTCTGATGTTGCGAGTGTCCATGGGCGACGGTAGTTGCTTACCATCAGGTGACCCGTTTGCTCGTTTGCCCCCTTATTTAATAAAAATAAAAAAATAATATTGTAATTTTTGTTTCAGGTGTACGAGTTGTTGTGTATATTAGATTTTAATAATGTTAGAAAAAGAATGTCAGTGATATTGAAGAAGGACGGTGAAATTAGGTTATATACTAAAGGTGCTGATAACGTTATATATGACCGGTTAAAAAAGAACGATCAAGAGGAGGTTAAGTCTAAGACGCAGGAGCATTTAAATGTGAGTATTCTTTCGTTCCAATTATTATTTATTTGACAAGCTGAACTTAACAAAAGACAAGAACTTCTGTAGTTCTTGTCTCGTAAATCAAGTAATGTTGAGTTTCATGTCTTATGGTAGAAAAGTAAATGTAATACTTGTACTACTAGAAACCTACAAAGTCAGCTTGTCTTAGCTGCTAGTCTGTTGCCAACATCAACATGGTTTGATTCCATTTAAATCATATCTTATTTTTAGTACTTAAAACACACTGAATTCAACTAATGATTTAGTAATAAAATGTGCTAAACTTCACTTTTTTCTAACTACATATTTTATCTTTTGACAGAAATTTGCGGGCGAAGGTCTGCGTACCCTAGCGCTGGCGTGGCGGCCGCTTGAGGAGCGCGGGTTCGCGGAGTGGAAGCGTCGACACCACGCCGCCGCACTCGCCCTGCACGATCGCGACGAGCGCCTCGACGCCATCTATGAGGAGATCGAGACCGACCTCGTGCTGCTCGGTGAGAATGCACATTGTGCCCTGTACATAAGATCGACAATAGCCGCGTACTGACCAAGCGAGCTGCCTCGCCGCGGCAGCCTCGCGTGCATTTGCTCGGTCGGTCAGTACGTGTGAGTGCGCGGCAAACGTCCGAGGCGCCTTAGAGCATCGACCAAAAACCGACAACTTTTGGCTCGGCCGCGGCACGCTCGGGCGAGGCAGCGCGGCTGCTCGCTTGGTCAGTACGCGGCTATTAGCGTGTCACTACGCCGCCGCGTTAGCGTGGCACGACCGCGATGAGCGTCTCGACGCCATCTATAGGAGACCGACCTCGTGCTGCTCGGTAAGAATGCACATTGTGCCCTCTTAATAAGGTCCAAATTCGTGTGTGTACAGGTATGCTGACCTAGTACTGCTTGGTGAGCCAAACTGAACTCTATGCCCCGCGGCTAAAGTCCGCAATCGTATGCTGCGACTCCCCGCTGTAACGCTTCGGCAATGCGTTATGCGATGTAAATGATCCATTCAAATTTTGAACACGCAGCCCAATGTCACGAGCGGCAAATTCTGTCAATTCAATGTGTACTCGTGTCTTCTTGTGTAGAATAAGAAAGTCGAGTTTTAAAGGGTAATTTTAAAAAGGCATTGCATTCAATCGACGTGTCACGTGAAAATGTAAAATGTGCTGCCATAAGCCATTCATCCTTTCACTGTGACTTAACATGTGGAACCTAACCTTCTAAATACTTTACCCCTTTATCAATTTTTGTTGCAGGTGTAACTGCCATTGAAGATAAATTACAAGACGGCGTGCCAGAAACGATAGCCAACCTCAGTATGGCGGGGATCAAAGTGTGGGTCTTAACGGGTGACAAACAAGGTATGATTATCTTTAATCACCTGTAAATAGATAAAGATTACAAATAACTAGCATGATTAGTGTTGAAGCCATATTATATGGCAACTCGATCACGTTATTTGATAATGGAATTAAGACACTCACAATTAGCTGAACACAATAATTCTTAATACTGTTACATAACGTTCATTGAATGTATTGCGTAATTAATCCAATTATAACTCATTTGATGAACATAGAAATCGATTACAACAAAACAAGGCAACAAAAATATAAAAACAGTTACAAATAGGCTCATTTAGCCTCTCACTAACTTGTAAATCCACTTTTCTAACGTATCACATAATATAACAGAGAACAAACATGTTAAAAGAAAATTTAAACATTGATTTTTATTTTATTTTATACAAAATGACAAGATTGACGTAACTTCCTGTTTTTTGCGTTAAAATATTTAAATTTATTACATACTAGTGATATTTTCTCACTTAAAATAATTTAATCCAAGTCATAATAAAATTACTGTATCTTCCCCATTACGATTTTATTGATGATGATGTTGTGTGCGACAGAGACGGCGATAAACATCGGCTACTCGTGTCAGCTACTAACTGACGACATGGCGGAGGTGTTCGTGATCGACGGCGTCGCGCACGACGACGTCGCCCGGCAGCTCGCCAAGTGCAAGGACAGCATACGCGTCGTCAACACCTTCCTGCCGTACGGTATGTTGTACTGTACGTCGCTGTACGCTACGTTTGCGTACGGTACGTAGCCGCACCATGGGACTCGCCCGACAGCTCGCCGAGTGCAAGGACAGCATACGCGTCGTCAACACCTTCCTGCCGCACGGTATGTTGTACTGTACGTCGCTGTAGCGTACAGCGTTTGCGTACGGTACGTAGTACGTACCATGCGATGTCGCCCGACAGCTCGCCAAGTGCAAGGACAGCATACGCGTTCCTGCCGCACGTTGTACTGTATGTCGGCGTACGGTTCATTGTCGTATACGACGCCGTGCATCGTTGCACGATACGTCGACGTACGGTACGTTGCCGCACGATACGTTGTAGCAAGGTATGCCGCCTTGCGATCAGGCGACACTCGCGTGATACGAGAGTATTACTGTTGTTAGCATCACAGGCGGCCCCAGGTGGTTTAAGTGCCATCTAGCGGCCACTGGTGGTACCGCAACTTACATAAAGTTAATATGTGTCTTATGTGATATGTCTTTATTATAACATGAACTCCTTGCCATTGAAATTCTCGTGTAAGTCTAATAATTGTAAAAATATGTCATTTGACTTGTCATCGAGTGGCAAACTGTCCTAGTGATATTATACATTATATTAAAAAAAAAACATAATTGTCAATGCTACTATTTGTATAACTAAGGTGACATAATATTGTGTATAATTCCAGGATCAGAAGCGAAGAGCTCCGCCGCTAACGGCAGTACGCGCGCGCGGGCGAACGTGAAGCTCAACGCGCCGGCCGTGTCCGTCGTCACATTTAGGTGGGAACATAACTCACTAGCACGCCGCAGGTAGACACCACTTACACGCCCCGCCCACTCGACACGCCCGCTTGTAACGCGCGCCTACATGCTAATGACAACTTTACACGCTCGCGATTATCATGCTCCTAGTAAGTAATTAAAGTAGTTAAACGTAACGGTTTGAAAAAAAAAACGCCTATTTTATTTTAGTGATCTAAATTCTAAAGTAATAATGTAGGACAATAATTATTTATGACAATTGATGCCGGATATTTTTAAATATTAAACAGTTGCATGGATTATATTTATTGCTGTCATATTCTTCGTTTCTTTAAGATCGTAAGAAATGTGAAAACTATATTAAAAATTTGCTACGTCTTAAAACAAATCAATTGGTAGACTTTGTCACGTGTAATGTGTATATGTCACCGTAAGATTGTAAACACCGCGAGATTGTAATATGACGAAGTGATGGATTGTAAACAACCAGTTTTTTAAAGTGCTGTTTGAATGTTTGGTTATTAAAATTAACCTAATTTATAATTCAAATTGCACTTTAAATATATCAAAATTTTATTCAATGTTGTACATCAAATATTCAGGCAATTGAAGTTATTTTAAATACGAAATAATTAAATTAAATTCACCGAAAAAATTGGTTGTTTACAATCCATCACTTCGTCATATTACAATGTCGCGGTGTTTACAATCTTACGTGACATAATATACATAGTGTTTATAATTTATTTGATTAATATGTCGGTTGCGTCTTAACGCTTTTGCTAATGATTTTGAAAGAACGACAAACTACACAATATTTAATTTCAACGAATAAGTTATCAGTAGGTAATAACATAATATTTTTGACTTTTAGAGACTAATATTGCGAGCGTGGTTAGGTGAATTTAGTGTGACGCCTCTCAGTGTATTGCGGCGCGGCACTCTGCACTGGCTATATTCGCACGACTATCAACACTTAACTTATATATTTTTTCTATAATATTGCACTTTGTTAAAAAGCACCTACTACATTTACCAGGTAAGCTATAACGACAAAAATAAATATTACATCACGATTTGAAAATAAATGATGTACTATCAGAGAAGTTGATTCCTAGGCAGATGGGTCTCCCCACGTAGTTTGGTCGCGATACGTCAAACCCAGCCGACAGATCACAAATCACAATTAACATTGAATTGTCATGATCCGACCAAATGACGTTGGTCTATCAACTGTCTAGGAATCAATTTCCTCGATGGTATATAAATAATAAGTAATAACAGAATGACATTAATAGCTATGCTTGTCGTGCTATTGCAGTAATATTGCGTTTTTTTTTTGTATTTTGTAAATATTGTTTTAATTCGTTGTAAATGTTGTATATTTATTATTTATTCGTATAACTTTGTGTTAGTGTCATAGAAAAATTATTTTCTACTAAACTGCACTTTGTACTGTTATCCTAGTTCTATGTTGTTCATGTTTTGTTTGTCCTATTTGTGTGTGTTGTGAACTGTCACTACAATATTTGTATTTTATCACTAGTTTTTTCGCCTTTTCTTTCTTCGTAGCTATATTTTGTTTTGTTACAACAAGATAATTTCCTATCCAAAAAATCTTCTTTATATGTCAGTTATATTCCTTTAATAGATGGCGACGAAGGAAACATATTATTTTTAGTGATAAAAGAAATATAAATTACATAGAGGATATAGCCTTTCTCGACGCTCAATGTGTCACCATACCAATTTTCATCTTAAAAGGTTCTGTGGGGTAAGTGTGAAGTGGTAACAGATGAACAGATGGAACACTTTTGCATTTATAAGCATGAATAGGAATAATAAAGATTGATTAGAACCACTTATTTGAAAAGTAAATGTTAAAAGTTCCACTTTGTATTATAGATTGCATTGTCCCCGAGATAATTGCAGAGTAGGCAGAACTATAAAGTACCGCGACATCAAACAAATGGGTGAATATACGCGAGTTGGGCGCGAGTGTCACTTTCAACATGTTTCACAATGTTGAGTAACGCATTATAACGGCGCGCGCCGGCCGATACTACGTCCAACGTATAAATTTCGAGATCTCCTGAGTACGAAAGCCTGGTTGGCTCACGGTTAAACTTATGAGCAAGTGAGGCTACACAGACCGATTTTTAACATGTGTGCTACAAACTTAAATACAAGTGTACCGATAACTGATAAAAATTTCACAATATACTTACTTAGTTACTCTCATTTTGTCCATATCTCCATTTCACAAGAGAGTTGCACAAGTGCACAAATTAAAAATTACCGTGTGAAATATTTACCAGTTATCGATACACTTGTATTTAAGTTTGTAGAACACAATATGTTAAAAATGGGTCTGTGAAGAGTCACTTTCTCATAAATTTAACCAATAGCCAACCGGGCTTCCGTACTTGAGTCGGCCTACTGGTTAGTTCTGTTTACTCTAGTAATTGTAACTTAATTAAATTCGAAATTATGATGTAAATACAACTATATTTGAACTTACTCAATACTTAACTTAACATTCCAGCAACGAGTACGTGTCTGGCGCGGGTTCTGCGGGCGGCGCGAGTGCGGGGGGCGGAGCCAGCGGGGCGGAGTCACAGGAGCACGCCGACGACGCCAACGGGTTCGCCATAGTCGTCAACGGACATTCGCTAGTACACTGCCTACATCCCAAACTTGAGGAGAAGTATGTTATTGTTTTGATATTTGTATTTATACTACCAGAGAAAGTGATACATAGGCAGAGGTTGACTACGTCAGCCTATTTGATCGAGTTACGTTAACTGGGCCCTATACGAGTAATTTTATTGCGCAATGTCACGTATTGCGTAATATTATTCACCGTCCAGGGTTGATATTGAATATCGCGCTCCTTCAATCTATTTGTCAAATAAACTGTTCAATAAAAATGAAGCATGATATTGCACAAATTACAATTGATCGTCTAGGAGCCGGGTAAGTCTAGTCGTCACGACTACCAATGACTTGATATGACCCGACCAAGTAACGTACAAGATCGCTATCCGCCTATGAATCTATTTCTCGGATAGTGCTTAAAATTCGTAAAAAAAACCTCTTTAAGAGTTTTAAAAAGAAGAGTGACTAGCTAGAAAACTGGACTCAAAAGATTAAGGTTTAATTTATTATTTAAAATCTCAGACACATACATTTATATTAAGTTTTACTCGTCTCAAATCTTCAACTACTAAAGGATTATATTCAAGGTTTATTTTATAGCCTGCAATAATAATGAGAGACTATAATAAAAAAGTTAATTATCCTTATCAGCTGTCCTCACAAACTCAATTATTTGGCTTTTTGTTAACTAAACTTACTGATAGTATTTTTCTTCAACTACTTAAAATATGTCATATTCATGATCAAAATATAAATCAATAAACTGTATGTTTCAGGTTCCTAGACGTAGTACTACAGTGTCGGTCTGTGATCTGCTGTCGCGTGACGCCGCTGCAGAAGGCCATGGTGGTGGAACTCATCAAGAAGAACAGGAAAGCCGTCACGTTAGCGATAGGGGACGGCGCCAATGACGTATCTATGATTAAAGGTATGAATAATTACTATAAACAACATCTTTAAAGTTACTTAAATTGAGGCAGAAACAAACTAGATATTAGTATCTCCCAGCCCTCCGTCATGCGCCTAGTGCGGGAGGGACGGGAACCACAACGCATTTCAACTCCGCCCCATCCCGCGCGCAGCCGCAACCGGCAACCTCTTCAAGCGGCTTGAACCGCGTACCTCACCGAGAGCCCCCCGGGCCATAGGGGGGCTGTCCATCTCGGGACCAGACATTAGTATCTAGTCTATTTTAGAATCTAAATAAAATTCTGAGGTAACGATGTAAGTTGCCAAACTCCTACGACACGATAGATTTTAATAAGATTTTGTGTTCTTATCAGGTGGGTCTAAGAATTGGTCAGCATCTTTTGACCGATTCTCAAACTCGACGACGACACCACTCTCGGACGAATAAAAATATATCGTTTGTCGTGTGGGGCAGAAGTCTGCATGTGAATTAATAAAATGATGGTCGTGAATAACGCGATTAATAGCGAAAAATCTGTAGACGACTCTAATGAACAATAGGGTATTTGACAGATTTTCAATTTCTATCTTGAATAGTTTTTATTATTCGTAGCTTGAATTACTTGGTTGCGATTAAGAAGTTTATCGAAAGTATTTTTTTATTATTTTAAAATACGTATTTTGTAAGAAACATGTAAATAAAAATTCAAAATTCGAATAAGCCGCCGAAACGCTTTATTCAGCAATATGGCGTCGCGCTTTGTAAGTGACATCATGAAATTAGCCAATACGGATCGTTTTCGAATAAGGGTTGGACCTCATCTGGCAGCACGGAATCGCCTTTTTCAGTCGCCCTTTCTCTTTCTGTCGTTTAGAACTGCCATTTGCTAGACCGCGACAGAAAGCATAATGCGATAGCACGCGGCGGAATCCTCAAGGCGATCGGCATCACGGACAAAATGCAATGGTCGGCACGAAGACTCCGGAACGCTGAAGCGCGCGATAGCATGCTAACGCATCCTTTCACCGCCGATCACTTGCTATCGCATGCTGTCTGCCGCTCGTAGCTCAGTGCAGCCTGTTTATTCATGCCGTACGGATAAAGGATGGAAATAACAATGACTGACGAAAATTTGATAGTTTTAGTGCAGAAATACACGCTAGAATCACTGCTCTCTCTTCCGTGGTCCTATCCATCTCGCGCTTGAAACTAAACTGATCATGAAAGAACGCGGCAGTATGCCACCCATGCTTGCAGCATGCTGACGCGTGCGATCGCCTTTTTTTTGCGGAATGCGACAGCGCGCGTTCGCATGTGCAGCACACTGCAGCACGTGGTAGCACAGGCGGAACAAATGCGATTCCGTGCTGCCAGATGAGGTTCAACCCTATGTGGCGCGAGAAACAAAATGCCAAATATATTTTTGTTTTTGGATATATTAGTTGTTATTATTTTTATTAAAACTTATGTAAATCACATAAAAAAACTATCATTTTATGCACTTAAAGCAAATAATCATAATAAAATTCTTACTGTCATATAGCCTATTCCAAAAAAACTCATCTAAACTGAAATTGTCCCCTAGCGGCGCACATCGGAGTGGGCATCTCCGGTCAGGAGGGCATGCAGGCGGTGCTAGCGTCGGACTACTCCATAGCGCAGTTCCGCTTCCTGCAGCGACTACTGCTGGTCCACGGTCGATGGTCCTACTACCGCATGTGCAAGTTCCTGCGATACTTCTTCTACAAGAACTTCGCGTTCACCGTGTGCCATTTCTGGTTCGCGTTCTTCTGCGGTTTCAGCGCGCAAGTGAGTTGGTGACGTAACTAGAGTTTACTTTTTAATATGATGCTATGAGGAGCGTGTACCTACACAAGTCGACAAAAATACTTTTTTTTCTTGTGCCTGTTATTTAATCCTTCGATCGGTGGTTCTAGGAATTCCCATTGTGGGTATTCTTTTGTTCTCGCGATCACCGGTGCTCGCGCGAGGCCTGAAGGATTAATGACGATTATCGGATTGTTTGCATTGAAAATTCACCAAAATTTTAAAAAAGAAAGTTTGCTTTTACAGTCTAGAGTTCTAGACTCTAAGCGAAGATAAATAAAAATATATGATTTTTGCAAAATTCTTAGAGACTAACTAAGATAAAGGAGGTCGTCGTAACTAAGATAAAGGGGTTTGGGGGGATATCAGAATTGGAACGGGAAGTGTGTCGCTGGCACTCACTTTGCGTATTTAATTTTTAAAAGAAATTGAGAGTTTTATGTTCTGTAAAGACTATGGGAGTTACGAGCCTGTCCACACGGCGCATTGCGTCCGTTTTGCGTCGACGCAGCTCTGCCGTTTTGTTGTTTTACATACAAATAACCAAGGTGTTCATTCGGCGCGCTGCGTCGTGTCAGCTGCACGCAACGCATACATGACGGACAGCAGCCCCCGAGACGAAGCGGGAGGGGTGTTGACGTTAAGACTGCTTCGTAATAACGCTGCGATGGTGCAGCGCCCTGTGGTCGGCTATGCGTCAAACGGCAGTGCTGCGTCGACGCAACGCGCCGTGTGGACAGGCTCTTAGAGCCGGGACACAAAAACACGGCACGGCGCCGTGTCGTGGAAATCCAAGACGCGCGTCGTAAAAAACCACGACACGGCGCCGTACGACGTCGTGCCGTAGAAATTCAAGATGAGTTTCTACGGCGCGTCGCTGCAGTGCAGTAACGTCTAGTGCGGTCTCACCTTAAAAGCATCTCATTATGGCGCATTTTCACTGATCGATAGGGTCCGCATGCGGGGTGTGGGAGATCATGCCTCGACCAATCAAAATGCGCCTTTGTCAAAGACTCCCCGTATGCTGTATACCGCACGAGTTAACGACTAATGAAAATGCGCTATTACAGACGGTGTTCGACGAGATGTTCATCTCGGTATACAACTTGTTCTACACGTCGCTGCCTGTGCTCGCTCTGGGCGTGTTCGAGCAAGACGTGTCGGACGCCACCTCGCTGCAGTTCCCGCGGCTGTACGCGCCCGGGCACACCAGCCAGCTGTTCAACAAGACGGAGTTTATTAAGTCCACCCTACACGGGTGTTTCACGTCGCTAGTGCTGTTCCTTATACCGTATGGTGGGTGATTTCGCTTGAGTATTTATAACTAGACTAGATGAAGAAATTCGTAGCGCCAAAATTTGTTTACTAGCGTAGCTAGCATACCGTCGTAGACAAACGAAAGAAACTAAATTTTGACAGTTTTACCGGAAAAACATTGGAGAAAAAGTTTCTTTCGTCTCTCGATTTCTTCCGCTTTTGAAAATCTATATGTCAAGCATGACAACCAATTTTATCCGCTTTTGACATTTAGTTTCTTGATTCTTTTTGTTTTTTTAATATGGCACTTCGGCTATAAAACCATCGCTAGTGTCGAGTAAATGGCGGCAAATTCAAAATATCGATGTATAGCAACCCTGTCTATAGCCGGAATCATAGTTTTGATCTACAAACTACGAGTAATAAACTTCTTTAGGTTTTATTATTCGTATTTCGTAGATCAAAACTATAATTTCGACTATAGATTGGGTTGCTACAAGTCGTATGAATTTGCCGCCATTTACACGACACTGGCCATGGTTTTATAGCCGAAGTGCCATAATTAAAAAAAAGAGTCAAGAAACTAACTGTCAAAATAGCCGTTGCTATAATGGTTGCTATGGAAAAGTTTCTTGTCTTTGTCCATTGTCAACTCATGTCGATGGGTGGCGCCATGCTCGGGAAAAAGATATGTAGACATGGGAAAGAAACTGCCATTACTTTCTTTCGAAGAATCGACTGGGGAAGGCCGTGCTAGCTATGCAGGAATCCTACCATCGAGGGAATTGATTCCTAGGCAGGTGACAGACCAACGTCATTTGGTCGAATCATGTCAATTCAATTGACGTAACGCGACCAAACTACGTATGCCCCTAATCTGCCTAGGAATCAACTTCTCTGATAGTACATTTTTCCACGATGAAAAGCATCCTATGTCTTTTCCCGTGACTCAAAAGTATTTCCATACAGCAGCAAAATCGGTTCTGCGGCTTAGGCGTGAAAATGCAACAGACAAACACATATTGGCAGTTATAATATTCTGTATGGATGTTGCATATACGTATTGTACTGTATATCTGTGCTCATTATCGGCTTAATAGTTTCAGCCTGTTCAATGGTAATAAACGAACCCTTCCAGTTTTTATGCGATCGCATGCGATTGGAAGATAATACTATAAAAGCTAATACTTTTAAAAGCTAATATAATAAAAGTTATAGGCTACGAACACCATTATAATACAAGCTTTTATACGAACATTTCGATATTATTATATTTTTTTATTTGCACTATTGCCAAAATATAAAAAGATTTAAGTTTTTTCCTGATCAAAATAATGTTTTCGTTATTGCAGGTACCTACAAAGATGGGTTGGCTCCAGACGGAAAGATTCTGTCAGACCACATGCTTTTAGGAAGTGTAGTAGCTTCGATATTAATTATAGATAATACAACACAAGTAAGTACCGAAATAATAGCGTAAAGAATAATTGTGTAGTCTCTATTTCAGCGGTTCCCAATTTTTAATTTTGTCTACTGCCCACTTTGAGAGCAAATTATCTTTTAGCGCCCCCCATTGTTTCAATAACAAATGCATTCAGATAAAATAAATTACCCCACCAAGCCTCTACACAACGCTTCCCATTTTTTCTCTGGGCCCCACACCCCCCTTTGGACTAGGGAGCTAACGCCTTTGTATGGAAAAATTCATGACATGCGGGCGCTTGCTCACACAAATCACAAAAAAAATATTTTATATTTTAATTTTAAGGAAATTTCAGCGCTGCTATTTTCACAGTGAACTATATATTATAAAGAACACATACACACCCTAAAGTATTGTCACTTGGTTGTGTAACACACCTTGTATATGTTTGTTTTTGTCCAATATTTTTTAAGAACTATTTGTAACGTTTCAGATAGCGTTGGACACTACGTATTGGACGGTGTTCAACCACGTGACGATCTGGGGCTCGCTGGTGTCCTACTTCGTGCTCGACTACTTCTACAACTACGTGATCGGCGGGCCGTACGTCGGCTCGCTCACCGTCGCGCTCACGCAGGCCACCTTCTGGTTCACCGCCGTGCTCACCGTCAGTACTTATCATACTACTAACACCGCGTTCCATTTCATGTTAAAAACAATCGAAACGCTCAAAATGCCTCTTATTTTGAGCTTTTTGGTCGTTTTTAATCCGTCAATCACCAATTCCTGGAAATCTTTTGTTATCGCGGCCCATATGGGCCTTACGGGGCTTGATGGGTTAATATCAAATGGAACGCGGGGTAAATCACACAATCAATAAACTATACACAACCTTACTGATAAAAATATTTATACAATGGAAACTTTGTATTTTTCCTATAACTTAATTAGAAGAGTCACTTCACAGACTCTTCTTGTTACAAACATTATGTTGCTTTATCTCTGACTTGTGTTAAACAATTATATAGTTGTAGTATAACGTGTTCATTGTATTAATATTGTTAACAAAAAGAGACGGTTGGAGAGTAGTGTTTTGTGTCGAACTCGAACTCGGTTGTCTGTAAAGTCGGTTTACTGACGATAGTTGTACGTGACAACGTCATAGCCTTAAATGCAACGCCTCAGAGCGAGTTAACGCCGCATATTGCGTCATGTTTTTTCGTGCGCGCAGCCCATATCGAATTATAAGACGTTGCCACGTCAAAAAATATCGTTTACGTTTAAATTTAGATATGATTTAGTTTAGAAAAGTTTTTTAAATATTTTATGCTACTTTAACACCTTCATCATGGGTATCGCAGACACAATAGATTTTTAATTGTTATGCGGTAGCCGGCTGCCGCTTGGGGATTGATGGTTTAAAAGAAGAGTATATTGAGAGTATTTTACCCGCAGATGATGATCCTGATGGTGCCGGTGGTGTCGTGGCGGCTGGCGATGGCGCGGCGGCGGCCGACGCTGGCGGAGCGACTGCGCGCGCGACAGCGGTGGCGCCGCGCCGCCGCCGCGCCCGCACCGCGCACGCCGTCCGCCCGCCGCGCGCGCCGCTCCGTGCGCAGCGGGTACGCCTTCGCGCACCAGGAGGGCTTCGGCCGCCTCATCACGTCCGGCAAGATCATGCGGCGCATCCCGCACGCGGACGCCGCGCTCTCGGCGCTCGCCTCGCTGCCGGGCAAGTTCCACCCGCGCGCGCCCTCCCCGCCGCCCACACCGCCCTCTCCACCCTCCCCACCCTCGCCGCGAGCCCCCAAGCAGGACCTCGACTCGGTCGACTTATGAAGCTCGCCGTCGACGCGGTGTGTGCGTGTGGACGCGAAATGTACAGTTCCCCGGGAGTGAAGTTTGTGCCAGCGCCGCGAACGTCCCGGACTCTCTCGAGACGGCATAGTGTCGTCGCAACTCGTATTGTGATAACGTTAGTAGATTTAAAAAATTCGTATTATATTATTGCCTATATTAAATTATATTTGTTGATCGAGAGTATATATTGATAGATATTTATTATGGTACGTACTAAGATACTATTTTATATCGAAGAAACGTAGTTATCTCCGATGTTCCTTTGTAGACGGTAGCTCGGTCGGGCCCGTGCCGGGGCCGCGCCGCGCCCGCGCCGACACTAGAGGACCCGTTTTGTTTTGTTCTAATGTTGAATGTGGCCGAGTC
This sequence comes from Polyommatus icarus, assembly GCA_937595015.1. Classification (NCBI taxonomy): domain Eukaryota; kingdom Metazoa; phylum Arthropoda; class Insecta; order Lepidoptera; family Lycaenidae; genus Polyommatus; species Polyommatus icarus. Next base: position 11,414,958 of record OW569339.1, read on the forward strand.
GCAATCAATCAAACGTTAACCTAGAAAACTGGAATCGTCCATTTTTGTTATTATGATAATGTTAATTGGTTTATAAAACTAAATGAAACGTCCAAAATCGTTCTCTGAATTCGTGAAGTAGTTTGTTAGTTTTTAAAATTACTTATTGCAAAACCATTTTCATGAAACAATATACTTTTTTGAAATATTTTTTTAAATTTTAAAAACACAGTATTAGCATTAAGTTATGAAAAAAAATGTTTTAAACTACTTTTATTTTTAATTATTTTATCAGTATTTATCTAATATAAGAAAAGTATGTGAACTACAGGATGTCGTTTAAAAGAACTCAGAAACCGATTCTGGATATTAAAAATTGTTTTGTTTTTATTATAAATTTTCTAAAATTTCAAAATCCCAATGTCTCGTACGCTTTTTGATTGTCGTCTTCGTTAAAACCTTAAATTGCATTTAAAATTGAATAATGTGGTAAGCAGTTAAAATATTCACAAAGTGTTAACTGTAGCAATAAACACATTGATACTTACAGGCGGTAAAATTATTCGACCCTTAAGATGTAACATCAAACATTGTCCACTTGCTCTTTTTAACAACAGATTAGTACTCTTAAAATAATGTTTAACTAGTCATTTCGTTGGGTCGATAAATTTTACCGTTAATATTTGACTGAATACATTTGACCGAATTACTTCAGTTTTATACTGTATGTGCTAAACCGCCTCCACACGTCAGCCAATGCATCATTACACGTCATTGCTCTGGAGAATAGGGGGCATGACAGATACGTCTGCCAACATGTAGAGGCGGCATTATGTCTCAACCATAAAGTTAATATACCTAGCGGAATAGAGAAACAAAGGCCTGAGCAAGCGAGATGCCACTATCAGTAACACCGCGTGGTAAAAAGAGACGTGTGATACATGACAGCAGCACTCTTTTTTTGACGTCCAGTCGGCACGTGCCGCACGTTGTCAATATAATCTCATAGAATTCATGTTCAATCATGCTTGTGTAAGTGTATACGTACACATATTTTTCACACAGATGAAAACCAATTTTGGTTACGTTTGACAGCTCGAGATTGTTGCTCTATTCCGATAGGTATATTAACTTTATGGTCTCAACAGTTCTCTGGAACCTCACAATATCTACGTCCAAGACAAGCAGTTTCGTTTTTATTTTTACATCTAGTTTACTATTGAATATTTGTAATTTTTTACATTGTCTGTAATAATAATTGTGACTTGTGATCTCAATAATTTTAACTGCATTTAATCGGAATTTTTAATTTTTAATAAGTATTGGCTCTGTTCCTAGCTTAATATCTTGTGACATTTTAACTGCATGCAAATATAAATATACAACATTTGCTTTGGTATCAAAACATTTTTAATAAAAAAATTACTCTCATATTTTTGTATTTTATTTTGCACCTTTAGAAATATACAAATATATTGAATATAATAAGGACAAACCTTATTATAATCAATCCTTATAATTAAAAATTATCAGTCCTTAAAAATCAAGGATGAATGACGTTGAACACATGACATATGTAGTTATTGTATTAAATTGTGTTAAAAATACATGGCAAACTCCTCCGAAATGCCTCTAGTCACAAGAAAAATATAGAATTAGTGGGTGGGTCAAAAACACTAAATGCAAACACCTCTTAATACGTTAAGGTGAATGGTAAAGCAAAATGAGTTTTAGACGTCTTTTTGGCGATGTTTTACAGCTGAATTACAGATCGGGAAATACAGAAGTTTTGTGTAATTAGTAAGTGTTTCTTGAAATATATTGTCGTGAACGATATTTTTGGTGATCTTTATTCAGTTATAAGAAAATATATTTTTAAAGTGCTTTAACTCGCGTAAGATGTATATTTTAGGATGGGTTTTTTTTTGGTTTAGCTAATCCGTTTATAATGAATCTTTGCATACATGTTTCTTTATTTTTTATCTTGTTGATCGCGAACCATTTGTGATAAACAGTATTGCAAAATAGAAGCTATATCATCAAACTCTTTAGTGCCTACTGTAAATCAAACTCCACTAGTAAATGTCGTAAAGCATTTGCTCATAAAATTTAACAGGCGTAAATCAGTTACGGAATGCGTCGTTGTCAGCTCAAGATATGAACCCAAAGAGGATGTAAACTGTATACTACGTAACAAGAGGTCGGACTTAGAAGAAAAAAAATAAACATTCGTTATTTTTTTAATTTAAAACTAAACGACAAAATTTTAAGTGCAGAACCTTTCACTCTAAACATACCAAAAATTAAAAAAAATAAAAATAAAAAGAAATGAGCTCAAATAAATGTTTTATTTCAATAAAAATTATTGTACATGGCTAAATAAATAGGCTAATAATGGTAAATTAAACAATAAAACAGATTTAATCCACAAGTTTTTGTTGATTTCTATTATTAAATATTATAATATTATTACAGTACAGTTTTATGTATTTTATTTATAAATATGATAGAATAGCTGTCTATGCTACTCTACTAACTACTTGATTGGCTTAAGCCATTATTCCACTTATCCTAGCGGCTAGCTAGGTTCCTAGGTAGGATCCTAGCTAGGATCCTAGCTTCTAAATGTTGTTCCACGTCTTGACTAAATCGGAAACGATTTAGGATCTAGGAACCTAGCTAGGATAAGTGGAATAAGCGCTTTATACAGTAAACTCTATATAGGGAGGGGATTAAAGCTGCGCGTCCACCAGGTTGGAATCGGGACATACGGTGCGGACGGTGGCACCACGTGTCGTCATATACTTGTCAGGCGCAGAATGACGTTCCAGTACTTCTAGTGCAGTTCATAGTAGTCAGTACCATACATACAAAGCAACAAATCCGTCCACTGCGTACCTGCGCTCCGATTCCGATCCAGTGGATCGCACCTTTATACATACACACTTTGTTTTGTTACATCCTGTATACGACAGCTGAAATCTATGGCGCGGGTTCAGGCCAGCTGCATACCACCTCACTTGATCAGAGGATTTTTCCTTGGTGGCCGTACCATTCATAATCCCATACCTTCCTTCTCCTAAAATCTCCTTGCATTGAATCTCTTTGCTGCTTTCGTTCCCAAGCGGTCGCATGCGACCGCGAGAACAAAATATTTCCTAGAATCCGCGATCGAGTTAACAGCTATTGCTTGCAGACTAAAATGTTGCAAACTAGCTGTATAGGGACCTAAAAATCTGAAATTAATGAAACATTTTTCATTTATATTCCATACAGTTTACATAAATTATAGTAAGTATAGTAATTAATAACCTTATGTATTGTTACAATAAAACAATATACACATGATACACATTTCATCATTTTCCAAATTAACTGCATACTGATATACATTATAATAATTTCCATGAAATAATAATCTATCTTTTTCATATTAATATAGTTTAAGTTCTAAATTATTGTACAATTATGCAAATAATACTACGACATACTTTGTATTAGAACATGGTATGATATCGTTATGTTTTGCTTCAATTTATCAATTTACGGTTACATTTACATTTTACAATGGCTTACCTTTCGTTTTTCAATAATTAATCCACTTAATTTACAATTTTTGTATTTTTGTAATAAATAATTTTCACAAAATGGAATTCGAACCTTGAGTTTTAAACTTCATCTTCCTCTTTTTTCTCATGTAGTTTATATTCTCTATGGTCTTTTTTATCAACCAATCACAGTCGACCGTGCTTAAAAATTGTACAGATTATGCGATTTACTTTAGTAGCTACGTTTAAATTTGGAACCCAATTTTTTTTTGTTCGGAAAGTTTCGTCCACCTGTATGAACCATCGAGGAAATTGATTCCTATGCAGTTGAGAGACCAACGTCATTTGGTCGATCATGTCAATTCGATGTTAATTGTGATATGTCGGGTCTACTATGTAGGTCCCCCGTCTGCATAGGAATCAACTTCTATATAATTTTTATATAAATAAGAGACTGTAAAATGTATTCCCTCAAAGCCTATCGGAATCCGTATAATTATGATATGAAACTAAACCCACAGGCCAAAACTGACACCCTCAGGCCAATGATTAATTTAAGAATGCTATTATTACAAAGCATCTTACGACCTACCCATTTTTATCTAAAAGATCAGCATCTTTCTAATCTACAAGAACATAATATTTTAACAAAAATCACAACACAAGTAAAAAGTGACAATATATTTTTATTTCACAGTAAAGACCAATGTAAAGACAGTAATAAGGGAAAGGCGCTAATGCTAGACACTGAACTAATAGATGACACTTATGACAAAAATGCCATAAAAATAAGAATTATTCTAATTATTTCTCAACACTGTAAATTTTATAAGCTTCTTATGCTATCTGTTGATGTGAAAAAATATATTAGGGATGCCTTCGGGAACAAAATTTTAAAATGGGATCAGTTTTCGTAAATGATGTGACCGCGTCAACACGTACCCGGCAATGTCTTAGCAAATAGGTTAAGGAAGGCGAAACTTTGCACGTAAGTTTTGAATACATTTATTAGATTTTTTGTAATTTCTATTGACTTCATCGGATTAATGGTCATGTTGTTTACACTAATTAATGTTTATTTATGATCTTTTATCCATTTTCCCTAACAATATAAAGGGTGTCTATTATTAGTTCTTGAAAATGTAAAAAACCTAATAGATGACATGGATCTCATCTTTTAGTTTTTCAATACATACTAAAGTTATTTTGTACTTTATTCTACTGCAAATATCATCACTATTCTCTAAAAATATAATTCTACATATTAACAAACTAAGAACTTGAGAACTACTGTACCTAAAAATGGACATGGTGTCTAATATTAGACCTTGCACTGATCTAAAAATCGATGCTTTAGTTTTGTAGCAGTAAAAAGAAGAAAAAGGAGAGCTGAGAACAAAAAGAAGAAAAAAAAGAGGCAAAAGAAGCATGGAGACTAAAGACTGAAAATAAATTTGCTAGGAAAAAAATATGAAAAATAAAAATAAAAGGAAAGATAGTTTCAGCATCGAAGAAGAATGAATAGAATCTGGAGACAATGTGGATAATATTTCTGATGCATGTAGTTACTATGATGAAGTAAATGAAATCTTTTGAAAAACGGCAAATAAAGACCTAATAATATTATGAAAAATGTTAAATGTAATTTAATGTTCTATGTCAACTATTAGTTCATATTGGTGTTGTTCGCTTATTGTGATGTCATCTATTAGTACTTATGACTAAGTTTACGAAAAGACCAATAATATATTTTTTTATTGATTTATCAGAGAATAATTATAATAGTTTTATTTTGTAAGATTTACTGAAGACATGGAAGAAGTTATCAATCCTTTATTTTCATAAATTATATATTTTATAACATTTGAATGTTTCATGTTTCCTTAAAGTGTCTGCCATTAGGTCTTCTCCCTTATCTAAAAGTTTCGGAGCTCTATGTGAAGTATTCTAATTTCTGATACATAATATAAAATTTATGCGTAGTTTCTGATAACAAATAACACTTTCTATACAGCTATCTGTATAGAAAGTGTTATTTAAAAAAAAAAATCATTCCCTATATTATGTAAAACTATCAAACTAATTTGTAAAATACCCATCGATACAGAAAAATGTCCAATAAATATTGATCATTATGGATACCCTATGTTAGAGAAAGAAGGCATCCACACCAAGAGTGAGACAGCGTTTCAAGGTCAAATTAATTGTCTTCACTTTTTTATTACAAGTAAGCACTCCATCTTTCATATAAACTTCTTGGTGTGGGGAAAATAAATATGATTTGTATAGTCTGGTAACACCAGACAAAGTTGGCACTTTATATCCATCCCTTACGGGTGTACGCCCATGTCAAGTCTATTGATGCTTGGTTTTAGGACGAATCAAACCAAAAAAAAAACATCAAACCAAAAAAAAAATTCATTTGTCAAAATAGGTAAACATTCGGTTTTTGAGGTTAGAATTTATAAGTGAAATTGAATTAGTGAAAAGAAATGAATAGATCACTTCAAGTCGTGCCGTGGTTTAACAAGAAAGAATGGTGTGAAGTGTATGAACATCTATTTTCAACCGAGTCCACAATTCTGCTAAAAAAGAGAGCTATTGATGTTCTTCACGTTTGGAAAGCGAGATGCCCATTTGTACCTTCAGGCATTGAATCAACATTATGTTTGCTCGAAGTTTATATCCAAGATGAAGAAGGCATTTGTTACGAAAATAGCGACCAGCTGCTTCGGCTAGCATACGCTACCGCATTAATGCGTTTTGTAAATCACATGTTGGATAAGGAGACTGTAAAAGGCACCGGTCTATACAAAGCTGCAAAAAATCTAGGAGTACCAGATTGGATTGTAGATCTACGTCATGATACAGCTCACAATAACAAACTACCTTCTATTGATCTCCTCAGACAGGCATGTGTGGTGAGCTTAGATTGGCTTAAAGTAAATTATTGGGACAAACACAAAGACGCCATCAGTGACTATGTAGCAGACCCAAAAGCACCGAAGGAGCTGAGCATTGAAAACAAAATTGTTCCCCTTCTTAATTTTTGCACTTCTCTTAGTATCCTCTCACATTCTAGTTGTATGGTTAGGAATGTAGCACAGTTACGGGATGCATCTATGAGGGAATCATTAATTAATGATGCAATAGAACTCTTTGGAAATGATCTAGACTTCTCCAATCCAAAAAAAGTTTCAATCAGTGGTCTCAGTAACTTGATGTATTCAAAAGCACAACAGCTGCTAAACAATGAGTCTGCTCCATACGTCAACAAGACCCTGCTCTCTGAAGATTCATTGTTTTTGTCTTTAGAAGTTTACAAAGTATTTCAGACTTCAAGTAATAAGAAAAACCAACAATTGAGCAACAATTATCTGCAATGTTTTGAGGGATTGATTAACTTTCTCCATACTTATGATCTTCTACAAGACTTTATATTACAATTAATTGATATAACTTGCCAAGACAAAAATGGCTCCAGATGTAAATTGGCTGCACAGTGGGTGGCAGTTATATTGGAAGCTCTGCTAAAGTGTCGTTCTTTCTTGACCCAGCTTAAGTAAGTTTTTAATATAGTTTAAAACCACTTAGTTTAATTTATTTTAACCAACTTCCAAAAAAGGAGGAGGTTCTAATTTCTATCTTCTGCCCGAGATATTTTTAAAACACTGAACAAGTGATTAGCTATAGGTATAATGATACCTATAGCTAATCACTATACAGATTTCTCAAATGTGAGAATTTCGTATTTCAACCTACCAACAATAATTGATTACTATTTTGATGTTATTTTTTTTATTTATAATGTTTTTGCTTACCTTTCAGAAACAAATCCAGCAATGTTATATCAAAGGACGAGGATGAATTAAAATCTTTATATTATCATTGGTACCCGAGCGAAAGGAACAAATGCTTACTTATCAACTTAAGTAAACCGATACCCAAAAATTTTACAAATATTAATTTCATTCAACCAATAGTTTCAACGTATAATCCATATTTAACATATTTTGTCAACCCTCTTCTTAGCTTAGTGAGGCCACAAATTCCTTCAGAAATATCAGAAAAAATTTGTAACTTAGCAACTCTGATTGCTTTTCCTGGACGATTTTCAGTCGTTTCCTCAAAAATTTATACGGCAGAAGATATAAAAAACAATTCTGATTCCAGTAATAATTCTAGTGATAATCCTAAAGCAATGGACGTAGATGAAACAAGTGAATTTCATGAGGATAGCATCTGGCAGCTCGCACCTCAGAACTATGATTGGACAACTTGCCCAATAGGTTTATTGCCCTGGCAAAATCACGTTACTGGTTCAGTGGAGAAACTATAAAATATATCAATAATAAACATTTTAGTACACAGCAATTGTTTTATTATTTTTGTAATTTGTATATAATATATTTTGGTTACATTTTGTTATAATCGTATTGACACATTACAGTTTCCTTACAATAAAACGAATAATAATATACATTCAATCTATAATACAAGATGTTAAAATTATGATAGGTTGTACAAAAATCAGAAATAAGTAATAAAAAGGTGAACAGGGAGCGGGGACTTAGTAGTATTGAAATACATATTTTGGTCCGTGTGAATGTTATGATTTTCTATAAAAATAGAATAAACCAATCTCGTTCTCTGCTTCATTTCAATATGTGGCAATGACAATTAAATAAGAACTCTCATTAATTGGGAGCCTATTGTGAAAATATATTCAACAAAAATATTCATCTTTTCGATTTAATAGTCCGCCATCACAATTTATTAAGAATTAAGGGGATAAAATTTACTAGACACAATGTAGACAATTTTTTATAACTTTAAAACGTCTCGAAGACCGTAGTTTAGTTATCTAGTAAGAGTTTTTATATTCAATATTAAAGTAACAAATATTTACAATAACTACAAGAAATCTCGATTTATCTACACTACAAATCGTAACTAACTTTGAAGCCACATTGCACATTTTACAATAACATTTAACAGAACCCTTATTACGATAATATGAGTATATTATAGAACATTCGCCTGAACATCTCTATATTATAGACAATAGTATCAAACGACGCCCGAGCGACGTATGAGATGTGACGCGGGGAACTAATCTCTAAGTAGATAATATTATGAACAACATCGATACTTTAAAAGATGTGGACTGCCGAAAGCAAACTACTAAAAGGCACAGAAAATACAGTTTAGAGTACTGCGACACAACCCTAATTTATAATTAATTAACACTATCTCAGAGTAAGTTAGTACGCGTGCGGAAATTATAAAAATATAATTACAGAGTAAAAGCGCACCTGAGATTCGATACGTGACTAAATCAATAAACTTTATTGCTTTCATTTTTACGATTAGACGTGAATCCTTAAATAAAACTCTGTCAAGAACTTCCGTGAAGACGTCCTAAATAAATGGAATAATCGTAGCGGTTCACAGATACATTCGTTGTATGATGATAACTTAATTAAATCGATAGAATGTTTGTGACTTATCAATTAAATCTATAGCTTAACAATAGACAGTCTTTTTGATAATGAAAACAATAATAGAAGGTACAGTCGCCGACAGCAACTGAGACTGTTCAACAACTCCACGCGACGACTATCACACAGTAATCAGTATAACATAGTAGCACTGGATAAACAAACAAAACTATACTGTTCGTCGATACTCGATGCCGTTTATAAGAGTTAAAATTCTTGGACAGGAGCTAAAATTAAAATTTCCCTTAAAATGTTAAATTTAGAAATATCAAAATAGTAATTTATAAATATGATAAAAATGCATCGTAAAACTAGCCATCAATAGATTCAATCTTTTTCAGTCAAGACAATTTGTACATATTTAATATGAAATATATTCATCTTTATCACAAAAAAGCAATCAGTGTAAAACGTGTCAAAAATAAAAACGTGTATCCTCAACTTAACCGGCAAAGTTTCATCAACTTTCAACAACTACGAGAACAACATAACCTCATAAAATCATCAACAAGCACCAAGGTACAGCTTCACCGACTACTCTACAATTATCACCGAAGGCCTTTAAAGTATCTTTAAAGGTGAAAAATTTGTAAAGCTTAGCATAAAATAGTTTCTGAACATGGCTGATAAAATAGTATCAAAACTTTTCGTTCCTTGTAGGTGTACGCTACACGGAAAAACAATCGAAATGTCTATAGGTGGCACCTAATAGAATGGAGCGAATATCACATAGGGGTCTACTTTATTCTACAAGGATAAGCTCATCGCTAACACTAAGTACAAAGTTTACACAATTTATCCCTATCATGAACTTCAACTAGTGGTTTATGGTCTCAATTTTTAATTAAAACGCTATTTTAAAAAATGTCCTAATTTTGACATTTACATTAAATTTTAAAAAGTTGGAATGTCAAAATGAAGACCATTACCAGACCAGAGTGTTTAAAGTTCATAATGAGACAGCTTGATCACTAACAAGCAT